>NW_004624790.1:5926548-6047433 GCF_000247695.1 Heterocephalus glaber | reverse complement strand
CAGGAGGATCACTGCAAGTTCAAGGCCAGCCTGGGCTGCATAGTGAGTTCAAAGCCAGCCTGAACTACATAGTGAGTTGCAAAATTGACTAGAAAGTGTGGAAATTTCCCGTATACCACCTGACTCCCGGTTCCCTTGATCAACCTCCCTCACTAGAACGGCACCTTTGTCACCATCCATGAACCTACACTGATACATCATGATCACTCCAAGTGCATAGTGTAATCTTGGTGTTGTACATTGTGTGAGCTTTGACCATGTACAGTGACAAGCATCTATCTTTTTTCTTCTTTTTTGGCACAGGGTTTGAACCCAGGGGCTTCATACTGAAATACATTCCTAGTCTTTTGTTTTTCTTTCTTTTTTTAAGCCAGGGATTCATTAAGTGACTAAATTACCCAGGTTGGACTCGAACTTTGTATCCTCCTGCCTCAGCCTTCCAGAGTGCTTGGGATTATAGGCCTGCACCACCAGGCCTGGGTAGGTCTGTACCATTATAGTACCATACAGAACAATTTCACCACCTCTGTGTTCCACCTGTTTATCTCCCTTCCCAATACCTGGCAACCACTGATCTTTTTAGTATCACTATGGTTTGCTTTCTTCAGGAATGTCATTCAGTTGCATCCATGTCACTCTGGCTTCTTTTTTTTGTTTGTTTTTTGGTACCGGGGATCGAACTCGGGTCCTTGTGCTTTTGAGGCAGGCGACAGAACCACTGAGCTAAATCCCTGGCCCAAGGCTTCTTACATTTAGTAATATACACTATGTTTTCTCCATGTGTTTCCGTGGTTTGATAGCTCATTCCTTTTTAGTGCTGAATAATGTCCCATTGTTTGGATGTGTCACCATTTATTTATTCATTCACCTACTGAAGAAAACCCTGATTGCTTCCACATTTTGGCCATCATGAATAAAGCTGTTATAAACCTCTGTGTGCAAGTTTTTGTATAGACATGAGTTTTCAGCTCCTGTGGGTAAATACCAAGGAACACATGTGCTGGGTTGTACAATAAGAGTGTTTTTAGTTTTGTAAGAAGCTGCCAAACTGTCTTCTTCTGCTCAGTAGCATTTGCCTCCCTACCAACAAAGAGTGAGAGCTCCTGCTGTTCCCCATCCTCATGGGCGTTTGGTGTTGTGTTTTGGATGTTACTGTTGTAATATGTTGTGTAACGGCATCTCATTTCAGTTTGCTGACCTCTAAGGACATATGATGTTAAGCATGTTTATTTCCTGTCTGTATATCTTTTTTACAGGTGAGGTGTCTTTTTAGCTCTTTCGCCCATTTTTATTTCTTTTTTCTTTTTTTTGGTACCGGGGATCAAACTCTGGACCTTGTGCTTGCGGGGCAGGTGGCGGAACCACTGAGCTAAATCCCCAGCCCTTGCCCATTTTTATAAACAAGCAATCAAACAAACAATTTCGCGGTGCTGGAGATTGAACCCAGGGCCTCATGTATGGTAAGCAATACCCTTAACACTGTGCTACAGCCCCAGTTTTGCATATTTTAAAATCAGGTGTTTATTTTCTTGTTGAGCTCTAGGAGTTCTTTGCGTTTTGTTGTTGTTATTGTTGTTTTTGAGACAGAATCTTGCTATGTAGTTCAGGCTGGTCTTGAACTCGCTAGGTAGCCCAAACTGGCCTCAAATTTACAGCCATCCTCCTGCCTCAGCCTCCCCAGTGATAATCCTGGGCTGGATAGCAGTCCTTTATCAGATATGTTTTTGCAAATATTTTCTCCTTGTCTGCGGCTTGTTTTCTCATTCTCTTGAGTAATATGCAAAAAACAAAAATAAAACACCACCACCACCAAAACCCTATTTTTTTTTTTTTGGTACCAGGATCGAACTCTGGACCTTGCACTTGCGCAGCGGGCGGCGAAACCACTGAGATAAATCCCCAGCCCCAACCCTATGTTGTTTTAAGTGTGAAAGAGCAATATCTAGGAAATAATAGACAAGATGGTAGGAACATGGCAAAAAATGGAAGTGACTCAGCTTTGAACGACACCGATGACAGACGGAATCCGGTACACACCTGGCTCTTTCCCTGGCCATCATCATGCCTGTCATTACTACTTTGACAGTAACGGGTGGCTGCTATTACCGTTACAGTGCAGTGGCTCTAAGGTTGCTGCTGTAACAGTACACGGTTGTTACATCGTAACACGATCGCTCGGATGCTTGTCTCTATCTCTCTCGACCCGGGGAGCTCGGGAGAGTCGCCTGAGGTTTTCTTACCCCGTAGCCTTGCTATTTTACCGTCACAAAGAGCAGCGCAAAGTTTGGAAGGCAGAACAGGGGTGGATTTCAGTCTCGGACAGGTAGGAGGATGTGGGTCCGAGGAGGGGCGGCCCGGCGTCTCTGCCCCAGCTCAGGACGGGGCGGGCAGGCTCTGTCCGGGTCGGGCGTCCCGGTGGCAGCCGAAGCTTGGCAATGGTCCCGCGGGACCCGGCACGACCAGGGCTTGGCGGGTGAGCAGCTGAGCGCAGGTGCCGGACGCGGGGCCAGAAGCGACGAGGACTTGGGGGCCTGGAGGGGACCTGGGCCAGGGCGAGCACGGGTAGGAGCCAGGAGGGACGCTGGAGTCAGGGGATCTCCTGAGGTTGGGAGAGATTGGGGGAGGGAGGTGCTTGGGTTGAAGTTGAGTTCGAGATTTAGCAAATAAAAATATGGGCCTTCCAGTTAAATTGGAATTTCCAATAAACAACTAATGTTTTGATAGAATAAATATGGCATAAAATACTGCATAGGACGTGCCTGTGTGTTACTGGTTGGGGCGCTGTGGTGCACGCTTGCAGTTCCAGCTACTTGGAAGGCTGAGGTGGGAGGATGGTTTGATCCCCAGTGTTCCAGGCCACCCTAGGCAGCACAGCTGGCCTGGTCTCCGGGGCGAGGGGTGTGGAGGCCTAAGAGGAAGGAGGCGGAAGAGCAGGTTAAAATGCAGGCAGGCAGAGGCCACAGTAAAGTCCCCCTGGGCTCCTTCCTGGTGGCTGGCAGGCTCAGACGAAGGTGGGTCCATAGCCCCCAAACTTAGTGGTGATCTTAGCTGAGTCATTCGTAGGGAGGAGTTGGTCCTTTTGAAGTTCCAGAAGTAAAATATTCACCTTCCCTGGAGTAAAAAACAATCTGAATTCTGTCACCTTGTAAAGTGAAAATGATCCAACTTTCCTGCATCAGGGAGGAGAGTGATGATTATGGGGCCCGTGCTCTCTGGCCTGGCTGTCCCACTGAACCCCATGGGGCCATCACAGCCTGCGGGGTGCCTGGGGATAGCAATGCCCCTGATTAGCAGGGTCTGGCCAGAGAGGTGGCCAGTGGTGGGTGGTGAGATCTCTTCCTCTGGTCTCTAGCTCCTTGCTGCTCCCATGAGTTTGGGTGGTGAATGTTTTTTTTTTTTTGGTACCAGGGATTGAACTCGGGGCCTTGCGCTTGTGAGGCAGGTGGAGGCACCACGGAGCTAAATCCCTGGCCCTGGGTGGTGAATGGGAACTCAGGATGTTACGGCAAATTGGGAGTTGAAATGACCTTTCAGAGACCAGGAGAGTTGGGGAAAATAAGAAAAGTTTATTGCCAGGCAATGGCCAGTCTCAGGAAACAGGTCCTTATAGACTGACCATGAGTTATGAAAGCTTCTCCTTTGTATAGCATTTATAGAGTAAGAAGTTCAAATTGCAGTTACACAGCTGGGTGGCAAAACAGCAAGGGACCTTTCCATAGCTTCAAGGTTGGGGGGGTTACATAAATAATTTCAAGGCTGTTCTCTTATCTTTTCGGGAACAGGCTGCCCCATCTGAGGGGAAAGGGTAACCCAGCATGTTTTCAAACAGGGACAAGTTGACGCAGGTGGGGTTTTGCAATAGCTCACACAAAGCACAAAGACAACATATTTCTGCTATATTGTTATTTTAAGCTGACATACAGTTCATGGACAGATGTGCTACAGTCATTATTCATTCCAAGTTATGTTTGGCAGCTCCTTCCACTTCAAGGAAGCAGAGAGGGAAGAAGTAATTTGGGGTATAGCGGTCCCCTAAATCACAGCAAGTGACACCTCCTCCAGACGGGTTGGGGCAGGACTGTCTTGGGAGGACTTCTGCCTGCTTTCCTGGGGTGGTGAGCCAGCAAGAGGGAGCTGGAGTCCCTGACTCAGCCCAGATGGGGCCCAGGGGGACCTGGCAGAGTGATCACCAGGATCCATCTTCAGCAGGGATCCTTCCCCATATCTGCTCTGCAGAATCACTCGATGCTATCAGCAGCCCCAGCTCTCCTAGAGGAAACTGCTGGGCCCTGAAGGCTTTGTTTTCCCCTTTGTTCTGCTCCTTTGGAACCTGCCCTCCTGTCTGGGTTGGGCTAAACCAAGGTCATGTGAATAGACCCCAGGGAAAGGTTAATTTTCTATTTCCCAGGGGAGCAGGCAGGAGGGGATGTGGGGACCAACTAGGGGGTGACGGAGCCCGCCGTCACTTGTCGAACAGCACCTGAATGGGGGAGGACGAAAAGAAAGACGCAGAGATGGAGTCGGGAGCCCCCCAGAGAGACTGCCGCCGCCACTTTTTTATTCTCCTCCCCTTTTTATCACAGGTGAGTTTGGTTATTAATCATGACCCTTACCCAAAGACACCTGCTTCCTTGTTCTCTAATTCTTTGGAAATTCCCCACCCTCATGGGCTTTCTTGTTTCTCAGGTTTACAAAACGTCCATCATGTTCCAGGACAATTTCTGAAGGTAAACATCTAATTTGGCAAGGACGCGGTTCCTTGTCACAGAGTCTCCTTGCTCTATACAATGGAGGGTAAGATTTAACATGGAGCCTCTATGGCTAACACCACTCTCCACAAGGGGGCAAGAGTTGGGGGTGAAGTACCTGCTTTTTTATGATTTGTGTAGCAGTTTGTAGACTGATTTAAGTAATATGGTAGAGGGAGATGTTCAGGGCGACTTAAAAACAAAACAAGCGTAACTTTACTGAATGCTTATTGAGTTCCAGAAAGGTACTATTTTAAGTGCTTTAAAGTAAATCAGCTCCTTTAAGTCTTGTAATAACTCTATAGAATAGACAATGTTATGCCCATTTTATTGTTTTTTTGAGACAGGGTTTTTCTATGTAGTTCAGGCTGGTCTTGAACTCACTATGTAGCCCAGGCTGTCCTTGAGCTCATGGTGATCCTCCTGCCTCAGCCTCCCTAGTGCTGGGATTACAGGCATGCAACACCAATGCCTAGCTTTATGCCCATTTTATAGATGAGGAACTGAGGCACAGAGAGCTTGTGTGACCAGCTCTGGGTTGCACAGCTTGCAGAGCTGTTAGCAGATCTGGGATTTGAACCCCAGGCATCTGGCTCTGGAACTCAATATGTATGGGAGAGATTCAGGTGTGGTAGGAGGGAAGAGCCTTGAGCCCACAAGCAAAAGGAGCCCTGGACACCTGCCACATTTAGTTTGATTACAGTTGTTGGTCTCCTGCTTTGTGCCCAGCTCAGCTAGGAGCTGGAAACAAGGGTGAGGTTCTGGTGCCCCTCAAGTTTACAGCCCCCTTTTGGGAGTAAGGTAGTTGTGAAAGAAAGAAATACTTTTAGTCTGAGCAGGAGGAAGCTTGGAAATGACTGGTGAGAATGGGGTAGAGGCATGGAGAGGCTGCAGTGACTGTACAGCCCAGGTAGGACAGCAGGTGATTGTTCAAGCTCTTTACTGAAAGCTTTCATGTATTTTATACTCTTGAAGTCTCACCTCAGCCAGGAACAGTGGCACATGTCTGTAATCCCAGGACTCTCGGGAGGCTGAGGCAGGAGGATTGGTGTGAGTTCAAGGCCAGCCTGGACTACATAGTAAGTTTGAGGCCAGCCTCACTACATAGTGAGACCCTGTCTCAAAACACCAAAAGAAAAAAAACTCACCTCAACCCTGTAAGGATCGATGTTCTCATTCACTCACTTGGGTGTTCATTGTACTTGTTAAGACTCAGTTGTGACGACTCATGCTGACTTAAGCCAATAAGGGAATTTTTTTGGTTCAGGTAACAAAAATAACCCCAGGATTCCAGCTTCAGATATGGCTGGATGCAGGCTTCCAAGGATGTCATCAGGACCCTCTTTCCACCTTTCTGCTTTGCTTGTGTCAGCTTCTTTCTCAGGTGTGCTGTCACCAGGGGTAGCAGAGGGAGCACCCCATAATGGAAGGAGGCCCTGGAGCCCTAGGGCTGCTTCTCACAGGGGCAGCTGGGGCCAAGGGCTCATCCCTGCCCCAGTCATCACTGAGCAGGGGAGAAGGGCTGTGTCACCTGCTGAGTCTGGGTCACACCCCACCTCAGGCGTGAGAAGGTGAGGTCAGCCTCACGCCAGTTCGACGGCCGGAGAACTGGGAGGGCTGATTTCTCAAAAGGAATCCTAGGGGCCGGGGATTTAGCTCAGTGGTTTCGCCGCCTGCTGCACAAGCACAAGGAGCTGAGTTCAATCCCCGGTACCAAAAAAAAAAAAAAGGAATCTGGGGTGGTCTTACCAGGAGATGGGTAGGGAGGCCAGGAAGCCAGAGAGGAGGGCAGCTGCGCACTTCTGAGCTGGGAAGCTTGGGGTGCACAGAGGAGGGTTGGAGAGAAACCAGTGCAGGTGAATTTCGGGAAAATCCAGATTTTTAGCCAATAGGCCTGGACTCAGTCTCTAGTCCGCTGTCAAAAGAGACCTCCTGTGAACACCGCTGTGGGTTGGCACCACCAAGGGGCATTGGGTGACGGGTTGGAAGTGCGTTCTAGAAAAGTCCTTTCGCAGGCGAGGAGGAAGATGGACCTCAGTCACGCAGCGGGGGAAATGCAATCTGCCAGCGCGATGTCATCTGGGGCTCCAGGGCCCCGTGAGCCCCCTGAAAGCTGCCCTCACTCCTCTTAATGCCCCCTCACCCTCTTTTCCGTTGCAGCGAAAGCTGGCATTTTCCCGCATTTACTCAGAGAAAGGGGGCCCAGCTTGGTTCTGAGAAACACTGCCATCTGGTGGTGGATTTTTGCCATGTCAACCTGCGGTCCTATTTCCTTTGTTACAAGGCAAGATTTGCTCCTTGAGAATTCACTGACTCATCACTGAGTCCCTGTGTGACAGGAAAGGTGCTGGGCGACGGGACACAGCGGCGAACAGGATAGACGGGAGCCTGCCTGTGGGGAGCTGACGTCCCAGTGGAGGAGGCTGGCCTGGCAGGGACGCTGCAGACCGCACTCACGCACTGGCCAGACAGCTGGGCCAAAGGACATCACGGATGATGCCCGGCCCTGCCCACTGGGCAAGTGAGACGACAATTTGCAGAAAAATAGGCAGATCGGGATGGGGATTTAGCTCAGTGGTTCCAGCGCCTGCCTTGCAAGCTCAAGGTCCCTAGTTTGATCTCCAGTACCAAAAAAAAAAAAAAAAAAGGAAAAAGAAAGATAGGCAGGTGTCACCCTACACTTCCTGTACCCGTGTAAGGAAGCACCATGTACCTGTGCCGGGGACTGGCCCCTGTGTGATTATCCATGCCATGCTAGCTCTTGACCTGCTGTGTTTTTTTCTCAAACACAGATCACTAGTGGAAATCGTATCAGTATACACAATTGCTTACTGTCTATTTTCTCCACCAAATGTCAGCTCTCTGAGAGCAGGGACTTCATCTGCTTTGCTCCTCTGTGTTCACAGTGCCTCTCACAGTACTCTGCACACAGTAGGGCCTAAATAGTTGTCACATGAATACACACAGACAGACCCTGTAGTACCCAGCACTTAGGGTACACTTGCCTGGTGCTCTGCACTTGTTATGCAACAACCTTGTGAGTCAGTTGTTTGAATCCAGGTTTGTCTAACTCCAATCCTGGGCCTGACATCTGTATGGGCCCTCTCAAGCCTCAGTTAGAGGAGGGGCTCATCTATGAATTTAGGAAAGACAATGACAGGTTGGAGCAGAAGTTCGGGAGGAAATGATGAGCCAGGCCCTGGGGGCCGGAAGCACGATGGCCACACCTCCGCCTGCCTTTGATTTGGGCAGAAGCAAGTAGCAGCCCAGCTCCTGGACTGAACAGAATGATGTGTGTGAGCCTCTTGGTCCAGCACCAAAGACATAATAGGTGGCCTTGCGAGGCAGTGATGAAAGCACTCGATGACCCTTGGGTGTGAGAGGTTGTTTCTGCCCTGCCTGCCTGCTTCCTGCCCTTGTTCCCTCTCTCCTCCCTTTCCTGTCTAGTTTTCCCTTCCTTCCTCTGGATGTTTCAGTTCTGCCAAGATGGTCAGGTTGAAGGACGATCTGCTCTGAGAAAAAACATGTTAAACCTTTGAGCTTTATGCGAAGAAGAAATGACTCCCCGAGATGCCAGAAGCAGGGCTGTTCTGTAACACAGTAGCCCCCAGTTTGAGATGCAGCCCCCGTTCCCATATTGCTGAACCAGTCTATGTCTACAGCTGGCCAGCACGATCCCCGGGGGCAGACCTCCTCTTTCCTGTTCCTGACGTGTCTCCAGCACCCAGGATGGTGCCCAGCGTGCAGCAGATGCTTGGTAAATATTTGTGGTCTGAGTGAAGGAATTCTGACCATGATGTCTGTGGGTGTGTACCCCTCTGTCAAGACTCAAGGGGGCACCTGTACAAACTGTCTCTCTGGGGAGCCCAGATTCTGTAGTTCGGCCAGATGGCCTTTCCCTGTCTTGGTCCCTCAGTCCTGAGGGAAAGATCCCAGGGGCCACATCATCCGAAAGTCCCTACTGTGGAAGGCACACGGAACATCTCAAGAACCGGGCTTCCCAGACCCTTCCCTCTTTTCTGATGAAACATTTCCGAATGTGCCAGTGTAGAGAGAATGATACAGCAAACCCTCATGAGATGCTCAGAAACAAACTGTGGCGTCACCGGACTGTCTGCTTCCCTCCCACAGTCCCCTGCCTTGTCACTCTCCTCAGGGGTTGTTACTTTGCTGAATGGGCCTTTGGGATTCCTATGCAATTGTGTGCACTTGCATATGTAAACGTAGCGTGCAGTACATTCTGTGATTTGCTGGTGTTCTATAAAATAGCCACAGACATTGAATGAATAAATACTGAAACTTTGCTCCCAGGGGAAATATGCACGCATGTCTTATCTAGATTATAATCTTAAACCTCGAAGCAACTCATCCTGGTAGATTCTATTTTTTGTATTTTACAGAAGAGTGTTAAGAGGTGTCTCCGGGCATGGTGGCACATGCGTGTGATCCCAGCACTCGGGAGGCCACAGGGAACAGGGAACTTCCGCATAACCAAGGGATGACCTCCCTTTGTTGGTGACTCTCTGCCTAGTTAAGGTCTTTCTGCCCCACCGGTTTCATGGTCAGATGTTCCAGTCAGACAGGGGCTTCCCGAAAGCGGTGACTCCATCCCCCCTGACCGAAACCTGTTGCTACATACCCCAGCCCCAATCCCCCACCCCCACCAATGGACCAGTGCTCTCCCACCTGCAAGATCCCTATATAAGCTTCCGGCTCAGCCCATGCAGTTGCTGGTCTCCATTCTGTGAGTCAGCCCGGCAGGCTGCAGACTGCCGCCCCAATAAAGCTTGCTTGAACGTCTGTGTGTGCTCCCCTTCTTCAGAGACCCTTTCAGTTTATATGTCACATCTAATTGAAAGCTTAAGGCCATGCAATCAGGAGGATACTGTCCGGCTCCTCCTCCTCACCCACTCCTCTTATTCTTGTTCTGGACACTGAATCCAGGGCCTTGCATATGCTAGGCAAGTGCTCTATCAGCCTTGGGATACTGTTGGTAGTCCCACTGACGGAGGAAGAAACTGAGGCATAGAAAGGTGAAATCCACTGCCCTAACTCCTTTGGGAATGTTTAGTGAAGAGAGGAACAAGAGAAGCAACCTAAACTATCATCAACAGAATCATAGATAGAGAAAATATGGCATTTAATTCTCAGTTTGGGTGGATCTACCAACAGTCGGAGGGCAACTCTCAGGGAAGAGGTAGGCTCAGGTCTTTGAGGGTCCTCGTGCTCAGCATGGTGGCGAGGATGAGGCTGCTGGCCTGCCAAACCCACAGAAGTTGTCCTTGGAAATGTCACCTTCTCTTCCAGTGATCTCCTGCACTGTGGCAGGATGGAGTGGCTTGAGTCGCTGCATCAAGCCC
Organism: Heterocephalus glaber; assembly: GCF_000247695.1. The sequence continues at coordinate 6,037,325 of NW_004624790.1, read as the reverse complement.
TGCCAGGTCTCCTACCGTGTTTGCCAGAGGGACGTCCTGCAGCAGCTGAGGAACGGAGGTGCCCCCTGTCCTCCACTGGAAGAGCAGGGCTGGCTTAGTGGAGTATGGGAGCCACCAGGGTGTGGAGCACCAGCTCTCCTAGAGTGAGTCGCAGCAGGTGCAGGGGAATAGTGCGGCTGGGCTGCAGGGCCCCTAGGAGCTCCTGGGTGCGGTCTGGGAGAGGAGACTTAGCTTTCCTTCCCTAGTCCCCCTCTTCACCATGAGGAGAATGAGGTAAGAAGCTCTGACTTTCTTTGGGAATCTGTGTCTACTTTCGACTCCTCTCCCTGTGTAAATCAATCAAGACTGCTTGAATGCAGGTGATAAGAAAACTAACTTGGGCTAGGGATTTAGCTCAGCAGTGCCACACCTGCCTGGCAAGTGCAAGGTCCTGAGTTCAATTCCCGGTACAAGAAAAAGAAAAAAGAAAACCAACTTAAACTGACCTGAGTAAAAATGTGTGGCTTGTGTAACTAAAATTCCAAGATCTTCATTCAGTCATGGCTGGATCCAGGGGCCCAGGGAATATTACCTAGAACTTCTCTCCATCTCTCTTCTTTCCTCTGGCTTGGCCTCATTCTCCACAGACAGATTCTCCCCTGTGATGGTCTTGGACAGCTCCAAGATTCCCTCCAACCAGCCCAGTTGCTGGAAGAAGAAGCCTTTTCCTCCTAGCTTCCATCAGTTCCCTACAACAAAGCCTCATGTGTTTGATCAGGGTCATGTGCCCTCTGCTGACCAATCAAAATGTCTGGGGAAGTGGCTACTCTGATTGGCCAAGCCTGGGCACTTGCTCCCTGTGAAGCTGGAGGGGGTGGCCCAGCCCCACCCAAAGAAGAGCAGGGGAGGGGTGCTTTCCAAAGGAAAGTTGGGGAGAATGGATGAAAGGCAGGAAAAATGACAGATGCTCCCTACATTGCCCCCTCCGACAAAGTGGTTTTGTACCAATACAAGAAATGGTAATGGCCATTTTACAGAATGAAGAGCGAAAGCAATCTTCCTAAGGGGTCAGAAGAGCAAGCAATAGGGCTGAACTGTCCCCTGCCGAACTCTCCCCATGCTATAGCGATCACTCCGAACACAGATCTCACTGTGGCATTGCACTCCTGCTTTAAACCCTTTGGAGCTGCCCCCTGCCCTCAAGTGGAGCCCAGTTCCTCCTGGGACAGCTGAGCTCCAGGTGCTCTGGCTCTTGGCTCCTGCAAGCTCTCTAAGACCATTCTGACTACTGTGGGAGTGGCGGACTGAAAGGGGTCAGTGGGCAGCAGGGTACCAGAGAGAGATGACTGCCACAGTACAGGCAAGAGACGATGGTGGCTGGAGAGGTGTGGCAATGGGGAGATGCCCAGGGCGCTGTCACTCTCTCGGCCTGAGAGCTTCCTCTCTGCCTCACCCCCTCGCCTTGTCTGCATCATCATTTCCTGCATAGACGTCCGTCGGTCACAGGAAGATTGTCCTGACTGCCAGCCCCTGCCATGCTCCAGGCAAGTCCATGTGCCATGACTCGACTCTGAGAGGTCGATGTCATTACTCTCATTTTACAGACAGGGAAACAGGGTCAGGGAGGCTACAAAACTTGTCCAAGACACATGGCTAATGAACAGCAGAACCAGGACCCTCGGTCCCAGCTGAGATCACCCAGCTTGGACCCCTTGTCCAGATAGGGCCAGGCAGGCATAGGGTAGAGTCCAGTCCCCCAGGACGAGGGTGGAGCCACTGGGCTCCCACAGCTTTCCTGCCACTATCCTCACGGTGTTGCTCATTACCTTGTGTTCCAGTGCCTTGTTTCCTGGCCTGCAGCATGGGAGGTCTTAGCAAGCAGGGCTCAGTCTATATCCTACACTTGTCCTTTCTCCCACCAGGGAGTACCCACTGGGTGCCACCATATCTGCAGCACACAGCTCCGCACTTCCTCATAGGCCCATCTGGGATGGGCGCCCGGGGACTGTGGGGATGAATAGTGGAGACAAGAAGACATTGCTGCAGCGGGAGCTGGCTCGGCTACTTCCCAGCCAAGTGATCCCGGCCAAGTTTCCGCTCCTGTGGGAAGGGAATGGGCAGGCTGACCTCGAAGGGGCAGGTGGGCAAGGGTCAAGCTCTGGGCTGATGCTGGTAGCAGGTCTGGAACCAGATCATACTTGGTGTTTCTTCCCTTCGTAAGCTGCTGGGATGCAGTTGTTGCCCTGAGTCAGGAGGGAAAGACAGGCACTGATTGGTGCAGGTGGGGTCGTTTTGCAGGCTCAGGCACTAAGTTGTAAAGGTCAGGGGCTCAGTGACTGCAACCAGGAGCAAAGAAAGGAAGGGGGCTGCAGTCTGTTGGGTGCTTATCTACATTCCAGGGGCTCAGTGTAGCTGTCCTGATTTAACTCTGAAAAGTGACTCCGTGATGCAGGGACTAACACTGTCCCTACTCCGCTTGTGAAGAGAAGGGGCTCAGAGAGCATGAGGTCTGTCCAGATCTCTCAGCTGTGAGAGGGGTCTGGAGTGAGAGCTTGGGCTGCACTGGGGCTTTCCTTACTGCTTGAGGCTGCACCAAAAGAAGCACCATGTGTTGGAAGGGAAGCAGGAGGGGAGGGTGAGGATTGGCTGGGTTATAGCAAAGCTTTGGTCTGGTTCCTGTGGCAGAAGCAGGGAGGCAGGCTGCACGTGGTAGCACCTGCCTGTTATCCTAGCACTATGGAGGCTGAAGCAGGAGGACTGCTGTGAGCTCAAGGCCAGCCTGAGCTACATAGTGAGATACAGAATATATTCATTCTTAGCCTTCTTAGTTCCCTTTTCCCCTTCCCTCCCTCCCATGTCCGGATCCCTTTCCCATACCCACAGAGCCTATCTCCCTGTTTCCTACATCTCATCTTTTGGTTTGCTCCTAAATTATTTATGCTTTAGGTTTCTCATAGAGGAGAAACCATATGATATTTAACCTTCTGGTCTGATTTATTTCACTTAGCATTTGGTCACAAAGTGCATCCATTTTTCTACAAATGGCCCAAACGAATCCTTCTTTATGGCTGAGTAGTGCTTCATTGTGTATAACACCACATTTTCTTTATCCATTCATCTGTTGATGGGCATGTAGGCTTCTTTCAAGATTTAGCTATTGTGAATTGTGCTGCTGTAAACATGGGTATCATGGATTACTGTGATTTGGTGACTTTAACTCTTTTGGAAAGATACCCAAAAGAGGTATATCTGGGTCAAATGGAATCTCTATTTTTAGTTTTCTGAGGAATCTCCATAAAGTTTTCATAGTGGTTTAACTAGTATGCAAAGTTCTCATCAATTGCTCTATTCCACTTCATTCCCTTACATATTCATTCAACATTTATTGAGTGCCTACTATGTGACAGGCACTGTGTTAGGCTTGAGGCTACGGAAAGGAATAAAGAAAGACAGAAATACTTTTCCTCAATGAGTGGACATTCCAGTAGGAGGAGAGAGACAATAAATGAATAAATAGCATGTCTGATGCTGTCAGGAACTCTGTAAGCACCTTAGATACTGCTAAGTACTGCAGAGAAAAATAAAGCAGGGAAGGGATAGGGAGGCCACGGATATCTTTACCAAGAAGGTGATATTTGAATTAATATCTAGAAGAAGAGCATGTCTAAAAGAGAGATCAGTAAGTGCAAAGGTCCTGAGGCAGGGCAGGCCTGGTGTGTTCAAGGACCACAGGAAGACTAGGACTGGAATGCTGGGCCAGTGGGAGAAATGAGATCAGCAAGATAAGGGAAGTGTTTGGGCTGTGGTACAGAGTTGGGCATTTTCTCTCATGCAATGGGAGCCATGGCGGAGTTTTGAGCAGAGGAGGGACATGATTTAACTTGGGCTTTCAAGGATGCTGTTTGGAGAATGGATTGTAGAGAGGCAAGGGGGCAGTCAGGGAGATCAGCGAAGGTCATTTGGAGCAGAGTGGTGGTGGCCCTGTGACCCCATGTAGGGTGGGCTGCAGGGCTGGACACAGACCAGCCTGTTATGGGACAACGGCGATGAGATCAGCATGACACTGGGCCCACAGTGCTCCCAACAATAGCAGTGGGGAAGATCCAGGTCTAAAAGGCCACCAGCAGTGGCGATGCCCTCAGAACCACGGCCGGATTCTTTTGATGACCAGATACAGAATCTCAGCTGAGATGGCCCAAGGAGTGAAGGACCCTAGTTAGCAAGACAAACTCCATATTGCTGCTTGACCCACCCGCCTGTCCTTTAGATGAACTCAGAAGGAGGAAGCTTAGAAACCTCCTCCCCTTAAAAGGTCCCTTTAGAAATAACAATTAATCAACTATTGTTTTACAAATGTTCTAACAGCAGGACTTTCTGCTTCTGTACTTTTTGCTTGCTTTACTCGTTCTATCCCATAGGGGAGCCTCAAAACCGTTGGCCTCAAAGGTGTATAAAACATGTTTGTCTTCCCCCAGTCGGGGCTTGAGTCCGATGCTCAGCTCGGGTCCTGGCCGGTAATAAACTTCTGTGAGGATTTAATATCGGTCTCTGGTTGGTTCTCTCTCGCTGGGTCTAACAAGGAGAATTATTGGTTCATACCACGGGAAGAACGTTTTGAAATAAAGTATACGCTCGGTGCCTATAACGTTGTTGGAACTGCTCTTATTCCCGTATTCTTTCTCTCTCACTGTCTCTTCGGGTTGGCTTCATTCTCAAGCAGGCTCTCTCCCTGAATTGACCAAGATGGTCCTCTTGGGGACAATGCGGAGATGACCAGCCCACAGTCTCAGCGTGTTATTTCCAGGGCAGGCTCTGATTGGTCCTGCTTGGATCCCCGGGTCCATTCTTGAACCAATCAACATGGCCAGGAAGACGGGGAGCTCTGATTGGTCAATTGTAATCTCCTACCTTTGGGTGGTGTGGGAGCCACGACCAGGCACCTGAGTGACTGCTGGGCCAAGACCTCCTTAGGTCCCAGGACCTAGGATTAGGGCCAGCGTTCCTCTGATAAGCCACCGCAGCAGGGAGAGAGAGTGTGCTGCAAAGACAGATTCAGGCGTCACAGCTTCTGGGAGGGGACAGGCTCCTGAGCAGTTATGGGGGGTAGCTTAGGCGACCCAGGACGTCTGGGCTGTCTGGAGACCGACAGAGGCTGCCAGAGGCTGCAGCCACCAGGGGGCGACAGTCCCACACAGTCACCCGCCTTCGTGGCAAGCGTCACCTCCAGCCGGGGGTGCTGTTCACCGCCTCTGTACTTGGAAAGTTGGGAGCAAATAAAATTTTGGCAGATTGGGTCTTAGTTCAGACACGAGTGGGGAACGTGCCTTTTAAATATTTGGCACGGTAAATCTTTTCTATAAAATAGGATCTTTTGTAGGATGTACAGGAGTGCTTTTAAGAGGATCGAGTGGCCGGTGTTGGTTTGGGGATCCCGTGGGCAGCGCCCTCACAAGTTGCGTGACTTTGGGCAAGCGCCCTCAGTTCCTCCATTTTCTACTGTACATTGGGGGCGACCCTGTCTTGCAAGGGTTCCTTGTTCCGCTGGACCAAATTATTTATTCAACAGGTTTGATTGAGTGAGGTATTTCAGGAATCCCATAAGAGTAGAGAAGCAAAAGTGTCTGCCTTTATGGAGCTGATGTAGTAAAGGCAGAGACAAATGGGAGACCGGATGTCTAGTCTTTGGGATAAAGTGCTTGGAACAGGGCCTGCCTGGTGCACGGTAACACCTGTGAATTGAGTTGCCCAACTTCTGTAACGGGGGATTGTATCAGTCTGGGCCGGCGTGGGGCTGCGTGCACAGTAGGTGCTCCACAAAAGCTCACGGCTGTCTCCCTGTGTGGCTGCAGGTACTGTGTCCACTTCTGGCTGGGGTCCATACCTGGGGGCTGTGGGCAGGTGAGAGCTTCCCATGCCCAGTGGACAAGATATCTGAGCCAGGGCCACATGGCCTGTGTGTGGTGTGAGTGGCCTGCCCAGGAGCCCCAGAGCCGGCACTGTTCTGGGGATGGTGGTGGGGTCAAAGGGTGAGTATTCAACTCTGGCCAAGGCAGTGTGACTGTAGGGCATGGGGCTTCCCTGCTGCTGGACAGAGCATTTGGGAGGAGGAGGAGGCTGTTCCCTGACCAGGGTGGGTCCAGCAGGGTCCTGGTGCCTGGGTCTGAAGAGATCAGCCAGTTAGGAGTCAATTCCAGCCATGTGAACTTGGGTACCTCTCAGAACACCTCTGAACCCAAGTCCTGATATGAAAATACAGATCATGGGGGGAGGTGAGATTGTGCAGGTTGAGGACTGAGCAGAGGGCCTGGCCTTCAGAAAACACTCCAGAAAAGGGAGCTGGCATTACTGCTTGATCTCAGGAATCTCTTAAAAGCCAAATTTGGTTAACCTCAGTTTATAGATGGGGAAACAAACTCAGAGAGACAGTGTGTCTTAATCAAGGCCATACAGCAGGAGTTGACCCAGATTTGGCTTACGTCAGCCCCTCTCGACGCCTCCCACAGGGCGGGGTGTCATGGAAAGTACTTCGCATATTAATGATAAAAGCTGACATTTATTGAGTGCTTCCTTTGAGCCAGGAATTGTCCTGAGCTCTTTAGATTCATCATCCATGCATCCATGCATCCATGCATCCATCCATCCGTCCATCCATGCATCCAACCAACCATCCAGTAAGTGTTTGCTGAGCACTTCCTCATGAGCATGTGCCAGGCAGTGTTCAGGCCACTGGGGAGAGGACAGTGAATAAAGCAGCTGTGACCATTTCTCTTTTGAGGCCACACTCTGCTGGGAGGAGACAGGCCTTAGGCAAATCAATCTATCACCTATTACATGGAAGAGAAGTGTTTAGGAAAGAAGGCAGAGTGAGGGGGAAAGTCTTGGGGGTTGTTAGTTTTTAAAGTCAGATCAGGAGAGTGACCCAGAGGAAGTGACATTTGAACAGAGACCCAAGGGAAAGGAGGGAGGGAGTCATGTGGCTAAGGAAAGGGCATTCCAGGCACGGGAACCGAACAGCACGTGCAAAGGCCTGAGGTGGAGGCCTGCTGTATTTGAGGAACAGAGAGGCCCTCACCGTGGGAGCAGGAGGGAGAGGGTACTTGATGCATAGCAGCTGTGGAAAAGTGGTGAGAACTTTGAGTACTTGGATGCCTGCTTTCCAGCTGAGGTGACTGAGATGCAGAGAGGTGCCCAGGGTCACATACCTGGCAGGTGGCAGAAATAGGATTTGAATCTAAGCCCCCAGACCCTGAGCCAAGCTCCACAGTTCCACTGAGACTGTCTCCCATTCCAAGTGTGTTTCTGGCAGGAATTTGCATACAGCCCGAAGGTGTCTCTCTGGGGTCTATTAGGGAGCCCGCTACCATTTGTGCTCACTGTGAACCCTGTGTAAAGGTGGGGTATGAGGGGCAGATGTGTCCAGGTGAGAGGCGTCCGGACTGTACAGGCCTGGGTTCAGATTCTACCTCTGGCCCTGACTAGCTGCATGACTCTGGGCAAGTCGACACCCAGCCCTGACAGTCCCCACTACTCAGGGTGGTGGGAAGGGTCTGGAGCCCTTTGCATAGCACCTGACTCCTGTGGGTGCTCAGTAGCAGGAACTGCTATTGTCACATCTCTTCTGTCCAGTAGGTATACTGATACCTCTTTTCTGAAAATCAGACATAATGGTTGGGAGGAACCTGGCACACAGTGGATGCCAGTAAGTAAATATCGGAGAATATTATACTGCAAGAGGTCTTCATGGCTGGTCTCCCTCCAACCTCTCTCCCACTTACCTGCCCTAGACCTGAGATTCCACTATTAGAGATTCATTCTTTGGGACAGATGCCCACTTCTTAGAGCCTTTGTTTATCCATACATCTTTGGACAAGCCTTTTTAACTCTAAACCTCTGATTAATCCCAAGTCTCTCTTTCTGGATGCGTATACCCCAGGATCCAGAACTGGGTGCCTTGGGCACTGGAACCTTTGTCTCCACCGGAGATGGGAAGGAGCAGAAAGGGGGGCGGGGGCTGTGGCAGGGAGGGGCCTCTCTGTATGCTCTCTGCCTAGGCCAGGCTCAAGGAACAGGTGGCAGTGGGTCGGACTGGGGCATGAGCTCACCAGGAAGGACCAGGCAACGCAGGCAGATCAGAGAGGAGTGATGAGCTGATGGCCACATTCCTTCTGTGGGCAGCTGGTGGAGCTGGCGGGTGGAAGGCACAGCCCCAGGGGGGGATTTGGGGAGGGTTTACCGAGCCTGAGGCATGTCTCCGAGTTCGAGACAAACAGGAGAACCTGACACAAATCTTTCACCTAATCTGTGCTCGGGCCCAGGTAGGTTCTTTACCTTCTTCCTCTGGCCTGGCAGGCCCTGTGGAGACGAGGGCCACCAACTCCGGTGTACAAAACAACAATGGCAATAAGAAATGTTTCCTCGAATGCTGTCATGTGAGAAGCACCTACGGTGTGCCAGGCTCTGTGCTTAGAAGCTTGCAAGAGTATTTGGTGCATACTGGGCACTCATGCTGTGTTTATTATTATTGTTATTATTGTGCATATTTATCATTATTACTATTTGGTGCTGAGGATTGCACCCAGGACCTTGTGCATACTAAGCACACACTCTACCTCCAAGCTACTCCCTTAGCCTTATTTTGATTTTTTTTTTTTTTTTGAGACAGGGTCTCACTGTGTAGTTCAGGCTGGCCTTGAATTCACTATGTAGCCCAGGCTGGCCTTGAACTTGCGGTGGCTCTGTGGCCACCTGGGGCTGATTTCTCCATCATTCCCAGTCCCCACACTTTAAGGCCACCCAGAGATGTTTTGATTTCTTTTAAAACCAGAAGAAAATCACAATCAGTATCATAATAATAATCAGTAATAAAATGAACATCTAACGTAGATCATAATAATGAGTATCGAATAATGGATCCAGTCTGGATGATGCTCTTCCTGATAGGGTGTAGTCCCAGCCCTGGAGGGAGGAGCTCGATGGAGCTCAGGGATGCCCAGTGCCCCCGAGCCAGCCCGGTCCCCATCTCTGGCAGGAACCAGTGGTTACTGTGGTGAGCGGCCGGCCAGCCTCAGTGCCAAAGGACCTGGGAGAGGCTGGCCAGTTCCAGGACTGTGCTTGGCCTGCGTGCACAGCCTGGTCTTCCTCTGGCACCTTTGTCCTCCTGACTGTCCAGAGCCTCTCCCCAGAGCCTCCTAGATGGGTGGTGGGAGAGCCCAGGGCTGGGATCCTGCACAGCGATCCGGTAGAGAGAAGTCTATGCCTCCTGTCCTGCGCTCCCCAAACTCCGCCTCCTGACCTGTTCGCTCTTTGTCCTTACTGTAGCTTAATTTTTTGGTACTGGGGATTGAACTCGGGTTCTTGCGCTTGCGCAGCAGGCGGCGAAACCACTGAGCTAAATCTCTGGGCCCATGTAACTTAATTTTTAAAATTCTTTCCATCCTTCCCTTCCCTTTTTTTTTACTACGATAAATTTATTTTAAGAGAAAATTTATACTTAAATGCGTGTTTAAAGAGGAAGTATTGGTTACAATTGTGACAGTAAGTAATAATAGCTCATGTTATTAAGCACCGATGCTGCAGCAAGCACTCTGTTGCCCCTTTACACATATTGACTCAGTGGACCCTGAATTAGGTGCAGTTGTGAGGAAATTGAGGCTCAGAGAGGTTAAGGCTCTTCCTTGAGGTCACACAGCTTGTGAATGGCAGAGCAGGGATTTGAACCCACAAGTCACAGTGATGGCTTAGGTTCCCTGCACCAGTATGTCAGCTCTACGAGGGCAGAGATTTTGATTTGTGCATGCTTGGGCCTAAATCAGTGCTTGGCACACAATAATGTTCAATAAATATTTGTTGAATATTTGTTGAATAGATGATCAATCAGTTGCCATAATTAGAAAAACATCAGAAAAATAGGGCCAAGGATTTAGTTCAGTGGTGCCGCACCTGCCTTACAAGTGCAAGGTCCTGAGTTGGATCCCCGGTACCAAAAAAAAAAGAAAGAAAGAAAGAAAAAGAAATACAGTGGAAATGAATCTGGCCCCTAAGATGCTGAGAGTGAAGGCTCTGTCCTTTATTCAAAGATGGAATTCATGCTAGAGAGATGGTAATGATGTTTTCCTCATGTCCAGTGGAGACTTGCTCCTTGACAACTTAGAAAAAATTCCAAGGGAGTCAAAACCAGTTAATTTTCTCCTCCTGCAGTCTGTATATGTATAGTGGTTTTGAGGGTTAAACCCTGGACCTCTACACTGAGCTACACCCCCAGCCCTTTTTATTTTGAGACAGTTTTGCTAAGTCTCAAAGTTGCTCAGGATGGGCTCAAGCTTATGATCTTCCTGCCGCAGCTTTCTAGAATGCTGGAAATGCAGGTGTGCACCACCACACGAGGGTCAATGATGTTTTTTTAACAGTGTTATTGCGACACATTCATATACCACACTGTTCACCCTTTGAAAGTACACCGGTCAGTCCTTCTTAGCATACCCTATGAATCACACAGTCTTTGCCAGAGTCTAATTTGAGAACATCTGTGTGCCCCTTCAAGGAAACCTTGTTCCCATTAGCAGGCACTCCTCATTCCTCTGGCCCCTCCAGCCCTAGGCAATGACTACTCTTTTTCTGTTTTTATGGATTTGCCTGTTTGGGCCATTTCATATAAACAGAGTCACCCAGTACATGGTCTGCAACGGGCTCTTTTCACTCAGCAGAATGGTGGCCTCCACTGTGTGACATGGTCTGTACCGGCTCAGTATTTAGTGTCCCCACCTGGGCCCCTGTGGAGCCACCTCGCAGGGCACCCCCAGTGCAGGAGCACCACTGTAAGGAAGCCAGGACTTGGGGGAAACTGAGGCTCAATCCCTGGGTGAGGGGACATCCATCTCTCCTTGGAGCTGGGGCAGGAATGGCTCAAATGTTGCAGCTACTCAGCCCTCCTTCCCTAATCAGGGCTCTGGGTGTGGTCCGAATGTCATCAGCACCTGTGTGTGTTGGTCAGGGGGAGGAGCGGGCCAAGGCGGGACAGAGTGGCCGGGGGGCCAGCACGGGGCTGCTGGCCTCACCTCCAGGACGTGTCCGCTAGCCCGGCATCCCCTGCTCCAGCCCTGCACTTGTGTGGTACATGTACCTGTGTGTGGTGTGTATGTCTGGTTTACAAAGTGGACTCTAAGTCCCAGACCATTTCCCAGGCTCTGTAGCAGATATTGTCTGGAGTCTCTTGTAGCTACCATTTTTGCGGCCCCTAAAGAGTCTCTGTTTTACTTTTTATTTATTTTACTCTTTGCAGTGCTAGGGATTAAACACAGGATCTGGCACACGCTGAGCAAGTGCTCCACCACGGAGCTCTACTCCCAGCCCCACTGCCCCTCTGCTTTAATCCCCTCAAGGACCTTAGAAGGTAGGTCATCTTTCCCCCCAGTTACAGATAGGGAAACTGAGGCTCAGAAAAGGCAAGTGATGTGCCTCACGTCTCTGGGAATGTTGGCGTGGGCATTTGAAGCGGACTCTGAAGCTGGTGCTTGTAACCAAACGGGAAGGAGGACATTGTGATGGGAACAGCTTGGTTGCAGCCAGCTGTTGGGCACCATGAAAATGGACGTTTACCTCGGGTGTCCCCTGGGGTGTGTTGCTGGAGCTTGGGACAGGAGCCAGGGGATCTGCTGGGGTGGGGGTAGAGAAGTGTCTACACCCAGCTAATAATTAAAAAAAGGGAAAAGATGAGAAATGTGTTGCGGTTGGCGGCAGAGCCCTGTCCCACACCTGAGGACCCCAAGTCTTTGCATTAGTCAAGGCCTTTTGAGCTCTGAGTGACAAAACACAAGCAATTTTAATACAAAGGGACATTTACTGATTTACATAATTAAAATCTCCAGGAAAGGGCAGCCTTCAGGTACAGCTGGGTCCAGGGAGTGGAAAGAGGAAGTGGCTGTGTCTCTTTCTCCGGCTATGCTCTCCCCTAAGCTGGCTTTGTTCTCAGGCAGGCCTGTGTGGTGGCTGCCCGAGGCCCTGGGCCTTCTTCTCCCAGCTCGGCACGACTGGCGGGAAGACCGTATCCTCCAGTGGGCCCGGCCTCTGTGAAAGTCTTGGGGTTTCTGTTTCTCACCTGGCTCATCTCATATGCCTCCTTCAGATTCCCGAGCCAGCGGAGGGTGGGCCAAAGGCTGCTCAGACTGCCTGGGATGGGGTCGGGTGTGCATCCTAGGACCGGGAGGAGGGGTCTGTCCTCCTTCAACCACATGGAGCAAGAGTGGGGAAGCGATGACTTACTACGGAAAAGTCAGGGTCCTGTGAATGGGGCGGGGCAGGTTCCAGACAGCAGTTAGCCTCCTCATGGGGGGTTGAAGGGCCACGATCCGTGCATCTGGTTTTGCTGTCAACTTGCTGTGTGATTTTTTTTCTTTTGAGACACGGTCTTGATATGTATGCAGTTCAGGATGGCCTTGAACTTGCAACGATCCTCCTGCTTCAGCCTCCCGAGTGCTAGGATTATAGGCGCGAGCCACCATGCCCAGCTGTTGTGTGATTTTTTAATAGTAATACAGGGGGTTGAATTCAGGGTATTTGCACTGAGCTACATTGCCAGCCCCCCATGTTAGTGTTTATTTTGAGACAGAGTCTTGCTATATTGCCCAGGCTGGGCTTGAACTTGCAATCTTTCTGCCTCAGCCTCCCAGAGTGCTGGGATTACAGGCATATGCCAAGATGCCCGGTTTGCTGTGTGGTCTTGAGTAGGCCACTTCCCTTCTCTAAGCCTCAGTTTCCCCATCTGAACAGTGATGATCTTTAAGGCCACATCCAGCTCTGAGCTCCCATGGTCAATGGACTGCATCCAGCTAAGAGTCCAGTGCCCTCATGTGACAGATCTTGGGGCTTGGGAATATGTGGCCTTCACATGCCCTGGGACTGAACCAGGGACTGCACATCCAGACCCCTGTTCCAGCCCATCCCGGCAGGGCACAGCCTATGACGGTGGGAGGGGAGGCTCCTCAGAGGATTCTTCGCACGTCCCGGGCATTCTCCATCTATAATTGGCTTCAAATGAAATGATCTCATCCCTGAACACTGAGGAAGAAAGACTAGGGGGTGAAATAGCTCACTGGTGGCAGCTGACACAGTTTGTGACTAACCTGCCTCCCTCGAGGCAGGGAGGGACAGTCCATTCTCTTGAAGACAATGTAAAGAATTGGAAAAAATGTCTGGCCAAGTGGATTGAGGAGGCTGCATCTCTTGGGCCTTCGGGAGAGGCCCCCAGCATTCTCCACTGGGTCCGAACCAGGTATCTTCTGACCACTGCTCACAAGTCAGCCTGACCTGTGCTGTTAACATGCCCCAAGCTTTCTGGCAGAGGCTGGCTGGGAAGCCAGTGAGCTGGCCAACCCCTCCAGCGCTTTGGCCCATCTGAATTCGTGGTTGGATTTGGGGCCGGCTGAAGCTCGTTTAAATGCCCATACATTAATTTTGAAAGATGAGCTCCTAATCAACTTTTATAAAGCTTGTCATAGCACCATCTGTTTGGCGTTTGTCACTATTGCATTACATAAGAGGAAAGACATTTTTAAAGAATGCGGCTACATTTAGTAATTGGATTCCCAGAGAGGAGCCAAGCTGGGGCGGATGGCACTGTGATTCAGAAATGCCACGGGCCCTTCCTCCAGGGTGTGGTGGCCTCCCCAAATCCCACATGGTCCTGGCAGACACCTGAGTGCAGCCCAGCTGGGGAAATAGGCCCAGGGAGGCCTCTCTTGCTCACGTTGTCTCCGTTTCCCTCCCTCTCCTGGGTACCTCAGGCCAACGTTCTCCAGTAACAACAATAACCTAAACACCGCACCTCCCTAAACCCAAGTTTGCCAGCTGCAAAGACCATGTCCCCAACCAGCCTGCTGGATGGATGGTCCAAAGGGAAACTGAGCCTCTGTTTCCCCACCTGAGCAGTGATGATCTCTAAGGGCTCACCCGGCTTCTGGAAGGCCAGGATCTTAATAGCAGTGGTTCAAGGGCATCCATGCATGTAGCACCTGTCAGTATTAGCCATTTTCCAAAGCTACGTCTGATGCGACTGGGTGCCAAGTTCATGTTCATCTTCCCTCCATTCCTCTCCCTCCTATTGGATTCAACAAGTACTGAGGCAGTGCCCATGTTAGATGCAGAGCTGGCCTCATGAATGTGCCACCTGTGTGGCTGCCAAGGGCCTCAGGCTCAGAAGAGCCCTGCACTTGGTTGGGCGTGAAGGTTGAAATTCTTAGTTTTGGAACAAGGGGCCCTGGATCTTTGTTTTGCCCTGCAAATCTTGCAGCTCGTCCCTCCTAAGGGTCTGGAAGGACGCTGTGTTTTAAGTGACTGCCAGACAGTGAAAAGAACAAGTCCACATTTTAAACCAGGAGAGTTCACATAAAAGCTGGCTTGTTTTGGAAAATGAGGGCATCTTGCCATTGTGAGTCTGTGTGCTATTGCCAGTGCCTGCTGTCCCCACCGGTCCCAGAGGCTCTGCTCTGGGGCCCTCTGCTCGTCTGCAGAGCACCCAGCATGGTGGCTGGGGCCATGGGCTTTGCAGCCAGGGGTGTGCTCAGCTTGCCTATCAGTAGTCACTGGACCTCAGGCCAGCAGCCGTTTGCCATCATTTCCCATCTGTGAAATGGAAACGGTGATAATAGTAACCTCTTGGTGCTGTAAAGATTAAACTAGCTCCCATATGTAAAGCATCTAGAACATGTGGCATTGTTCCTGTTATTCTCTCTCTCTTTTTTTTTTTGGTACCAGGGATCAAACTTGGGACCTTGTGCTTGCGTGGCAGGCACCGGAACCACTGAGCTAAATCCCCAGCCCCTATATTTACTTTTTAAAAAAATTTTATTTTAGCACCGGGGATTTAGCTCAGTGGTTCTGCCACCTGCCTTGCAAGCACAAGGACCTGAGTTCGATCCCTGGTACCAAAAAAAAAATTTATTTTATTTTATTTTTTTTGTTCCTGTTATTCTTTTGCTCACTTCCAGTGTAGAAGCTCGAACACCAAGTCTGAGGGCGGACCCTCCAGGAGCTGCAAGCTGGGCCTCCAGCAGGAACCTGTGAGGCCATCTCCTGCCATCTTGAGCAACATCTCTGGTCATTGTTTATGTTCTCTGCCTTTACCTGTCCCACCAGAGTTCACACCTTAGGACCTCCTGGAATTATAAGGGAAAGGCCTTTTGTTCTTTTGAATAGACCAAGTTGTTCCTGCCTCAGGGCCTTTGCACATGCTGTAGTTGCTTTCTAGGCTACTTTCCCTTTAACTTTGCTTATCTGCGCATTCTGGTCCAGCTCTCAGAGAGACTTTCCCTACCCACTTTTAAAAAAGTAGCCTATGACTTGTTCATATACATTCACATATATTATTTTCTTCCTAGAATTTGTCGTTTGTCTCCCAGAGGACCTGGTCTGTCATCTTGGTCATTGCTATATCCCCAGCACCTAGACTATTGACTGACACATGGTAGCTGCCTCTTAATTATTTGTTAAATGAAGAAGGAGAAGGAGGGAAGGAAGGAAGGAAGGAGCACATTAACGCCTCAGGACCACCCTGTAAAGCAGGGACAAGAGCCCTGAGCATGGAGAAGGGGAGGCCTTATAGCCAAGAGGGAAGGGAGGTAGGGACCCAGGTTTTGGGCTTCTATGCCTTCCTTTTTTTTTTTTTTTTTTTGCATGTGCAAGCATGAGTGTTACTGGCGACTGAACCCAGGGCCTTTGCACTGAACTATATCTTTAGCCCTTTTTTTTTTTTTTTGGTACCGGGGATAGAACTCAGGACCTTGCGCCTGCAAGGCAGGCAGCGGCACCACTGAGCTAAATCCCTGGCCCTCCCCGAGGTGGGAAGCAGGGCAGACCATCAGCTTGCAGCCACCCAGAAGGGGTCAAGGGCAGAGTGAGGCCGGTAACAGTTACTGAGAGCGGTAGGAGTCAACCAGCCAGGCAGCGGAAGGAGAATGTTTACAGGGGCTGGCGGCCGTCGCCATGACAACCGGACAGCCTACAGCTTCCTGCGTCAGTAGGGACGCTGTTTTGTGCCTGAGGACAATGGCAGGGGATAGGGCACTGGCAGAAGGGAGGGGACTGCATAACCCATGCCAGGGAAAGAGAATTCTCTTTTTTTTTTCTTTTTCTTTTTTAATGCAGGCGCTGGGAATTGAATCCAGGGCCTTCACACTGGCATCCCCCAACCCTTCATTATTTTTATTATTCTTTTTAATTTTGAGACAGGATCTCACTAAGTTGCCCAAGCTGGGCTTGAGCTTGTGATCCTCCTGCCTCAGCCCGGCAGAGTGCTGGGATTACAGGCATATGTCACCCTGCTGGGCTGGGAATTCTTACTCATTTGAGTTGCCGGAGGGCCGAAAGGGCCTGGTGACGCTACTTACAAATATGTGTAAGCATGCGTGTGCGTGTGTGTGTGTGTGTGTGTGTGTGTGTGTGTGTGAGGTGGTCTGGGCTGTGTGGAGCCAGGGTGCCTGAGTTTGAATCTCAGCTTTGCCACTTGTGTGCCGTGTCATCTTGAGCAAGTGAGTTGACCTCTTAGTACCTTCGGTCCCTCCCAGGTAAAATGAAGATGAATAATAGTACCTCCAAGTGTTGTTGGATTAAATGAGGTAATACTTTCACAGCACTCAGAATACACCTTGCATTTTTTTCTTAGTTTTTAAAAATTTTTTTCTTAATTCTTGAAATTAACTTACATTCGACCCTAGGGTGCCTTCCTGCTGGGGTAGGAGCCGATTTCATTCTCAGGAATCCTCACTTCCTGGCTTCTTTCATTCATTCAACAAATGTTTATTGAACAGCTACTATGTGTTAGGCACTGTCCTAGAGGCTAGGAACACAGCAGTAAACAAAGCAGACAAAATCCCTGCTCATGGAGTGCTGACGCTCTACTGGGATAAACACTACAGAAGGTGGAAAGGAACATAGGTGAGATGGTACACACTGCAATGAGAAAAATGAAGCAGGATGGAAGATATGGACTGTGAGTATGTGTGGCAGTATATTGCCATTTTAGAATGTGGTGGGGACACCAGGGTGTCAGGGAAGGCCTCACTGAGAAAGTGACTTTTGAGCTCAGTTTGAAGAAGGTGAAAGAAGGGATTACATAGTTTTTTGGGGGGCGGGGGCAAGAACATTCCAGGGAGAGGGAGGGGCAAGTGCAAAGGCTCTGAGGCAGGAGTACAGCATGATATGACTGTATCCTGCAATTATGTCTCTTGTGTGCCTACCTGGGTGATGTTACGTGACACACATTTGCTGGCGTATGGGTGGTGATGCATTGACAGGCGGGTGGTGAAGTGGGTCCATGTGTGTCCATGTCCTGGACCCACTGTGTTCAGCCACTTAGGGAGTGCTGTTCATGCAGCTTAATGCAATGGGACCTCCTGGAGTTGCACAGTGCAGTGATCTGTGCATTCACATAAGCGAGTCTGGACATTTGGACATAGCGATACGCAACTAGGAGTTATATGCGTGCCTTTAAAATGTTGATGTTCTGTTTGCCAAGGATTTTTCCATTAAGTTTTTACAATATTGCATTAAAATATTACTGGTCTTGATTACTTGATTTTTGGTGCCATTTCACATCTTGCATCTGAGGCAAGTGCCTCTCCCTCCTACTGTGGCCCTGCCTGGGAGGGAGAAGGAGCATGTGGAGGCCTGGCTGTGGCACGGGGCGTCTCTCCTCTGACTTCAGCTGAGCCTGTGCTCATCAGCCCATGAGCAGAAACCAAACCCAATCTGAGCACATTTTGTTCCATTCAGACAAGATTCACTCAGTGCTGACTAAGTGCCAGGGACTGTGCATACATTATTTCCTTTGATCCTCACAATCATCGCTGGGGTAGACATTAGCGCATTCAAATGAACATATGTTTTTGTAGGGCCTAGTGTGAGCCAGGAGCATCATCTGGCATTCACACTGGCCTGGCAAAGTGTCCCTATTTTTCTGATAACAGCACCAGTTTTCCTTGAGGGACCTGACCCCCCTCCCCTCCCAGTCCAACTGGCTAGGCCTAGACTTTCTGAGCCCCTCCCCCAGGCTCCCAGGGTGCTCTTGTGACTCAGGTGGCCCAATCAGCAGAGTTTATCCCTTGGCTGTAAAGATTGGTCATGGGATGAACATGTGACCCATGTTGATCCAATCAGAGTAAATCCTGGGATTTTTGCTGCCCTGTTGGGAAATAGAGATTTCTTTTCACTAATATTTCTGACTAGAAGAATGATGTAGCACTAATGAGGGTCCACTTCAGGGAGAGAGGAAAAAACTGAGCCCTTATGATTTCTTCAGGGCACCTTGGATCCAGCCAAGCCTGAAATCAGAAGACTTTGGAGCTCAGTGAACACACACACACACACACACACACACACACACACGCCAGCTGATCCTGTGCTTGGCATTTTTGTACAATGTCTCCTTTAACTCTGAGATAAATCCTGTGGTGAAGGGGCTGTGGTTATAAGGGAATTGACCTCAGGGAGGCGAGAGGCTCCCCCAAGATCACAGCAGGTCAGTAGCTGTGCTTGAGTCTGATCCGGGTGTGCCTAACCCTGGGCCTTTGTGCTTTCAGTCTCCACTGTGCGAGATCTGGACCATAGGCTGTGTGAGAGGGGTGGGAGGTGGGCCCGTGTCCATGGAAGGCACGGGCTTGCCGCGTGATTGGTCAGGACATGTCTCCTGTACGGGCCACAGTTTCACCCTCTGGGAATGATGGGCAGAGCAGGGCCTGCCCTGTTGCATGGGCACAGGGGTTAAATGAGATCGTCCCTGCAGGGAAGGGCTTGGCACAGGGGGGGCAGGTGGCAGTGAACACAAGCGACGGAATCACGGCTCTTCCTTTGAGGGAAGGAAGGCGATCTGGGGTTTCCCTGACTCCCTGCTGGGCATGGACTCCCACAGCCTTTGGTGGCACCTCCATCTGTCTTCTGCCAGACGCACAGGCCTGGCCCACTTAGCCAGGAAACTGGCACTTAAGCAGCCACTTCCCCAGTTTCTCTTTTAATGTTCATTATATAAATTTCACATTTCTTGGAATAGAGATTTTGACTGGACTCATCTGGAAATCAAGTCAGCAAAGGACCTCATTTATATTAATGGGGCCTCGAGTCTGACTAGAGAAGAGGTCATGACAGGGATGGATGACAGCGACTCCCGGCTGAGCCACTTGCCAGGGAACCTGGTGCTGGGCAGATGCTTCGTGGTTTGGGCTGGGACTCGGGATGTGGGGGCACGGGGATGCAAGACTGTGGGCTCCCTGCAATCAGCCTAAACTCCAGGCTGTGAGGTGCTGAGGGGTGGGTCCCTGTGGCCCCTGCTACCTCTGCCACCTCTCCTTCCCTCTCCTCACTCGTCCCCCGCAGCCGCGCTGGCCTCCCCAGGAGCCTGTGCTGTGTCCTCTGCCTGAAAGGCTGCTCTCCAGCTCCTCCAGTACTGAGCTCCTTCCTGTCACCTGAGTTGTCCCACAGCCACCTCCTCAGTGGCCTTCCCTGCCTGTCTCCCTGCAGCGCTGCTCCCAGTTACTCTGTCACAACACCTGTTTCATTTTCCTAGCACTGAGCAGGCACTGGTTCTCTCATTTACTTATTTCCCTATTTATTTCTTGGCCATCTTCACCAAGAGAATATAAACCCCATATGAGCACAGACTGCACCCTTTGTGTTGCTAGGATCTGGCACAAAGAAGGCGTTAGATAAATATTTGTGGAACAAATGCCTGGATCCACTCAGCAAACCCTTACAGAGTGCCTTCCCCTTGGGAGGCCATGTGTGGAGCTCACTCTGGTGCAGAGGAGGTCAAGCTGAAGCAAGCAGCGTTTATTGAGCATGACAAGAATTTTATAAAAGACAGCCCATTTAATCCTAACGCCAGCCCCATTCTTCATACTGGTTCACAAAGCACAGAGAGGTGAAGTAACTTGCCCCAGATCACACAGCTAGGAAATAGTGAAGCCAGGATCTGAGCCCAAGTCATCTGGCCCCAACTTCTACTGGGTTAACCAATTCATGAAAGCCACAGGAAGTTAGAGCTTGTGGTACATAAAACGTACGTTATTGGTATGTTTTAGATACACATAATACCACTCATCATAGGGAATTTCACCTGTACATGATCTATCTTGCTGCTTCTTTTTTTCCCTTCCCCGCCCCTCCCTTCAACCTTCTTTCCCTCCTTATTTACAAAAGCTTTGTTTCCATTTTTCCCTTCTATTCTCTTTTTTCCTTATCCCTTCTTTCCTTTCCCTCTCCCCCCTCCTTTGTTCCCCTTCTCATTTTCTTCCCACTTCCCAATATCTGTTATACATTTCGGTTCTTATTTACACTTTCTGTTTCTCACACCAAATAAACAATTTGGTATTCATGTGTGTCCGATTTTTCTCACTTAAGAGTATGGTCTCAAGGTGCATCCATTTAGCTGGAAATGTCTCAAGCTTATTCTTCTCTATGGCAGAGTAGTACTCCACTGCATAAAAACCACATCTTTATCCATTCATCGTTTGATGGGCATCTGGGCTGTTTCCAAGATTTAGCTATTACAAACTGTGCTGATGCACAGTGTGGATAGATCACTGTGGTATGATGGTTTTAATTTTTCTAGGAAGATACCAAGAAGGGGAATAGCTGGGTCGAATGAAACCTCTAGTTTTAGCTTTTTGAGTCATCTCCACACTGATTTCCACAGTGGTTGTACCAGTCTGCACTCCCACCAATGATGGAGAAGGGTTCCTTTCTCCCCACAGCCCCACCAGCATTTGTCATTGGTTAATTTCTTGATGACAGCCATTCTTTCTGGAGTGAGATGGAATCTCAGCATTGTTTTCATTTGCATCTCTCCAATGACCAGTGATGTATTTTTTCATGTATTTATTTGCCAGTCCTTCTTCCTCATCTGAGAAGTGTCTATTCATTTCAGGTGCCCATGCTTGCAATTTTGAGGGTGGCGTCCTGCCTGAGGGCACACAGTGAATTAGTGTCAGGACAGAAACCCCAGCCCAGGCCTCCTGACCTATGGTCCAGAATCTCCACCCCACAAAGTGCCTCCTTCTCACCAATGAAAGCTGTTCCCCGTTATACACTGCTCCTGAGTCATGAGATCTGGGCTCAAGCTCTGGGTCTGTCACTTACCTGCTGTGTGACCTTAGGTGAGTTACTAAGCCTCGCAGGCTCAATTGGGTGGTGGCCTGTCTCCAGGATAGTCCCTGGTGAGTCTCATCAACTAATGTTCACTCATGCTTGTGGTTCCCTTCCATGGGGAACAGGGCTCACCTGGGTGACGGATGGGATATTTTGAAAATGACAGTTTGTGTGACCTCCAAATGACATTGAGACCATGGAATATAATTCAGCCTTTAAAAAGAAGAAAATTCAGACACTTGTTCCAACACGGATGAACCTGGAAGACCCTGTGCTCAGTGTGGAATAAGCCAGTCAGAAAACAGCAAATCCTGCTGGAACCATCCAGCTAAGACACTCCCAAATCCCGGAGCGGTAGAAACCGTGTGAGATAATAAATGTTTGTTATTATTTCAAGCTGCCGAGTGGCGAGGTAATTTGTTATGCAGGGATAGATAACTAATCAAGGTCCCCATCTGTAAACGAAAGGCGAGGGTGATTTCATGGGACTGCTGCTGTTGATAGCTCATGATGATGACTTCCTAGGTTGTATTTCATAGGGTTGTTGCTATGAATTAATTAGCAAACATATCAGAAGGGCTGGGAGTGGTGGCTGGCACACAGTCCATGCTCAGTAAATGTTAACAAGCATGACTTTATGTTCTCTGTGATCGCAGGCGCTGTGAAGCGCTCAGGCAGGATAAGAACCCCCTGAAGACTGCGCTGTGCTCCTGGCTGCAGTGGGAACAGTAATGATGCTAATGACGAGAGCCACCACTGTGTGCCCATTCTTGGGCTAAACACTTCCCATCTTTGCAGCTCCCTAGAAGTGCCTTGAGATAGATGCTATTGTTTTCCCCTTTTATGAAGAGGAAAAACCAAGATTCAGAGAGGGAAAACAACTCTCTTAGGTCACATGGCAAGGAAGTGATGTAGTCCGATTTTGAACTCAGATGTTTGAGATTTCAAATTTCCTGTCCCAAGCCACGCAGCTGAGCTGCAAGTTCAGATTCCCCCTGAAGCCCATCTTCTCCTCTTAGCAATGTCTTGTGTATTAGCGGGGGGTTAATTGCCCACACAGCTGACAAGGGAATCGTTGGCTCTTCACCTTGCACCTGCAGCACCAAAGTCTTTTCCATCTGGGAGACCTTTTGGTTTTTGTCTCTCCAATCTTGTCTCACAACGATCCACTCCAAGAGCTTGCGATGGAATCAGAGCACACTTGCAGACAGAAAAAGCTCAGAATAGAGCTGCCTGGCCTTAGAGCCCTTCAGTGGCTCACGAGAGGTGGTTTCATTAGCCCAAACCTTTGCAGCCTGGCACCTCCAGACATTCTGTCAGTTGGCTGTGCACGAACAGCTCTCCTAATATTTGCTGTAGGGCCATGTGGTCAGCAGTAGAGGCAGATCCCCAAACAGGCCATGAGCTCAGGCCACCGGCATCGCCACACCTGCTCTTCTCCCAAGTGGGGAGGACAGGGCCGGCTGGGCAGACACTGACAACATAGCCTTTTTTAAGCCTTCGTCTTATGTGAGACTTGTGTTAGGGCGAGAGGGTGGGCTGATGGCAGTCAGAGGGGAACAGAGATGTTCGCAGATGTCTGTGATGTGTTGGGGGCTGAGCTGGGCTCAGCTATTGTTTCTCAGATATTTTTTTTCTCTTGTTTTTGGTACCTCAGATTGAACTCAGGACCTTGTGCTTGTGAGTCAGGCACGGTGCCACTGAGCTATATCCCTGGCCCTGTTTCTCAGATATTTTTGACCATGAGTTTCAGGAATAAGTGTATTTTGCATCATGATGTACAATACACAAGTGTGTGCATGCACCAACACACAGTTGTAATGACAGTTTTGTGAATCTCTTTGTACCTTATTACGAGCCATGCATGCTGATTTCTATTCTGTTCCACTCATTTTCTTCTTTCATTCAAAAAGTGCTAGTCAGAGCTGGGCATGGTGGTGCATGCCTGTAATCCTAGCATGCTAGGAGGCTGAAGCAGGAGGATGGAAAATTCAAGCCCAGCCTGGGCAACTTAGTGACTTATCAAGACTCTATCTCAAAGTGAAAAATAAAAAGGGATGGGGATGTAGCTCAGTGCAAAGATTCTGTATTCAAGCCCCAGTAATGAAAAAAAAAAGTGCTAGTTACGACTCATGAAATAGATTTTAAAGGGCTCTCTAATGCAGAAGCTCATAATCTGGTTTGATGAACTTGGATACAGTAGGACAAAACTATATTTTCATTGATCTGTAGCTGCAATATAGCACTTCTTTTAGTTATTAATAATAGACAACAAATCATAGTAATATTAGCAGTTCCAGTGACATTATCACACACACACACACAAATCACAGATCATGTGGTATTTCCTTATGGCTGTTACAGATGTCTGGAAATAGCATTTATGCTCTTAATTACCTTAAAATTGTTGTAGTTATTAGACCCACTGCTAGATTGTTACTTAATTTATTAAAAAGAGGCATATATGTTACTGCATCACACATTTAAAATATTTTGATAACGGCATTTCAACAGAGTAGGTTTCCTTTGCAAATGTATGTATTTTATTTTACCTAAAAGTATTAGTCTGAGGAGCCTGGGGGTTTCATCAGACTTTTCTGGTGTCCATGGCTCACAGAGTTTGGAGAACTCCGCCTCCTCTGGGTCCCAGCACAGTTCAGGAAGCTCTGTTCCATGCTGGGAGCTCTTGGGGGAGCAGAATCCCTGCCCCTGTGCCAGCCCCACATGGAAATCTCGCTCATGGCCAATATTTCTGGAGCATTTACAGTGGCAGCCTCTGTACCAGCTCCTTGGCATGGGTCATTTTGTTTCATCTTTACACCAACTTATGAGAGATGCGGACTGTTTTTAGTCCCATATCTCTTGTCTCTCTCAGTCTCTTTACCATCTTTATTTTTTCTTCTTAGCAGCAGAAGTACTGTATCTTTTAATCTGTGTATTGGCAGCTCCTTCCACGAGGAGGTGTCTCTTGAAGGAAGGCAAGGGTTGGTTTTCCTCAGGATGGCAACCCCCAGATATCGAAATATGCAAGATTCCAGGGGGTGCCAAAATCTTTACATTATGATGAAGAATATTTTACTGCACTATTAAAAAACTGAAAAGTGATGCCAAAACCCCATGGTGAACAAAATGTCAATGTTATGCTTTATATGTAGATGTCCAGCCAAAGCCTCATGCGATCGATCATAAGTAGGACCTTTGGAAGGTGATTGGAAGGCAGGCTCCCAAACCACTGAGCCAAATCCCCAGCCCAAAACCTAGCTGATGCTTTTTCTTTTGGTACCGGGGATCGAACTCGGGTCCTTGCACTTGTGAGGCAGGCGATGGAAACAATGAGCTAAATCCCCGGCCCTTTGGAAGGTGATTGGATTATAGGAGTTTAGAGCTGACTTCCTGTTAGGAGGAGGGGACTGGTCAGAAGAGGCGGGTCACTGGTGAGACCCAGAGGGTTCTATCTCCCTTCCCTTTCCCCTGCTCCTCCCTTGACTCTCTGCTTCCTGTCTGCCATTGATGAGGAGCTTTCCTCTGCCCAGGCCTTTCCACCATGCTTCCCACCATGCAAGGACTGAAACATCTAAAATGGGAGCCAAAATAAACTTCTGCATTAAGTTGTGGTGTCTGGTATTTTGTCCTGGTGATGAAGAACAGGACTAAGGCAATCAAAATTTCAAATAAAGACAGTATCTAGCCTTGCACTGTACACCTTTCCTGGCCCTTTCAGAGCTGTTGCTTAAGGGCATTCTCAGCACTCTGCAGATGAGGCCCTGAGGCATCGAGGAGAGGCCTTCTGGCTGCTAACTGGCAAGTAGAGGACTCGGCATCTTGACTGCAGGTGTGCTAGCTCCTGACCAGTCCTCTTAAACTCCATGCTTTCCAGCCTGATGAATAAATAACCATGCTTGATCCTTTTGGCAGAGTGTCATCTCGCGAAATCAGACAGATTTGGGTTAAAATACATGTAAAATAAGACATGAGGCTGGCTTATGAAAAAAGAGCATGAGGATCTTGGACAAGTCATCGCAGTGCTCTGTTTTGGTTCCCTCAGTCTCAGAATATAGATGCAACATCTTCCTGGCAGTGTTTTGTGAGGAGGGGGGAAAAGAACACATAGTGAGGGTCCAGCAAAGCATCTGGGACACATCTGGGATACAATCTGTGTATGTGGGTAGGGCCTCTCTGAAACCCCTGCCTGAATCTGAGTGAGTATGGTATCCTCCCAGACCAGTGGTGGCAAACCTATGGCACTCTTGCCGCAGCAGGCTGTTTGCATCATTGAAAGCTCCACAAGGTTCGCCGTCACTACCCTAGACATGACTGTTTCAACGGTTAACCCCAGCACCAAGCAGAGGGCCTGATACACAGTAAATGCTCAATAAATGTACAGGGAAGGCAAAGAGACGAGAAGGAGGGAGGTAAATGAAGGAGGGAAGGAAGAGGAAGCAAGAAAAGTGTCCTAATTGATCACAGAATCACATACTTATACACGGCTGAGAAGCAGAAGGTGCCAGGACCAGTTTGCTTAGTGACCTACAGATGGATGGAGGGTGTTGCTAGGAGACCTGGAATTCTCCCAAGCCTGAAGATTCCCAGATGGCCTCTGGTGCCCTGGAGTTGCTGGCATGATGAGAGACCAGGGATGTGGTTCTGGCTCCTGCTGAGCTGCCAATGTGTGGTAGGGCCTTTAGCAAGTTGCACAAACCTGGATCTCAGTGTGCTGATCTGTGTAATGGCACCACACTGCTTTCTGGGTGTTGTGAGAATCAGGTATGTGCCCTGGAGACTCTGAGGCGCTGGCCCAAGTCATCTGTTATCCTCTGATGAAGGTTTCTCCAGTTCATGTTGGAGAAAGAGAAAAATAAGGGCAAGGCAAGCAGGTTTTCATGGAAGAAAATAAATCTGGCTGTAAGGACTGATCTGTGACAAGTAACATTGGTGTGACTGCACTCAGAACTGCAGTCCTATAAGTCCAGTGCTCTGGAGGCTGAGGTGGGAGGATTGGCAAGGTCAAGTCTTGGCTGGGCAGCTTAGCAAGACCCTGTCTCAAAATTAAAGAACAAAAAAAGCAGCTGGAAGTGGTGGTGCGTGCCTGTGATACCTGGACTTGGGAGGCTGAGACAGAGGATCACTGTGAGTTTGAGGCCAGCCTGGAATACATAGTGAATTCACGGACAACTTGAATTATATCATGAGACCTTATCTGAAGAACAACAACAACAAAAAGATAGAAAAGGGGCGGGGCCTAGCTAAGTGGGAAGGCCCTGCATTCGATCCCCAGTACTGAAGGGGAAAAAAAAAAAGACTTGCAGGAAGCTTGCAAACCCTTTGACCAACAGCTTGACTTTCAAGGATATTAAGAAAAATCTACACACAATATGAAACGAGTCCCATTTAAACAGACATTTGGAGTTTTTGGCTCAATAGTCAACAAATTATTTATTGAGCACGTGCTATATGCCAGGCACATTTCTATTCCCTGGAAGCACAACAGCGAACAAAACTAACAAAAATCCTTGTGCTTGTGGAATTATATTCTATTGGAGGGAGAGAAACAATAAACAAAATGAATAAACCTCTGTGTGTGTGTGTGATTGCTATTTTAAATAGGGTCACAGATAAAAGGGTTGTTGGAATGACCAAAGAAGTGAGGCTGAGAGTCATGTGACTGGCCCGGGAAAGATGTTCTGACTAGAAGGAACAGCTATGTGCTTTGTATATTAGAAAACTGACAAGGAGGTAGTGTGTCTGCTGGTCGGGGGGGAGAAGATGAGTTGTAAGACAGGCAATCCAGGACCACAGAGGTGCTGGGGAAGGTGGGAAGTGGGCAGCATCATTAGGGCCCAGGGCGAGCATGTTTGAAGACCAGGGAGGAGGTGATGACGTTGGGCCAGAATGGTAACAGCAGGGCCCAGGGGTCGGTGGCCTTGCAGACCCCCAAGGACTTCAGATTTTACTCATCATGTGATGGGCAGGCTTGGGAAAGGTTGACGATGAGGTGACATGATGAGACCGACAGTTTGACAGGTCCCCTCTGGCTGCTGCATCGAGAAGAGCCTGAAAGAGACCAAGGAGAGAAAGAAACAAGGAGCCCAGTCTGGTGGCTGCTGCTATGCTCAGGGAATGGACAGTGGTGGCTGTGGCAGAGCGGGGTGAGAATGCAGATTCCTGGTCTGTTTTGCAGCAGAGCCCAGGGGAGCTTCCAACAGGCCACTCATTTCAGCACTGAGGGCAAGCACCAAAGTTTAGAAGCTGCCTGAACACTCAGCAGTAGGAGGCCAGCAATTACCATGTAAAATAGGACACAAGGCTGGCTCACAAAAGAATGAGGAAGCTCTTGGGGTGTGAATGCAGCCTGATTTCCAAGATATATTAAGCAGAAAGAACAAGGTGCAGAGCAGTGTCTATAGTATGTTACTATTTATGTGTGGAAAAATAAAACAAAGCACTACGAAACACACACACATACACACACACATACACACATGCCTCTGTGTGTTTGCAAAAATCACCTCTGGAAGGAAAAGGGAGAAGCTGGTAGCAGGAATTGCCTCTGGGGATGGGAGGACTGCGGTCCAGTGGTACCAGGGAAATTGTGCATTTCATTGGACCTTTGGATTGTGGACACCGGTGGTTCTCAACTGCAGGTCCCCGAGGGACAGCTGAGGACGTCTGGAAGCATTTTTGGTTGTTGCAACTGAGGTGGATGCTTGCATCCCATGGGTGAAGGCCAGAGGTGCTGCTGAACACCCCACAGAATGAGCTGGCCCCTAGGTGCTGAGATCTACAAAAAATCAAATATGATTTTGTGTTTAAATGATGGCCTTCCTTCCTCTCTGTCTTTTCAGTGCTGGGGGATTAAAGCCAGTGCCTCACACTTGGTAAGTAAGTACTCTATCACTCAGCTACAGCCCCAGCCCCAACCCTCCCCCTTTAAAAATTCTGAGACAGGGTCTTGTTAAATTGCCCAGGGTGGCCTTGAACTTGCAGTTCTGTCTCAGCCTCCTAAATAGTAAAAGATGGTCTTTTATTCTGAGATGATATGCTTTGGGGGCTCAAATTAGCCTTTATTTCACTAGGTGATGGTGAATGTACATAATATATTCTAAAGTTCGAAAACTGCTCTTTCCACTACATGGGCTTTGGGATATAGTGGTTTTAAAATACAGTACCAGGGTCGGGGATGCAGCTCAGCAGTGGAGCACTTGGCTAGCATGCATGAGGCCCTGGGTTCCATCTCCAGCACTCCCAAAAATAAAATAAAAATAAAACATGTCCCCAGATCTTTGATCCTTTCTTTAAGGATACAGAATTCCCATCTTCTGGAGTGTGAGCTGGATTTACTGACTCACATAGGCTGGTGGAAGTGGTGGAGTCTGGCTTCTGACACTAGGTCATTGTGGTTCCCTCCTGGCTTTCTTGCTTGAACTGTGCACTCCAGGGAAGCCAGCACCATGCCATAGGGACATTCAAGAGCCCTGTGCAGAGCCACAGTGTGAGTGACAGAGGCCTCCTGCACGGAGCAGAAGCTCCTAGGTCACCTGAGCAGGAGCAGCAGCTCTTCCAGCCCAGTAGAGCAAATGATGGGAACTAGTATCTAGATTGAGACCACTGGGAAAATCCTCATCCAGAGCCACTTTTCTAGGGTCGTCCTGAACTCTTTGCCCCATGAAAGCCATGAGACCACAAATACTTCAAGCTAGCTAGGCATTGGGGGTATTTATTACACAGGAAAAGAAAGTGAATACCAGGATCTTCAAGCCTTCTTGGTCATGGCAGGGATCACAAAAACCTTGGCTATAGTCTGCCCCTGGGCACGCTTCATCTGGCCAGCACAGGACCAGAGAAATTGGAATTCATTGTTGGTATTTATTTCCCATAAAATTCTGATTTTGGATTTATGTTTTAAAAGATCTGGCCTTGCTAGGTCACAGCCCCATGTGGCAACAGCCAGGCAGAGACGAACACTGACTGTTCCTTTAGACAGGTGCATGTCCTTTAGTTTGCTGCACACACCACCATCCCCTTATGCCTCATAGCCAGGTTGCTTTACTTCTTATGTTACCTGCCTCATCCCTGCAGGCATCAGAGCGTCTGCATTCTTTTGTGAGACATTCTTATGAGTGGGGTACCCAGGGACAGTTGACAAATGACCTGAGTTGGGGTTTTGATCCATTAATGCTGTATGGGATGTGTTACTTGGCTTTCACATCTGGGCCAAGAAGCCATCATTTTCATGCTCTCATTGTTTAGGGGGAAGAGAAAAAGTCCATGTTACCCCTTTAGTCCCCTAGGCTTCTAGATGCAGCCCTTCTTATAGATATTCCCACCTGTACTTTCCTGCATCTCCCAGAAAATAAAACAAACACCAGGACGCTTGTTTTCTCCATACCTTTTATTGAACTCTGCAGACTTCATTAAGGGACCATTTTCTTGCAAATTCTTAAACATTTGGACATATTTTACAAGACAGGACGGAGCTGGAGGTCACACAAGGATCACAATTTCATCTCACTACATGCATAAAAAGACGCCGGGATTTTTGTTGTTTCGTTTCCATGTGTGTGTGTGTGTGTGAGCATGAGCATGCTCAATGCTTATTTTCACCATTACAGGAAGGACTAGAGAAGTCAACTGCTGAAAAATGAACAGGACCCACAAACGCAACCCGAGAAGAGTGGTTGAGGACATTGGTTGTTTATGGCTAATGTAATTGGCTTGGTCCCCATCATGGGTGGGGTGATCAGAATGGCTTTGCTGGCAGAAAAGCCCCAACCTCACACTGCAGGTTCCTGGGAGGGACAGAGGATATTAGCTGATGGCATTGGGGCATATGCTGTCATGGAGGGCTTCAGGGCTCAGATAAAAGGAGAGCATTGGCTCTAACAGCAGGAGGACAGGCAAGCCCTCTCATGCAGCTGGACTCCGAGGCTCAGGGAATGTGCTCCAGTTCTAGATGTTTGTGCCCATTCCTGCACCAGCAAATCCCAGACCAAGGGAAACCCCTACTCTTGACCCTTGGCTCAGCCCACTAGAAATCCACTCTGTGATCTCCCATGGGCTGCATGAGCTAACTGCCAGGCAGGAAAGGAGGGACAGGGCTGGCTGCCCCTGCAGCCCCCTGGAGGTGAGGCTTGGAGAGAGGGCTGTAACCCTTTTCTGGCTGGGGCCTACAAAGGTCAAATTTGGACGTCGCTATGGTGCCAGATCGTGTCCAAGAACAGATGCCATTGGTGGGGCATCATCTATGGTCTTCAGTGGCGGGGGGGGGCTCCCATTTTTCCTTTCTCCCCAATTAGCAACACAAACAGCCAGAAAAGAACTCAACTAACTCCCCTCTTCCCCACACACTCATCCATCAATCGTTCCCACATCCACTCACGAAACGCAACACAACACAGGTGGGATGACCACTGTGTGCCAAGTGGACATGTTGGCAGGAAATCCTGAGTTCCTGATAGAAAAAGTGGGGCTCCCAGCCCTCAACCTTAGACTGACGTCAAGGTAAACCTGGAGAGAAAGAAGCCAGTTTCCAGCTCACTTACTGCCACACCCAGCTCGTGGCTGTTGAGCCCCAAGCCCCAGACAGGGCTATGCAGAGGACGGATTCAAACCTTTGGCCCACTCATCCCAGCCCCGCTTAGCTCAGGGGGCAGGAAGTGACAGGCGATCCCTAGGCGGCTGGAGTGCATGCAAATGGGACGGAATTGGGAGTTTCCTACATCTTCACAAATTGTCCTGATACAGTAGTCTTACATCTTGAGCAATTTCTGCAGGGCACAGCCTCCATGACATGAGACCTTAGAAACTGGGTTTTGTTTGGTTTGGTTTTGGAGGAAGGCAGATGCTCATTCTGCCCATCCAAACGCATTGGCCCGTCTCACCTTATATAAACCTAAGACCACCTGGACCCGGGCTCAACCTGGTGTTGAAGTCCCACCTCCTCCAAAGCTACTGTAGGCAACTGAGGCCCCAGGCCAAAGGCTCTGGGCAGATTAAGCAGGAGCCAGGCCTGGAGGGAAGGGATATGGGGTTGGGGGTACAGGCACTCTTCTTACAGACAGCCCAAGCTTTGTTTTGTTGTAAGGCTGATTATGGCTGCCTGTCTTTTTGCCTTTTTAAATCATATCATGGATGGAGATTTCTGAAGGTCTTGCATGGGATATCCTGTTTTATTTAGGGTAGTGGTAAGGAAGCCCTTTGGAAGGTGCCATTTGTGATTGCCTGGGCAGTGGCTGGCTGCTAGTGCTAAAAGACCACTGCATCATCTCTTTGAGGGCACAGGATCTGGGCAGAAGGGCTGAAGCACCATGAGGCAGTTGGCCAGAGATGGGGACTTTGTGGATTGCTCCTTGGCTGGCCGGGGGAAGGGTCGCATGTGTCCCATCCCAGTGTGGTCCCTATTAGGTCCCTGGGGTTGGGCTGGCAGGGTGTTGACAGAGTGCGAGGCAGGGAGTGGGATGGAACCAGGGTGCCCTGCTACCTTCCTGCTTTGGCATCCCCCGTGAGGGCTCCAAGTCCTAGAACCTGAGCTCCTGCTAACTATGCTCCATCCTTGCCTTAAGGCTGTGCCCAGAATGTACAACACACACACACACACACACACACACACACACACAACCAGGAAGCAGAGAGAATTTCCCTCATTTTTCAGTCCAGTTTCCATGCAAGGCTAAGAATACTTTGCAATACCACTTTGTACACGAAGCAGGCTCCCTTTAAATACTTGTGGGGAAGGGATGAAAGCTCATTACCCGCCATGCAATGGGCTTCATGGGTAGACACCCCAACCTGTTAGACGGACTTCCTTAATTTGAGCTGAAATTGACTTCCCTGTCCCTCTCATGCAAGAGAAAATGACAGGGACCTGCGTGGGTGCAGCCATCTGGAAGATGGGGGGCTTCTTCTTCAGCTCAACTGCTCTACTCTACCCCATCCTGGCCAGGCTTTAGGGGATCTTTTCAGCACCCTTGCTGGGAAAAATAAAGTTAGGGTTAGAAGTGAAGAGCTAGATGAGTTTGCTCTAATAATAGCCCCTTCCAAAATGGATTCTTCAGGAGCTCAGTTTCTTGGAAAGTTCAGCAGAAAACCCAGGTTAAGATAGCATCAGGGACTGTGGATGGAAACCCAGGCTATACAACCAACCTTTTTCGTAATGAGGACAACCACAGGCAGGCGTGTTTGCTTATCTGGGCACTGAACCTGGGAAACTATTGGGAGGTAATTTTTTGGTTTTGTTCTTCTTATGCAAAAGTTTTTTGTTTTTGTTTTTAATCTTGTCTGTTCTATTTGTCTCTGGTTTGAATCAGATCAGCAGGACTTTTGGGGGTGGGAAACTGCTTAGGGTCATGGTCCAGAATAATAACAATGAACTTGGGTTGGCTTCCTCTTGGGATTGAGCTGGTGAGGATGGTTCACTGCTTTCTGGGGGTCCTGGTTTGGGTCAAATCTCTGCTACTGGGCAGAGCCCAGAGCCCCACGGCTGATAGGGAGGCAAGTGGTAGATCAAAGCCGGGATGAATGCAGACTGGAGATTCCCTGGCCCTTCTTTATCATCCTGCAAGAGTGGATGGATGGAGATCACTTTCCCTTAAAGATCCTGCTCAGTGAGATGTCGTCTGCCTATCTGACAAGGAATTAATTATCAGGATGATCCAAGAACTCTCCAAGCCTTGGAGAGGTGGAAACTGGAAAAGTACCACGATCTTTGCAAGGACTCTCATGGAGCCAGCAGCTGGAAAGGGAAGGGGGATGAGACAGCCGATTCTGGGAGCATCCCTTCTGTGTAGGCTATGGGGTGTCTGGCCACTCTTTCAGTGAGGTGGTTAGAAATGGACTGAAATGAGGAACTGAAAAAAGTTGAGATCTGAGGTCCAGCATGTTCTTCTGAGGTATGCAAGAACCTGAACATGCTCTGGCCTTCAGGTCCAACTGGTGGGAGAGGAGCGTAGGGCAGGGGATGTGAGAACATTTGGGCCAGTGAGGACTTGGAAGGGGTCTGGGGGATGAGAAAACTCAGTCCCTTCAGATCTCTGGAAGGTGTGGGGCAGGAGCTCAAGCAGCCTGTGTGCCATCCTGATTCTGAGGCCAGTTCTAGCCAGCTTTCCTGTCTCACTCCTGTGCTTGTGCCCTAGACTCTTAAGAACAATGAGGAAGGGCTGGGGATTTAGCTCAGTGGTTCCACCGCTTGCCCCAGAAGCGCGAGGACCCGAGTTCGATCCCTGGTACAAAAAAAAGGAACTATGGGGAAGAGGAATATAGACCAGATGAGGAAAGAGCAGACATTTCCTAGTGCCAGGGAATCCCTACATCAGAAGTCAAGCCCCAAAGTCCACCCTACCTCCCGAGAATCAGATTTCAAAGGAAGAAATGAAAAAACAGCCAAAGGACACAGGAAGAAATGAAAAAGACCAGAAAATATCAGCTACGATACTGACCAACAATAAAACTCTTAAGATATTACTCTGTATCATAAAAGAAGAAATTAGACTCAATTGCCCTATTACAAATTTGCTAAAAATACATATATATATATATATATTTTTTTTTACCTGAACAGAAAAATAGACTACTCTGAGATATGTGCACATTCTAGGATGTAGCCACACATCAGATACTTTTAGAGCCAGGAAAATGACAACAAAAAATGCAGAGGTAACACTTATTTCTGTGTGCAGCCAGGGCTGGTTTGGGTGGCCTTGGTTGGGTGACATGAAAGCATTTGGGTGCTGTCACAGAAATAGCAGTAGGCGAGGAAAAGCCCTCTCGGGGCTGGAAGCTTTCCATCGTCCTGTCTTCTCCTGCCAACTTTGAGGCTACAGAAAAAAATGTCCCCAAAGGCCCATGTCCTGGAGGCTTTTTATTGTGTCCTTCTTTGATTCGAATTTACTTGATGCTGAAATGCCTGGGATTATCTTATCTGAGACAAGTTGGCAGAGAAATAAAGAAAAGAGAGAGAGAGAGAGAGAGAGAGAGGAGACACCTGGCTTTAGTGACCCTTGTCCATGGTGAATTTCAATATCCTTTTGCTCATGGACTAGATATTCCAGCCATGACTGGAGCAAGACAGAAATATACAATAGTTACAAATATCAACAACACATTACAGTTTAACAGAAGAGAATACTGTTTTTTCCCCCCTTAGAAACACGGTCTTAATTTGGATAAAGGGCAGAGATGAGGCTACAATTACCAAGACTTGTAGAGAGGTTCAGGAATCAGTTTGAAAAGTTTGTATCCTCAGCAATTATCCGGGCAAACTGAGTGGGTGGAAAGGAAACAGCCACCTAGGATTTTGTTGTTTTCTCTTCTTCTTCTTGATTCCTGATCTTTTTAGAGAAAGGAGCCTCACAGGAACAAATGTTCTCTCCTTTTTTCTTGCCCTTAAAGTGTGCTTAAGATAGAATTCCTAAAGAAGGCACCGAGAAATCTACTGCACTGAAGACCAGTTGTTTTCTTTTAGCCAAAGATAAGATGGTGAATGAACCAGCTCCTCCGCACGGTGGCCACTTCTCGTCCCGCTGGCCAGATGCTCCCGTGTGATCGAGACACGTAGCCATCTGGTCCCTAGCCTTTTCTGAAAGCGGTGGAAGTTGGAACTCAAGTTCTTGATGAGTCTCAGTGAATTTGCCAAAGGGACCAGGCATCCACCCACCCCAACCCCTCATTTTGTTTACGTGGATCGACCTGTTTCTTTTTGCTCTGGCCGGTCCGGCAACGTATGGAAATGATGGAGCTAAAGCAGTCTTTGCCTCCAAACCACAGCTTTCTTCTTCTCTACCAAGATCGGCTATGAAGTTCAGCTTCTCAGTGGAGACCTTAGGTAGATTTCCCAGTGCATTACAGACCTGTACTAGGTACAGGTTGGGCTATGCACATTACAAATCTGGGTATGTTCCTTTTTGGTGGGTATGGGGGCTGCTGGGAAAATGTACAATATGCTATTTTGAGTTGAGTGCAGGGCAAAAAGCTGTATTCCTGCAATACGTACACATAAAAGTAAAAGAAAAAAAAAGAAAAAACCAAACCCAAACGGAATACTTTCTAAGCATAGTATATGCTGATTTTCAATGATTCTGTTTCTATAAGAACTCTATAGGACTCTGGCTATTAAGCCTGAAAAGGTAGGTTCTTAATGATACTTCTGAATTCATCCTTCAAAAGTGACTCAATAAAATGCTACTTCAAGGTCAGACAAAACACACAAGGAAGGAAGGGCTGGGTCCTAAATGACACAAGGCATAAAAGGCCTTTGGTTACCAGGAGAGTTGCACCAATTGGTTTTTAAAAAAAGATAGAAAGAAAGAAAGAAGAAATCATTTCCAATCTGTATACTTCTCATCTGCTTTGACTAACAACGAAATGCCTTGATTTGAAGAAGGGGTGGTAAGTTCCTTCTCACTATATATGGCTATATTTAAACATGTTCACTTTCCTGATATGTAAAATAGACTATATTATTATTATTATTAATTTTTTACAGATAGCATCAGCTCTAAAAATATCTGAATCGGAAATCACAACTATTTACTTTTATCAAAAAGCATTTGTTTTCCCTGAATTTTCACATTTGTGCTGATGGACAGAAATGGTAATGAAAACAAAGAGACACAGAAGATGGCCAGCGGAGGACTGTCTCAGTCATTCCCCGGAGGCCCAGCCCGACTGCGCACCCAGCGAAGGGGATTGGAAGCGCTGTGCTTCCTCTCTGGGGTGCTACCCTGTGCCACACTCACTGCCCCTGCCCCTCAGTCCCTTTGTGTCTCCTTGCAAGTACTCTGAAGACACCTAGGAAGAGTCAGGTTTGCATTTTCTTTTTTTACACGGCAAATAACAGTACCGCACCCTTTTGAGAGGATCCACAATCCCTGGAGAGGCTGAGAAGTGCCATAAACTGGGTCCATATGTAGCAGAGAGTGCACATTTTTAAGGGTAATGCCACAACAATGTGACATTTGTGTATGGACAGGTGGATCGGGCCATTGTACTAATGGCCAGGCCAGCAATGATTACACGAAGGATAAGCGACCCAGCACAATATCTTTGTTCCACCAGGAAGACAGATGCCTGTCACTGTATTGAAGCCAGGCAGAACTACACTATTATACTTGGGACATCATCCATCAACAGTATACCAAAAGAACAACAGTGCTCCATTGTACTATAGACAGGCAGACCAAAAAAATAAGTTATCTTTACTGACACCTGAACGGATACAATAACATTGTATTAACCAGTGGCTCAACCCAATGTCACCATAGGAGGAATGGCCACCAATACCATGCTGTTGGAGTAAAAGCAGGCGGGATGATAGCAGGTCATCAAACTAGAACAGGAAGACCAACACCAAGAAATACACCAGAACTGCTCAGGATGCGCACAAATACTTATTGCTTTTGTCTGTACTGTCTGCATTGATGGCTGCAGGAAGGAGAGCTGAGCTTGTAGGTCAGACTAACACTGAAAACACACCAATGGCTGGTTGACAAGAAAGAACAAATACCCAATGCCCAACCGTCGCTGGGACCTTCTGAGATGTGCATGTCTCCTGTGCAGGTGACTTTAGGAGAGGCCCTAACCAAGGGCCAAAACCCCCTCCTGGCCCATGAGGGTGAGGGGAAGCTCCAGAGGGGCAGGGAAGGAGCCAACGACTTGGATGACGCCCACCGTGGCTGGAAATGGGCCTGTAGCAACAACCCAACTACAGCGCCAAGAGGTGGCCCACAGGAAATAGTGCTTGTTTTAAAGTGCAAGATGGTGACACTGTCCCTGGTAGAACCTATATTTGAAAAACATAAAGTGCTTTTTATTAAATTTCTTTTAGCTTGAATGCCACAGGAAACAAAAAAGAATTTCTAGTATAGTAGGTGCTTTCCCTGCCGCAGCAGGAAGTATTCAAAAGTCTGGATGGGGCATTTAAGGAGGGGTGGGGTTTTTTTTTCCTTTCATTTTTGCAGGTAAAAAAGGAAATCAGATTTTTATGCTGTTCTTCAGTAACACAGAGTCTCTTTGAATAAGCTATTTCTTTTGCATATTTGACACTTGGATATCTTTTGAGTCTACACTAGTGGAGTACAAAAATCATTTTCTTTCTATAACCCTAAAGCAATGCAGAGTTCATCTCGCTGGCAGCATGCCTGCCTTCTGAACCCTTCCCAGATTGCCAGGGGGCAATTAGAATTGAGTACAAATGGTGCAACTCACCCTGATGGTATCTGAAAATAAAATCTCAGGTACTATGGAATACTGAAGTTAATGAAGTCATTTGGGTAAGGGTTTTGCTCTGGGATCGTGGCTTATGGCGCGATTTCCCCAAGACACAAATGTTCCCTGGGGCCTTCCAACAGTGGGATCCAGGAGGTGATGGACAGATTTTCCTAGGTGACAATACCAACGTGGTCAATGTACTCTTTCAACACCAGCCACTTGTTCCAGCATCCTTCTCCAGCTGAAGCCAGGGGGGATGGAAAGGCTGCCCTCAGAGGCCGTGACAGAGAGCCACCAGAGAAGGATGGGGGGTAGGTGGCTTCAGTTAGGTCTAGAATGGTGGTAGTGGTGGCTGTGAGCTCTGCTCGTGTCATCTCCCAAAGAGGGCAGTAGAATTATAACAAGGAGGCACTGTCCCCGTGGCTTGGCCAATTTCATGCTGATGGACCTGTCATGGCTCTCCAGGTCTTAGGGGACTTCCGTGAGTCTCTCTTCTCCCTGGGAGTTTTGCAGAGCTTTTCTGTTTCTGAGTTCATGAAGAAAAGCTCTGTGGCAGGTAAGCCGAACAGCCACCCTCCTTGGACCTTGCCCACAAGTCTCCCCTTCGAGGTGGGGAGTTCAGATGCTCTGATCCCGAGTGCTCCCATGGGCTCCTCTCCCGGGCAACACGCGGACATCGGGAGAGATGTGATTCTCGAGTTTGCACTTTTCCTGACCACTGGGGCCTTTTCCAGTCAATGCCTCGGTGGAGTAAATACAGTTCTGCTTTAAGTACTTAGGGGAGGTGGGTAAGGGGGAGCTTTCGAAGTGGTTCTTCTCTGATCTAGTACCAAGGCTGTACTTGGGGCTGGTGCTCCCTCGGATGCTCTTGGGAGGGCTGGAGTCCACACTGTAGAGCAGCTGGCCCTCGTCGTCCGTGTCAGCATCGATGTACTGGTGGACACCCGCCTCGAAGTTGAATGCTATTGCTGTGTGTTTCTCGGGCGAGCGAGGCGGTGTCCTAGCACTTGCTGTGGTGTAGATGGAGGACTCTGGGCTCAGCACAGGCTTGTCCAAGAGCGTGGCACACTCCAGTCCAGTGACAGCAGTTGCAGCGCTCCCTCTGTTCCTAAGAGGGTCATGATACATTCCCAGAACGGGGAGGAGCGGACTAGGATCGCCCTCCATGAAGTTGACTTTGAGTGCTCGGAGCTTCAAAGGGTTGTTGGTCTTCATGGAGCTCTTTGGGCTCTCAATGAAGAAACTGGAGTGATGGCTGGCATCAGGGGTGGGGTTGGCCTCCACAAGCCTACCACCACTGGCACCCAGAGCCCCCCGCCAGCCCACCTCTGGAGCAGTGCTGCCCCCAGTCTTGCTGGGGAGTGATGCCAAAGGGCTGTGGGAAAATTTGGTGGCTTCGGGGAAGTCTGTGGCACAGCTAATGAAGCTATCGATGCTCGACATACTTCGCATGTCAATGACCCCTTCTGTACGAGTCGGCAGAGGGGCTATGGGGCTGGGGATGCTTTCCATTTCAAGTTCTTCCTTTGGTTTGCTCTGTGGTGCTGAATCCTTGGTAGTGAGGATGGGCTGGGACTGGGTCTTGGCCATTTTATTGTACATGTCTTCCAACTGCTGGACATTCAGGTGCTGAGGACTAGAAGATGATCTGGCCTTTTCAGGAGATCCCTGCTCCTTGGTTTCAAAGGACTTACTCGAGCTGGTTTCAGACAGTGTCCTCTTTGTCCATTTCCATTTGTTGGGAGATAAATGGTTATCTTGTACTTTATCCTTCTTACCCATATTCTCCCCATTTTTTTCAACCACGACGTCCATCATCTCAATGCTCCGGGCAAAAGCATCCTTCATGTTCATGGAGACAATGCTGCCATTCCTCTTGGCTCTCTCTAGAGCTTCTCTTCGCTTAATTGCTTTCTCCTGCCTCTTCTGCTCCTTATAGAACTCAGAGAAGTTATTGACGATGATGGGGATGGGAAGAGCAATCACCAGGACTCCCGCAATGCAGCAGAGACCACCAACAATTTTCCCCAGAAGAGTTTTGGGGTAGATGTCTCCATACCCAACAGTTGTCATGGTGATGGTGGCCCACCAGAAAGAGGCTGGGATGCTTTTGAACTTGGTGTCATCCTCATCCTTCTCTGCAAAAAAGACAAGGCTAGAGAAGATCATGATGCCCATGGCAAGGAAAAGGATGAGCAAGCCCAGCTCATTGTAGCTTCTGCGCAGAGTGAAGCCCAAGGACTGAAGACCAGTGGAGTGGCGTGCAAGCTTGAGGATGCGCAGGATGCGCATGATGCGGAAGATCTGGACCACGCGACGGACATTTTGGAACTGCAGCACGCTCTTGTTGGATTCGGTGAGGAAGATGGTGACGTAGTACGGCAAGATGGCCAGCAAGTCAATAGCGTTGAGCGGGCCCTTGAAGAACTTCCATTTCTTGGGCGAGGAGAGGAATCGCAGCAGGTACTCCATGGTGAACCACGCGATGCACACGGCCTCCACGTGGGCCAGCTGAGGGTTGTCTGTGTTCTGGCCAAACTCATCAAGGCTCTGCAGCTCGGGCAACGTATTGAGTGACAGGGCGATGGTGGAGAGGACGATGAACATAATGGAAATTATGGCCAGGATCTGTGATAAGAGAGGAAGATTTAGTTAGCAACCTCCAACAATGATCATCATACTACTTCCACATTCAAGACCATTTTCTTTTTTAAAAAAAATTAATTTTATTGGTACATTTTAGGTATACAATATAACGACATTCATTATTGGAAATTTGCACCTTTACATAATCTCTCTTTGTTCTTATTTTTCCCCATTCCCCTGCCCTCCCTTCAACCCCTCCATCCCTCCCTATTTACAAAGACTTTGTTTCCATTTTTTCTTTTTCTCATATTAATTCCATTCCCTTCTTTCTTTTCCCCTACCCCTCCCACTTCCCCTTCCCCTTTGCCCCTTTTCTTCCTATTTCACATTATCTAGTATACCCTTTAGTCCTTAGTTACACTTTCAGTTTCTCACACTAGAGAAACTGTTTGGTATTTACACGTGTGTCCTATTTATTTCATGTAAGAGTAGCACCTTGATGTGCATCCATTTAGCTATAAATGTCTCTAATTTATCATTTTTTATGGCTGAGTAGTACTCCATTTTATTTAAAAACACACATTTTCTTTATCCAGTCTCCAGTTGATGGGCAATTGGGCTGCTTCCAAGTTTTAGCTATTACAAGGCCATTTTCACACTTCACTAGTCACTTAATGACCATTTGAGGTACAAATCATTTATTCAAATCCATTTATTGCACAAATGTGAAAACTAAGGCCCAGGGAATTGAAATGATTCACAGCTAATCAGCAAGCCCAGGGGTGGGCAAACTCTTCCTATAAAGGGCCACAGGCTTTGAAGCCTATACATTCTCTGTTGCAGTGCCTCAACTCCGCATTTGCAGCATAGAAGCAGCTTGGATATCACATGAATGAATGGGGATAACTATGTTTCAATAAAACTTTATTTACAAAAATAGGCAGCAGGCTGAATTTCACTTGCAGCCCATAATTGGTGACTCCTGAGCTGACCATGGTTCACATGATTACAGGGTTGGGCATTGCTTTCACAACAATTATGCCAGATGCCTGTGATAATAATAAGCACTACCATTTGCTGAGTGTGTGTGCTAAACACTCTCCATGCAATACCTTATCTTGTTCTTACAGCTACCCTGTTAAGTATTATTAGCCCCATCGACCAGAGGAGGAAACTTGGACTTGTGCAGCTAGCAAGAGGTGGAGCCAGGATTTTAACCCAGGTCAATCTGACCCCAGAGCATGAGCTTTGAAGTCTGTGTTAAAAATTAGATGACGCCGGGTGTGGTAGTGCATGCCTGTGATCCCAGCTACACAAGCTGAGATGGGAAGATTGCGAGTTCAAGGCCAGGTTGGCCAAAAAGGCTGTCTTAAAAAACCAAAACCCAAAACCAAACAAAAACAGATGAAATCTAAGGACCCCTTCACTAGAAAAATGCTCAGACCCGCAAGATTTTGCAGCTAATTTCCAGGGAGGCAGAGATGTTTTGGACTCACACCAAGTCCTGGTTGGAACTACCGACTTTTGGGTATAAAGACCTTGGCTCCATTACCTTCGAGTCCCTGGTATCCAGAAGAGTGCTTGGCCAGAGAAAGGACTGTGTTTTTTGAAGTTAATGAAATCTAGATGTAATAAATTGCTTGCAGGGTCTTTTCCCCCCCAAATATAAACCCAGTCATGTAACTTCTCTGTCAGTAAGTCTTCAGGACTAACGAGGGAAATACCTAAACCCCTGGTCACCACATTTGCACCATTTAACGTTGGCTGTTGCTGATTGGTCCAAGGTGCACAGAAGGGGATCCGGGCTGAGCCAATCGGTACACTGGGCTCAGCCACCCAGCCTCGGAGAGTTTGTGCTCCGGGGTCCAGGAGGTGAGTGAGTTATGGAGGTCCCGTGACAAGCCCAAAGCCCAGGCAAGCATCTCCCAAGCTGTAGGGGATAGACAGACCATACCAAAAAACTAGAAAAAGCCAAACTTCTTAGAGAAGCCAGAGAAGGAAGGCAAGAGGCAGAGGGTAGGGTCAGTGAGGACCCAGGAGCATCCTAAGCGGACGTGGAAGGCAGGAGCTAAGAAGTTGGGCTCAGGTCAGCTCATTTTGGATTCCCAAGCCCCAGCCCTGCTACTTCTTTACTCTGAGCAAGTTATTTGAACTCTCTAAACCTGTTTCCCCCTCTGCAAAACAGGATGATAACAGCAGTACTGACAGTGGAGAGCCGCCAGGTGGTTAGGCGTGTTCACAGTGTGCCACGCTCGGGTGGCCTCCTGTGGCTCTGACAGACCATGGCTCAGCCCAGGGGCAACGGTTCAGCCCACAGCTCACCAGCA
Source organism: Heterocephalus glaber (assembly GCF_000247695.1). The sequence goes on along the minus strand of NW_004624790.1, from coordinate 5,995,104 downwards.
GCCTAGACCACCCTGCCTCTGAGCTGCCCTCAGGTCTTCGCTTCCTGACCACGTCCCGACCCGCCTGCTATATCCCGTAAGTGAACCCAGCTGCTGCTTGGGTGTGAGGGTGGCTTCTGGCTCCTGTGAGGAATCCCCAGTAAGGACATGTGGCTGTCAAGTCCCTTCCACTCGCCTCTGACCATCTCTCTCGTCCCCAAAATGTCACACTTTTCTGGACACACAGTATTGTAGGTCAGTTTTGCACACCTGAGCTTCTTGCTCTCTCTGGTGAATTCCAGCCCAACTTTCAAAAGCACCCTCAGGCTCCTCCCCTCTGAAGTGGTCCTGCTTTTCCCCAGCAAGGTGGCCGCTCCACCCTCGGGTCCCCATATCATTTTGCCATAACATGCACATGCCTCTGTGGTGTGTGCGTGCACGTGCACACCTCACTGCTGCCCAGAATGAGTGAGTGAGGGACCAGTTCTGAGCTGTATCTCTGCACCCCCAGCACCCAGATCGGAAGTGACACCGGCAGATGCTCCAAAGTATTTGCTGGCGGTTGCTCAAGTTTGCAGAGCTGTGAGCGGAAGGGCCCAGCTCAGAACTCAGTTGTCAACTTGGCAAGCATTTACAGATCATTTACTGCATGTGTGAGGCTCCTTGCTCGCCCCTGGGGGTGACAGGTGTCCAGAGAGCTCTGGTGCCTGTAAGGGGCAGCTCAGAAGGTGAGAGAACCTTGCCCGATGCTGCCTCCTCAGCCTCAGTTGTACCAACTTCTTTATACTTTTGCTCCACTTCTGCTCAACATATCCTGTGCTTTAAAAACAATTAGCTTTTGAGTCTCAGCATCTTGATTTGCACTCACTGCAAGAGAAACATTCTATAGTCATGTTATAAAGTGAGATATTTGATAAATAGGAAAGCAGACCTAATTTACATGTACTTTATGAACCATAATTGAACAGACACCTGTGAACCCACAGGGCAGGGAGCAGTAACACCGATACTTTCTGGGGTCCTCCTCCACCCTAGAGAAGACCTCTGAGCACATTTTCCTTCTCATCCCTTATCTTTTCTGCATAGTTCTCATACAAATGTGCATCCCTAAACAAACTGTCTCCGTTTTGATGTCTTACTGTACGTATTCTTTTGTTACTTGTACTACTTTTTTGGTTAATAGTAAAAGAGAGAGAAAATTTACTTTCTTCATTTTATTTTAGCCTTATCCTAAAATATAATAGGCAACATTGACTTTTTTTGCACTACCGACGTACGCATTAATATCCATCAAAATAAATCTGTGATTACTGCAGTGGCACAGCTGAACATGCCCACAGCACCCTCCTCGGGACCCCTGTCTTGAGGTCAGGGTCATGGGCTCTAGTCCTTGAATCTGAGCTCCACAGTTTCTTGGTAGAGTGGCCTTGAGCATTGGCACTCGCCTGGCCTGAGTTTCCTTATCTGTGAAAGGAGGATATATACTGGTCGTTCTCATCTAGGGATGATTTTGACGCCCAGGAAGGCTTAGCAATTTGGTTGTCACAACTGGAGGAAGGGGAGGGTGCTGGTTACATCTTGTGGGTGGAGGTCAGGGTTGCTTGGCACCCTACAATGCACAGGACACCTTGAAAGTGCAGAATTACCCAACCTGGAATGCCAACAGTGCTGAGGCTGAGGAACTCCCAGATATGACGATAGTCAGCCCCTCACAAGCTGTGATGCAGCAGGGCACGTGCAGCTGTCAGCACAGTGCTGGGCAAAGAGTGGGTCTGATTTTATGGGGCAGCCAGTGGGCCTCAGGCTGACTCCTGCAGGAAGCTGCTCCCATCTCTGCATCCTGATAGAAGGACGCCTGCACAGAGAGAATAGATTCCTGGGGAGCCTGTACCTTTAAGAGCTGCTAGGTCCTGCTTCCCCCAGAGGCTGGCAGGGGAAGCCTGCTCCAGTTTCTAACCCCCAGACAACTCCAGGGAAGGCCCACATATTGATGTTCTGCTGACAACACATGAATTATGCACCCAGCTATTATACAATCCTTGAGCCTAAGGCACCACTTTGTACCTTACCCTTCTCTCAGCCCAAGGATACCTAGAAGAGAAGGGGACCCTGCTGGGTCCTGGGGGGCTGCCTGCTGCTCAGGGTGGGGTTGGGAGGGTGGGTGCGCATCAAGCCTCCGTCTCTGTGTGCATTGCATCAAACAGCTGTACCTGAGAACATGCATTCCCAGCTCTCCTGGGTGCATACCAAGATTTTTATTTTCTCCTCTTTGAGACTCACTGAAACCCTTAGTGTCAGGCCCACTCTTCCTGCCAGAGGAACTTCCAAATTTGAGTTAAGTACCCTGTGCCTCAGTTTCCCCATCTGCAAGGCAGAAGATCACTGAAAGATTGCAATGAGAATCCAATGAGTTTATGAGGCTTTTAAATCAGCTGGTGCCACAGTAACTTTTAACTTTCTTGTTTTTATTACTCCACAGCTTTACATTTATTTGTAAGCTGGTTTGGGCCCCGTGCTTTTATTTCACAGCTGTGTGGCCTTGGACAAGTCACTTCCCGTCTCTGAGCTTTCATTTCTTACCTCTTAATTTAAGTGTAGGCGAAAGTTACTGAGCACTTACTACATAACTGCCTCTTAAGATATATCATTATTAAATCATTATTTGGGAGCTGGGGATTTAGCTCAGTGGTTTCGCTGCCTGCTGTGCAAGCACAAGGATCTGAGTTCGATCCCTGGTACCCCCCCCAATCATTATTTCGATAAATTATTACTGACCCCCTACCTCCACCCCCTGGACTGGCTGCTCCTGGAAGGCCAGCCCTAGGTTTGTGGACCCTCAGATCTTGGCTAAGGTGGCAGGTGTCTTCTATACAGCTCTTAAAACCAGAAGGACATTATGAATCTGCTCTCTGGATGGGTCCCTGGCTGGGGGACCAGCCGCCACCTGGGAGTCCTCCTGCCTCGGCTCAGGCCTTGACAGGGCCTCTTCTTTCCTGGGACCTGAGCCCAGTCTGGTTTGGGCAGGACTCCAAGCACCCGGGAAAGAGAGGCAGGAGCCAGCACCAGGGACTGGGAGGTTGTCCCCAAATTCTCTCCCTGTAAGGAGGTTCTGGATCCTGGAGCCCACCTGTCTGCACAAAAAGGAGAGGGGACTTTGGTCCCCTGCGAGGGGAGCTGGGAAGGTGGAGGTCCTGTGTGTGGGATGCAGGCTGCTGGAGTGAGGCCATCCTAGTCCCAGCTGTCAGCTCTGGTGTTGAGACAGGAACGCCCACAGACTGTTCATCATTGGCCCCGTGCACGCCTCCCTGCGATTCCAGGAATGTGGAGCAGGCAGCAACTGTCCAAGCGAAAGAGGGCTCAAGCTCCTCCTGGAGAGATGAAGAAACTCCAGCTGAGAAGGGAGTGGACGTGCCCATGGTCACAAGCCCACCATAGGTCACAGGAGCTTTGGCAAGCTGTGAGCTGCCACAGTGTTTTGGACTTGCAAGTTGTTTTTATGCACATGTTCATAGCATCTGCATCCCTAACAGCCACAAAGTGGAAACAATGCAAATGGACGAACAAGATGTGGTCTATTCATACAATGGAATAGTCTTCATCCTAAAAAAAGGAACTATGTCCTGATGGTTCATGTGACATCAGGGATGAGCCATAAAAATATTAACTAAGTGAAGGAAGCCAGTCACAAGATGCCACACATAATCTGATGGCATTTACATGAAATGTCCAGATAGGGCAAGTCTATGGAGACAGAAGGTAGGTTAGTGGTTGCCAGGATGGGGATAGGGATTAGCAGTTAATGGGCATGGGGATCTCACTGGGATAACGAAAATGTCCTCAAACTGATTTAGGGTTATGGTTGCACAACTTGGTAAATTTACTAAAAATTATTGAACTATAGAGTGGAAATGGATGATTAGATGCTATGTAAAATAAGCCTCAATAAAATTATATAGAAAGTCACTTTCCATAAAGGGCACACCATTGCTTTTAATCCCCACAGCCACAGTGATAGGTCACAGGGCCGAAGCAGAGTAGGGCAAGGCACGGCCCTGCTGCAAACCCTGCCATGGCTTCTGGCTCTTGGGCAAAGTTCCAGTTCCTTCGCATTTAGTTGGCATATATTTACTGAGCACTTCCTATGTGCTATGCTGCTTGCTGGGGATGCAGCATTAATAATAAAAATAAAAAGACAGTTTCCTCAACCTCATGGAGCTGATAGGGAGAGGCAGACAGAACAGTTCGTAAACTAGTGAAGGAGCAAAGTGATGTCAGCCAGTGTTCCATGCTCCGTGCCACTGAGAAAACACACGGGGGACTGGGAGAAAAGCACTGGGAATGTCACATGAGGTACGACAGTTGAGCAGGACTGTTTCAGGAGGTGCCTGGTTGCTCACACTTAGGGCTGAGGATGGTGTGCAGCTGAAGATTGGAACACTCCAGGAGGCTGTGCACAGGTCCAGATCCTCTGCCATGCTGTTCCTTCTGCCTGGAGTGCCCTTCCCTCCGGCCCACAGCCCCTTCCTCCTGTCTGATTTCTGCTGCCCATCAGAGGCCCAGCTCAGAGCTCTTTCTACCCCCAGGGCTAGATGGGGTTTTCTGTCCTCAGGCTCCCATAGTCCCAAGCATCTCCTGTCACCATGCTAGTCATGCTGGGCTGAATTGCTTTCTCCTCTCTGTCCCCAGAAGGACCCAGGGGGTCTGCCTTATTTATTACTGTGTCCCCACTCCTGAAAGAGTGTCAGGCACAGTGTGTGCTTCTTAAACACTTGATAAATGAACAAGGCAACATGGTTGCATATGCCTGTAATCCCAGCACTCAGGAGGCTGAGGCAGGAGGATTGCCATGAGTTCAAGGCCAGGTTGGGATATGTAGTAAGTTCAGGGCTAGTTTGAACTACAAAGTAAGAAAAAAGAAAATCATCCTGATAAATGAATGAACAAGCAGATGAATGAAATCGAAGCTGAGAGAGTGAAGTCACTTTTCCAGGGCCATTCAACTTGCAAGCAGTGAATCTGGGACAAGATTTCAGGTCCCCAAGACATTTTCAAGGACGTAGGAAGAGGCGGCTCCTGGACCATCAGACCTTTCACTCCTTTTATGGTACATCCGCTTCCGCTAGCTTTATGGGGGGATTACAGCAGAGAGTTTTAATTAGAAGGGTCACTGGCACAGATCCGATTAAGGGGATTGGGGGCAGGCTGAGGGTTTTGCCCTCTTCATAGGTGGGGTGACTACTGGGGGTTGGTGAGAAACACTGGAGTCAGTAGCCTGCAGGGGGCGCTGGTGAGCACACAGGGACAGAAATCTGGGGCTCCTAGGTTTGGATAGCGAACACTGAAGGCTGAGGCCTTCAACTGGAAAAGCAGTCACAAAGAGGGAAAGGGGTGCAGGGTCACTATGATCTACAGGCCTTGGGGCTGAGACATTTAATTTTTCTTAGTTGCCTAAATTTCAAAATTGGGAGATTTCGCCTAAAAATCCAGATGTTCAGATTTCTTTGGAGAGTCACTCTCTACCTGGCCTGCGTTCCCAGGAGCCACCACTGGCTGGGGCAAAGGAACACAGGCTCCCTGTGCCCCAGACCCCGTGCCTTTGCTTATCTGTAGGTCTCAGCAATATCTGTCCTTCCCTTCTCCCATTGTTGTAGTTTCAGCTGGACACAGGACTCCCCAGAGTAAAGACTACATTTCCCAGCTCCCCTCATGTTAGATGTGACTGTGTAATCAAGTTTTGCCAGGGAAAGGTGGGCAGAATTCATTCAAATCCTTTTCTCTTTCTCATTGGCTGGGAGACCAATGTGGTGGGCAGAGCTGGAGCAGCTCTCTTGGGTCTGAGATGGAGCCAATCCCAGCTCTAGACTCACCCACTCTTCACAGAAAAGACCAGTTCCTGGCCTCCCTGGGATTTCATTTTACTGCAGCTTGGTCTATACCCTGCCTGGCTCTCCAGTCCCATTTGTTCCGCATCCCCTCTGTTCTCTCGCCTTTGGCACTTTAGCTTTCCTTTGGCCGCTCTGATCTCCACCGTCCTTCCTGCCACAGGACCTTTGCCCATGTTCCTTCTGCCCGGAATGCATTTTCCTTTACTTTGCCTGGTGGGCTCCCACTCTTCTTCCCTCATCTCCCCAGGGAAGCCAGCCCTGACCTTCCTGACGAGTTAAATCCCCAGTCCCAGAATGTCACAGTGTCACTCTCTCCCCTTCACAGCACTGTCCAAGTCACCTTGCAGTGATGTCCACCTCTGTAGACTGAGCAACTTGAGAGCGAGGGCTGGTCTGAGATTTCTAAATCTTGACATTATTTTATTTTTATTTTTTTGGTACCGGGGATCAAACTTGGGTCCTTGTGCTTGCACAGCAGGTGGTGAAACTGCTGAGCTAAATCCCCGGCCCCTGAGATTTCTAAATCTTGAACCCTCAGACTTTACGGTAGATGCTCAGAAATGAAGGATCTCATTTCCTCTTGGTAAGAATCCAGCAGGTTGTGCTGTGCCTCCCCCCATTATAACCGGGTAAACTGAGGCTGGGAGAACAAATGTCCAAGGTGACCGATGAGAAAGTGGGAGAGGCAGAGTTTAAACCTGTGTCCACTAGGCTTCAAGTTTTCGCTTTTGCCTTTTAAACCCCTGGGATCTTTCTCCTCCCAGCGACCTGGGGTCAGGAGATGGTTTCCCCTTCTGCCTTCACTTGAGCCATCTTCCGGAGGTGACCTCGCTCTTCCCAACAAGCCTGGCTGGGGAATCTCTTTCCACCAGGCCTTGCCCCAGGCAGGAGTTTGGAGAGCTGGTGACATCATAGCCTCCTGCCCACTGAGGACAGTGACCTCCAGGGGGGATGAGGAGGAACTGACCCTGGTCCCTGCAGAGGGAGGAGGTGATGAGGGGCTGGTTCCTGAAGGGACAATGTCCTTCCTGCCTGGGTGAGCGCCACTCCCTGCATTTGCTGAGGCCTGGAGCAGCTGAGCAAGTACCGCCAGGCTTAACAGTGATGAATGGCACTGGCCTACACCTGCCGCACATGGAGCCGGGGTGCATCGGGGTGCAATGGGGAGCCACAGTGCATCGGGAAAGGTCAGTGCCCACAGGGTCCGCTGAGCTACAGTCCCCTTCCCTGAGTCTGCAGGACGGGGAGTGCGGTGGGTGGCTTCTATGGGTGGTCCCCATGCCTGCAGTGGACGATGGCTCTGAGAGTGGGCATTCCTGACAGGAGCCGGATTTGCTGGTCCGTGTCCAGCAAATGGTGAGGGGCACATAAGTGGTGGCTTCACAAGGGTAGTGACAGGCAGGTGCATCATTGGGAGATCCGCTGCCTGCTTCTGCCCCAGCACCCTCAAGCAAGTGGCTTCCCATCACTGGCCTTCCCCAGGCACCAAACACTAAGAGTGTGGTGGTCTCCTGCACACGTCCTTTCCCAGGGGTGACTCAGGATCTGGTGACTGCTCTCTTAACACACGGGCTCCTATTTTCTGTTTTTCTTTTTTTGGGGGGAGTACTGGGAACTGAACCGGGAAACTGCACTGAGTTACAACCCCAGTCATTTAAAACTCTTTTCTTTAAATTTTGAGACAGAACGTCACTAGATCACTACGTTGCCCAGGTTGGGCTCAAACTTGCAGTCCTCCTGCCTCAGCCTCCCAGAGTGCTGCGATTACAGGTGTGGCGGCCTCCACGGCAGGGGAAGGCCTGAGCCCAGAAGTGATGCATATTAACCCCTCCCTTGACAGTCAGGCTTGTGAGCCACAGTACGGGCGCTGGGGTGCGGGAGAAATTGCTGGGGTTTCAGCACTGGAGTTCTGGGTTACTTTACATTAGTGCCAGAGCCTTCGGGAGAAAGCTGAGGGAAGAGGGGACGTCTCCGCTCAGTGGGACTGGCAAGGGGCGCCCCATCTTCAATAGCAGCGGGTGGCCGGGCGGAAGAGGCTTCCAGTGCGCACCCGTGGTACGTTCCTGTCACCTTCTGCCTGCGCGCTGGGGACTCGATTTTCTGCACCTATCAGACGGCGCTGTACTACTCCCGGGGCCCGGGGATGTGCACAGTACCGCTTGGCTGAGGCCCCACCCACCCCGACTTGGCGGGTAGAGTCGGGGTAGCACACGGGCTTTGCTCCTCACTGTAGCACGGTCGGGGGCAGTCAGACCAGGGCCGCCGTTCGCCGGGGTCAGCCCGAGTGGGCCTCAGGGACAGGGTTGGGCTTAGAGATTCATAGGGCGCAGCAGTAGCGCAAGGGCAAGGGCAGGCGAGCGGTGAGGCCTGGGCCCGCAGCTGCTTCTCCTCAGGCCCAACCCTCGGGCAGCGAGAGCTTGACGTTAAAAACTGGGATGATCTCTGTGAAATGTGAATGTTCCTTCACTCTCCTTACAATCAACGGTCTTCATTCATTCATCAAACAAGGAAATAATGCACGATAAGCGAGATTTAAAAGTAAATGAATGAGCTGGATCTAGTGGAAGGGAGGTGGGAAAACATGCTGGTCAAGAACCTAACTTGCATTTTACTTTTCTTATTTCGCTTTTATCTGCATTGCAGTCCCAGTTCCCCACTTTTCCAGCTGAGAGACCACAGACAAGTTGTTTTTGGTACCAGGGATCGAACTCAGGTCCTTGCGCTTGCGCAGCAGGCGGCGAAACCACTGAGCTAAATCCCTGGCCCAACAGACAAGTTTCTTAATCTCTCTGAGCTTCAGCTGCTCATCTGTGCAGCGGGGTCACCGGGGCTCCCTGTACCGAGCTGAGCATGTGAGGCTGGGTGAGGCTGCCTGCAGTGTCTGGCACAGTAAGCGCGCTGAGACTGCTAGGTGTTCCTTTAAAGCCAAGAAGCTATACCTGGGTCCAAGGAAGACCTTAGAATGGCAGTGGGAGCTGTCTGGATGAGCTCCTTTTATGCACTGGAGGGAGGTCAAGTAGAAAACAAGGGAATCAGCCAGACCTGAGTTCAAATCTTGCCCTGAGATTTACTGGCTGTTTATTTTACACCAAGAGCTCCATCTCTCTGAGCCTCTGTTTCCTCATCTGTAAAAATGACCATGTGTAACAATGTCAGGCTTTTATGAAGGCTTCATTCAGTGATGTGCCGGGGTGGGAGGGGTATGGTAGGGAACAACCCAGGCAAAAGCATCAGATTTGGGGAAGCTCATGTTCTTGCAGAGGGGAGCGACCCAGTGAACAGTAACAAGTCAACAGGATAATTTTGAGTTATGATCATTTCTATGGAAAAATGAAATAAGCCGGGGGGAAAGAGAATGAACAGGAGATGGTTTACTCTAGCTGGGTGGTCCAGGGGGCCTCTCTGTGGAGGTGAGCTGTGGGCTGAGATCTGAATGATGAGGGGGAGCTGGCCCTGTGAACATCAGTGGGGAAAGCATTCCAGCCAGAGAGAGCAGCAAGTGCAAAGGTCCTGCAACAGGACCCTGTTGACAAGCATGAATGAACTTGGGCGAGAGAAGAAGCAAGGAAGAGGAAAGGTGAGGGGCAGATGTTAGAGGGGCTCCAGCCACACACACTAAGCGCAGAGCGCACTGGGATTAGCATTAATCTTAGCAGTAACAGTCTCCGTCCATTGCCCTTCTCCCTGCCCCCCCTAAGGACCTGCTTTGGAAAACAGCCAATTCCCCACAGGCCTGGGGCCACTTTGAGGAAAGCCATGCATGACAGACAGCAAGTGCCCAATTCCTACTCTTTCACACTTACAGATTCCTGACTTTCGACTAGCTAACATGGCTCATCAGCTTAAAGATCACATTTTCCAGCCTTCTCTGCAGGTAGATGCAGGTCGAGTGATGGATATGGTCATAAGATGAAGTGGAAGGGTTGCATGAACTTCCAGAAATGTCTTTAAAGCAGGAAAGGCTACATCCTCTTTCTAGATCTTTCTCCTGTTTCATTCCTGTTGTCAGGGATGAAACTGTGATGGCTGGAACTATAGCAGCCATTTGGAGCCATGACGCTGAAAGTCACATTCTGAGAAAGGCAGAAAAGAAAGGTGGGATGAGACTAGCTGATGACGACTTTGCAGAGCCACCATACCTGTCCTAGACTGTTTACACCTGGACCCATGAAAGAAATGCACCTCTCTCAAGATCTCTCTCTGCCATATAGCCAGCCACAGGTCTCCTGGAGAGACCTTTGCCTGCCACATCTCCCCCTGCCCAGCACAGATCGCTTTCCTACTTCAGGACCCAGCAGAAATGTTACCTCCTCAGAAAAGCCTGACCCACTTTTGACACACCGAATGAAATGCTCTTCCCATGCGTTACTCAGTCCATTTATTGCCCCGTCATAGCGGCCTTTTAAAGACAGAAACTCGGTCTTGTTGCTCTCTTTCTTAAGCCCACCCATGGCTTCCTGCCTCTCTCAGAATAAAGTCCGGATGCACATGGAGGCCCATGTAACCCCACCTGACATAGCCTTGGCTGACCTCGAAGACCTCTTTCCTCTGCTCCCCTCCACATGTCACCCCCAGCCACACTGGCTATCCATCTGCTCCTCCTCAGGCCATACTCATTTCCACTTCAGGACCTTTGCATGTGTTTCCCTGCCTCCAATGTCTTCTTCCCAGCTTTTCTATGACTGGTTCCTTCTTATCCCTTTCATTCTCTCTGTAGGGAGGATATCTGACCACCTGATTCAAAATAATCTCCTTCCTACACCATTTTTCCTCCTAGGTGATCTATCCTAATCTGCAGTCATCTTGTTTACTCATGCATTTCTTTTCTGCCCCACCCCCACCCCCAGTTAGCATTATGAGGGCAGGGACTGTGGATCCCCAGAGCTCAGCACAGAGACTGGTGAGGGGCTGGCACTCAACAGATACTGGTGCATTTAAAAAATGAACAAATGCTTGGTTCATTTTCTGGAGGGATGGATGAGTGGCTGGCTGGATGGGTGCGCAGGTGGGTGAATGGGTGGATGGATGGATGAGTGGGTGGGTGGATGGGTGAGCAGGTGGATAGGTGGATGGGTGGGTGAGTGGATGGGTGGATGTGTGGGTGGGTGGACAGGTGGTGAGTGGATGGGTGGATGGATGGGCAGGTGGGTAGATGGGTAGGTGGATGGGCGGGTGAGTGGATGGATGGACGGATGGGTGGATGTGTGGGTGGGTGGACAGGATGGGTGGATGGATGGGCAGGTGGGTAGATGGGTAGGTGGATGGGCGGGTGAGTGGATGGATGGACGGATGGGTGGATGTGTGGGTGGGTGGACAGGTAGTGAGTGAATGGGTGGAATGGATGGTGGGTGGGTGGATAGATGGGTTTAGAAGCTATGCCCTCAAGTGGACAACCCAAATGCAATGTTTATCAAGTACCTCTCCTATACAAGGCACCATGGGGAAATGCAGGCTTGGGTTAACAGCTGCATGCCTGGTAATCATGATATAATCAACAGCTAATATATATCGATTTCTCACTATGTGGGCACTGTGCCAACTGCATTGCACGACCAATCTCCTTTACTCCTTACATGAATCCAAAAGATAGATTCATAATTCCTGTTTGGCAGCTGGGAAAACCAAGCACAGAGGGTGAGACTTCAGGGGAAAGAGGAGGGTTCTAGGGGCCATGGAGGCTGGAGGTGGATTCTAGAGGGGAGAGCTGTGAGGTGGGGGCTCTCAGCGGAAGTCACTGAGTGTGCTCAGGCATGGAGTGGGGGTGACAGCCTCCTCAGTCAGTGGGTGTAGGTCCTAGAGTGCTTATTCAGCACCACAGGCAGGGAGCTTCTCTATGACCTCCATCCAGCCCAGGATGAGTCTGGCGCTTTTGGCAGTTAAATACCTTGCCCTGATTCACCCAGCTGAGTTAGGACTTGAGCTTGGGCCAGCCAGCTGTGGGGTGGGTGTGCTAGGTCAATGTGATTGGTTCAGCAAGGTGGGAGTGACTCAAAATGGCCAATCAGGATTCATCCTGGGACTTTCCTGAAATTACTGGGAAAGGGGCACCAGCTTTTATCGGAGGCTGTGGAGCTGACAGGATATTAATCTGCAGGGACTTGCGGTCACCTCTGGCTCTCTGGAAATAATCTACCCAAGAGTGTAGTTGGTGCAGAGGCTCTGTGCTGAGAGTTAATGGCAGGTTTCTGACGACACTATTTGAGCGTCTGAATCCAGCCATTCCTGAATGGGAACTTTCCAATATCAAGAACTAACGAATGTCTTGTTTTGATTAGGCCAACATGGTTTGGGTTTCTGATGCAAATAAAACGTGAGGCTGGCTAACCAAACTGCACCTTAGGGCTGGGGATTTATCTCAGTGGTTCTGTCACTTGCCTCGAAAGTGCAAGAACCCGAGTTCAATCCCTGGCACCAAAAATAAATAAATAAATAAATAAAAAATAAAAAATAAAAAATAAAAAAACCCTGCACCTTAATTTTACAGGGGAGATGGCTAAAGTTCGTAGAGGTAAAGTGACTTGCTAAGGATCACACAGTCAGGAAGTGACCAAATCACACAAAGATACCACACAGAAGGAACCTGACACGTAGTAGGTCCTTGACAAATGCCATGCCCTTTATCCACAGACCTAGGAATGGGGGCATGGAGGGCCAGAAGAGACCCACCAGTTGGTGGAATCTCCCTGAGCTCCACGCTGCTGATCAGAGTCTGGATTCCATCCGGAGTTGTCCAAACTTTCCATCTCTCAGGAAGTACTGCGTCTGGAGGGAGCAGGATTGAGGCTCAGGGATTGTAAATAAACAAACCAGCTGCCAGGATGTCAGCGTTTGAACAAAATTCCTGAAGATTCCATTCCATAAAATGTCATCCGAGGGTCCTGGCTGCAGCCCGAGGGCTTCTCAGACACTGACCCTTAGTAGGATCTTGGACAGGGATCCGTGCCACCAAGGATTGTGCAGCCACGTGAACGCCTCCAAGTGCCTGCCTCTTGGTGCCAAGGAAGGGCGAGTGGGGTGACAGTGTGAACTGAGGCCACCCCTCACCCCATGGGCAGCAAGGTTTGGTCCACACAGTGAATTAGCAGCCAGCATTTCTTTTCCCTATGAATTCAGACTCCAGCTTGTCCAGAAAGATCTGATGCTATGGCTCCTCTAGGTCCATGTTCCTCCATGGTGGCCCCAAATGACAAGGAGTCCAGGCTGTGCTGGGACAGTCGTATGAGTGGCCCCTGCACATGTTGTGAGGCCCATGGGGGCCTCTGCAGGGAGCTGGGGTGTGGGCCTGGGAATAAATCATCAGAGGCATGGCCAGCGATGAGGAAGAACATAAAACAGTGCCAAGGAAGCAGTCACGGGCTCCTAGGAACGCTGGGCCCTGCAGGGCTCCAAGTCAGGGGCCAGGGATGCAGGGCCAGAGTCCCTGCCTGCCCAGCCCCTCACCTGTCCATGTGGCTGGCCCTGCCTGCTCTGCAGGGAAATGTGTTCTCTTTCTTAGAGCCCCAGCAACATTCTTTACCCTTCCTTGACTGGTGCTCCTTTTAGAGGGCTTTGAGGACCACTCCCATTTCTGCCACCCATCCTACCACACCTCAGCCAAACAGAATAGGGGGGGCGGGACAGGGAGGGAAGAAGAGAGGTGAGTACTTGAGCTCACACAGCCTGGAAAGGCCTTTCTGAGGAGATGATGTGTGAGGAGAGTCTGAGAAATGCAAAGGGCCCAGGAATGCAAAGATCTAGGGAAAGGTGCTCCAGCAGAGGTAACAGCAAGTGCAAAGGCCCTGAGGCAGAGAAGAGGTTGATGTGCAAGAGAAAGAGAGAGGTGAATGGTGGTCCTGGAGCTAGGGAGGAAGTGTGGAGAGATGGACCCAATTCTGCTCTCCCATGACGCTTTTCCCCACAAGCCATGTACAGGCACAAGCCTCCTTGCTGGGACCAGGAAGGGAACCAAGGGATTCTGCCTGCCCATCCATGCTCTCTCTTCTCCTTCTTCATCCCTTTTTTAGGAGCTGAAATGCATTTTAAAAATATTTATTCATGGGCCAGGGGATTTAGCTCAGTGGCACCACGCCTGCCTCACCAGTGCAAGAACCTGAGTTTGATCCCTGGTGCCATAAAAAAAAAAAAATTCGTTTATTGCCTGTCTTCCCTCCTAAAAGTTCCAAGAAAGGAGGGACCATCTTCATACTTCTGTATCCCCCAAGCCTCTGCCTATGTCCGGCACATAGTGTTTGCTCAATAACTACAGAGGAACTGAATTTTAATGATAAATACATGAAAATAGAAAAGACAGTCCCTCTGTCGCAGCCCCAGGCCCAGTCTCTGGTGGGTCCTGAGGCCTCCCCAGGGCAGGAAGGGTCTGAGAGGTTCTGGGACTGGGCTGCTGGGCATGGTGCCTGCACTAATCCTGGCTAAGCAGCCAGATGTGGGAGGATGTGAGATCCGAGGCCTGAGCATCCTGTCCTGCTGGCTTTAGCCTGACCTTGGCTGGATGACCCAAGGCAAGATGGATGCCTTGCTCCCCAAGGCCACCCAGAGCTGAGGTCCTCCACATAGCTAGGGCCAGAGACCAAAAGGAGCCCTTCTTCGAGGCAGGGGGTGCAGGTTCCCTGAGGTCTCTCCCATGGCAACTGGGGCAGCACACTGGCAGGCCTCCCCTTCCCTGTGCCTCTGGCCCAGCATCCTCTTGATGGGGTGAGGGCATACAAAAACCTGCCAGGAGAGAAGAAGGTCAGGACATTCACTCATTTACTCATTCATTCATGCAGGAACCATCAGTGGAACCCAAACCATGTGCCAGGCACTGTTCCAGATCCAAGGACACAGCAATGATCAAGACAAGACCAGACATCTGGCCGGGGAAGCAGACATGCAATGAAGAAAGAAGGAAATGAGAAAAGCCACTTTGAGGTCAAAGACAAGACAGGCTGCTGCAGGGGTGACCAGGTGTAGAGGGCAGGGTCAACTACGGTGATCAGGGAGGGCTTCCCAAGGAGGTGCCACAGTGTGGACATAGTTTGTCATATGCTGGAAGCTTGGTGCTCAATGTGTTGAGGCAGTGGGGCATATAAGAGGTGGGGCACTGCCCTTGGAAGGGATTAAGGTGGTTCTGTTCTTGTGGGGTCTGTTAGTTCCCTGGGGTTGTTACAGAGGACCAGCCTGGCCACTCTCTAGCCTCTCTGTGAGCTCTTGTGCTGGCTTCTGTCGTTGTGATGTCATCTACCAGGTGATGCAGACAAGGAGGCCCACGCCAGAGCTGGTGCCTCCAAAACAGTGAGCTACATAAACCTCTTTTCTCTATAAGTACTCAGCCTCAGGAATTTTGTTATAGTTACAAAAAAAGCTGACAATGCAGGAGGTGACATCTGAGCTGTGACCCAAAGGATGGACCGGTATGAAGATCTGGAAGAGGAGCATCCAGGCAGAGGAAAGAAACTTTAATCCTCATGACTCATATGAGTTGGCACAATTGCTTCCATTTTATAGGTAATAAAAGTAGTAAGATTTATTGACTACCCACTATGTGCCAGGCCCTGTTCTAAGCATTTTATATGTAACAACCACTTAATATGCAAAATAATCCATTTCATCATCTCATTTCATAGCTAGGGATATTGAGCCACAGGGATTCTAAGGACCTTGTCCAAGGCCATAAACCTAACAAGTAGCACAGCTAGGATTTGAACCTAGCTACTCTATCCTTCCATTGATGGGTTGTTCCTTATTCTCAGAGCGCAAGGAGGAAAAAAAATAATTGTTGAGAATCTATCAAGCACCTTTACCTGGTGCTTTATCTTTATCTGGATGTATCCTGAAGGCTACCCAAAGGTCTTCTGTCCTTACCTATCATTCCTCCTCTGCTGATAACCCCACCCTTCAGCCCCAAGAGTGGTCATGTGACCATCCTGGTCCAATTAGCATAGGTCAACCTTCTTATTCATGGTGATTGGCTGAGGAATGGGCATGTGACCCAAGATGAGCCAATGAGAGTGAGTCCTGGGACTCTGGCTGCAACTACTGGAGAAAAGTGCTTTTTTGAAGGGATCATCTATTTGGGAGGTCAGAAGCCTAAGAGCTGGGACCAGTTATCAGAGGAAGCCCACCCAGGGGAAGGCAGAGACAAAAGACAGTGGACCGTGTCGGAGTGACAAATCCTGATGATGTTTTTGAGGGCCTATGTGTCTGGGCCAGAAGCCAGAGTTACTTGTGGACCTGCCAGTGAATGAGCCCTTAAATCACCTCTTCATTGTTCATCGAGCTTAAACCAATTGGAATTGAATTTCTGTCACTTATAACTAAGATGAGAACATTGTTCCTTCCCTTCGCTCTCCTGCTCCCAAGAATATTAGTCTTACTACCACACTGATGTGACCATCACTGCCATGGCCAGCAGTCACGGCTTTCATTAATCCTTCTACTCCCACTGTCAGGAATGATGCTGTCATTGATGCAATTAATACAGTGATCATGGGGCCATTATTGCTACTGTCACTGATGCCATTATGAAGAGTCACTGCTATTAATGTCACGCTTTCCATTTGTGCACCGTGCCCTACTTTACAAAGCGCTTTCACCATCCGATCTTGTTTCCTAAGGAGGGAGACAAGGTGGGTGTTGTCAGGAACCTGAGGCTTGCAAAGGTGAGGCCACCACCCACCGCCACAGCCAGCACTGCTCACACTTAGTCCCCCACTCCTGCATGTGCCAAAGAGACAGCACCGAGCACCTTCTATATGATGACTGCTGGGGTACAGCAGTAAATGTAGACATGGCTCCTGCCTCACTGAGCTGCCGGCTGGGCGGGCTGGAACACTCCAAGGAGAATTCCTCATAGGCCTACTGGAAGCCTGGCCAGGGTCATCCTTTCCAGGCTCTTTTTTTACCTCTTCCTTGAGCACCTTGGGCAACAGACTCAGCCTCTGAGCCTTGCAACCATCCATTTACTTCCTTTCTTTCTTCTTTCCATCTGTCTGTCTTCCTTCCTTCCATCCATCCATTCATCTGTTCACTCACCTTTCCACCCATCCATATCCTCCCTCCCTCCCTTCTTTCCTTCTCTCCTCCCCGGCCATCCTTCCTCCTTTTATTCATCCTCCATTCTTCTATTTGTCCATCTTCCATCCGCTTATCCACCATCCACTGTCCCTGTGTCTTTCATCATCCATCTGTCCATCCACTCCTCCCTCCCTCCCTTTCTTGTATTTATTTTTTCCCATCAATTATTTATTGACCCCGCTAGCACACGAGGCCTCTTGTCAGCTGCTGTGGATACAGTGACCACAACTTGATCCTTACATCAGAGAGAGCACGTTTGAACCAATCCTGTGGCTGCTCAGGCCCAGGACCCCCTTTCCTGTCCTCTAATCTGTCATGAAGCCCTCAAGGGGTCCCGGCTCTCGTCCCAGAAGATGGAGCTCTTCAGCCATGTTTTTTTCTGGCCTGTGTTTGTATGTCCCCCAGGCAGTGACAGACTATCAGCACCACTGCTTTCTCCTGGGCTCTTGGAGCTGCCTGACATCCAGGGACACAGTCCTGGCCTTGGCCGAAGTGCCACAGAGCTCCAGGATGACACACCCATCCTGCTTGAGCGTCTACTGTGTACTGGAGGCTGGGGGACATAGCGAAAAAGAGAACTTCAACTTTCTGAGCCTCAGAGCTACTTCCTGGTTCAACTTGCTCCTTTTCCTCATACTGGGGAAGAGGCTGGGACATGGCCCAGGAGAGGAAGGACCAACAAGTGGCCCAGCTAGTCTGTGGTGGAGCAAGGACTGGACTTGGGGCCCCTGGACCTGATGCCCTGTCTCTGACTGGACTGTCTCAGGGCCCAGCCCTGGGTCCTTGGACAAAGAAGCTTCCAGCCTCCAGGTTTTTGCTCCTGCTGGGCTTCAGAGCAGCCTCTTTCTCTAGGATGCTAACATTTGAGGTTTATGCCAGTTTGCAAGGAGCTTGCAAGACTAAACAGACAGAAAGCCTGAATCTCTCTGCCACTCTTCCTGGCCCTTATTTCCCGCCAAGGATTTCTTCTCTTCCCGGACAACTCAGTCCCAGGTGGCTTCCAGGAGAACTCTTCCTTCCGGTGTTCTGAATAGTGGGCACCACCCTCTCTTGCTTCTGCCAGCCAAGGGTGGAAACTTCAGCAGTCTCCAGTGCCGACAGGAAATGCAAAGGCTGAGTGGGCTGCTGTCAAACTCCAGGAAGGTGCATCGGCCACCTCTCAGTGGGTACCTCTGCCAGGTCCTGAAGGGTACAGCACTGGCCTCAGGGTGACAAGATTTCCTAACTTCTCAATAGGAACAAACCCATTTAGGGCAGTGGTGGTAGCAAACTTATGGCCCACACGCTGCACTGTGTTGTTGAAAGCTCTAAGAGGTTTGCTGTCACTGATCTAGGATTTTGCGCGCGCGTGTATGTGTGTGTGTTATACACTCAATTTTTTAACATTGGCAACTAATTAAAATATGTTAATACAGTTCAATTAAAGAAAACATTCATAGGGTAGAGCCACCTCTCCCCTCTTCACAATCTCTTCCAGTGGATAGCTGGTTCCCTCCTCTCCCCAAACTGCCACAAGACAGCTTGGCTCCAAGAAGAGATTGTTGCTCTTGAATACCAACAACATAATCATAACAGTAGCTGATACCACAAACTGAACATCCAAATACTGAAATCACCCCATGGGACATTACTGTCCTTTTCCAACTGAAGAAAGCATGGGGCTCAGAGAGGTTAAGGGAGTTGCCCAAGGTCACAAAGCTAAGTGACAACTTGGATTTGAGCCCAGGCTTGCATGACTCAAAAGACTGTAATCCAGCCCGGTGGTGATGGCACTGTCCCTTGGGAGGCATTCTGGAAATGTGGGGGAGGGCAGGCATTTCTGGTTGTCATGGTGATGACGTCTGGATCACACTGGTTTCCAGTGGGTGTGAGCCAGGAATACGAGATGCCCTGTTGTGCACAAATAGACCTGCGTCATGAAATCTCGTCCTGTCCCTGGTACCAGTGGTGCCCCGGTGTTTTCTCTTCCCCCACGGTGGGCAGCCATTGTTGAGTCCCAGCTGTATGCCAGGGGCTTTAGATCCAGCAGGCTGATGAGGTGGGTACTATTACTATCCCCAGTTTAACAGATGGGAAAACTGCACTCAAAGAGGGGAGTGATGTGTCCATCACAATGGCAGCAAGGCTGGGACTAGAGTGAAAAAAAATTCCAGGGTGCAAAATTTTTCTTTTCTTTTCTTTTCTTTTTTTTTTAGAACCAGGGATCAAACTGAGGTCCTTGCACTTTCGAGTCAGGCGGCAGAACCACTGAGCTAAATCCCCAATCCCCAGGGTGCAAAATTTAAGGAGCTCTAAAAAGCTTGGTGATCAAGATAAGATACAGGTCCTCTTCGATTTACAATGAACTTGTGTCCTGATAAACTGACAGTATCCTAGGTCCAAAATGGATGGAATCCCCTAACCTGCTGAGCACCCTAGTTTAGCAGCACAGTACACTGCAGAGCATCACATGTCTCCCCTGTGGTTGCTGCCCCTGCCCAGGCACGTGACAGGATCCAACCATGCCACATAGCTCGAGCCCAGAAAAAATCAGAAGTCAAAATTCGAAGGATGGTTTACTCTGAATAGAGATCACTTTCACATTATCATAAATGTAAGAAATAGTAAGTTAAATCATCCTAAGAACTGTGTATGATATCTTAATGCGAGTTTTTTAAAAAATCAAACTTAATGCAAAAAAAAAAATCCTTAATGGGGCAAGGATTTCTCCTACTGCACCTCAGAGGTAGAGTGCTCACCTAGCGTGTGTGAGTCCATGGGTTTGACCCCCAGCACCATTATGTACAGATAATATCTCTATATAAAAAGTAGATGCAGGTATATCCATGATGAACAAAATACCTAAATTTTAAGAAAACAGAGACACGCTGTACCATATCGGAGTCTGAGTGAAGAGAAAATTAATACTGATCTTGGATTTTTGTGCCTTGCTTGCTTCCCCTGGCTGTGCAAGCCCGGAGCAGCAGAGTCAGTGTTCGAACTCAAAGCTGTACTAATGGTACCCTGCGTCTATCTCGCCAGCCTCAATAAAATGTGGGGTGTCTGTCTGCCACCCCTGGCTCACCAGGGCTTGAACACAACTGGTTAAAGTACAGGTCCCAGAGAACCAGGATTTGTAAAGCAGATGACAGACAGCCTCTCATTAGCGCCAGGCGGGTGGGTGGCTGGCTAATACTAAGTTCCACCATACCGAGCTCTGTAATAAGCACTGTAATTTCCAATTCACTGGCATGATCACACTCTTTCTGGAAACCTATTCACAGAAAATAGGCAAAACAGCTATTTCTACCCAGAGAGAAGGACAACTTCGCATCAGGGTGACCGTAGCAGGGTGTGCTCTGGGGGCAGCCGACCTAGGCCAAGTCCCAGCCCTGACCTCAGTGGCCCTTTGGGCAAGTCAGCCCCCGCCCCAACTGCAGCCTCAGTTTCCTTGTCTGCGGTGGGGATGAGAACACCTCCCCGGCAGGGGCAGAGAAGGTTAGGAATCATGTATAGTGGAGGCACATCCTCATGGCTTTGATTCTGCGCATAACCACGTAAGAGAAATATTTGCCATTTACTTTGAGAAGCCCCTCGCTTTAAGTTGTGAGGACCTGAACCTGAAAGTCATGTACTTCCTCTCGGATGCAGCCCCCTCTTTGAGGCCGGAAGGTAATGGCTACTGCAGGAGGTGGGTGTGGGTGTGGCCAAGGAAAAGGAAAGGATGAAGGAGAAAGTGAAGACATTTTACTCCCACTGTCTTCCTTCTCAGGCAAGAGGAGTGCAGTTCTCATAAAGCAGATGCTTGGATAAGAAACTGTCTCATGGACGTGCTCAGCAGGGCTCGGGGTCTCAGAAACGAATAGCAGGGGCTCCAGACCTCACTGGTCGCCTCTTCCCAGCTGTCATCGAGCACGGCAGCCACAGGTCTCTGCTAGCCAGCTGACACCCTCAGAGTGCCCAGCAGACCGCCGGGGCCTGCGGGCTTCCTGGGCAAGTGGTGCTTCCAGGGTCTCCTCGACTTCAAAGGCTAATTGCCAAGGATGTGCACGGATTGGAGAAGGAGACACAGCTCTCTTGGTGGGGAGGGACCCTGCTACTGGCCATGTAAATAAACAAACCCTGAGGTTGGGCGGAAAGGACTGCCAGCAGTGAGCAGCCGAGTCATCTGAGCAAGGCTGGAGGCCACTGGGGTTGGACTCAGGGATCCCAGTGGGGTGGGGCTGCTCTTGGGGACCTGTTCTGGAAATTTCTGAGGGAGTCATAAGGATGGGAGAGGTGTCAGAGGCAATGGGGAGCCGAGGCTGGGATACAGGTAGTCTGTGAAGCCTGAGACAGCCTTAGTCCTAGGAGACTCATCCTGCTCAGGGCTGGACCACCTCAGTGGATATTCAGGCAGGCGAACACCTGTTTACGTCTTCCCACCCCAGATTCTAGCCGCACTTGACATGCAAACACACCAACTGCTTTTTTAGATGTGGTCTTGCTAGGTAGTCCAGAATAGCTTTGAACTCAACTATAGAGCGCAGGCTGACCTTGAACTCAGCACCCTCCTGCCTCACCCCCTGCCCCCAGTGCTGGGATTATAGGTGTGAGCCACCATGCCAGCCTTCACACCGAATATCTCTCTTTTTTTTTTTTGGTACTGGTGACTGAGCCCAGGCCTTTTGCCCTAGAATATATCCCAGTCCTTTCTGGAGCAAGTTCTTGCTAAGTTACTAAGTTGCCCAGGTCAGGTTCAAATTTGTGACCCTCCCGGTTTAGCCTTTCGGGCAGCTGGGATTATCGGTGTGTACCATTATGCCCAGGGTTATACCAAATACCTTGTGCCAAGTTTTTAATCTAGCCTAAATTTCCCAGAAAAGCAACCGGTGGAGAAGTCCAGAGCAGAACTGTACTTTCTTTTGTTCAGAACTTGTCCGAGAGCAACTCACCATGTCGGAGAAATCACAGAGCAGATGGCAACGCCACTCGCTGTTTTGGTGTTGCCAACACACCTGTACCTCTCTGTTTTTGTCGCTGTCACATTCACGTTGCTTCTATGTATAGTGCAAGCACCTGACAACTTGATGGCGTTTTCTGGTGTCATTGTCGTGACCAGGAATTTGCACATGGAAATATATATGAATTTCACATATATTTGCTTGTAATTCTCTGCTCCACTAAAGTTAGGGGATTATATGAATTATCTGGAAGTTATGCATGTACATAGGGATGGGGGTAGGAGCAGAGTGCGGGGCTGAGCGGGGAGTGCGTCTTGCTGCGTTGTGGACTCTGGCACCTCCTTGGCCCTCGAAGCCCTCTGAGGGGCTTTGACTCCTATGCCTGGTCTTGAACACCTGACTTAGTTATTCGTAGCATTTGCTTTAACCCCATCTCCAGATGATGGGACCATGCCTGCTGACATCTTTTGGGGCACACTAGCTCCTGTGAAGGCACTCAGGACCCTGTCTCCTGATGTCCGGGATTGTTCTCTATTTTGTTGCTGTCCTTTCTCTGCCCCAGGCCTTGGCTCTCTGGTGGTTTGCAGCTGCCCAGCTCACACTCTGACCTCCATAGTATAAACCTCAAGGCTTCCAGACCTCTGTTCCTCTCTGCTAAGACCCCTGGTTTCCACAAGGGCACACAGAAGTGCAGAGTGTCACCAGCTTGACTGAAGTCACACAGCTAGGGCTGGGATTTGAATCCAGATCCCCTAATCCCTGTCCATTGTCCATGGAGTCACTGCTGAGAACAGCCTTCCTTCTCACCCACCAGTGTCTCTCTGGTTAAAACCAAACCCCAGAGTTCTGTGGAAGTAGAAACAACCTGTCTCTGAGAGCCTCTGCCTTGGTGAGCTGCTGAGTCTTTGCACGAGATCCCAGGAGACTTCCTGACCACGGCATGTTGCGTGGGGTGGAAGAGTGGCATGAATGGGAGGGACCAAGGAGGCCAAAAACAGGCTCTGGAGTCAGAATTGATTTTCTCTCACTATACCTAGGACCAATTCCTTCACTCTGCCGAGCCTCGCCTTTCTTGTCTGTGAAATTGGGGCAGTGATCCTTCCTTAATCTGAGTTGCGAGGAGTGATGAGAACAAGTAACAGGAGGGCTGGCCCAGGCCTGTTCTGTGAGAGGTACTGGAGCAGCCATTAGCTTCCAGGCTGCAGAAGCAGGGGGATGCTCTGGAAGATTTTAGAAGGAAGATTCTAGAAGATTCTAGATTCTGACAGTGTGTTCTTCTCTCCAGAGGGCACAGTCCCTCTGACTGCCTTGTTTTCTTTTTGTAGAATCCTCCCCAGTGCACCTCTACCCACCTTCATCCCACAGAGTTTCATGCCATCCTGATCTACCCAGCAGTCCCAGGCACTGGGTGTTAACCAGGACAGAGCCAGAGTCTCTGTTCAGCCCTCCTCTGGCTTGGACCCCTTCCACTGTTCATGTCCATTCAGTTGCCATGGCTGGAATGTTTTCTGTTTGTCAAGCACTGTGCTGGGCTCTGGGGGCAGAACTGTAGATAAGGTAGGAAGTCACTGTCCCCAGGATAGAGGAGCCAAACTACAGATCAAAATGCCCAGGAGGGTATTACAGGGCGCTGGGGACAGAGTGCTTTGAGAGTGAGGCAACTGTCCAAAAAAGGCCCCTTTGAAGACATCTGCCAAGCCGAGGTCTGAGGATGAAAAGAACAGGGCAAAGGAAGCAGCAAGCGCAAAGGCTCTGTGGTAGCAACGAGGTATCTTGAGGGTCAGAAAGAAGGCCAGTCAGACTTCCAAAACTGATATATATACAGATTTAATGCAATCCCAATCAAAGGACCAGCAATGTTCCCACAGAACAAGAGAAAACAACCCTAAAATCCATAGGGAACCAGAAGAGACCCAGAATAGCAAAAGCAGTCCTGGGTAATAAGAGCAAAGGAGGCGGCATCACTATCTTGATTTGAAGTCAAAAATGACAAAACAATAGTGAAAAAACAGCATGGTAATAGCATAAAAACAGACAAAAAACAGCAGAAAGCCAGGTGTATCAATGGAACGGAATAGAGGATGCAGAAACAACCCCAAGCACATTCATATGCTCTTTGACCAAAAGGCCAAAAATGCACACTGGAGGAGAGATGGCCTTTTTAACAAATGGTTCTGGGAAGACTGGCTATCCACATGCAGAAGATTGACTCTGGACTCATGTCTCTCACCACGCACTAAACTAAAATCAAAATGGATCAAAGATCTAAACGTTAAAACAGAAGCAATCGGCGGGAAGGTAAAATAGGTAAAACTCTAGAAGTCACAGGTGTAGGCAGAGACTTTCTGAACAGAGCCCCAGTGTGCAAGAAATAGTACCACAAATCAACAAATGAGATCACATTGAATTAAAAAGCTTTTGCATAGCAAAAGAAACAACCAACAAAGTGAAGAAACAACCTGCACAATGGGAAAAAATTCTGCCAGCTATTCCTCAGAAAGAGAACCAATATCTAGAACATAAAGAAAATTAGACTCACCAAAATAAAAGACCCAATTGAAAAAAAAAAGACAACTAAAACAAATAGACACTTCTCAGAAGAAGTACAAACGACAAATAAACACGTGAAAAAAATATTCATCATTTCTGGCCATTAGAGAAATACAAATTAAAACCACATTGAGATTCTATCTTACTCCAGAAAGAATGGCCATGATCAAGAAATCAAATAATTATCAAATGCTGACGAGTCTGTGGGGGGAAAAGGGAACCCTTCTACATTGTTGGTGGGAATGTAAACTAGTACAACCGCTATAGAAATCAGTATGGAAATCCTCAAAATACTAAAATTAGAAATTCCATTTGATCCAGCTATTTCCCTTCTAGGTATCTTCCCGAAAGAATCAGGATCACAGTATTACAGTGGCACACGTTTATAACAGCACTATTCATAATAGTTCAACCTTGGAACCAGCCTATATGGCCATCAACAGATGAATGGAGTAAGAAGATGTGGTAGTTACACACAATGGAGTACTAGCCTGCCATAAGGAAGGATAAACTTAGGTCATTTGTGAGAAAATGGAAGCACCTTGATACCCCAATGTTAAGTGAAATCCACAAGACACACAAGCTTAAATATCGCATGGTTTCTCTTGCATGAGATACCCAAAATATAAAGAGCAAAACAAAGGATGGATAAGAAGTAGGGAGAGAGTTCTTTTTTATATGTGAAGGGGAACGAGAGATGAAGGAAGGTGGTTGGGGGAGGGGAAGGCGTGGAAAGGCGGAACAAAGATGTGTCATGTGCCTGTACCAGTTCCCCATGAGGAATGTAATCATCATGCATGAGAAACAATTACTAACTTAAGAAACTGAGTGAAAAAGAAAGGAGGCCAGTGTGACTGGTATGGAAGAAGTGAGGGAGGAGTGCAGAGCGGGTGACAGACGCGGATGGGAGGCAGTGTAGGTAGGGCTTTGAGGCCAGGGTGAGAGACTTCCCATTTGTTTTAGGCACCCAAGAAAGAGAAGGCTCTGGGCCCCAGTAAGAAGAATCGCTTCATCTCTGGAGCGCCAGGGTGTGCAGGAGAGTTTGATGGTCACCCCAGCCTGCTCCGAGGCAAGAGAGGCCCTGAGTGGCTCCAGCCTGAACACCTTCTCTCCCTCCCCTACCTGTGTGGCCTCTCCTGCGCCCCCTTCCCTAGACAGCCGTCCTATCCCGGACACTTTGGCCCAGGGGTTCCCCACCCCCAAATCCACTGGGCCAGTTTCCTGGGAGCATCCACTCCTGAGCCTCCCCAGAAAGAACGATTCGGAGAACCGGCAGTAGGACCTGAGAACGCATATTTGCAGCAATTCTTCCAAGCCATCCCTCTGCCCGGCCTTGGGGAGACACAGCCCTCCCTCTGAGTGTGACAGGGAGAGAGGCTGTCTGTGGCCCACGGCCCAGAAGGCCCAGGGTCCCAATATCAGCTCTTCCCCAGCTGTGGGATCTTGGGCAAGTCGAACACCTTTCAGAGCCTCAATTTCCTCATCTATAAAATGCACAGAGTCACACTTACCTCAGAGTGTTGCGATGGAGACCACAAACACAATGCTTCCAGCCTGGGGGAGACCCCCACATCGGTGCTTAATAAATGCAGCTGCCTCCCCAGGGCTGAGGGAGGAGAACTGCTACACTCCAGGCGATGCCCACTGGGCCGGGAGTCAGCAAATGACTCTTGTAAAAAGCCACACAGTAACTATTTCAGACTTCGTGCGCCATACAGTCTCTGTCAAAACCAGAGGTGGAGGGTCAGCCTCAGACAACGAGAATTGAACAGGCCTGGCTGTGCTCCAAAAAGCCTTTATGGGACCCAGAATTCAAATTTCATGCCCTTTTCACTGGTCGTGAAATAATATTTCCTTCTGATGTTCTCAAACACTCAAAAATATAAAAACCACTCTTAGCTGGTGGGAAGTACAAACACAGGTAGGGGCTAGATTTGGCCTGGGTTTGCTTTAGATGCTTTGCATATAGAACTCTAGGGGATGTCTTCTCCCTGAAGAAATGGGCCTGTAATTACAGCCCCACTTTCGGGTGAGGAGATGGAGCCGCAGAGACTAAATCCTTGTACAAGGTCCCACTACAGTGACAGTAAATGTCCAATCTTTGGGGACCATGCAAAGTTCTGTTGCAAGAGGCAGCCTCAAGAGCAGAACTCAGGCAGAGCCTGCGTTAAGCCAGAAGTGACACGTACCCCAGATGTACGAAGTTATTCCTCAGTATCCACAGGGGCTTGGTGCCAGGACCCCCGTAGATACCAAAATGCATGGATGTTTAAGTCCCTTAAATAAGATGAGGTAGCATTTGCATAGAATCCACACATAGCCTCCTATGTGCTTTAAATCATCTCTAAATGACTTAATTCCTGATATGACGGAACTGCTATGTCATGATTGCGTACTGTATTGGGTTGTGAACAATGACAAGAAAGAAAAGTCTGTACATGGTCAGTACAGACACGATTTTTTTCAAGTATCTCTGACCCATGGTTGACTAAATCTGGGAATTCAGAACTCACAGGTACAAAGGGCTGACTCTCACCACATTTCAAGAACCAGTAGCCTCATCTCCTAAAGCTTGAATTCTTTTGCCTCCACATGGGAAAGGCAGGTTGGGCACGTGGGAGATGGGTTCTGAGCCCAGGGAGCGAGGGGCCTCTGGGGCCCATCAGCTACCTAGGCTGCAGCCTGGACCCACCTAGCCCACGTGAGCACGGCTGAGTACTCAGGCCTGACTGCCAGGTCGCTGAGGACTCCACTCCCTTAGAACCCCAGAGCTCTTCTCTGTCTCGTTCATGTTTGGGATTTTTGCAACATATTCATAACATTAGGATCGTGACCTTTCCTAAATGACATTCAGCTAACCTGTATTTTCCTAGAATAGGGACTTTCGACCTTCTCACTGCATCCTCTATACCAGACACATGCTTGTCATTTCCTCAAAGGTATGCTCAGATGTGGACAAAAAATCCTTAAAAATATTTGGTGTGGAAGGGAAAAATGCTCAGGTTGCTTTCATGTATGCATTTGCTCATTTTCATTCATTTGTTCTGCTGAGATACAGTGTGAACACACCAGCCAAGATTTCTTCCCTCACAGAGCTTACTTTCTAGTGCAGGAGACAGACTACAAACAAATGAGATACTATCAGATTGTGATCGGTGCTGTGAGGGAAAAAATGCTAAGATGGGATAGCAGCGGGATGGAGCGTGGTTCTTGTCATCCATTCGATCCTCTTCTGATAGTTACAGATTTGCTGGTGCTTAGTGGCAATATGGCTGCCCAGAGTGAAGACTGTTTCCCAGCCTCCCTTGCAGCTAGGAACAGCCATGTGACTATGTCCTGGCCAATGGGATGTGGGTAGAAGAGAACAGGCAGATTGGTCTCTCCTTAAAGAGAAGGACATAGTCCTTGCCCTTTCCCTCTTTTTCCCCAGCTGGAAATTTGTTCTTTTGAACCTCTCACATTTCTTTTCCTTCCAGAAGACTGAAAAGGACAGGGATCAGTCATGAGGGTGGGAGATGATGGGCTCAGAGGGGTGGGGACCTAACATCCACAGACAAATAGAAGTGGGCCACAGGGATGAATCCCTGCCACAGACCCCCACCGCTCACCCCCTGCACTCACAGTGTGGGTGCTCTGGGTGGGAGAAGGCTCAAGGCTTGACCAACACTTGGGTATGTCATGGGCTTCTTGACCTATCAAGGCCAAATGGAGCTCCAAGCCTCCTGCTCCCTGCTCCTGCCTGGGTTTTTCCTGTTTTGGCAAATGGTACCTCCATTCTCTAGGGTCTTCACCCCAGATTCCTGTTTGACTCCTCTCAGTGCATCCTGTGGGCCCCACCATTCAAGCTGGACTCAGAATTTGACCACTTCTCCCCACTCCACCACTGTCTAGCCCAGGACACCCGAATGTCCCCCAAGGACTACTGCAGTGGTCCCCCTGGTGTCCTGGTGCCCCCGCCACCTCTACAGCCCACTCTCTCTACTCAAGGATCTTTTAAAAATATACCTGGTCCTTGTTGCTTCCCAAGGTGGTGCAGTAAGAGCTGGAGGCCTCACCACGACCTTCAAGGCCCTGCCCAATCTGTTCCTGCGACCTCTCCCGCCTCCCCTCCACTCTGGCTCATGCTGTTTCCATCACACTGGCTCCTTGCAGCTCCTCCCACACCTGTGTGGGTGCCAGCCTCAGGGCCTTTGCACTTGCAGTTCTCTCTGCCAGAAGGCTCCTCGCCTTCCTTCCCATCCTCAGGTTTCAGCCCAGATGTCACCCCCAGGAGACCTCCTGGACACCCTGGTAAAATCACCACTTTACTTTCACTTATGACCTTCTTTTAGTGTTTTCAAAGCACTCAGTCATTTCTTTCTTGACATGTTCATTGCCTTTTCTACTTGAATGTAGGTTTCCTGAGGGGGTGGCAGGGACCATCTGTCCTGATCCATTAGCATCTCCAGTGACCTGGTACATAGTAGGTGCTCAATACATGTTTGCTGAGTGAATGAATACTCAAGGCCTTCCCAGCGGAGACGGTGAAGAGGAATGGGAGGAGCAGAAACAGACTCATGGGAGCCTCTTCAAGCCACCTGAGTGGTGTGGACCCTAAAGGTGCTCAGAGCCACCACACCTATTGCACAGACGTGGCAGCTGAGGACGGGAGAGGGGAAGGAACTGGCCCAGCCACACACACAGCCCTGCCAAGCAAAGCGAAGACTGGGACCCAGGCCCCTGTCTCTCAGCCAGGCACTCGCTCTTGGCCACAGCCTTACAGAGTCCTCTGCGGCCCCACAGACTGCAGACACCTTCTCAGGGACCTGCTCCTGCCATCCCTGGGGACATCTCTAAACCCCTCGGCTCTCAGCAGCTAGAAGAAGCAGAAAAGACCCAGCCTCCGAGGTTTCCTCCGTAAGTGCAGGGGCGCGAGGCAGGGTCACCTGGCTGGGGTTTGTGCTGCTTTGGCCCTGCACCCTGCCTGACCTGGCAGCTTGGACCTGTGTCACAGCCCTGGCAGCCAGGTGACACAGTCCTTAGGCAGGTTAGGGACCTAGTACTGTCCCTTGGCCTGGGGATGGCCTCTTCGCTCTCTGAGCCTCTGACTCCCAAAGCGTAAAATGGGGTGAAAACCACTGCAATTGCCAGAACATAAACAGGAAATCTTTTCTTGCTACAGCAGGAAACTACCAGCAGTCACAGTCTGAGCATCTCCTGTGCATGTTTTCCTAAGTGCTTTTAAGCCTGCTGGACCAGGGACCAGGGTGAGAAACACATTTCCGAACAGCCGGGCAAGCAAAGGCGCATTGTTCACTGGTGGCTGTGACCCACTAAATTGATTTTATGACCCTCAGTCTGAAAAGCACTGTGTCGATTCATTCAATCCTCATAAAAACCTCCCAAGAACTCTTCCACGCCCACCGCACAAGGGCGGAGTCACTTCCTGGTGGGTGTGGACCCCTCCCCCCTTGTCCCCTGGGCAGGGCCCCTTCCGGGCCAGATGGGACCTTTCCACCACCCTTCCTTGGCCCAGGCTATTCCTCCTTTGGCTTCCCAAAGCAAGATGTCAGGTTAGTCAAACAGATCCGGAGTTTAATTAAAATAACGAGCTGTGCCAGAGGAAGGGCGCCAGGGCCAGCAGAGCGAGGCGGGAGACGAATTCCAAGGTTGGGGAACAGAGGCGGGAGGGAGGGAGCCAGGGGGTGAGAGAGGATGTGACAGGGAAGGGAGGAGGAGGAGGGGAGAGAAAGAAAGGAAGGACGGGAAAGGGGATGATGAGAAAGAGGAGATGGAGTCTGACTTCAGAAAGGCGATACCGGTTGTTTTTGTGGTACTGGGATAAAACCCACGGCCTTCACACTGAGCTACTTCTTGCCTTGCTCTTTTTGAGGCAGGGTGTCACTAAGTTAAATTGTCCAGGCTGGGCTCCAACTTGCAGTCCTCCTGCTTCAGCCTCCCAGAGTGCTGGGATTGCAGGCATGCACCAACCACGCCCAGCTGGCAGGACTGCTCAGTTTGGCTTTGCTCTCACTCTTGCCTCCTATAACCTCTCCTGCCAGAGAATCTCAGGGATCTTTGTACAGGTCTAATTTCACCACTCCTCTGTTATAGAGCCTCCTAAGGCTCCCCAGTGCCTTCAGGATAGGTACAAACTCCTCACTGAAACCTGAAGGCCCTGAAGGATCTGCCTCCTGCTATCACCACCTCTCTATAACCTCCTCCTCACCTGCACCCTGGTTAAATATGATTTGGGGGCCCAGGGCTGAACCCAACTGGCAGTACCCTCCCTGGGCTCATAGTTGGGGAAGGCAAAGACTCCCAAATAAATGCATAAAAGAAAGGGCAGTTCATTAAAGACAGAGCTGGGGCCAAGTGGAAAGCCGCCCCAAGGTTTTGGACCCTCTGTGCCAGGCGCTGTCCCGATGGTGCTACCCAACCGCTCACGCAACTTGCTTGGGCTGAGCGTGGGGGCTGCTCTCCCCTTCGCCTGCCAGGCTGGCTCCGGAATGCAGGCTGTTGACCACCAGGCTGGATGTGGCCCCAGAGGGTGAGGAGACGGGGCGGGGCAGGAGCTGCGGCCAGGCTACTTGCTCTGTGGGGGCCTGAGAAGGTGACCTTTGAGTTGGCCCAGAGGGCCGGCCCCGCAGAGGTGGAGACCAGGAGGGAGCACCAGGTACCCCTGGCAGGAAAGCGCGGCGAGGAGGCCAGGCCGGGCAGGCAGGGCGGAAGCAGATTCCGGCTGCCCTGTGAGTTCCGCCTTCATGGCTGTGATTGGGCGGGGGCGGCGACAAGCACACTAAGGGGCGGGGCGGGTGAGCCCCAGCTCTGACGGGGGGGGGGCGGGGGGGAGGCCCTCCTCTCTGTGGTGGCCCTGGGGAAAGGTCAGTCCTCCCAGCAACCAGAAATGAGGGGAAGGCCGTGCGCATCTCTCGGAACACATCCTGGCACTTGCCACACGAGTGGCTTCATTCGTTCCCTCCTCCCCCTGAGGCCCACCTGTCCCGCCCAGGCCTCTCCAACCTCATCCCCCACTACGTTTTCAGGTTTCACTGTAGCCGCCAGAGGTCTTCTTGCTGTTCTCCCAATACACCGAACTCGAGTCTACCCCTAGGACCTTTGCACTGTGGGCCCTGTGCCTCGAATTTCCTCCCCAGGGCCATCCAGATCAAGCCTCAGCTTCCAGGAAGGGCCTGATAGTGGACAAAGAGGGCCATGATGCTGTCTAAACCTCAGAAACCTCTAAGGACCTTAAGCAAGTTTTCATAGGAATAAGATTGTTCACTGTGGTATTATTCATTAGCTCAAAAAGTTTAGAAATCCCCTTAGCATTCACCACCAGGGGAAAAATTAAATCAAAAGTGACTATCTGTGCAATGGAGTACTATGCAGCTATAAAAAAGAAGGGATATGGCTGAATATGCATTAACGGACAGGCCTGAGGTGTACTGTCAGCAAACAAAGCAAGGAAGGACAGTATGTGTGACAAGCTCCCATTTTCCTAAAATAAAGAAAAAAGAATATGCACGTGTGTGGATCTCCTTACCTGTGGACATACTATTCTAGAAGGGGGTCACAATAGGTTGGTGACAGGGTCTGCCCCTGGGGATGCAGGTCAGGTGGCTGGGGTGCAGGGTGAGAGAGGACTTTTCACTGCCTGCCTTTTGGAACACTTTGGTTCTCATACTAGGAAGATATATTACCTATTCAAAAACCTGACATTCTGGTATTTTTAGAATTTTGACCTTATCTCTAAATGGGTTACGTACACAAACAGGGACAGAGTGACAGTGATGGAGAAAGATCCGTTCATCCCAGGGGGCTGCGGCAGTGTCCCTGCCGGATGCCCTCCCGCCACCTCGGCCGTGGGCTGCAGACACAAACACGCAGATAAACAGAGTCGACCCCAGCCCCTCCTCGGAGCCTCATGCCTGTCACCCTCTGATTCTGCACTGCTCATTCCATTTGGCATTTTAAATGTGACACAACCTTGGGGATGTCTTCCTTCTGTTTTTGTTGTTGTTTCTGAATTGATTAATATTCCAGGGCTGTCAGGAAGTAGAAGTTTCCCAGGCTTCTCTGGCCTGAGCGGCTTTGTCCTCAGTGGGGTGGAGGTTGGGGAGCTTGGAGAACAGGGACAGCAAAGCCGAGTTCTCAGGAGGGTGGCAGCCTGCAATCCCACATTTAGCAGCTCCCAGGGGACGGTGACAAGTTCAGCAGGGCACAGAGGCAGGACTAGGCCTGGCTCCCGCTGATCAGCCCATACGCTGGTCCACTGTCCAGCTGCCTCTTTGGCAAAGGCCACCTCCAGGGCCCAGCAGGGAGCTCGCCCCAGTCCTGTCTGACTCCAGAGCCCAGGCTTTTTAGCCATAATCTCACGGTGAGAGCTGTTGACCAGGCCATGGACGTGCTCTAACCTGAATCAAGATCAAAATTTCCCCACAGCCTGAATGATGGGAGAGAAGACAGAATGGAATTATTAATAACACATCCGCATTTAACCCATTCGTGAGCATCACCTCCTCTGTCCCCAAAGCTCCTGCCAGCCTGCATCTCATGGGATTCTCATGGCCACACGAAGAGGTAGCAGGGCTGGCTTCCTAATTTCCTTTCCCATTTTGCAGACAGGAAAGCTGGTATTCTGGGTAGGAAGGGACTTGAAGTTCACAAAGCCGGGAATGTCCTTAGTCACTAGCCGGGGATAAAGTTTCCAATCCAGAGCATTCCTTGAGATGCCCCCTGGGGAAGCTTCGTGGCCTTGCTGGGCCCAGACAGGAGAGGCTCCTTCTCCCAGAAGTGGGGTGGACAGAGCACTGAGCAGAGGGCTGACAAGTGTCCTTCGGGTCTGCTGATGGGGAACTCAGAATACTGAATGAGTCAGCAAGACCAGCAGATTGGGCTTTGAGAGGTCTCTGGAACATGCCGCCTCTCACCGCCACACAGATACGCGCTGGCCCCAGCTGCAGACCATTGCTGCCTGGGCTGTCTCAGCTGCCTCTTCACTGTCTTCCTGCTTCTGTCCTGGCCCCTACTGTAACATGCCACCTACTTTGTCCTTTCTTGTGGTTGCTGTATCCTCAAAGCCGCACAAGGGTCTGGTGAACAGCAGATACTAAAAGATTTGTTGAACGAACAAACAGATTATTCCATGGCTCAGCCAGGCTCCTCAGGACTCTGGGGTCTAAAATGTCTGATGGATCTGTCTCAAAACAATACAAAGCCAACACCCCACTTCGAGGGGACAGTTTATCCACTGGCTGTGGGTCCAGATGACTGCAGTGACAATGCCCATTTGTCAGTATATTTTTTTGTGGTTGGAGGCAAAGTACACTTTGTTTCATCAAGGAAATCAAACAAACAGAGTAAGAACTTCTGGAGCTCCAAAGGGAAATTTGTAGAGTAAAATCTTGCTCCAAATGCATGGTATAGAGGGAAGCAGAAGAAAACAAGATATTACTTCACTGTAAAAAGCAAATAACATCACATGTCAAGTTGGCTTTCTCTGGAGTTGGCTCTCATTTCAAAAAAGTATGCAGAAAAAAATCGTTAATAATAATGACAGTTACTGTTAACTGGGCAGCTACGATGTGCCAGGTACT
Source organism: Heterocephalus glaber (assembly GCF_000247695.1). The sequence continues at coordinate 5,961,138 of NW_004624790.1, read as the reverse complement.
ATGCTGAGTACATCGTGTGCATTGTCTTATTTAATCCTCATGGTATCTCTGAATAATTTCCCAGGTGCCAGAAAAGGACACTGAAGCTCAGAGAAGTGAAGCGCCTTGCCTGATGTCCAATAGCCACTCAGCGGTGAGGTCAGTCCTCTCTCTGGCCTTCTCAGCCCAAATCTAGGAGCAGATCCTCAGAGGACACTGGCAGACTGCTGCTCAAACAGCCCTGCGGATACACACAGCCCCCTGGCCAGGGCCTAGACAGCAGGGTTCCAGGCACCCAGACAACCCAGATTCCAGTGGGGCCAGGCCTCCTATTGTGTGTTTCTGGAAGACATCCACGGAGTGCTGGCCATCTGCTGCTAAGAGCACCTGAGAGGAAGGGAGAGGAGTTTGGAAACCTTCGCCAGCTTCCGTTAAAGCAGGAGTCCAGGGCCCCGGAGCAGCCCATGCATTGTCCTGCTGTTGCCTTGGTCTGAGAAGGCTGCTATGATGGCTGGGTTTCCGTGTACTCAGCCCCTCATCAGGCAGGGCGGGGACACTGGCCCAAGGCAGGGGACAGCTTAACGTGGCCCAAACCAAGCCTGTCTGCCATGAAGTTCTAGGGAATGTCATGTTCTGGGACAGTCCCTGAGTTGTTCTCCTGACCCTTTGAGTCCTGTCACACTGGGGACTTGCCTACAACAGTGGCTACAACGTCATTCCCACATCCTCTGAGGCGAGGTTTGTGTCTTTCCCTTGACTTTGGGCTCTGTGATTGCTTGTTCTTTGAGACATGGCAGAAATGACACAGTGCCAGCTTAGGGGCCCAGATCTAGAAGAAATGGCACCTGGCACTTCCTGCTTCTCGTCCTGATCATGCTCGGAACCCAGGTACCATGTTGAGAGGAAGCTCACACCACCGCAGAGAGAAAGTGATGGACAGCAGCCACTTTCTAGCCTTTGTGAGCCCCAGGGGAGACACTTGGGTGACGTCAAGTACAGAGTGAGAACAAGGCAGCCCCAAATCCTGCCCTGCCCACCCTGCAGATTCCTGAGTGAATGATAGATAAATCACTAGATTGGGGGGTGATCAGGTTATATAGCAATAGATAACGAATACTTGCCCAACTTGGAAGGGATTTTCCGGGCCTTACAGGACCCCACAATCCAGATGAAGGCCTTTCACACTAATAGAGAGGCCCGGGGGTGACAGAAGGGGGCTAGGACATCAAGTCAGAAAGCTTCCTCTGCTCACATCCTCGGGTCTCCCCATCCCTTTCCCTACAGTACTGAGAACAGGCTTGGTCTCCACAAAATTCATCAGAAGTACCTTGGGCTCCTGCAGGGTCAAGGCGGAGAGACAAAGGCAGAGGACACACGTTTCCTCTTCATTCAGGGTCTTCTGTGCTTTTCACAGAACACGGAATGGTCCAGTGGCCGTGGTTGGGACTATTAAAGCAGACAGGCCGCTGCGTGGGAAAGCTTCAGATGCCCTGCCCCAGGGCGTCTCCTTGCTGTGGCCATCAGGGGGAAAGAGGTGGGAAGTTCACCCTCGAACATCTTTGCTGTGTGATTTTAAGTCTCTAAAACTGCCTGCCACTATCCCACTCTTATTGTGAGTCAGCAGGGACTCCTCAAAGGGCCGTGCCTGACAACAGCAACAGTCGATGCCCCCTCTGCACCTGACTGTGTGCAAGGCTTTCGGCACACAGACCGGAGAAGGCGGCTGGATAAATCCCACCAGGGAATAAGTGTGCTCTCCCCACTCAAATGCACTCCAGGTCTGATGCGTGCTACGCTACGGATAACTCTGTGACATCCTGCAGTGGTGCATGCCTGTGGATCCCAGCTAGGCTGGTGCAGAAGAATCACAAGTTTAAGCCCAGCCTGGGCCACTTAGTGAGACCCTATCTTACAGAAGGGCTAGGGATGTAGTTCAGTGCCAGAGCGCTTGCTTGGTGAGCAGGAACCTCTGGGTTCAATTCCCAGTACCAAAAACAAACACATGAGCTCATCAAAAGCAGCCAGACACAAAAGGGCACATAACCTATGATTTCACTTACACGAAATGTCCAGAAGGGGCAAAGCTGTAGACAGAACACAGATGACGGGGGCCTGGGCCTGGGGACACAGGATGGGGATGAAGGTGTGCTGATGTGAGGTTACTTGGGGAAATGTCCTGAAACTGGGTTGTTGTGATAGCTAAAATGAATTAACTTTGTGGCACATAAACTATACCCCATAAGAGGTTTAAAAAGGAATTGTGGGACATCAAGGGAGCCAGGGGTCAAGGCTGGGCTGTGAAACACTGTGAGGCATGAGGGGTGAGTGGGTACAAAGCTGTCGGACCCAGTGATGTTCTCAGTCACCTAACTGGGTAAATCCCAGAGCAGGAGGCCTCTGACCTCTTCCTAGTCACAAAGAGATAAAAGCCGAGAGTAACAATGGCAACCACGAGCACTGGTGGAGTGCAGATTCCACACCAGGCTCTGTGCAGAGCATCTCGTGTCTAAGAACCCACCTGCTCCTCCCAGAGCCCACGACAGCGGGACTGGGCGATGGTTCCACATGGCTCCCTCAGCGTCTGCGCATCTTTGAGGCTACTGCGGCGGGAAGTCTGGTTAGCAAACAGCCCGAGAGGCAGAGAAAGCGTCTCCCATTGGGGCCGAGGGCAGAGGGCAGAGTCCCTTCCCAGCCAGGATTATAAAGATAGTGTCTCCCTTAGTCCCAAAGGCCAGGCAGATTGCTGTAGCCTCTGTATAAAACTGGGGCTTCCTAAACTCTGGGATCCTCAGCTGTGACACAAGTCCAGTGTAGTGTCCCCTTGGGTCACTTTGCATTGCTCTCATGGAACCTGGAGGCAGAGAGACTGGATGCGAACATGAAGTTCATGCTGCCTGCTGGGCTGTTTACCAAGTCCTCTGCCTGCCAGCATGAGGAGACCAAAGCAGGCTCATGCATTAGCTTCGAGCAACGCAAAATCTCAGCCCGATCCCTGTTCTTGACAGTCGGCACACAGATTATCCCCGTCTTACAGATGAGGATACTGATCTAGAGAATGGAAGCTTCCTGTCCAGGATCACATACTGGGAAATGACGAGTTAGGGTCGAAACCCAGATGGATTGGGGAAGGGAGGCGATGTAAGCAGGGATGGCTGCAGGAAACAGCTAAGAATGGCAGGAGCTAAAGGCCCCAGCAGTACACAGAAGGTCATGCCTCTCAGCCTCCCAGGCCTACGCACCCTCAGAGGCTGCCTGTCCCCACATCCGGCTGCTGGGGCTGAGCAGCCAATTTGGGACGACTGCGATATATTTAACGGTGAGTCACGCTCTCCCCAGCAATCAAGGATGCAGGGAGCATCTCTGGGAATCCATGCCCGAGGGTCGCCATGGCAACCCCACCCAAGTCGCCTGCCAGCAGCTAGGATGTCAGTGCCTAAACCAAGGCAGAAATAGTCTCCTAGGCTGAGTCTGGCCATGGACAGGAGCAGCCTGCAGCCTGGGTTGCTGCTGAGTAAAGAGGAGCTGAGAGACGGCTGTGAGGACTTGGGAAGAAGGAATTCTCCTGGGCCACCATCCAGGCCAGAGGCCTGGGGTCCCTGGTTGGTTGGGCTGAGCACCCTTGGCATGATGCATATTTGACAAGCACCATTTCTTTCCACCTTTGATCCCCTTGGCATGTCCTCTCGTCCACACTCACTCTCACAAAGCCTCTTCCCATCTGACAGCTGGAGCCAAACACCATTACATTACAGCACCTGAAACTACAGCCCCCTGGGAATGTTGACCCTGGATCACCTTCCAGAATAATTTAGAAGAGTCTAGAACCTAGGACAAGGCGGCCATGCCCACACATTCACATCAAATATGAATACACCAATGAAGACCGTTTGGAGTTCATTCATTCATTCACTCATACATTCATTCATTCATTCACCAATGATCCTCTCAGTTGTTCATTTTGCATAAAAATCAGGGTCTTAGTGAGCCCTATATAGAACTAGACTTGGTCATTTCTCTATCCTCATCTCTTTCCCCTTCTCTTACTGTACTCCAGCCCATTAGCCCTGTTGCTCTTTCTCAAACACACAGACACTGTTCTGCCATGGGACCTTTGCATTTGCCCTTCTAGCTGGCTGGAAAACTCTTGCCTCGGGTAGACACAGCCTGACTCTCTTACTCCCTTTTTAGGTCACTGCTCAAGTGTCACCTTCTCAGAGAGATACTATCAAGACCATTGTAGGAGGAAGCACACAACCAGTCTCAGAGATAAGGCCAAATACATGCATTACCTATAATGTATACCTGTGACTTAGTCTCCTCTATCTGCAGCAAGGAGAGGCAATTGCCTGGAAGTTGAGTCAAGCCTACAGATATCTCTTGTCTGGTGTAAGCAATGTTTCAAAAACTTGAATTATCTGCTGATATTTATGAAATTGGAAGAAGGAAGAGTTCAATTCCTGGTACTGGGGAAAATAAATAAATATTGGAGATTTCATTTTGAAATCTTAATTTTCAACTCATCTTAAAAATCTGGAAGAGCAAGGTAAACATTCCCACATATGCAACAGTACCTGGCCAGGATGCCAACATCCTGTCTTCTACAGGCCCCAGGCGCCCTCACCATGTATTTCTGTGGCCACAGCCAGGCTCTGGGGGGGTCTCAGTGCTTTCGACCCAGGGCCCCACCTGAGGTCTCTGAGGGTCTTGGGCTTGAGATGGAGGGAAGAGGGAAGGTGATGAGTCGAGCAGATGGGGTTGCAGTCCTTGCTCGCTTCCCTGCTCACAGCATCCGTTTCCCACACGTGCTGTGGAATCTGAGAGTCGATGTGCAAATTGAACAAAATTATGTCCCGGTCAAGTGCTGCACACAGCCTCCCAAATAGGACACAGTAAAGGAGAACCAAGGAAGAAACGCGTTCTCGGGGCTTTCGGTCCACCGGAAGACTCTTCGCTCGGAAACCGGAAGAAGACAAGAAGCGCCAGTTTGTGGAACCCGGCTCATGTCAGGCAGGAAGCCCTCTGACCAGGCTCTGAGCACAGTTTCCGTTTCTCACGGGAGCCAGCGAAGCCCAGAGAACGGTCCCTGTCGAGACGAGTTTGCAACCATCCTTCCTCTGCATTCCAGGGGCACTGGCTTAGCGTGAGCATCGGCTGAGTGCTGGCATGGCCTGTGGGCATCTTACGCTGTCTCTAACTTCCCGCTCCCTGTCTCTAACTTCCCACTCGGCTCAGCCCTTGTCCCGGCTGCCCCCTGGCTTTCCCCCATGAGGAGTCTTAGGAAGTGGCCCGGGCCTGCCCGGTCACAGCCCCCACTCCTGACCACCCCGGCTGCCGCAGGGCCGGTCGCAGGGCACAAACCAGGCCATGCATGGCAACCTCGGGCTCCTACAGAACCACTGGGACCCTCTGAGGCTGTGTGTGTCAGATGCCAGCTGGGGCTGCTGAGAGCCACCTTTGCCATCACCGAGAGAAAGCCACACAAAGGAGAAAAGGGGCAGAAGATGAGGAATGAATGGAAACCTCGGAACACAGTGTGAGCCCCTGGACTCAGCCATGCCTGGATAGTTTCGGTTACATGAGCCAATCAGTGGCTTACCCCTCTCTTTTTTGCTTCAATCAGTTACAACTGAGTTTCTGAATTAAGCTAGGCATTCTAGGCCCAGAGGCATGAACATGTAGGTCAAGTCCTGGGACTGCTAATAAGCAGACTGAACTGAGAAGGCACCAGAACAGTCTTCGGGGGCTGGAAGCCTTGAATGCCTTGCTAGGTCACTTCAACTTTATCCTGGGTACTAGGGAGCCACAGAAGACTCTAGAGGAAGGAAAGGGACGTGATCAGAGTTGGCGGTAGTGCGGGGGAATTGGGAGAGAAAATCATGTTTGCTATTAAGTCTGGCTAGGGTTCTGTTGGGTGCATTCAGGAGTGAGAGGGGTAGTGTGTTCCCCCATACTCTCGGCTCTCTCCTCTGGTTGTCTGATAATAACAGTGTCCTCAATACAGACATTCTGGGTCCCCTCGGGTGGATCACTCAGCCATCCTTCCAGGGAGAAAACAAAAAGCAGTGTTTTTCCATGTCTATTTTAGACTCTGCCTACATCTTTGTTCTTCAGGAGGAACACACACTCCCCAGGGGGCCTTTCCCTGCTGTGGCCCAGCAGCCAAGTCTGGACCAGCAGGCCAGGATCCACAGTGGGAAGGAACCAGGAGCTGCCATGATTCCTGTCGATCCGGCCAGGAGCTGCACGGGGACGAGGTTATCAAAACATTCTGGATGACGAGGAGGTAGGGGAGTCCAAGTGTCCATCCCAGACTGACCGCCCCCTAGATTTGTCCTTTGCACTATTTTGAGCAAGTAGGAAGAGCCCACCCTCTGGGTCCCCCCAGGGGCCTGCCTGGAATTTAGAAATCTGAATTGTATTTGACGCTTGTGCCCATTTTTCTCACAGGCTAAGGAGAAGTAGGGACTTTCTGCTCCTAGCTGGATCCTACCCACCCATTCTACAGGTGGTAAAACAGAGGCCCAAAGAGAAAGCGAGGTTTGCTCAGTTACAGGGAACTTCCCACAGTCTACTTAAAAGCCCAGAATATAAAATCTCAGAGGGCATTTACCTTGCCTGCTTTAGTCACTGTCATGCCCTATCACATAACACAGTACCTGGCAAATAACACGCCCTTGAGGAACATAAGTGAGAGGTACAAATAACATCCTACAGCCATTTTTAGCTTTTTCAAAGAATTCATGTTTTAATTGTCAAGATTGTCTTTCTAGCCAGGAATTGCTCTTGCCCTCTTTTTGCAGATGAGGAAGTGGCAACTCAGAGAAGTTTAATTTCCTGCCTGGAATCACACAGCCTGGAAGTGGCAGAAGCAGGACGTGAACCCATGACATCCTGCTGCAGGCTGGGGCATCCTTTAGAATCTTCAGGTAGAGGAAGAGACCCTGGAGATGCCCATTTGAGGGGTGGAAGTCTTGACTCACAAGGCCAACTTTGGATTTAATTAGACTACAAAATTGGGGGGCTGGGAGAGACCAAAAAAATGTAGATCCTCACAATGTTAAACAGCCCAGCAATCCACTTCTAAGTCTGTCCCCAAGAGAACCAAAGACGATGTCCACCCAAACATTTGTGGACCGAGACTCACAGCAGCCTTATTTATTAATGACCAAAGAGTGGAAATGATTCAATATTCATCAGCCCACGAAGAGTAAATAAAATGGGGTACCGTCACACTATCAAATGCTACTTTTCCGGAAAAAGGAACCATGAACTGATACGTGCTCTGTCTGGGTGAATCTTGAAAACATTAAGCCAAGCAAAAGAATCAGACAACTAAGGTGCCCCACTGTATGACTCCACTTATGAAAAATGTCCAGAATGGCAAAATCCAGAGAAGTAAAGTAGAATAGTGGTGGCCCGGGGCTGAGGGAAGGGGAGAGTGGACAGCAACTGTCATGGGTAGGGGGTCTCTTTTTGGGCTGATGAACATGATTAAAAACTAGATTGTGCCTATCATCCCAGCACTCTGGGAGGCTGAGGCTGGAGGATCTTAAGTTTGAGCCCAGCCTTAGTGACTTAGTGACTTAGAGAGATCCTGTCTCCAAATAAAAAGTAAAAAGGGGTGGAGATGTAGCTCATTGCAAAGGCACTGGGTTCAACTCCCAGTACTGAAAAGAATTAAATTATGAGGATGGCTGCTACCTTATGCATATATGCTAACTATTGCATTATACATTTTAAATGTGTGAATTTTATTCCAATCAAACCATTTTTTTAAAAAGACCAAGTGAAGCATTTCCATGGCAATGGAATTTTAGAAGGGAGAACACAGAAACAAGGAAGGGTCCCCAGCGGATAGCCCCCAACTGTTTTCCTGGTTGTCTCAGAAGGATTTCAAGAAAAGATTTCAAACCCCAGGCTCGAAGATCCGCCAGAGGGCCAGCTCCTCCATGCTGAGCACCTGCAGCAGACCTTCCCGGCCAGCTCCCCCCTCACATCCAGGAGCCCGCATGTTGACCGGGTCCCAGCCAGGGCCCAGGTGCTCTGCTGTGTCATCCAAGAAGCCAGGCAGCCGTCTTGCTCAATGTTAGGCAGCAGCGTCACTCTATTGGCCAGGAAGTGGAGCCTCAGAGAGGTCAAATGACTTTTGTCTGAGACCCACAGCTCTTGGCTGTGTTAGCTACACTACAATACATGGGAATTCCCCAGACCGGTGCATGGGGCCACTCTCTGAGGGACCCTAGGCAAGTTCCTTGGCCTCTGCGAGCCTTGGTTTCCTCATGTGTACCGTGAAATCCCAGCTTATCCCTTTACTGTCCTGGTGGGGGCTTCCGCCAGAGCATCCCCACCAGCGTCTGATAAAATCATGCTCCTCATCTTATCAGATTTCTTTGGAACAAAGCCAAACATGTTTTCTTTGGGCATCACCTGCTCAGGGACCCCAGTCCAGATGTGTGCTGCTTTTCTCAACTCCGTCCTTCCAGTGCCTGATACGCAGCACTTCTCAAATAACCTGTGTTGCCTGCAATGGGATGGAGGAGGCAGATGATGTGATTTTGCAGGCTTTCTTCCTCAGCACTAAATGAGACGCTCCCTTTAATTCTGAAGCCTTAAATTCAGCCTGCAAAGAATTTCCCATCAGAGTGTACCAGCAGAGTGGCAAACACACTTTATGTCTCCATCCATCCATCCACCCCCCATCACCCATCCATCCACCTATTCATTCATTACCTATCCACCCACCCATTATCCTTCATCTTTACATCCCTCCATTCAACTATATCACTCAATCTTCCATCCATTCATTCATTTCCCCATTTATTTCCTTCATTTGTTAATGCAACAAATATGTGTTGAAAGCCTACTCAGTGCCAATGTGAATTAACCACCACAGAAGAAAAGATAAAACAAAGTCTTTGTCGTCATGGAACTCACAGTCTAGGAGATGAAAATGGGCCTTAGAAGACATGGAGTATATCAGAAAAGTTCAGAATAATAAGAGGGAGATAATTCCCATTGTGGAGGAGGGCAGAGCTCTCTGAGGAACTTGACATTTAAGATAAAAATCTTAAGTATGATTTATGACTTATCAATTAGGAAGGTTCTTGGTTCAAGAAGTAGAAAATGCTGACTAAAAGAGGCTCAGACAATCAGGGAATTTATTATCTCACATAACAGAAAGTCCTCTCTCCCAGCTCTCTAGCACCCACTCTGTCATCCGTAGACACCTGGCTCTGTTCCCAAGCTGGCTCACCTCTTGGACCCAAGATGGCTGCCTCTGCCATCGTGTGAAAACATGGCCACATTCAAGGGAAGGAAAAAAAAAGATCCCCTCCTCCTACTACCATCTTCTAAGAGGCAGGAAACCTCTCCAGAAACTCCCCACAGACTTGATGGTGGCATCACGTGTCTTTGCCTACGTCTTCCCTGGCCAAAGAAATGGAGCCGCCATGATTGTCTCAGACCAGCAGACATCAAGCGGGGGTGATTTTTCCCTCCAGAGGACATCTGGAAACGTTCTTGGGTGGTTATAATTGCATGTTAGTGTGGGGAAGGTGCTTTGCCTGCAGTGGGAAGAGGCTGGGATAGTGCTTCACATCCTACAATGCACACAGCAGCCCTCTGTAGCACAGAACTACACAGATGTCAAGAGCACCAAGGTTGAGAAACTGCCTTGACTGATCATGAGCAAATCCTGTGTCATGAGGTGCCAGGTGGAAGGCTGGGGACATGCTCGGCACCTGTGCTGGTCACGAGTCACGCCTACCCCCTGGCCACGTGGAGGAGCAGAAGTGTGGACAACCCCCCTTATCTCTCCTGCTCTTCCAGTGGAGGTGAGCCCTCCAGGGCAAGGACTTCGCCTGTCCTGTTTGCTTCTTTATCCCCTTTCCCACTCACTGCCCATCACCGAAGTTGCTCAACACATTATTGTTAAAGAAGTGACTGGAATGGGAAAGGAAACTCTCTCTTGGCAGTGAAACCCTGACTCTGAAAATTCTGAGGAGTCACACGGAGTGCATGTTGGGGATAATGATTCTGGAATAAGCACAGGAGGGTGGCAGACAAGAGAAAGCCCCCAGAAAAATACCTGGCTCAGTCCTACCGTTGAATGAACAGGGAGACTGAGGCACAGAAAGGAGGAGAGATGAGTCCTTGGCCACTCAACAAGGTACGGGCAGATGCAGGATAGAATCCCCCTGCCCCTTTCCGAACTCTATCAACACTGACAAGGAGATGCGGGATCCAGCTGAACACAGCTTCTAGTTCCTGAATCCAGGTCTGTTGGGAAAGTGAGCCCTTTCCACTTGCATCTCCTTTCAGAGATGTCTTCCTGGAGCCACTTACCTCTAGACCCCAGGAGGATGCAGAGGTGGGCTGCCGCTCTGTGAGTGACACACTCTCCACAGACTCCGCAACGTCCACAGGACAGACCCGGATGGCTGGCCCACGGACATGTTTTGTTTGGCTCATTCCCTTCTTTAAAAAAGTATTATTTGCATTCTTTGCCAACAATCAAAATAATCTGCACAATCGTGCCCATCATCCACAGTTCCCACTTCTCTCAGATAAACAGGTTTGGCAACTCTGTGCCCCCTTCTCTGCATGGCGTTTACTGGCGCTGGGCAGTGGCTGCCGCTTTCGTCCGGTCACAAGGACCCATTTACTCTAGGGCCTTCCTGGCCCCATCCCTCACTCTGCCTGGCCCCAAGAGACAGCTGAGATCGCAACCCAGGCAGGCGTGGCCGAGGCTCCTCGGGGACAGGGATGGTAGGCAGGGCCCCTCTCTTCTCCGGGAAGGAAGCACCTTGGTTGCCATGGCAACACACCGGGCGGCGTTTGTAACACATCTTCCACCTGCACTGGAGAGGAGATGACAAGTACATCGTTTTTTCTCAGCCTGGGCGACATCAGCTGCTGGCACCCCCAAACCCTAGGAGCGAGAAGGGGGAGTGTGATCTGTCTTCTCCAATTTGGGCCTGAATACAGATGCCCCAAACACCCCCATTTATTCAACCAACCCAGAGCTGGGGTGTTGGGAGGGGTTGATGTAGATTCTATCTTACATAAAAAGACCAGAACATTTTTGACTAGAGACGGAGGAAGGCGTGGGTGTCTGAGACAGGGCTCTCATTTTTTGGGCAAACATACACATCTCCTGATGCCTTCCTTCCCTTTCTTCCTCAGGCAGAAACCCAGACAAACCCTCCTGTGACTCCGCACCTCCTGACTCCCCTCAGCTAGGACCCCAGCCTTTTCCCAAACCCTGCAGCCCCCAATGCATCCAGTGTCTTTCCAGGCTGCTTTCAGACTCTGAAGGAAAGAAAAGAATGAAATCAGCCAGAAATGAGGGAAGACCTGGTGCGACATTTCCCTTTGAAACTAAGCGGCTGAAACCAGGACCGGCAACAGAGATCAGAAGCCTCATTGAGAAAAGAGGCACAGAGAGGAATGCCAATTAGCACCCCATCCCCTCCTGGGAGTGTCAACCCATAAATATTAATGACTGCAATCATCTAGTATTAGTTATAATGCCTTGTAAATTAAGGTCATTTTCCTTGGAGTAAATAGCCACGTTAATGGCAGCAAAAGGTAACAGGGCCGCTGGCTGCACGCCAGGTGTGGCCTGCCAAGGAGGAATGGCATCAATCAGAAAGGACAGGCCCAGTGTGGGAAGCGGGGCAGTGGATCCAGGAGGTTGGGGGAGAGGGAGCGGGGAGAGGGCGGGGGTGAGGCCCAAGAGCAGATCTGACAGTGACTCGCTTTAGCCGGGGAGGTCATCTGGGGACAGGGAAGCTGCCAAGGTCCTCAGGCACAGGGAGGAGTGGAGGGGTGGGGCTGGGCGGGCAGGGAGAGGGCGTCTCGGGGAGGTGGCACCAGGAGTTGGAGCCCTCGGGTTAAGGGCACAGGAGGGGTGGGGTTGGAGCTGCTTTCTGGGGCATGTCTAATGGCAGACCTTGATGCCTCATTTCTCTATTTGATTGTCTTGAGACAGGGTCTTGCTAAGTTGCCTGTGATGGGTTTGAACCCATAGTCTTTCTCCCCTTGCCTTCCCACGTGATGGGATTACAGGTGTATGCCACCAAGCCTCTCCTGATGCCTTCGGTGCGGTGCGGGACACTGCCCTGCCCTGCTATTTTTCCTCTCCTCGGTCCCTCCCTCCTCCTGCCAGGGAAACTTCTCCATTCCTTACAGTAGACACAAGGTCTGGGAGCTCATAACACTTGCAGGGGCGGCTTCCTGATTTTGTTTTTTTTTGAGACAGGGTCTCATTATTTGGTTCAGGTTGGCCTTAAATTCACTAGGTAGCCCAGGCGGGCCTTGAACTTGTAGTGATGCTCTTGCCTCAGCTTCTGGAGTGCTGGCTTTACAGGCATGCACCACCATGCCCAGCCCTGGTGTTTTAATTTTTCTTTTTTTCCCCTTTCCTTCTTCCTTCCTTTTCTTCCTTTCCTTCCTTCCTTCTTTCTTTTTTGCAGTAGTGGAGACTGAACCCAAGACCTTTGCACAGAACTACATGCCCAGCTCCTTTCTTTTTCACATTGTTAAATTTTGAGGTGGTTGTTAAGTTGCTAAATTGTTAAGTTGTTCAGGCTGGGCTTGAACTTGTGATCCTTCTGCTTCAGCCTCCCGGAGGACTGGGGACTACAGGCATGTGCCACCACACCTGGCTTTAATTTTTTCTCTATATTAGAACTTTTAGGCTCACAAAAATGTTTTAATATGTAATATTGCTGTATTCATCTTTATATAATGCAGCCATAAAATATCATGTTTAATATTTTTAATGGAGGAAGACAACAGGGCCCAAGGCCCACACAATCCATCCACTGCCCTGTTTCTGGCCCACATCTCCTTTTTTATTTTCTCCCTTCCCCCTGCCAACTAGGGCACCATTAGTAATTAGCACTGCCTGACAAAAGCTACATTTCTCTGCAAAACAGCTAATAATAATGGCGATCGCTCCCCAATCGGGACTAAGTGAAATAACATCAGGGAACGCTTCCACCACAGTAGTGTTCAATTAGTTACTTCCTTTCCTTTCCAGGAGGCTCTGGGATCCTGGGAGACAGAGCTGTGGTTTACGTGAAAATCTCCTTGGGCAGAGTCCTGGATGATGTGTCCCCTGCCTCCCCAGCTAAATAAACCATTCTGAACCTCTTATCTCCCTACCTCCGACGCTCCTGTTCCTCAAAGGGGTAAACATTCTTCTTGACCCTCTGGGAAAACTTAAGAGGAGCTTGATTAAGCTGCATAGATCAAACAATGCCTCTAAATTCCAACAGGAAGGAAGCAGCCATTGTGACCGGCTCTACCAAGTGGGACCTCCTCACTCCTTGCCAGCCCGGACTGGACACACAGTTTGCAGATCTCGGTCACAGTAAGAGTGCGGGCCCCTTGTTAAGTCATCACAGATTTCAAGACAGTGACAGAAGCAACTCAGACAGAACTCGGGCCTCCCCGAGTGTGGGGACTGGTGAAACTGCATAGGTCACACCCGGTGACCAGGCCTGCTGTTGGCAGGCAGATGGAAGGTGGCATCATCCCCAGGGTAGGCTCTGCTCTAGGCCTCTCCCTCCTCCAGTTTTCCTCAGACACAATGATCCCTCCCTCCAAGTTATGCTGTAACTTGGCATATTTCAAAAAATCATTGGCCAGGAGGCAAAAGAAAATGGATTAAGCACTAATGCTGTTCTAAGCACTGTATCTGTCTTGGGCCACAACAGCTTCTGAGGTGAATCCTATTATTAGCTCTACTGCAGACAAGGAAATTGAGGCACAGAGTAGTAAAATCATTTGCCCAGGGCCACACAACAGGAAGTGGGCAGAATTGGGACTCAGTGCAGCTGGTGTTGGATCAGAGCAGGGAAAGGGGGCTGGGGGGATCCCTGGCTCAGCTTCTGAGCAAGAAGCCCACAGACCCTAAAGGGTCCCTGAGACTGGGCCAGAGGGAACAGAAGAGAGCATGTAGGCCCTGAGATTACACGCTGGGCTGGAGACCCAAGACCTGTGTTAGAATCTAGGCTCTACACCGCCTATGCCAACCGGGAGAGGGCATTTGCCCTGCCCCCACCCCATCAGTGCAGACACTTCACACTTCCTAGATGCTACCAATGGGGTTCTACCCCAGGACCTTTGCACTTGCTGCTCTCACTTCTGGGACACAATCCCTGCCACTACTTACATGGCTTCTTATTTTTCTGGTTTAAATCCAAAGATCAAACAATGTGTGATTCACCTTTCTGAGAGAGAGCAGCCTTCTTAGATTGCCCCACCTGCTGATGCTCATAAAGTGCTTCAAGTGGCACATGATACTCAGGAAACACTATAGAAGTGTCTAGGGCTGTGACTATTATCACCGCTCGGCTGGCTTCCTAAGACTCTGTTTCTTTTGCCATGGAGGGCGAGCTCCAAGCGGGCAGCCTTGATTCAGTCATGATGACCCCAGAGTTACCCAGGGCTCTCCACAGTATATGCAGGAGGAGCACCCGGGTCTCGTGCCGCTGCATCCTGGGGCCAGTGAGTCACCTCTCTGAGCCCTGAGTGTGCAAGGGAGAGAACAGCAGCCCCTACAAAGGCCAAGGAGTGCACAGAAGGAGGGGACACCTGACCTGCGGAGGCAATGCAAGGCTGGCAAGCAGGGGCAGGAGGCGGTGGCCTCTAGAGCTGGGGTCAGCAGCCCGGGCTGGGCTGAAGGCACGCGGAGTCGGCACCCATCAGCAGCCTGAGTCAGCTGAAAGAGCTGGCCTGGCCATCTGGCTGCCCAGGAGCTTCCTAGCCTTGCAGAGTATCTGGAGCCTTATCCTGGCCTGGAGCCGGCTGAGGGGGCTCAGCTATGAAGACCCCAGCACCCTTGGCCTACAGCACACCACTCAACTCACCCTTTCCAGAAAGAGTCACAACAAGCCGTCAGGGAAACATCACAGGAACACTGCTTCACACCACTGGGATGGCCAGAACCCGAGCAGCAGACAGTAGCAAGTGCTGGCCAGGAGGCCGAGGACGGTGGAAGTCGGTGAGGTCACTCTGGAGCACAGGCCGGCAGTTCCTCTAAAGCAGTGATGGCGAACCTTTTAGAGCTGCCAATGATAGACACAGCCCGCTGCAGTACAGGTGCCACAGGTTCGCCGCCACTGCTGTAGAGGTCAAACACAGAGTTACCACGTGACCAGCAGCTCCACTCCCAGGTGTCCACCGAGAGGAATGAAAATATAGGTGCACACACAGCTTTGTACACAAAGCTGCATTATTCACAAGAAGCAAAAGCGAAAATAACCCACCTCCCCATTGGACAGATGGATAACAAAATGCGATGTGTCTGCACTGTGGAATATTATTTAACCATAAAAGGAGACAAGCACTGACATGCTACAGCACGGATGCACCTCGAGAACAACAGTGAAAAAAGCCAGACACCAAAGACCACATATCATTTGATTCTATTTACACAAGTGTCCAGACAGGCGAGTTCATAAAGACAGAAGGGAGGTCAGTGTTGCCAGGGACTATGAGGGGGTCGCTGTGATGGGATGACTGTTGGGGGAATGAGTCTCTTTCAGGGGTGGTGGAAATGTTCTTTAATCAAATATGGTGGTGGACCGGGGATTTAGCTGAGTGGTTCCGCCACCTGCCTTGCAGGCAAAAGGACCTGAGTTCGATCCCCAGTACCAAAACAAAATAAAACAAAACAAAAAAAATCAAATATGGTGACAATTGCATATTTACTAAAAACCACTAAATTGCACACTTTAAATGGCTGAGTATACACCTCAAAAAAACTCCACAAAGCCCTTCTATAAATGTATATTTTACATAAAAATATAAATAAAATCTATTTATAGAGCAACTGCTCTGAGATGGCTGAGCAACACAAAATCTCTGTTGTCTAAAGAAACTAATAAGGAAGATACAAAGGAACAAATGAAAGTTTAATTTGATTTGTGGTGACAAGAAAAATAAAGCAGGCAGGGAAGAGTAATGGATAGGGATGGAGCTGCTTTTGATGTCCTGACAGAGGCCTTGTGGCCCAGGAAGGTCACTCTAAGGACATGACATTTGAAGAGAGACCGGAGGAGAGAGAGCGCCATAGATACCTGGAGGAACAGTAGGAAAAAGAGCAAGTGCAAAGGCCCTGGGGCAGGAGCAGTAAGCCGGGGAGCTGAAATCAAAGGAGCCAGAGGGAGTGTGACAGAAGGTCTGGGAACTGATGGGACTGGACCACAGAGAGCCAGGCAGGACCTGGTGAGAACTGTGGCTTTCTTCTGAGTGAAGTGAGAGCCGTGGGAGGGCTCTGAGCAGAGGAGGAATATGCTCTGCCTTAGGTTTTCACAGGATCCCCGCGGCTGCAAGTGGAGAATGCCTAGAGGGTGGAGGTGGGCAGGATGGCAGCCTGGAGACCAAGGACGAGGTTACGGAAATAGGCCAGGCGAGAGACGAGGAGGGCCCGATCTGGGGGGGGAGGCATTGGTGAGAGATGTGGTCAGACGCTGCTGTGTGCTGAACAACCCGTCCACCATCTCACTGCAACTTCCCACAGCCCTGAGGTGTGCAGGGTCTTTATGCCACTGACCCAGATGCCAGCCGAAACTGGGCACTTTCCACCCCCAACCTTCGAACCCTCACAATCTACAGGATCAATGCCAGATCCACAGCCCTTCGCCAGAACCCAGCAAAGCCCCATGGATCCACAGACTCAGGGTCCTCGCCGTCTCTGTCTGCGCCTAGCCGTCCTGGCCCATCTGGCCTCCACCACCAACTGCCGTGAGAAACTCAGCCCCACCCGATGAGTGGTTCTGGCTGTGCTTTCTTCATCTGCAAAATGGGGATGACGCTGGTGGACGATCTTTCAGGGCCTCCCTGGGGCTCATGAACTGATGTTTGCAGAAGCCCTGGAACAGGGCTGGCTCTTATCGAGAGGCTGCCACAGCGTCCTTAGCGGTCAGGGACCTCCAATGGAGCTCATTCCCTTCCTGGAAAGCATTGGCCCCACCCACCCACCCCACTTGTTTCAAGAGCTCTCATTTCAAGAGCCCTTGAGAAGCCATCTGTTTATCAACCCAGGGGGCTTGGGAGAAACTCTGCCGGCAGCTGCTGAGAGACATGCCTTACTGCGCCCCATCACCCTCAGGAGAAAAGGAAACATGGAAAGACCAAGAAACGTGCTTGAGGTGATGGGACTCAGATGGCAGAGGAAAGCTCAATCCTCATGTGACAAAGGAAGGAAAACCTGCTTTATGAGTGCCTGTTAGGTTCTGAGCACTTTGCATGCATTGCTCCTTTAAAAATTGCGTATTTTTGTAAGTTGTGTTATTTGTAATATATCCATATAATTTGAAAAATCAAAAAGCACAAAAGGGCACACAGTTAAAACAGGGATTCCTTTCCTGCTTCCACCACCCTAGCCAAGGGATAACCATGGCTTCAAGTGTCTTGTGGACCCTCCCAGCAATGGGCTATGAATGGCAGACTCAGCTAGGGGGCAGCCTAACATCCACCCTCAGTTTTGTGCAGGTGGCAAAGTGCCCAGATAAAAACATTCATGTTCTCAGACTCTCTTGCAGCTAAGAATGGCCATGTGACTTGGTTCTGTCCAACAAGATGCATCTGGAAGTCCTGGGGAGGGCATTCCTTTCTGCTCTCCTGAAGAGTCAAAGTGCTCCAAAGAGAAGATCTTTGTCTTTGTATTTTCCTTTTACCCTTTGTCCTCTTTTTTATTCCTTCCTTCATGGACTGTGGACTTGGTACCTGGAGGTGAAGCAGTCATCTTGAGACCATGAGGATCAAAGGCATATACTCAGAATGGGAGAGCAGGAAGAGGGATGCTGCCCAAGCTCCTGACCAGCCGTGTTGGTGCTGGGCTGCCCAGCTCTGGACTTGTGATCATTTGAGCCATTTGTTTGGCTCCCTGGTCCTTGCAGCTGCGTGCCTCCTTAACAGATGTGTATGAGTATCTATGCATTTATATTTATCCATATTCTTTATTTCCCACAGAAATGGTGGCATCTCCCACACCCACCCTCAGGATCTTACACGTTCACTTAATGATGTATCTTGGAGGTTGCTGGAAAGCAGCTCACACAGAGCTACTGAAAACTCAACCATGCATCAGAGGCCTTGTCTGTATCTACAGAAGGAGGTTTGCTGAGCGAAGGACAGATGCCTTCTATGTGTTCTTAGATGTTGTCAAGTTTCTTCACAAAGGATCTGGGTGACCTGCATCCTGCAGCAATGTGTGGACAAACCCACACCTTCTCTCTGACCATGATGCACCTGTCCGCTTCACTGACACTCTGGGAATCAGGGCACTGGACGCGGCCTGCCTGAGTTACTGCCAGGGGAACGGGGGTGTGAACCAGGGCCTGGCTGTCTGCTGTCGGAGCTATGCCTGTGAACACAGCCTGGGCACTGCCTGCCTAGCGGGCTGCCTTCCAGCGCCCTCAGCAAGGGGGGAAGAGTGAGCGTAAGCCGATGCTGGGCTGAGCCCGAGAAAGGCCTGGCTCGGTCCCAGGCTGTTTCCCTGCTCAGATCTGCCCCTGACTTGCCGGGTGAGTGAGTCCTGCCCCTTGCCTCATCACAGGGCCTCAGTTTCCCCATCTGTTAAACAAAGGGCTTGGAGTTGCTGGTCTCTAAGATCCTTCAATGCTCAACTTCTTGGAAATCCCCATATCTGAGGGGCTCCTGGAAGCTGCTTTTCAGACCCCAGAATGGAAACAATCTCCTGAGAGAATTTTCCTCCATTTCTGACCAATCAGAGGCCACCGTGTGTGGGGGTTCTATTTTTATCTGTGGACCGAGGTCACACTCCCTGGGGAAGGCAGCTATGGGAGCCTGGACGGCCACGGTTCTGCTTTCTCTGCAGAGCTCGTCTCCCAGGCAAAGACTCCAGCACAGCTTCCCCTACTGAGCACTTTCCAAGGGGCTCCGTAGAGCAGAAAGGCATGATTCCTTCCCCATTTCCCAGATATGGAAACAGAAACACAGAGAGGTTAAACAACTTGCCCAAGGTCACTCAGCTACTAGTTGGCCACAGAAAGCCCAGGGCCAGTATCTGTGCCCCTTATGCAGTGTCCCAGACCCAGTGCTCTAGACAGCCAGGGCCCTGTGCTCAGGGATGGACTGTCCTGCATACTGCAGGATGCTCAGCAGCTTCCCTGGCCTCCACCAGCTAGACACTGCTTGGGGGTGACAACTAAGTGTCTCCAAGGTTGCCAAGGTCCCAGCCGAGAATCAGTGTTTCAACACAGCTCTGGAGAAATGGATTCTGGGTCCCTCTGGAGATGCTCCCGAACCTGGCTCAGGCTGCTGAAGACTCTGACCAATGTCTAGAACCCTGCCAGAGGGCCCTGACCGGGGCGGGTAACAGAAATATCACAGGGCAGCCTTCCCTGAGACTGGCAATAGGATAACTCAGCAAGGGGCACCAGCTGACAGCTAAGGAAAGGCTTGGGTGGGAGAGTGGGAAGGGAGGCTGGCTGTGTGACCTTGGGCAAGTGCCTTACCCTCTCTAAGGTGCAGCCTCCTCAGCCGTGAAGAGAGATGACCCTGGCAGAATTGAGATGTGAAGCTTAAGTAAGGTATTATCAGCAGGGTTGAAGGAAAACACAACTGGAAACTACCTTGATGGAGAGTTAAGTTAGTTACTGTGGTCCATCCACGGCATGGAAGATGATGTAGCCATTAAAATGACATGGAAGGATCTCTAAGAGTTATCGACTCATTAATAGTTGACAAGGCACAGAACAGTATGCAGGACATAAGCCCTACATAGTGGCTATGACTTTCTAGGCACTGTCCAAGCAGTGGGAACAAAGCAATGGATCAAACAAACAAAAATACCTATTTCCATGGAGCTGCTGGGACATGAATATGGATATACAAATACACGAAGGTTCTGCAAAGATGAGCAAAAAGATGATTTCTCCTGAGCCTGCAGATGTGGGAGAGGTGTCTAGCTTCCCTTTGTCTCCCCTTCGGTGCTGCTTGAATCAGTCTTACTGTGCATGCACATTTATCATAAGCATCAGTCTTCCAAAGGCCTGATCAAAAAATAAGAGGGAAACCAGTGAAAGCTTTATTATTACTATCCTGTGTTGTTAACTGTTTATTGAGCACCTATTACATTCCAGGGTGCTGAGGACACAGTGGTGATGGAGAAAGATAAAAGGGACACATGGACAATGGAGAGGTAACTACAAGCATCATTAGATGCCCAGAGCCTAACAGAGGGGCAGCCTGCAGGTCTGGGGATTGGCCTGGGGCCAGGAGTGAGGCTCCAGCCTTCTCTCCCTCATCTGACTGCCAGCGTGGGCTGTTCACAAGGTGTGACCTCTCTGGAATGCACAAGAACAGCTGAAGTGGACTGGGCCAGGCTCACTGCAAGCATTTACACTTACTCACTTCTTTAGTCTCTACCATTTTCATTCCTGCTCCATAGATAAGAAAGTCGAGGCACAGAGAAGATGAGTAACTTGTCCCAGGTCACACAGCAAGTAAGTAGCAGAGCCTGAATTCCCACCCAGGTACTCTGCGTCCATCCCACACTGTGACCACCGCCTTTTATGACTGTCTTCTCCTCCTCCTCTTCTCCCTCATCAGGGACAGCCCTCGGCCTCCATCCGCCCCATGGCCCTCTGGCCCCACCTCCAGCAGAGCATGCACATCTTCACTCTTCCAGGGCTCACCGGGGCTCTGGCTTTGTCCACGTCCTCAGAGCGAAGGGGAGCAGGTGAGCAGGAGCCAGCCAGGTATGCAGTGGCCCCTCAGTCTGGTCTACCTCCAGCCTCGAGTCTGGTCTGCCTACACAAACTGAGTCTTCTCCCTGGTTTCTTTGAACTTGACCCTGGCCACAGATTCCTCAGCCTTGGTCTTAGGCTAAGCCCTGACCCTGGTCACACACTGATGCCTGATGCTGGTTGCAAACCAAGTCACAGTCTTGGGTCACTGACCCTTGATCCTCGTCAACAATAGGCCCTGACCCTGGATGCACTCCAGCCCCTGACCCTGGGCCTAGGTGAGCCCTGACTCTAAGCTTAGACTGAGCCGTGATCCTGGGCACACCCTGAATCCAGATCAGCATCACTGATTGATCCCTGATCCTGGCCAAAGAATCAACCATAACCTGGGTCTTAGAGGGAGCTGTGACCTTGGTCAATAATGGCCTGTGACTGGTGACTAACTGAGTCCTGACCCCGAGCACACACTGGGCTTCCCCTTGGCCTCAGATGCTGCTCTGCCATCTCTGAGTGCTGCTGTCCACTGTAGGCTGCAGAGAGCCCCCAGATGTCCCCTGCCCGCCTCACCCCAGAGCCTGGCTCAGTCACTCTGCTGGCCTGTGCAGGGCATGCCAGTCTGCCACCCTTCGGGGCCAGTGGAGAGGCTGGGCACCCTAAGAAAGACGGGGAGGGCATGGCTTGGACAGAGCTGAGCTCTTGGGAGGCCCCTTTCCACCCAGAGGCTTCTAAACACCTCCTATCTTTCTGCCCATCGCTTCTTCTCTGCTGGTTGCACATATTTCTCCTGAAATAAGATTCATCTGCAAAGTTGTGTCTTTAAGGAAGGGAGGTCAGAGGAGGCATGAAGCAGCTGGGCAGAATTCTATTACCAGGAGGAAGTGCCGCCGGCAGGCGAGGACTGTACCTCCCCCGCTCCAGAAAGCATTACTCACTATCCCTCAGCTGGCTCCCTTGGAGGGGCTGTGGAGGCTGCTGCTGATGACAAAGGGGGCCTGTCCTCTGGCAACAGCTGGCTGCCCCCAGACCTGCCCCTGACCTGGGAATTTGCCCCAGTGTCCTGTGGAAATTTTGAAACAGTTCTCCACGGCACTTCCAAGGATGGATAGCTGAGCAGGGCCTGCCACATGCAGAGACCATCCTGTGGCCTCCCTGAGGACTGATGTTTCTCTTTAGGGCCCCAGAAGACAGAGGTGGGGGATAAGACAGGGAACACACAGCTTCCCCCAACCCTCACGAGGGGCAAATGTGTGAAACCACAGAGAACAGCAGGTGAAGGTTCCACCCAGCACACTCCCTGCCCTAAAGAGAAAGGCGAGCTGCTCTGGACCAGGGGACTCTGGGGAGGAGAGGCTAGGTGGTTGCTTCAGGTGCATATCACCCAGGCCCTACCGACCCCCTGACAGCCTGTGTCCCAGTTCAGGGAGTCAAAGGCCTAATATCTATTGAGTTAGTCAGCCAGACAGGTGGAACGCAACCGGCCAGCCTGTCAGCCATCTTGTCATTCAGACACAGAGCAGGCAAATGGTTGAAGGTCACCCAGCATTTGATCAGGCACATGGTCAGACAACGAGGCAGACAGACAGAAGGTTGGTCAGTTAGTCCAAGGAGATATGAGAGACGCTCACAGGCAAACAGGCAGTCAGTCATCTTGTCAGTCAGCTATAGAGACAGTGAGAGTCAGTCAGGGGGAGAGTGAAAAATAGGCTTCACCACTAATCTAATTACAAGCAGCCAAACACGCCAAAGACAAAAAGATCGACAGACTGTCAGCCAGACAGACAGACAGGGAGACAGGCAAACATCACTCATCCATTTAGTCAGACACACAGAGAGACAGCCCGTCAGACAGACACCAAGAAAGGCATTTGAACAGGAGATGGGCAGAAAGGCAATGTGTTATGCGTCCACTGGGCAGATGGCCAGTACTCAGACGTGGAGACAGACAGCTACCCAGTCAGTCAGACACTGAGCCTTGTGGTGGACGAGCCACACAGCCAGTGTCAGTCAGGCCCTATCTGCCCCCTGGCCCAGGCAGGACAGAACTGGGAACTGGAGGCCGAGAGGGGTGTTAGGAAATGAGACACATGGAGCTGAGCTCAGAGAAAACCTGGGGTTCTCAACACCACTTTCTAGACCCCGACTCCGTCCCTAAGCAGTCAGGGAATACTTCCTGGAAGAAGAGGAGGAGATGCTGCCTTGACAGAGAAAGCAGTTAGGGTGGCAGCTGCCTGGCCCCAGGCAGGAGCAGTCTCTTCTTCCCTTCTCAGCCAGGGGTGGTGTCCACACAGGCGCCCAACCTCTTTATCCTCACCAGCACCCCCACCCAGGAGTCACCCCCTTCTCCTGCAGTGCCCACCCTCCCTGTGCAGGCTGCAGGGCCAGAGAAGAGGCCGTGGGGTGACTGTGTGCCCGCAAGTGTGGGTGCCCGCCCGTCTTGGGGGCGGCATCATTTTCTGGGCCCCTCCTTCCTCCCAGCTGTGCAGACGTCTGCCTTCCTCCCTCTACCGGAGTGGGGGCTGGGAGGTCCGCCCAGGCCTATTTCCCATTTTGGGAATTAGGCTAAGAACTATGCAGGAGACAGAAATAATTCCTTTTTCGAGCCTGGCCAGGCCTGCAGCAGCCCGAACATTGGCACAAAACCAGTGCTGGGGAGGGACCTAAGAAGGGGCAGCTGGGGCTGGGACAGAGCCCTGGGCCCAGAGAGACAAAGCCCTGGCATCTGCAGCAAAACCTCCTCATCCAGTTCTAGGAGGCTGAAAGATTCAAGGCCCCCAGTGTGGGGCTGCCAGGCCAGAAAAAGTTCAAGGTAAAGGAGAAGGGGTAGGTTACCAAAGAAAGAACAAGGGAAAAAAATTCAGAGGCTCTGCCAGCAGAGACAACCTTAAAAACAGACCATTTCTGATGGTCTGCCTGCCCCCACCAGCCCTGCTTCTGGCGTCTCCGTCCCCTCTGAGGATGGTTGCCTCGTGAGCTGGGGACAACATGGAGATTCAGAGAGGGTCAACACTTTGTCCAGGCTCGCACAGCCCGTCACCCACCAAGTCAGGCACTGGGCTTGGGTTTCTGACCTGCAGGCCTTGCACATACCCCAGCTCACATGCAGCTTTCATGATTTGTTTCACCAAGGGTAGGTACTATTGTCTTCCTGGTATTTTTCCCTTCAGTGACTCTTTTTTAACGTAAATGTTAATTTTATAAGGAACCTACCATTATGAAAGCCAGTGTCTGATACTCATGAACTGAAGGAGGGTGACCAACCATCCCTGCTGCTGTTTGCAGGGGAGTCAGGCGGTTCTTGAATGTGGAACTTCTCCGAGAATCCACTCCCCATGCCACGGGCAGATCCACAGACCACACAAGTAGGAGATAGGGCCAGGAATCACCTAAGCGCACAGTAGCTGCATACTCCGTGCCAGTGTCCTGACAAGAATCCAGTCTTACACTCCTGATGTGCTCCTTCCTAGCATGTGACCCTGGACAGGTCGCCTCAACTCTCTTGGCCCCACATTTGTATCTGTAAAAACGGGAACAACAACACAACCTGCTTCCCAGGGTGGCTGTGGGATTAGACAATGCACAGGCAAAACAGAATCCAGTGTGCAGTAGTGTGCAACGCATTTTAGTGCTTCCCCTTTTCCTTTCTTCCTTCTCAAAGCATCACCCTCCTCACTGGGGCCATACAGCAACCTAGCCAAACACAGCTCTCAGTCTTGATTTTCTGGGTGACACGCCCTGAAATCAGACTCTGTCTCTGAGCTTCAGTGTCCCTGGTATAAAATGACAGTTCCGAAGAGGAGAGATGTCTGAGAGCGACAGTGCAAGTCCCAGTGATCTTAAACATCTGGTTACCTCCCTCCCAACCTCCCTGCTCTCCTGGGCTCCTGGGGGCTCTGAGGAAGGTGACCTCACCCCTGCCCCGGGCACAAGCGATCCACACATGGCACACCCCAGCCACAAAGCTGCTCAGAGTGGGCATGTGACTAAGCTAGGCGACGTCTCCCCTCTGAGAGTCTGGCTGGGATGCAGATAGCACCCCTGCTTCTGGATGGTGTGCAAGTGTGAACCCTGGACGTGCTGCAGCCTTTGGGGTTCCACCCGGGGAGCTAGTCGTGGAGGACAAAGCACAGTAAGTCATTAATGCTGTGATGACATCTCCCCAACCCTACCCCCAGCTCTGGACCAAACTCCGCCTGGACTTTTCAATTACACCACCCCAGAAGTATGGCAGCCTGGCTGGCCTCTCTGTCTTGTGCACTCCCAATACACCCCAACAGCCCTACCTCCATTACCAAAGACTTCCCCAGTTCTAATCCTCGTCATGACCCTTGTAAATAGGTAATGCTTTTCTTCCCATTCAGAGATGAGAAAATTGTGGCTCAGAGAAGTGAGACGACTTGTCCAAAATCAGAAAGTATCAGCACTGGAATTTCAACCTGGAAATGTCTTACACCCTTTCCATCATGCTATATGACATCCATCTCTGGGCAAGTGAGAGGGAGAAAACCAGTCACCACCAACATCAAACTCCAGTAACCATCGTCCCAGGGAAGACCACACCCAAAATGTCAAAGCCTAGGAGATGCTTAGAGAGCATTCAGCGCAACCCAGCATTGCATGGGTGGGGAAACTGAGGGGAGAAGAGAAAGGGACCCAGAGAGCAGGAGGCATGGGAGCCCTGCCTGCCTGGGCGAGACGAAATGGCGCCAGAAGGTGAAGGAGTTGTCTGCTGCCCTGTCCTGCCCGAGGGGCCTCCTCCTGGCAACAGACCTCACAACCTTGTGGGAAACGGCGCCTTCTCCATTCTCAGGTGAGGCACGGATGAGGCCATCTCCAGGCCTGAGCAATCAGGATTGTGCAGCCCCCTGGCAATAATGATTGGCTCACTGGATAAAGAAGATGTGGTTTTTTTTAATAAAATGGAGTACTACTCAGCCATAAAGAACGAGAAGCTAGAGACATTTATAGCTAAATGGATGCACATTGAGGCCATACTCTTCAGTGAAATAAATAGGACACACATGTGTAAATACCGAATAGTTTCTCTAGTGTGAGAAACTGAAAGTGTAAATAAGGACTAAAAGGATTAATAACGAATAACTGATACTTTGAAATAGGAAAAGATCCAAAGGGGTAGGGGTGGTGGGCGGGTAAGAGGAAAGGAAAGAAGGGAAAGGGAAAATTATGAGAAAAGAAAAAAAACAGAAATGAAGTCTATGTAAATAGGGAAGGGTGGAGGGGGTGAAGGGTGCACAGGTAATGGGGAAAAAAAATAAAAACCGAGATACATCATGTACGGGTCCAAGCACCCAATGATAAATGTAAACGAAGTGTATACCTAAAATGTACCAATAAAAGAACTTAAGGAGAAAAAAAAATAACAATTGGCTTGGTTTGGGCACGTGACCCAGATCAAGTCAATCAGAGTGAATCCGGGAGGGATGCTCCAACCTTAACCGAGCTTTGTGTTTATGTACTGTGGTCAAAATATACAGTCAATGTTGGAATTCAAAATGTGCATCATAGTAAAAGATACACTGACATTCATCCCCCTCAAAATACTGCTCCTTGTGTCAAACACACTTATCCCATCTTTCTTGCCACTTTCTGCAGCAATTCTAGAAGTCCTCTTTCATAAGTGTCTTTTGTTGCACTTTCATGGGTACCTTGATGTCCTTTATCAATTCAAAATATTTACAGCAATTTCTATCAAATAAAAACATTATGCTGTGTCCTCATGCATCTTATTCACGGGATCCGGCACCATGAAAATTCTGGCTCTTCCCCAATGTCAAAATGGCCATGAAAAGTAAACATTTTGAATCAACTCAGGCCACTGAAGCAGCCACAATGGAGCAACAAAAGACACTTACAAAAGAGGTCATTCAGAACTGATTCAGGAAGCAGCAAGAATGAGCTAGGTGTGTTCTAAGTGTGGGGGAGCATGTCAGGGCGATTAACGGCAGTGTCTTTTACTGTGGTGTTTTGTTGTTGTTTAAACACACATCGTAGTTTTTGATCGCATCTTATAATCCAAGTGAAGAACAGGCTGCAGTTTCAGAGCCCTTGCCAGCCACTTCAGACAGCTATTATTCAGCTTTAAACTTGTCTTCAAGGTGGCCATCTCAACCTGGTCTTTCAAGATCATCCTAATTGTAAATGGATGTTCCACATCAAGAACTGCCTGAGTCCCCTGCAAATGGGTTGGTTGGTCACCCTCCTTCAGTTCATGAGTATCAGACACTGGCTTTCATAATGGTAGATTCCTTATAAAATAAACATTTACATTAAAAAAGAGTCACTGAAGGGAAAAATACCAGGAAGACAATAGTATCTACCCTTGGTGAAATAAACCATGAAAGCTGCGTGTGAGTTGGGGTATACACAAAGCCTGTGGGTCAGGAAACCCAAGCCCAGTGCCTGACTTGTGGATGACTGGCTGTGTGAGCCTGAATCTCCATGTCATCCCCAGCTCACGAGGCAACCATCCTCAGAGGGGACAGAGACGCCAGAAGCAGGGCTGGTGGGGGCAGGCCGACTCAGTTCAGGCCCTCAGGGAGAGCAACCTCTCTTGAAAGTGTGGGCTCCTCATAGGGCAAAGCCTGGAGCCAACAGCAGCACTGATGTACAAATCCTTGGGGAGGCCTGTCATTCCCCTCTTTGCATCTGCTGTGCTTGGCTGACGGGGCCACGTCTGCACAGTAGCTGCCATTCAGCCAAGACACCCTTTAGAGATGCTAACTGCCCGGTGCCCAGGGATCCCCAGCCCTCCCTGGCACAGGCAGCAGCTGGCTGCTGGTCCCCTGCCATTATTTCCTGATAACAGTGCTTGATCGGTCTACATAAACCAGGGCCCTCACATGCATGCTGTTAGCATCTAACTGCCAGCCAGCACAGTGCGGGCGGGGCGGGTGATTAGTGCTCCCTGGCAGAGCCCAGAGGTGCTGGTGCACATCTGTCCAGTGTCTGTGGACATGTGTACTCCCTGACATCTGCCTGCCTCAGTTCCCAGGCGCAAGATCGAATCTGAGTACATGACAGCACGTGCTCTCTAAGCCTGCTTGGAGCAGCCCCAGATAATATGCACAGGCATACTGGTGCACTGCATGGGGTTGCTGCGGGGATTAAATGACAGGGATCTGGAAGGCACCTGGAGCAGTACCTCCCACATGCCTCATTAGCCCTCAATAAGTGAGATCTCATATGGATGATTTCCCCCATGCTTTTTTATTTACAGCGGTATGATTTACACATAACAAAATGCAGGAGTTTCAAGTGCATTAAGTGCAATGCCTTTTAATAAATGAATACACCTGTGTAACCACCATCCCAATTAAGGTACAGAGCATGTCTATCACTCAGAAAGTCCCCTCAGGTCTTCCCCCAGGCACTATCTCCAAAGGCCACCACTGTTCTGATTCCTGCCACTATCGTGGGATCTGGCCTCTCCTTGAACCCCTTGGGTGTGGAGGTGCACAGTATGTCCTCGACAGGACTCGCTGCATCTCACATGCGTGCACAGCACATCCAGCCACACCTGCACGGGGCACACAGGGCTTTTCTGAGCTGTAAGTTCCTCAGCTTGGCCATCCAGGGCCAGGTGGCTAAGAGAGGTTGGGGAGCCCCGGCACTGGAGGCTCCTTCACCCTCGCTTGGCTCCTCTCACTGGGTGACCTCAGGCAAGTGCTTAAGTCTCCACTTTCTGCAAAACCTGATGAACCAACGGCCTTCTCAGAAGCCCCTCACACCACGCACTTACCATGAGGTAGGTGCTGTTTTAAGAGCTGTATGGATCCTCCCAGCAGCCGTGCAATCCAGGTACAGTTAACACCCTGTTCTGGGTAAGGATCCAAGGCACAGAAGTCTAGCTATGTGTCCAAGGTCACAAAGAAAGTAGCAGAGCTAGGATTTGAACCCAGTGTGGCTTATGGGTAGGTGCTTGATTTCATAAGTGTTAGAAGCGGCTACCTCCAAGAGCATTTATATCTACAACCTCAGGATAACCCCATTTTACAGATGAAGAGACTAAAGCTCAGTAAAGTCAGCAAGCACCTCACTCTGGTTACAACATTGATTATTAAATAGACAAAGGATGACCAGTGCAGGCAAGGGTGTGCAGAAAAGGGATCCTTGCACACTGTTGGGGGAATGTAAATTAGCACAGCCTTTATGGGAAAGAGCATGGAGGGTCCTCAAAAAATGAGAAATAGATCTAACATATCCAGCAAGCCCACTGCTGGGTATATACCCACAGGAAATGAAATCAATATGACCAAGAGACTTTGTGTGTGCATGTTTACTGCAACACTATTCATAATAGCTAGGACAAGGAATCAACCTATGTGCCCATCGGCAAAGGAATAAAGAAAATGTGGTGTAGATACATGAATGGATGGAATATTACACGGCCATAAAAAGGAAGGGACTCCTGTCACATGTAACAAAGGGGATGTACCTGGAAGACATATTAAATGAAATAAGCCAGGCACAGAAAGAAAAATACTGAATAACCTCATTCATATGTGGAATATAAAAAAGTTGTTCTCATGGAAGTAGAGAACAGAACAGTTTCCAGAGACTGGGGGTGGGGTGGGGGGACTGTGATGGGAGAACCTGGTCCACAGATGCAGATACAGTCAGGGGAAGAACTTCTGGTTCTATCGCACAGCAGGGTGACTATAGTTAACAACAGTGTTTTATATATTTCAAAACTGCAAGAAGGGAGGATTTTGAATGTTTTCATCAGAGAAGTGATGAGTTTTGCGGTGATGGATATGCTCGTTGCTGCAATGTGATTATTACACGTCGGCGTGTATCAGAACATCACACTCTACCCTATACCTATGGCAACAATCCAGATGTCTGATTCCTAACCCCACCCTCTTTCCATCCCCTCACTAGGGGCATTCTATTCCAGAGACCGCAACTTTGTCTCTTGTGATTGTCCTGTCCCCAGAACCTAGAAGAGTGCCTGGCATGCCCTTGGTACTCAGTAAATGCCTTTCCAATGAAAGGCACAGCAAGGAGCGTGGAGGACTCACCCAGCCCAATGCCCGCCCTTTACCACCGGGGGATCTTTCACCTGTCTGCCTTGTCCAAGGTCACAGCATTTGCCACCACTGACTCTCATTTCCTTCCCTGCCTGACTCACCTTCTCTACTTCCTGACCTGAGCAGGCCAAAAGATTCAGCAGCCCATGAGACATTCTCAGTGCCATGTTAGTGGGAGGTGGCCTGGAGCCTCCCCCAACTTCATTAAGCTACGCAAGGTCGGCGCAGAAGGCTGCCAAGCTAAACCTCTGAAAATGCTGGCCAAAGGGAAACAAGGCCCGACTTGCCAGAGCTTTCTTGCTGGGGCTGGGGAGGGAGGTTCCCGGCAGACAAGGCTGGCAGGGAGGCCCGGCCAGCCTTTAAGAGCCCTTGGACTGCAGCCCTATCTGGCCAGTGTCCCCGCCACGTCAGCAGAAGAAGCAAAGTCTTTCAGCTGAGCAGGGACAACGGGGAGAGGCCCAGGATCGGTGTCGTGCAGACCAGTCCAGCACCCACCCTGAGGATGGAGGGAGGTGGAGATGGCGGGGCAGGGTGGAGGGGGCAGCAGCCTGTCCCAGCCCAGACTTACCCGCGTCCAGCCTCAGCACTGGACACAGATTATCAGTTTCAAACACACAGGACTGTCAGGGTGGATTGGGCAGGGAGGGGCTCAGATGCGGGCAACTCACTGAGGAAGGGCCTGTAGGAGACAGGCAGAGGCAAGCAGGATGGGTGGCACAGGATCCCTGGGGAGGTCTGGGTGGGCAGCGGAGCAGAGTGGACCCCACCTGGAATGGGGGCTGAGCTTCCGAACACTGGCTCGGGAGAGGACGGCTTTGGAGGGCTACAACCCCCTGGCAGCTCCCACTGGTCATGAGCACTTGTGAGCGGGCAGCCGTGAGAGGCAGTTGTGAGAAGGTGGCTGCGAGGGGCAGTTGTGTGTCGCCTCCACACTGGCTGCCCTCTGGTGCCACGAATTCCTCACGACCTCCTAGGCGTGGGGCCACCCTCATGAGAAGGGGAAGGTTGAACCGAGCTGAGGTGGAGGTTCCACTGGCCCCCACTGCAGCCCAGCGAATCCACGTCCAGAGGCAAATGGCACTCCTCACAGCTCTGTGCACATTGAGCCTGTCAGATCCACAGGACTCGAAAATCTGCAAGACCCTGAGGGTAGAACCTCAGGATCACCGCTTTCAGGCTCTCAGAGCTGACAAGCCTGCTGGGGGACAGGATGAGGCCCAGCTCACGGACCAGGCTGGGTGGATAAAGTTACAAGGTGAAGAAAGACAAGGCGGCCTGGCCAGGCCTCATGGGAGCCAGGCCCGGAGGATGATGGGATTGCATCTCAGCAGAAGGTGGTGTGACAGACAGGGACTAGACACAGCCAGAGGGTCCTTGGGGGAGGCCAGGCCCTGGCCTGCAGCCCCCACACCACCTGCAAAAGGCACTGCACTCTGAGCCCTGGGCAGTGCCAAGGGAAGGCCACACTTTGGCTTCACCCTGGTCTCCCACCTCTGCCCCAGGCACAGCACTCTGCAGCGAGCAAACGACTAATTAGTTCAGCATTTAGGCTGGGTGAGCTGGGGCCTAATCCCTACACCTAGGGACACAGGAGCTTGGTGAGGTGCACTGACCTTCTTTGTTAGCAAATGAGGACTCAGCACCGACTGTGCTAGGGATCAATGCCAAGCTAGGGTACTTCAGTAAAACAAATCAGAAACCTTGATCCTTGGGCCAGGAGTGAATGTGGGAGGCGTCGTAACCTGCGTGGGCAGTGGGTAGAGAACAGGAAGGAGGATAAAATGGATGTTTCCATTTGAAAACAGATGGTCGGGGAAAGTGTCACTGTCCAAAAAGGAGACACCTGATGAAAACTTGGAGGTGAGAGAGGAAGCTACACAGATAATGGCAAGAACAGCCTGTGCCAAGGCCCTGGGGGGGTTCCCGTGTTAGGTGGGGGGTGATACAGAGGGGGCCAGGGCTGGGAGGCCCATCCTGCGGGGCTTTGTGGGCAACATAAGAGTCTGCTTTCACACTGAGTGGATGGGAGCCAGGGGAGGGCCATGAGCAAGGGGCACATGATGTGCGCTCTCCTAGGACCCCCGCTGCTGTGAGGAGAATGTCCGACATGGAGCAGGTGAGTGTGAAAGCAGTGCCCAGTGGAAAGTGACTGACAGTGCAGGTGACAGATGACGGTGGCCTAGTCTAAAGTCATTTCTCAACCTCAGCACTATGGACACAGAGGCCAGGACATTCTCAGGGATGCAGCTGCCCCTGTGCTGCTGGACACTGTGGTGCCTCCCTGCCTCTACCCACTAAAGGCCAGGACTCTTCACCGCTGGGCAATAACTCCAGCTGTCTCCAGGCCCACTAGCTCTGCTCTGGGGGCAAATAACCCCCAACTGAGAATTTCTGGCCTGGAGCAGGGTTCAGCCAACCAGGGCTCTCAGGCCAAGGCAGCCTTCCTCCTGTTTGCAAAAATTCAAAGCCCAGAACAGATGTTACTTTTTTTTTGGTTTTTGGTATCAGGAATTGAACTCAGGTCTTTGAGCTTGTGGGGCAGGTGGTGGAACCACTGAGCTAAATCCCCTGCCCTGATTTTACAGTTTTGAAGGGTCCAATTTAAGCACTTATGTAAGTAGGGATGCAATAGCCTTGATTCTGCCTCTTGGCCTGCCCCCAGGCCTGAACTGTTTACTCTCTGGCCTGTTAAGAAAAGGCTGGTGACTCCTGGTTGGAAGTGTTAACCGAGTAGAGAAAGAGGTCACAGCCTGGATAGCCCCGGAAGTCGGGCCCAGAGTGGCAGGAGGGAGGAGGCACCCAGGTTTTGGCCTCTGCTCCAGGCAGGAGGTACTGACATAGGAAATCGCAGGTTCCAGGGGGACCGGGGCTGGGCTTTGGGCACCCTGAACTGGAGTGTCGCACAGGTAGATGGAGGAGCACGGCTGAGTTCACTGGCGCCTCATCGGAGCTTCGCCAGGACTCACTGCAGAGTCTGGGGTGAAGGCCTTGCTCCGGGGCCTCAGTTTCCACCCCTGTGCAATGGCAGTTGCTTGGAGGGGTGAGGGCCCTGCAGCTGGATCTCTGGACCAGCTTTTTGGTGAACCCCAGGTGTCAGAATGGACCTGGTCCTTGTGAGGAACGTAGATCCAGGCCTGCTCCCAGAGACTTGTCCCTGTGGTCCTGGGGAGGGACCTGGGCACCCGAGCTGCCTGAGGTTTGAGCAGCCCTGACCTAGGACTGGGGTGGTATATTAAGGAGCCTGTGGCTGCCTCCCTGAATGAAAACTCGTTGGTCCCCAGAGTGGAGATCGCCTTAAAGATCATACAACCCAGCAACGTGCCTGAAGACCAGAGAAGCCAAGTGACTTGCCTGAGGCCACACAGCTGCCAAGCTGCTGAAGTGGCTGCTGGACAGATGGGGAGTCAACAGCTGCCTCAGGTAACAAGCAGTTAGATCCAGATGAGGAAGGCAGGACTGGGGTAAGAGTTGAATTTCATCCCAGGATTCTAATCTTTCTGGGCTTTGGACACAGACCCGTGCTTCCTTCCCATTCGAGACTGTTAAATGACTCTCCCCAGAACCTGCTCAGTTAATTCCTTGGAGAAACAGACACCTGCTCTCTGTGACATTGCTGACCAACCAGGGCACCCAGCCCCCTACAAGGCCCTTCCTGCAGCCCAGTGGACTTCATGGGCCCCTGTGTGTGCCGGTGTGGGACACGCACCTCCGGTGTCAGATGCACCGAAAGCTGCACTTCTCAACTTCCGCTGCACAATGGAGTCACCTTCAGGAGCTCTGAAAAATACCAAACTCGGCTCTAAGCTGGACCAGCTAGGTGAGACAAGCAGCTTGAAGCTCTGCGGCCGTCCCCGGCTCCGCCCATGCCACGGTCGCTGAGCTGCGTGGGCGCCTCCAAGGTCCAGTGCCGCCTGGCCCTCCTTACGCCTCTGGCCTTCTGGCTTTTCTGCTACCTGTTCCCACACTACAGAGGCACAGGAGATTATGAAGACCCTTGTCCTGAGCGCCACAAGATAGAGCAGAAGTTAGTAACAGAAAGAGGGCTTCTCAGGCTCCTCAATGAAAACTGAAGCTCAGTGGAAAACTAAAGAGAATCTCTACAATAAAGGCACATCAGACAAGCTGCTGGCTTGCTGAGACTCACTGATTCGTATATGCACAAGGATTCCTACGTTGCCTACTGTGACAGCAGAGACACACCCTGAAGGAGGCCCATAATTTCTATTGCTATTTGCAAAAAAGAAAAAAAAATTTTTTTCTCTTATTTTTAATTATCAATTTTTACTTTATTTCTACTCTTCAAAGTTTTACTTTTCTTTCTTTTATCTTTTCTCTCTCTCACACACTCATTCTCTCGCTGTCCCACATTGCTCCTCATCTCCCCATTTGTTCCTTTCTGCACCGAATTTGGATTTCTCCCTTATTTTTCTTTTCTTCTCTTTTTCCTTCTCTTGATTATCATTAGGTTTAAAGGAAAGTAAACTCAGTATCTAGCCTCCCTGTTGCTGTTAGGTGATTCTATTCACATCTTTGTTCTTTCATTCTGCCTTTTTCTCTTGCCTTTAACAACTTCTTAGAGTTTGTGTGATCTTTCTGTGTCTTCTGGCCTCACTGCTAATCTTACCTGTTCTTTCTACCTGTCCCTCCCTCCTCAACTCCTTGTAACTCCCCACCCCAAAAGGGAAAGATCCTATATTGAAGAGTTTATTCATTATAAACTTATGTTGGGTTGGTCCTCGGTTTTAATTTAACTCACATAGTTAAAAGTGATAGATTAATAACTACCACAAACTGTCATTTTCTAAGCTGTGCTTGATGCTATGGTATTGCTGACT
>NW_004624790.1:5900770-5921127 GCF_000247695.1 Heterocephalus glaber | reverse complement strand
TAAAATAAAATAAAATAAAAAAATACCAAACCCGCCTCCCCCCAAACCCCCAAGATTCTGACTCAATGAGCATCGGGATTTTCCAGGGAGCCCCAGGTGATTCTCGTGTGCAGCCAGGACTGGGTTAATTGTCTAGGGACAAGACATCCTCTTCACATTGACTCACAGAGCAGGAAGGTGTCGTCCTTTCCAATTCTCTTCAAACCTTCCGACTCCCTCCAGGGAAAAGACCCAGTGTGAGACTCACGGGACTTTAACACTTCTCTAACACACATGGGTGCCTCTGGCAACCCAAAGACAGTAGGTGTCAGGCTCCGGCTTCTGGCTGGAATTTCGTACCATGACTTATGGCAAATGGTACCAATTCTTCATGATATCAACTTCCCTTGTAAAACAGCCTGACTTCATTAAGATGAGTGACCATTAAACAAGTTCTGTATTAGTTACTTCCTGGACCTCCAGGTGGACTGTGACTCCAGCTGGTCCTCTCCTCTTGGCCTCCCCTGGCCACAGGGATAGCAGAGAAGCGATCACATGACCTGACCATGCTGACAACTTGGCTTTGGCTAAAGAGCTGAGAAACATGGCCTCCATCTGCTGGCCTTCATGCAGAAGGGTGCAGTTTGAGGAAAGGTCTCAGAGGGGAAAATGTCCCGTCACAGGCCACATACACTAAAACCTCCCATTTAGAGTCCTCATCGGTGGGATTTGCTTAAGTCAAATTCAACAGCACCCCACCAAATATCACCCAAGTGGGACCTTTACAAAGCTACTAGGAGGGTCTGTACTTACCACTCAACTCGGTCTGAGTCTGGAGAAGATATTTGGTTGCACATAAAGAATCTAATGCTGGGCCGGGGATTTAGCTCAGTGGTTTCGCCGCCTACTGTGCAAGCGCAAGGACCCAAGTTCGATCCCCGGTACCACACACACACAAAAAAGAATCTAATGCCCTGGTCCTTTCAGAGGACACTAAGAACCTTCAGGATGGGGTCTCAGCTGGGCATTTTGGATCAACTCCCATACCTGCCACTCACAGGAGTGTGACGTTCACTTTCAACGCTGACTACACTTTGAATGCATCCGTCCATCCATTCGACCGTCTTCAAGGGACGATTGCCATGGAGCTGGCAGAGTGCGCGGAGCAGGAAAGACAGGCAGCCACAGCAGACCAATTCCTACTGAACACTCACAGGCCAGACCAGGAGCCAGGTGGGAATCAGGGGGTCCCTCGAATGGATGTGAAATGACAAGGGAAACAACAGCCCTCTGAGAGAGGCACACAGAGCTTGGAAGACCCATAAACGGGGGCTGACCTCTTCAGAGACTGAGGAAGGCTGCCGGAGAAGGTGGCATTTGACCTGGAAATTTCAGGATGAGGAGGCAAATATCTGGGCGAAGAGGAGATGAAAAGTACTCCAGGAAGAC
The DNA here is from genome assembly GCF_000247695.1 of Heterocephalus glaber. The sequence continues at coordinate 5,919,699 of NW_004624790.1, read as the reverse complement.
AGAACAGCATGTGCAGGGGCTAGGGATGTAGCTCAGTGGTGCCAGTGCCTGCCTTGCAAGCACAAGGTCCTAAATTCAATCCCTGATACCAAAAAAACGTCCCCCAAAACCCCAGCATGTCCACAAGCCCAGGGCAGGAAGGTATTTAGTAAGAATGAGACCAATGTGGCTGGGCCCAGGGGGCCAGGAGATGGTGGTGGGAGATGGAGTCAGAGAGGTGGAGAGCCTGGCCTCAGGGTGTTTTTCATGCCACTTTGATCACTGTCCAATCAAATGGAAAACTGCCACCTTCCCCTCCCTTATACCACCGTCCTTAAGAATTCTGCAGTTTCAAGAATATAAACCATCCATCCGATTGGGTTGCTTATAACTGGGAGTTTGAGTTACAGAGGCCTCCTCCTCCTCCTCCCTTCAGAAGGACCCTCCAGGTCAGGGAAGATTATCCCACAGTGATAGACCTAGGAATGCTCACGTGGTGACCAATGGGATCGAGTGATAGAATTCTGGGAGAAACGCCAGGGCCCATCATGGAGGGAAATGGCATCAAGTTGGGAAGTCAGGGAAGAGGTGGTTAGGCAGAGCCCCAAAGGAGGAGTTAGAGAGGTCAAAGGGGCCAAGGTGGAAGCTGCAAGATGTTCTCGTCAGACAGGTCAGCATTTCCAAAGGCCCTGAGGTGCACCCTAGCACAGTAGCCAAGGATCTGAGAAAAAATTGTAGTGTGAATATGAAATGTCCCACAAAGACCCATCCACTGAGGGCTTGATTCCCAATACAGCAAAATTCAGAGGTGGGGCCTAGAGAGATGAGTGGAGCCTAGGGACAGCAGCCTCACTGATGAGCTCATAACTCAGGCTGTTAGGTGGTAGGCCCAACTGGAGGAGGTAGGTTAGCAGGGGCGTGCCTTTGAAGGGGATGGCTCCTCTCAGGCCTCCCCTGGCCCCAGCTCCCTGGCTGAGGTGAGCAGCTTCACTCTGTCATGCCCTTCTGCCATGATGCTTCTGCCTTGGAGCCACCCAACCATGGACGGAAACCTTTGAAACTGTGAGCCAAAATAACCCTTTCTCCTTTAATTTGTATATGTCAAGTATTTTGTCTCAGCAGCAAAAAGCTGACTGACACAGACGGGATGCCCAGGGTGGCTGAGAGGACAAGAGAGAGTGATGCAGTGTGTGTGTAAATAAAGGTGAGGTGGTAGCTCTGCTAGGGCCTTCGTGGCCATAGAAGGTCTTGAAGTTATCCTGAGAGGAGGAAGGAACCATGCAGTAGGCTGGGTGTGGCTCAGTGGTAGAGCACTTGCCTAGCATGCGCCAGGATTTGGGTTCCATCCCCAGCACCACAAGGAGGAAGAAAGGGGGGACTGGAAGAGAAGGAGCCGTTACTACCTCTCCGTACTGCCTCCTCCCCCTCCCCCCACCCGAAACATCAGTGCAGAGAGGAGGACGGGAGGTGGGCTTGGTGCCGAATGGCTGAGGCCATCTCTGAAGGGGAACCAGTCACTAATCCATTCTTTCAACCAACATTTACTTTGTCCCTACTGTACGCGGGGCACACCTGACCACATCCCTCTGTCGTGGAGCTGGTGACACAGTGGGATGATACAGACAAGATATCATGTGCCAGGTGATGGAAGGGCTATGAGAAAAACAGGAAGGTAAAGAGTGGCAATGTGAAGAGGAAGTAAGTGGACTGAAGGGCAGGGACGGGCAGGTTCAGACCCTGTACCAGGGGACTGCCCCTGCTGGCTGTTCCTGCCAACCCATTTTCCGTCGAGTTTCTATTATTTGAACCATTGTAAATAGAGTTTAGAGATGAGTTTCAGCCCACAATCAATGGCACTCCCCTCCAGTTGGCACTGATAGTGCATCTGTTGTAACCGCAGTGACCAGAAAACTTCCACTGCCCTGTGAGCCTCTCACAGCCACACAACCCCAAGGTGGGGTAGCCGCAAGCCCTTGGCACTGTCTGACCCTGGCCCCACACTGCTTTCCCTTCTCTGGATGATAGGGAAGTGTGATCATCCGGGGCCCCAAGCAGGAGCGGGGCTGCTTCCGTGGCCCATTCCAGGGAGCCCAGCAAGTGGACAGTAGGATCAATATGGAGGCTTAAGGATCTGTGGAGAGGCTGGGGCAGGGAGCCACACTTCCCCATCTTACGGAGGACCCCGTCACCTCTGTTGGCATGGCCCTCGTGGTTGGGAATCAGAAATAGTAAGGCAAAGAGGCAGCAATAACAGCCCTGGTGGCTGGATGGAAGCTTGAGGACCTTCCACAGTTTGCAACTGCTTCAGAACTGCTGCCAAGAGGGGGCGGGAGGCAGTCTGATCACACGAGGAAAGGACAAGACTCACAATTGAAGGAGCAGAGAACAAGAGCTCCAATGCCCAGCCAGTGCTCTGAATCTGCCTGGCGGAATTCTGAGCATGAGCAACACCAAAACATTCTGACCTTGGACCTCCAAATTCCTACTCTGAACCTGAGTTCCAACCTGGAACATCAGCATTCTGACCTTGCCTGCTACCGTTTCTGTCCTGAATAATGACACCTTGGTCACACATTCCTTGGGTCCCATTACAGATTTGAGGATTCTGTCTGAAGATGGCAATCTTAACCTTGAACCCCAGAATTGTGACCACAAATGGCCACATTTAAATGCGGAACATCACGGCCATGGTCTGGAGTTTCAGAATTCTAACCATGAATACCAGGATTCCAATCCTGAAAAACAGAATCCTAGGCACCCTAATCTCTCCTGAGCATCTCTGAAGATCCAAGCTTTCCAGCTGGAGATAGTAGAGCTGACATTCCTCCATCAGGAGGAGGAGGAGGAGGAGGAGGAGGAGGAGGAGGAGGAGAACGACGACAATGACGGAAGAACAACACAATTAATCCTGGCTTATATTTGTGCACATCAGGCATTTTGCTTGGCATTTCACATGCTTGATCCTCTGGACCACCCCAGGGTGGTTATTATTCCCATTTTATACATGAGGACTCCAAAGCTCAGACACAGTCTGATTTGCTGACTCCACATCTAGTGCTTCTTCTGGCCCCCACAGCAGCTCCCTCTTCTTGCTCAGGTTGGAGTTGGGCAGGGACCAGCGGTGGAACTCTGAGCTAATCCATTCAGGAGCTACCTGTGGACTTGCCTGATGTGTGTTGGCATCCCGAAGGCTCGAGCTGCCTTGTGGGGCAGTCACACATTGCACAAGTACTTGTCACCCTGGGCTGTGCTCCATGTCAGGAGAAAGCGGAGGGGTATGATGGTTAATTTGACGGTGCCACAGGCGGTCAGAGCCAACACTCCTGGTGTGTCTGTGGGGGCATTTGTGGGCGAGGTTCCCATGTGGACTCAGTAAAGCAGACAGCCCTGCCCCAAGTGGGTGGATGTCTTCCAATCCACTGAGGGCCTGAACAGAACAAAAAGTAGAGGAAGGAGCTTGGCACAGTAACATGTGCCTGCAGTTCCAGCACTCTGGGAGGCTCAAGCTGGAGGATCATGAGTTCGAGCTCAGCCTGGGGAACTCAGCCTCAATGAGACCCTGTCTCAAAATAAAAAACAAAACAAAATAAGGGCTGGGGATGATGCTCAGTGTGAGGGCCCTAGGTTCAATCACTAGCAATGAAAAAGGGGAAAAAAGTGAAAGAAGAAGGAATTTGCCTCTTTCCCTTCCCATCTGCTTACTTGAGCTGGGACATGGCTTTTCTGCCCTTGGATTGGGATTTACACCAAAGACTCCTCTGGGTTCCATCTTAGGATGCAGACTGAATTACACCACCAGCTTTCATGGGCCTTCAGATTAGGCCTTCTCAGCCTCCGTAGCTCCTCACAATAAATCTCTCCATATATATCTTACTGGTTGTGTTTCCCTGGAAAGCCTTAATACAGGGGACCTGCTGCTTCTGTCACCCATACTCTCTGCTCCCCTTCCAGGAAATGGTCTCCTTCTCATTTCTAGCCATCCAAAGTCCCTATGCAGGGCCAGGGATTTAGCTCAGTGGTTTTGCCACCTGCTGTGAAAGCATAAGGTCCTGAGTTTGATCCCTGGTACCAAAAAAAAAAAAAAAGAAAGAAACAAAGTCCCTATGCTACTGGGGTCTAAAACCAGTGCCAAAGACTGCATGTGGTACCCAGACAGGCTCCGGCTGGCCCACCCAAGTGTTTCTAAGAGTTAAAAATGACTTCCCAACATTGGGAAATTGGGATATCTCACACAAAAACATAAGTGTCTGGCTGGCTCAGGCCCAGCCTGGAGGTGAAGGGCAGCTCCCCTCCCCTGACATGAGCAGCTTGTGCGCTCCCGTTTACCACTGATGCCCCTCCCCGTGCTCAGGCTGCAGTGGGGTCCTCCCTGGCCTGGCCCTGCAGCTCTTCCACTCACCTGTTTCACTGTTCACTCTGCCTCTGGGCCTGGCTCTGGCCTCCAGGTCACCAGGCAGAGTTGGAGGAGATGACTTTCCTGTGACAGACTCTCTAGGACCTTCTGTCCAGGGCTGGCTTCAGAGTGGGTGGCCTGCACAGCTGCGCAGGGCCCAATGTCCAGAAGGGTTCTGCCCTTGGTTTTGCACACTGCTGGCATCATCTTTACAAAGTTCTGAACAAGAACCCTATTCTGATCGTACACCGCTCCCCACGAATTCTGTAGCTGGCCCTGCTAATGAGTCACTCAATAACAGGGGGCCACTCAGCCTCCACACAGCCTACCCGGCACTGATGGAGTCTGTCTGGGAAACCTGCCCCTTGGATTGGCCAATTCTCCTAGCCAAGGTGCCAGCAGGGATCCCAAATGACCAAACAGGAAGGACTTGGGGCAGGAACCTGGAGGGACCAGGTTCGGGACCAAGGGCTTTTCTTGGGTAGCATCTGCACAGAGGGAACTTTAGGGAATACAGAGGCTGTGCCACGCGCCCGTCAGAAAGTCAGAGAGCATCATGCAGATGGGGTGAGGGGGTGCATTCGCTCCAGGCCCACCACGCCTTGGCACCGTGGGGAATTGTTCCCTACCCTCAGGGATCATCGAGGTTCCTGTACTGACTTGGGAAAGGAAGGGGGAAGGAGAAAAACTCCACAGGAACGAAGAACCTTCCATGCTCAGCCTGGCACGATGCCAGTCCTCCAGCACAGGCAGCTTGGTAAAGTTACAACACCCACTTCCCACCTGGGGAAACTGAGGCCCAGAGAAACAAAGGTCTTCCCACAGGGTCTCACTGTGGCAGCTTGGGGACTGTGAACCCGAAGCCAGACCTCCTCCCAAGCAGCCCACTAGGGTGATGGCATGAGAGGCAAGACAGCGTCAGGGAAGAGGGAAAGGTACATGCATGCATAGCAGAGGGGCATTTTATTACAGGAAAGCCTCAACACTACTTTGCCCAAACCGGTCATTCAAGGTCAGGGAGGGCCTCTCCAAAGAGGTGGTATGTGAGCTGAGATCTGAAGGATCGGAAGGGACCAGCTGGCACTGCAAGATATGGAGCCAGAGGCCCAGAGAGGTGAAGTGGTTCGCACAAGGTCACACAGCTGGCTGCTGCGCTCTCTCCTCCCTCCCACAAACACCCACCGAGCTCCTCCTCTGTAGCAGGCCCCGAGGTGACTGGAGAACACAGTTTGGCAAAGTGTCCAGTTGGGTAGATAATACACCTGGCTTTGTGGCCACTCCTCTGAAAGCGGATGTGCACTGCAGGTGCATGAGCGGGCTTGGCTGTGGGCCCACCGAACTTCACTTACAGATTGGGCAGCCCACTCACTCACCGTGCTTGAGAACACGGAAATGGGTGACAAGACGGTCCTGGACTTTGAGCACATCCTGTTTTACTCAGGGAGGTGGCCCGAGTTGAGGAGAAAACAGAATGCAAGCAGAAGCTCACAAAACAGAGGAGAGGAGGAGCAGAGACCACGAAGGAGAGCTCCTGTCTGCAGCTTGGAGGTCAGAGGTCAGGCTCGGGCTCCCAGGGAAGGCCAGGCCTCTGACCACACCTTGTCATTCTCCATCACAACACTGCCTTCCTATTACACTTTGTGTGATTATTCTTCTATTTCATTTTTATTTGTTTAATGCCTGTCTCCCTCCAAGAGCTTATAAACTCTGTGATGGCTGTGGACCACTTTTACCAACTCACACTTGTTCTCCCTGCTCTCGGTCGCTGAGCCTCTGTTTTCCTCTGGAAAATCACCTCTCCCCTTCTAGGTCCCATCCCAGCTGTGGGATCTGGCCAAGTGACCGGCTCAGGGAGTGATCAATGAAAAACAGCCCCGGGATTTGCTGGGACAACAGAAAGAACCTTGCCCTTTTCCCAGAAAGGAAGCCTGGAGGTCATCTTTCCAGGCCCGTTGGTGCTGGGAAGCCAACAAAGAAGAACAGAGCTTAGAAACACAGGAGACCGTGCCCTGGTGACTTATTTAAGCCCCTGGATCCAACCATGCCTGAACCCTTACCTAACTCAGGACTTTCCAATCACCTTCTTCCTTAAGTGCATTTGAGCTGCATTTCTGTAACCTGTAACCAGACCAATCCCAACTAATAAATACACAAGTACTATGAGTTTTGCTTTTTTTTTTGAAAAAGGGTCTTGTTACATAGTACAGGCTGGCCTTGAACTCACAATCCTCCTGTCAGAATTACAGGTGTTTGCCACCAAGCCTCGCTATCCAAGTGCTTCTCGAGCATCCAGTTCGGTGTGTGGGAGATAGTAACATGCACTATGTGACTGTCACACAAACAATGGTGTCACTGGAACAGGTTCTCAAAGCAGTATGGATACCCACATTAAGTCAGAAGTGGCAGAGAAGCCAGAAAGGGAGCCACGTTGGAAACGGAAAGGATTTTCCTGACGATAGGGAGAGGGCTGAATCAAATTACAGTCACTATTTCAGGAATAATACAGGATGTGCAAACCTAACCACAGGGAGAAGAGTAAACCGATCCACTCAAAGTGACAGTGGGGATTCCAGACAGGTGACAAGCAAAGAGGAGGGAGCTCGATATCACCTCACCTTGACTTCTGCTCCTCATGTGCTCTGCAGGGCACCACCAGGCCGCCTCTTTGGTCCAACACAGTCCACAAAGGCTCTGAGGGCCAGGGCTGCCCAAGGTCGAGGGCCTCAAGGATCACACCAGCCTTGGAACACCTCAGGGCTGGGCCCTACGTAGCAATGAGTGGACTATGGCGGTGTATTTTTAGAAGCTGTTTGGCTCCAGGTCCGTTACCTGGAAGATGCAAGTGACGGTGTGGAACTGACAAATGCAACGTCATGCTCTCAGACAGCGTCTGCCTGCCAGGCTGCAGTGCGCAGTGACGGTAGAGACCAGTCTCAATGCAGGGCAAAAGTGGGGCACTGAAGGTGTGGGGAACACTTCAGCCCTCTAATTTAACTGTGAGTGAGGGGGAAAGCGACTTCTCCCTGCCCAGGAAGTATGGGCACAGGGAACCGGTTGCTAGAGACAAGGAAGGAAAGATTATACCTGGGAGACCCTTGCTTTGTAAGAGACCCTTCCAATCACTCATCACAAGATCACACACATTTCCTCCTCTATTCACGCAGTGAACGTCTGCCAGCATTTAATTGCACCAGCAATAACAGTTATTGCGGACTTTTGCTGAGTGCCAGGCTTGCTCTGAGTGCTTCATGAAGAACTGGCACAACAACCCTGGTTGCTGTGAGGCTCCCTAAATTATGGATCACGAAATTGAAGCCCAGAGAAAGTAAGTCATTTCCCAAAGGCCACACAGTTTAAACGTGGCTGAGCCAGGCCCAGTGTGGGGACAGCCTCGGTTAACTCTGCCACTCTGGGTGGCCGAAGCAGGAAGATCTCAAGTTCTGAGCCCAGCCTGGGAAACTTAGCAAGACTCTTTTCCGGGATAAAAAGTAAAAAGGGCTGCAGATGGAGATCAATGCAAAGGCCCTGGATTCAATCCCAGGGTACCACCAAAGTGGGGGCGGGGGGGTGAGCTGGGATTTGAACCCAGGCAGTCAGGCTGCAGAGCCTGTCTTTTAAGCCTTCCTGTCCATCTGTGGTCCAGGCCAGGCATCCACAGAACAGCCCACAAGCCAATCTTCCCAGAGTTCTGTTCCAGGAAAACAGGAATGCCAGGTTTCCAGAGCACCCGGAGGGGTGTGGGATGGCGGGGGCGGTACAAGAAGGGACCGCAGAGGAAGTGCTGGAGAACCAGGCCTCGAGGTTGAGAGAGAGGGGCCACAGGCAGAGAAGAAGCAGAAAGGGGTGCAAGGCCAAAGTAGGGTGCAGGACTGGGGAGAACGGAGTGGAAAATGTAGGGGATGCAGACAAGTGGGTGTGGTGGTAGCCAAGAGGATGTGGAAGAGAGAAAGGTAGTGGGGCGGCTGAGCCCGAAGCCCAGGCTGAGTTTGAACTTGGTCCTGGGGCAGGGGGAGGCATGGAGGTTTTGGCTGGCACTGTTCTAGTCACTCAAGATGCAGCTGGGAATGAACCGGACAAAACCCTGCCCTGTGAAACTTCTATCCAAGGGGAGGGCACAAACAAGAAAGAAACGGAACAGTTAAGTAATCTTGTGCTGGGTCAGGGGTAGAGAGACATGCAGCCACTGAGGGGAAGGGACAGCGCCACGGGCACCCACCCAGGTGGCGTGAACCCCGAGCACGGCCTCCCTGAGATGGCATTAGGGCTGAGTCCTGCACAGCATGGCTAGGGAGGAAAGGCCCTGCGGTGGAAGGTGCAGGTGAGGAACAGCAAGGCCTGCAGAGGAGGGAAGGCGTGAAGGAGGGCAGACTGGGCAGGAAGGAGGAGGGAGGCTGCGGGGAGAGAGGGGAGATGCCAGGTTGTGGGCCTGCAGGTGGGGTTGATGACTTCGGCTTTTCTACCCAATGAGATGGGGCCATGAGGGTTCTGACCGGGGAGGATGAGCTGCCGGGAGTGGAGGAAGCCATGGAGGGAGGAGGATCTTGAGGGCCCAGGCTGAGGGTGGGAATGGTCACAGTCTGCGTGCTGCTCACCCCACATTCCATCCCCTCAGCTGCATCCCCTCGCTCTGGCACTGGCCAGCTCCATCCGTGCCACACCCAGCTGCCCTCCGAGGCTGGCTTTCACTGCATTCCTATGCCTGGGACTAGCATGGGGTCACAGCTGGTATGGGAAAACAGGACAGCCATATGCAAGAATGAACCAGGTGCCCTAACCCACATGCAGAGGCCAAACATCAGAAGGAAAACTCTAGAACTCATAGGAGGAACCCTGTGGGGAAAGGTGTGCAACACGGAATCTGGCAATGATTTCTTGGCGACGTCACCAAAAACACAGGAAACAAAAGGAAAAAATAAAACAAACTGGACATCATCTAAACTTAAAACAGCTGCACATCAAAGGCCACAATCCACAGAGTGAAAAAACGACCTACAAATAAGAGAATAAACTGGGTGCGGTGGTGCACACCTGTAATCCCAGCACTCAGGAGGCTGAGGCAGGAGGATCTCAAATTTGAGACCACTGTGAGCTATGCAGTAAATCCAAGGCTAGTCTGGATTATACAGCAAAACCATGTATCAAAAAAACAAAAACAGGGGCTGGGGACGTAGCTCAGTGGCACTGCATCTGCCTGGCAAGAGCAAGGTTCTGAGTTCAATTCTTGGTACCGGAAAACAAAAACAAAAAACCAGAGAGAGAATATTTGTATATCATATATCTGATAAAGAAATAATATTCTGACTATAAAGAACATTAACAATGACTTGAGTAGACATTTCTCCAAAGAAGGTACAGTACGCAAATGGCACATGAAAAGATGTTCAACATCACTATTATATGCAAATCAAAACCACAATGAAAAGAGACCTCACATCCTTTTGGATGGCTATTACTAAAACAAAACAAAACAGAAAATAGCAAATATTGCCAAGGATGTGGAACTCTTGTGCAGGGCTGGTAGGAATGGAAAATGGTACAGCTGCTATGGAAAGCAGCACAGCAGGCCCTCAAAAGATTAACGCTGGAGTCCCCACAAACCCTCCCCCACGGCAGCGCCCCTCACAACAGCCATCAAAGCAAGCAAGAGTGCATTGATGTAAACAAAATGTAGCACAGACATACAATGGAATATTAGCCAGTCTTAAAAAGTAACAAGTTCTTGGGCTGGGGATTTAGCTCAGTGGTGCCTGCCTGTCTGGAAAGCTCAAGGTCCCGAGTTCGATCCCTGGTACCAAAAAAAAAGTAACAAGTTCTGACACACACTACAGCATTGATAAACCTTAAGGACATCGTGCTACGTAAAAGAAGCCAATCACAGACAAATAATACATGAGTCCACTTACATGAGCTTCCTGAAGTAGTCAAGTTCATAGAGACAGAAAGTAGGAGGGGGCATGTTAGGGGCTGAGGGGCTGACAGGACTTGTTCAATGGGTACAGAGTTTCAGTCTAGCAAGAAGAGAAGGCCTGGAGACTGCCCACACGCAGTGTGAATGTACTCAGCACAGTGGAAGTCTACACTTAGAGTTAAGATGGCGAACTCACATTACGTGTATTTTACCAGTTTTTTAAAAAATCACCTAGGGATGTGTTTCACTCACAGGCCTGGGGTGTGGCTGATTTCAAGGCCCAAGGGACCCCCAATGTGCAGGCAGCATGAGGAGTGCCATTCTGTGGTGTCTCCGCTGCCCACTCCCACAGAGGTGACGTGCCTTGGGCCTCACACAGCCATGGGTTCCAGGGAGTTTTACCCCAGCTCTTAAGATCGTGCCTCACACGACAATACTGTGTCTTCTTTGTTATCTACACCACCAGTTGAAAAATTTAAGAATTGGCGTCCTGCACATTAACAAGTGAATTCTGGCTCTCCCCACACCCCCCCTGTAACCCCAGTATGGCAGCTGGGGTGCTCCTCCAGTCCCCCCCCCCTCCACGTATCACACCTACTCCTATTAGAGGCACCAAAATCATGAGTATTCCATCGTACTATTATTTAGATCATTGATTAAATAATGCTCAGTGCCAAACCTCTGTCTCCAATAGTGATATCCAGTGACCTCTGGGGACAAGGTCCTTCCAGATCAGGACCTGGGAACACTCCCAAGTCAGTGGGAGACGCTGGACAAATGTCCCAAATCTCAGCATTTCCCAGCATGGAAAGGGAGCACAGGGATGCATCCCTAGAGCTTGCTTCTCACTTGCTGAAGGTCACCGACATTCACTGTCTGACCGGGTCCTGCCTCCTAACCTCTTCTCCTCGGTTTGCACAGCTGTAAGACGAGAACCCCGAGCCTTCTCTAACAGAGTGAGTGTGGGACTCAGGTCCAACTGCCTTCAGTGCTTGGCGTGTGGCGAGCCCTGAGTAGAGCTGTCTCTGCTGTCACCGCTATTGTTTCTATTTTATCCAAGAGCTGGAGATGAGCTTGACCGCACCCAGCCAGCCCAAGAATTCCCACTTTGAAGATGATCCCGGAGGGAGCAGAGGTTGGAGGCCTCCCTGCCAGAGCAGCCGGGAACCCTGGGCACCAGCGTGGAGGCCCAGATCTGTGACACTCGTCCCAGGCTGTCCCCAACAGTGCTGGCTTCCTGCCCTTACTGGACCCCAGCGGCCTGACAAAGCCACGGGGCTTGCAACAAGCATGCACATTTTATAAGAAGAATAATTTTTTGAAAAGGAACTTATTTATCCATCAGGAATGTTAAATAAATTCTAACTAAAACCAAAGACCTAATAGTCATGGAAGGCTTTCTATATGCCAGGCCCTGGTCTAAGGACTTTACACGCATCAATGCATTTAATTCTGGTGTGAGTCAGTGAGGCAGGTGGCAGGTGCTGCTACTGCCCTGCAGGCTGTCGTCACCTGGAGGAAGCAGGGCACCGTTTGCCCCACCTCACCTGGTTGGTGAAGCGAGGAGCCAGTCCCTGGGCCTGGGTGATCTGGCTCTAAAATCAAGCTCCCTTCCATGACACTATCCAGTACGAGAAGTACACAAAGTGCTGGGTATAGAGTTGGTGCCTAATGCATGTTTGTTCCCCCAGTTAATTAAGCTTTGGCCAAACTGCTTATTTGGCCAGCGCTTTTCCTTCCTAAGCATTTTCACTTTGCCATCCCATCACAGCTTTTCAAAACCCCCGAGAGACGGTTGCCAATACATGAGGCTGGCCAGGCATCCTGGAGGGGCAGAAAGATCCCCGGCCCAGACGGGATGGCGGTGGTGGGGCAGAAAGGCCGCAAATGGCTGTGACCTTTCCCTGACCACCGCGTGCCTCAGGCAGTCACAGAAGCACCCTGTGCTTCCCCATTTCCCTATGTCAAATAGAGACAATGGATTTACCATGCTTCAGTGTTTTTCATGCACTATCATATTAATCCTTTGAACAATCCTGTGAGGCAGGTTTGATTCACACTCTCTTCAAAGACCGGAAATGAAAGCTCTGGCGTGGCTTTTCCAAAGTCCACAGCTTGGAGAAGGCAGGGCTGGGCCTCCAACCCAGGTCTTGGTTTTCCTGGTTCACAGCCAAGACTCAATCCCTGGCACTTTGTCCCTGACCTAAGACGGGGACCTGAGATGCCTGCCCTGGGGCCGGGCAGATGCTCAGCCAGACCCCTGAGAGCACAGAGGGGCCCAGGGCTTCCGAATTGGTCCCCTATTTTGCTTGGTGATAACACACAAACGAAAAGCCTTGGGCTGGGATTTCGCTCAGTGGTTCCACCGCCTGCCTTGCAAGCACAAGGACCCGAGTTCAATCCCTGGTACCAAAAAAAAAAAAGAAAAAAGAAAAGCCTCGATGACGCACAGAAATCCCAAAGAACCATAGGTGGTGACCCTGCAGTCAGCACTGTGATGGCGATGACACAATCACTGTGGTCACTCACCAGGTGCTCCCAGCATGCCCGGCGCCAGGGCAGGGTTATCCAGGTTACCTGCACCGGGGCCTCCGACCTAACTCCCACTTCTAGATGGGGAGCCAAGACTCAGAAGAGGACAGGACTGTGCCCAAATCATGTTCCTGGGAAACAACGAGGAGAGGGATGAACCCATATGAGTCGTACCCTAGAGCTGAATATCAGTCAAATATGTGGTGGGCAAGATCTCGACCAGGGTCCCCGACCAAGGTCCCCGACCAAATACCACTCCTATTCTGGGATAGAGTACATAATAATAAAATTATGAAGCACCCCGTATCTGCAAATTGCACTCACATCTAAATCTCACCAAACCATCCATACAGCCCTGAGAGCTGGCCACAGCTATTACCACCATTCGGTAGGTCAGCTGCTGGAGGTCACAGCTCGAGGGACCTGCCTGGGTCTCCGGGACTCAGAAACTCAGGCTGGGAACTAGGTGAACCAGGGTCCAAACCTTGGCTCTGTCACTTTCTTTCTTTTTTCTTTTTTTTTTTTGGTACCGGGGATCCAACTCAGGTCCTTGCACTTGCGCAACAGGCGGCGAAACCACTGAGCTAAATCCCCGGCCCGGCTCTGCCACTTTCACCCCTTTGGCAAATAGTTACTGATAATTTAGCTGTGTGAGCTCAGGCAAGGGATGTCACCCCTCAGGGCTTCCATTTCCTCTTCCATGTACAAGCCTTAGTGTCACTCGGAAAATCCATTCCCTCTCTCATCTGAAAATGCTAGATACTTGCTTCCCCAGTTTTCCCCATGGCTAGGGCATGTGTATGACCTGATCCTGGGCAATGGGACTGTCAAAAAGTCTGCTAAGATGTTCCTGGGAAAGTTTTTCCCTGAAGGAAAAAAAAAAATAGACCATAGAAAGAATGCTTCTCTTCAGGTGTAGGGTGGACATCACAGGGCTGGAACGGGGCATCCATGTTGTGATATGAGGCATCAAGCGTGAGGACCAAGTCACTTGCAGAGGTTGGAGGAGTAGAGAGATGGGAAGAATCTGAAATCCTGATGGCATCACTGAGCTTTAAACTCAACTGGAAACCAGCTATCTTGGAACTTCAGGATATGTGAGATGACGCATCTTCTACCTTTTTGAAGCTGCTTTGAGTTTTCTATTCTGTTACTTACAGCCCAAAGCAGGCCTACCAGGCTCACTACCTAATTGGATTGTTGGAAGGATTTCAATGAGATAGCACCTATGAAATACCACTAATCAGTGCTTGGCACAATAAACAGCAGCTACTCTGGAAATGAGAATTATCTCTGGGCTTTAATCCTGAGGAAGGCCTGGCAAGCCAGATCTGTCCACTCCTACTGAGAAATGCCTGTTGGGTTTTCCCAGAAAGCAGAAGCCTGCAGTGTCCCCAGAACTGAGACACCATCAGCCCAACAGGGCCCACCCCATCTTCCAAAGAAGAATCACTCTTGCTGTCTTCTGCCTAATGGATTTTGATTTTCGCTCCCTGGTGGAGAAGCCCAGGGCCTGTGCTGTGGTTTGTCTCTGAGCTGCCAGCACGGCCCATCAATTATTAACAGCGTCGCTCAGCCTCCACAGGAGAGAAGGGCTTGCTGCAGCTCAGCCCACCCCACCCGGAAAGGACTCTGCCCTTCATCCTGGAGGACAGCAATGCCCACTGACTATGTGTAAGGCTCCAAACCACTTCATGAAAAACGCGATTTCATGACTACCTGGCAAGACAGGGCCTTGGTCTCCATGTCTCAGTGTGAGGCTGGGCTTGGAGAGGTGAAGAAATTGCCTGGGACCAGGGAGATGGAGGAGCTGAGCCTGAACCCTGATCTCTCCTTGTTCTTAGGCAAATGGGACATGGCCATGTTTGTACCTCACCAGCCCCTGTCACTGTCCTACTCGTGCTCTCTCATCTGTGGGCTTGGAGAAATTCCCATGGGGCCTGCTGTTCTGCCCAGCAAGGTGTCTGGGCTGGGGAACTGGGATGGCCGAGAGCAGACGCCTGAAAGAAGGCTGAGCTTGGGGGGCTGAGGTACCTGCCGACGGTGAGGAAAAAGTGACAGCTGGCTGACGGCTTTCTTCGCTCATTCCCTCATTCACTCCTTCCCCATGTGGTTATCAGAGCTCCTCTGTGTCAGGTACCCAGATGGGGGGGGCACAGACCAGTGAATACAATTTAAGGAGTTCATATTCTTGTGGGTGTGATGCAAAGAAACACAAGGCAAATACAATATGAAATGGGGCTTCAGGCCTACGTGGGAAGGACATTGTGGGATGCAACAGAGTGGGGGATACAGAGCTGCTTGAATGGGGAATGAGGATAAAGGGCTGGCAGCAGAACAATTGGGAAGAGCATGGCAGGCAGCAGGAGCAGCAAGTGCAAAGGTCCTGGGGTAGAGTATATCCTGGCCTTCTGGAGATGGCAAGGAGGCCAGTAGGGCAGAACCCAGTGAGCCGGAGAGCAGAAGAGATGAGCTCAAGAGTCTAGGCACCAGATCCTGTAGGCCTCATATGCCACAATGGAGTCTGGATTTTATTCTGAGTGTGATAGGAAATCTCCAGAGGATTTTAAGCAGATGAATAATGTGATCCAATTTACATTTTGAAAAGCTCACTTTGGCTGCTGTGTGGGGAATGGATTGTAAGGGGCAAAAGTGGAAGCAGGGAGACAGGAGGAAGCTGTGGCACTTAATCATTACGGAAGGAACAGAGTGTTCACAATCACACTTGGGTTTGAATTATGGCCACTCCTGTCTGCCTGCTGTGTGACCTGGGATAGGTGCTTCACCTCTCTGAGCAGCACTATTTGTTAGGTATTTGTTCAATGGCAGTCAGGATTTCCAATGGGCCCGCCTGCCTGCCTGTTTCAGCTCCAGCTGCAGAAAAATCCTAGATGGTCCATCTGCCAGGAATGCAAACTGACAGCCCAGCCTGGGATCACAGAGAGGTCAGGAAGCTCCAAAGCTCTGGCCTGTGGGCGGATTAACCCCTGGGAGAGGAGAGGCTGTTTATACCCACAGAGCACCTCCTGCACACCCGAGCACCTTCGTCTTGCCGCCAGCTCCAACTCACACACAGCCCTCTGCTTCTTGGCAGAGAAGGCAGAGCCCCCACGTCCTGCCCTGTGATCTCCTCCTCAGGGACAGGACAGGAAGGAGGAAGAGGCAGTTTGAGCCTAAACGGGATGGGCAGTGGGGGAACCCGTCTCAGACCTGGAAATAGCGAAGTAAGTCTGTTGATCCTAAGCTGGTTAAGGGTGAGCAACTCAGTCTTAAGGTGGGGCCTCTCTGGACAGGAAATCGGGCAGGATTATGGCCCGGGGCAGCCCACAGCCTCCCGGGAGGAGACTGGGCCCAGGACCTCCATGTCCTCCTTAGCATCCACAGGCCAGAAAAGTATGTGGCCTCCTTCCACCTCCACCAGCTGCCCCTCCTGTGCCTCTACTCTGGGGGCTTCTCTCTGAGCAGCCAAAGCCGGGGAGAGGATGCCAGAGTCCCCTTCCAGCTGGACAGCAGTGAGGGGTCGACTGAGCCACCAAGCTCCCATTGAGAGGCCTCTGCTTCCCCCTGGCACCCACCCTGGCTGGGGGTCACACTTGGTCCTGTCTCTGCTCCCTTACTTGTCAAATTGCGTCATTATTCTCTCCGGTTTTAAGATGTACATCCTCCTTCAATAGCCAAAGCTCCTTTAGAAGCTGCATCAAACCACTCTTGGGAGAAACTCATCAAATAGGTAAATAAATAGCCAGGTGACCCCCTCCTCGCAGGCATTCACAGCCCATGCCACGTGTTGGACCCTTTCATGCCACCCTCTGTATCTCTTCCCTTCGTTTTTTCTTATTTCTTTAAAAACTACCTGACAGCATCTCAGTGGCCTCCAGGCATGTCTAGGCCGATCTTATTCTTTCCTGGGGCAAAGTGGGGTTATAAGCACAGGGATCAGAACCAAAGTTGAAAGCCACCCACTCTAGCCTGGGCCTGGGGCTTCCCAGGGAGCCAGACCCAACTTCACCCCATCCCAGCCATGCTCTATTTCTGGGTTCTCTCTTGCCAGGGCGGTAGCTTTTCATGAGGATCTGTAAATCGTTTTCTCCAACCAAGTTGGGGTACACAGTATCGAATCAGAGGAGGGGTGACGGATGGCCGGTGGGAAGTCTAAGGTTATGGATCCCGAGATCCCCAGCAGCAGCCCTCGATCTGGGGACGCAGGCTCAGCCCTGCACCCCACAGCGCCGGCCCCCACTCACCTTGGCGGCCACGGAGGAATTGGGCTTCTCCAGCAGGTCCCAGAGCTTCTTCCTCTTCTCCGCGCAGCACGTGTTGTCGAACTCCTCACCCTCGCGCTCCCGCAGCGTCTCGGCCTCGCGCTTGAGCTCCTCGTTCATCTGCTCCTTCTTCTGGTGGTAACGGGCCTGGCAGCAGGACTCCAGGTAGATCTCGTCGATGCCCCAGTAGTCGAGCTCTTGGCTAAAGCTGAGCGCGCACATCTCCTCCATCATGTGCAGCCGCCCCGTGCGGTAGAAGTTGAGGATGGAGGTGAAGGCGCCCGGGTGGCGGTCGAAGAAGTACTCATTGTCGTCGAGGCTGTAGTCATCGCACACTTCCAGCAGGGAGTCGTGCGTGTTGCAGTCGCGGAGCTTGCCCAGCCGCGTGCGGGGCAGGCGGTCCAGGGTGCGCCACAGCACCTCGTGCGCCAGGCCCCCAACGTTGAGGCGCACGCGCCTTGAGCACGCCTTGCTGCGGACGATCTCCATGGGCTCGGGCGGCAGCGAGCTGGTGGAGCGGGAGCCATGCTTCGTCATGCCCGCCGGCATCGCTGGTCCGGCCGCCCTCGCCCCCCCTGCCCCCCCAGGCCGCTCTCACTCGATGGCGAGGCCGGCTGCCGCCCGGGGAGGGGGGCAGGGAGCGCCGTGGGCCGCTGGGGTGCAGGGGTTCGCGCGGACGTGCGTCACGGCCCCCTTCTCACCTCCATCCCGAAGGCTGCGAGGCAGAAAGCGAAAGCAGACGCGGGTCAGCAGGCCGGGAGCTGGGCACGGCCCCTCCTCGGCTCCCTACCCGGGTCCCCGCCGCCTTGACCTTCCGCGCGCGCGCTTAAGCGGGCTCAAGGGGCCGGGACGGACAGGCGCTGTCCTCCCACCGGTGCTGAAGCCGGCCCCACCCAGCGGGGGGAGGGAGGGGGCCGCCTGGGGAGGGGAGAGGCCCCGAGGAGCCCGGCCCGGGCAGCCCCACCCGGGCTTCTGCGGCCCAGGCGCGACCCAGCTGCCCGGGCGCTGTCCGCCCCTTCGAGTGCTGAAACTCCCTACTCTGTGGGTCTCCCCGCTGTCCCGAAGCTGGCCCCGCCACGGGGAGAGAGGGCAGCGGCGAGAAAAACTTTTTCTTTCTTTTTAAAATGAGTTCTCATCTTCCACCACCACCCCCACTCGAGATAATCAGGGTGGAGGGGCAGGGGGATGGCAGTGGGTGTGCTTTTCCTAGATCTTAAAAGCCGGGTGGGGTTCTGGGACTTCAGATGCCCACCTGTCACCGGCCACCACGGACGGGGTGCCCAAGGCAGTCCCTCTGACCTGGGGCGACCCCCTCTCCCCAAACCTCCGGAGCCCCTGCCGCGGCGGCGGCGGCGCCGGCCGAGCCACGAAGGCGCAGAGCCGAGCCGGGCGCGGGTCCCGGGTCCCGGGTCCCGGGTCCCGCCCCTCCCTCCCTCCCTCCCTCCCCCGCGCCCCTATCCTGCCGCCGGAGGGGCGCGGAGACCCCGGTCCTCGGGGGCCGTCCTCCCCCGCCCCCCTCGCTCCTCTCCAGCGCTGGCTTTTTATAACTCCGGGTTCTGCGCCTTCCCCGGGTTTGGAAGGGAAGGGGTGGGGGAGGTGGGAGGCGGGGAAACGAGCTGAATTTTCTGGCCTTTCAAAACGTGCCCTCCTTCTGCCGCGCACTGGCGATTTCGAGGGTCCCCTGAGCCCACAGGATGGGGGCGCGCGCCCCCGCCCCTCGCCCCCTAATGAGCACCGCGCGCCTCCGCGGGCCACAGTCCCTGCCCCCAGCTCGGAGCCGCGGAGCTCGGGCAGACCGACAGGCCGAGCGGGCGGCGACCCCCGCCCGCCCCCGCGCCCCGGGCTGCGCGCCCAC
>NW_004624790.1:5857416-5892897 GCF_000247695.1 Heterocephalus glaber | reverse complement strand
CATCCACCCACCCACCCATCCATCCACCCACCCATCCATCCATCCATCCATCCACCCATCCACCCATCCATCCATTCTCAAAACTTCCTACCCATCCAGCTCTCCCCACTCACCCACCATGTGGTGCAATGCTTTGTGGGAAGCTAATGCAGTGCTCAGAGGCGAGCCTAGCTTGGTCTCACTGGCCCCTTCCCTGGTTGGGGGAATGGGTGCCACCAGAGGGTCCCCACAGAGGGGGCATGATGAGCCTGCATGCCTCCCAGAGAACCTCTTTGTGGCCAGGACTTTCAAAGCCCTCGACTTCCAGGGTGTGTGGCCAAACAGTGATGAAATGCAGGGCAGGGACAGGGTGGTGCCCACTTCCAGCAGAGCAACTAGAAGGAAACTAATATCCTTCCCCACAGAGGGACTGGGAGCTCCAAGATGCATGGGAAAGGAGCGAGTCAGCAAAAGCAAGAAAGCAAAGCCAGAGAGACCAGGAGCTAATTAACTGATTCTCCTCAGATAATATTTCATTAAAATCCAGCTCTGCTGCCCTTTGGGGACGATGTTTCTCCACCTCCTTGCTGTCGCCCTTGTCCACCCCCTCTCATCAGCCTCCTTGGATTCTCCCCCCTCCTCTAACCAACCCTCCCAGCTTCCAGGGGAGACTGAAAGGCAACGTCCAGCTGTGTCTCTGCCCTGTTTCAAATCCTCCCTCACTCCTTGCTGCCCACACTAAAGGGCAGGCTCGCCAGCTGAGGAAAAGCCATTTGCCCATTTAGCACGCATTTCCTGAGCACCTACTGAGTGCCAGGCTGCACTGCATGCTGGGGAAGCGGCAGCACCGGCCAGCCTGACCCCCTGGGGTTCACATTTCAAAGGGACACATACACAGGGACATTCAAGAATAAGCTAATAGCGACAGCTGCTGTGAAGGAAATAAGCAAACATCTGAAAGTAATAACAATAATGGGGGAGGGGTTCAGACCAAGAACTGCTGAGACAGGGCCGATCACAGAGTGGAATCACAAGACAGAAAGCATCATCCGGGAAGGACATTCCTGGATAAGGGTGGGAGAGGAAGGGTGAAGGCCCTGGGCCGGGAGGAGGGGAGAAGGAAACAGAAGATGCAAGGCTGGGGGTGTGGGAAAGTTAGATGAATCGATCCGTTATTTCCCATGTGGTGAACTCCTACTCACCTCTCAAAGCCCACAGCCTGTGTCACCAGGCCTGCCTCTCAGGGTCTGAGTGACACTATGATGAGGTTAACTCAGGACATTCACATTTCTGTCTCTTCCACTGACTGTAGTGACAGGGTTCCCTCATCATGCTCCCAAGAGCCCTATCAGGGCAGCGTTCTACCTGTTACCCTCATTTTGCAGGTGGAGGAGGTGGGGAACAGGGAAATGCTCCAATCACCTCAGTACTCAGTGGCTCAGCAGAGACCAGGCAGAGCCCAGGCTGTTACCACTACGGAATACGACCTCTAAGTGGAGGATGCATAGTAATAGCTTTTATTCTCTTGTTTACACAAAATCCAGAAACAGGAGATGCCAGAGTCTGTCACTGCAGCAGCTTGGAGGCTTCAGTATGCTTGATTGATTTCTGTAGGTCTCTTGACCGCATGATCACAAGATGGCTGCCATGGACAGGTTCTCACAGGGCAACTCCAACAGAAGGAGAAGGAGGATCTTCTCCCACATTCTGAAAATTCCCTCGGCTTTTCTGATTGTCTCATTGGCCAGTACTGGATCACATGACCTTCACTAGCTCAATCAGTGGCAAGCAGTGCCTGCCAGCTGTGTTTCACTTGGCCTTGTTTCCATTTGGAGGCTGGGCCAGTTGTCTCTGAGCGCACAGCTGTCTAAAATCGGAAGAAACCTGGGTTGCTGTTAGTGAGGAGGCTGGGGCATGGTGTTTGCCCAGGCGACCAGAGTTCCCTCCGCAGCGGTCGGCTCTCAGAATATCGTCCTGGCCCACTGAGGCCCCTGCCCCTCTGTTGCGGTCTCTGCCGCCCTCCCTCTCGGCATCACGGTCCCCATCTGATGCACTTTGTGTTTTTTAAATTTGTTTGCCCAGTTTACTGAGGTCTCCCCGGGAGGACGCCTGCACCTGAAGCTGGGGTTTGTTACTCACCGCTGGTCCTTACGCTGCCTAAAACATTCTCAGGGCCCGGCATCCACAAGGTGCTCAGAACACCTAGTGTCCCAAACACAGAAGGCTCTACTCAGACGCAATCACACGGCATACAACTGCCCACTGGGCCTCCTGCGTGCCAGGCGCGGGCTCTGGCACTCACCTATGGCTCTGGCCCTTTTTATTTTGAGACAAGGTTTTTCTAAATTGCCTGGGCTGGGCTCGGCCTTGAGATCCTCCTCCCTCAGCCTCCCGAGTAGCTAGGATTGCAGGTGTGTGCCGCTGTGTCTGGCGTCTGTGGTTTTTATACAGACACAGCACCATCATCAGTGTTGGCTTTGAGTGAGGGGTAGTGTTGATTCTGACATCGGCTTTAGGAGCATGAAAACGTCCTTTCATGGTCCCAGAATGGAAGTGATGGAGCTGCAGACCCTTGGGGCCCAGGACATAAGGTCCCTGACTCGGACAAGCCAAGCCCTGGCCCTGCCATGTAATTCAGACCTTGACTGATAAAACAGGGGAAGGCCGAGGATTTAGCTCAGTGGTTCTGGTGCCAGCCTGACAAGCACAAGGTCCCAAGTTTGATCCCTGGTACCAAAAAACCCCCCCAAAACAGGCAAGCATAATACAGTGGGGAATGGTGCACGGACTGAAAACCTGGAGTGAAGACTCCATTTCCTAACCTCTCAAGCAGCAAGATGGGTCACATGATTAAATTCTGGCCCCATAGGAAGGAAGCAGAGATTTTTCTTTGCTCTTCCCTCCCGGCTGGCTGGGATGTGGACAAAACAGCTGGAGCTCAAGCAGCCATGTTGGTCCCTGAGGTTGGAAATTACTCATTACAGTGAAGAAGGGAACAGAAAAAGATGGGCCTGGTGATTGTGAAGATGTCATCCCACCTCTGGTCTTGTCTTTCTGTGCGAAAAGAACATGTGCTGTTTTAAATGTAAATACTTTAACATGTGAAATGAAAAGTGTTGCTTGCAGCCCGATCCGTGCTCACCAGCGTCAGCCTCACTGCTGAGGAGACTGAGGTGAGGGACGTGTGTCCTGGGAACTTTTACTCAAAGATTTGAGACAACAACCAATTTTCCCTTTTCTATATTTCTGAAAGCAAATGTAACCAATTTCCCCCCTTCTCATATTAAAACAGATGCATGCAGTCTGGTGAGAGATTTAGACGGTCCCATGAATATTTGTTTGAGACGAGGTCCTGCTGTGTTACAAAGGCTGGTCTGGAGCTTGTGGGTTCATGCAACCCTCCTGCCTCAGCTTCCTGAGTAGCTGGGACTCCAGGCCTGCACTAACACACCTGCCTGCTGGGCCAGTAAAATTTTAAGAGATCCTTTTTGTTTGCTTGGGACCCTATGCCCTAGCCCCTCTGCAGGTACCCATCCCTTCTGCTGTCCCCAGGAGGATCATGGACAGAGAGCTCCCCAGGGGGTTGCCGTGCAGTAGAGAGGCCTGCATTTGAACCCTGAGCCTCTACTTCTTAGCTGTAGGACCTTGGGCACAGCAAGCCCTTCCCGGATCTGCAGTTCCCCCTCTGTGCGAATGGAGGTGGTCACGTCTACCTTGTGGGCAGCCACTGCTGTGACCTGTGCCCTGCGCCCCCTCCCAGGCGCTGACCTTGCCTTCCAGACGTAGGACTCACACAGAGGCTCTTGCGAAAGTGGGTGCCTTAATAGATTCCAGCGTGTTTCTGCTCGACAGGGCTGTGTGAAAATAGCAAGGCGCAACCGGCATGCTACTCAGGGGATGCTGTGTTGACTCAGAACAACATCAAAGTTGTGGCTTCAGGCAGGACTCGGGCTTGGAGGCCTGCTCTGTGGAGTCGGGGCAGGCAGCACACTCCAGCTCCCGGGTGCGACCCTTGCTGCCAGCATCTGGCTCCTGTCCCCCGTCCTCCTCACCCTCTTGGGTCCGAGAGAAACAGCAGGGCCTTCAGGCAAGTCTGACCTTGCGGGGTTCATTCTGTACCCGAGACGAGAGGGTGCTCGGGCCCCGAGTCTGAGCCCGCCATCGCGGAGACCCCTCCCCAGCCAATTTATTTTTCACATTCACTTTCTATTCTGAGCAATCATGTGGCTCATTACTGGCAGCAAAGGGGAAAAAATTTAAATTTAAAAAGTGAGTCTGGTTTTTTGTTTTGTTTTGTTTTTTGAGATAGGGCCTTGGTATGTAGTTCAGGCTGGCTGTGAACTTGCAACAACCCTCCTGCCTCAGCCTCCTGAGTACTGGGATTACAGGTGTGTGTAACCAAAAAAAAGAGTGAGGTGAGTCTGTTTACAGGAGAATATTTGGTAAACAAGAATTTACACAGATAGCAAAACTAATAATAAGGACAATGCTCAGGAAACCCTTGTCAGGTCGCTGTAAGGGTTCTAGCTAATGTCCTGCAATTTTGCGATTCTTATGCATGGCAGGAAGAATCCCAATGACGCCCAGCTCCTTCTCAACAACCTGCAGCAAGCAGCTAACTCACTCATCTCCCCCTCTTTCCTTGGAAGCTTATTTTTAAGAAAGAAAAAAAAGGAAAAATGACAAAAGAAAAGAAAGATTAAAACAAGGACAGGTTTCAATCACTGCCTCTGAGCTCCACTTCAATCTCAGATCCCAGCAGGAGCAGCCTGGCCGGGAGAATGCCTTTTCCAAGCAATTCCCTCATAACTGGTCATGGCTCCAAGGAGGTGCCCCCTTTAACGCGAACCAGCCCTCCTTTGAACGCAGGTGAGAATCGAGCTGCGGTGCCAACCCAGCTGGGTTTGGCAGGGGGAAGCCAGAAGGGTTTCCCCTGCACACCAGGGTTGCAGACCTCTCACAGCTATTTCTGCTGGCTTTCTTCCTTCCCTTCCAGCCGGGAGGAGGCAGCTGAGGTTGCTATGGAAACTGGCTCATCCTCCCACAGGAGGCTGCCAGCTCCGATTTCCTGCAGAGTTAAGAAGCAGACGGCAGTGGGGTCACCCAGGCGTGAAGACGGGTTTCCCTGGGGATATCCAGCCTCCTGCCAATCACGCTGTCTGTCTGGGAATCCTGGGGGCGCCTGGAGCTTAGGGCCAGGGAAGCCCCCGCGACCTGGGGCTGCTCCAAGAATGACTTGCCCCTGGGACACTAGGAGGACTCAGGGCCTCTCTGCGCCTCCAGCTAAAGCTTAGGGACCTCGTTAGGGATGCGTCTGTGCCTGCTGCTCACAACTGCACCCACACTCGGGCTGTCTGCTCCCCAGGGCCAAACACAACTGCTTCACCACAACCCCAAAGAATGAAGAGCTGCCCTCCCAACATTTCCTCCTAGCAGAAGATGGGTGCAGGCGGAGCTCTACCAGCTAAGAGTGGTGTGACCCCATGCAAGTCCCTTCCCCTCTCTGAGCCTGCTGGCACACTGCCCTTTCTTCACAGACTTGCTCTGAGGACAGAACTAGAGAGTCTGCTGTCCCTGTCATGGGCATTGAAAGGGGGCTTGATAACCAGGACCTAATAGACACATTTGCCATCAGAATAAAGGTTTGCAAACAATATTTCTCCTTAAGCTGTTTTTTTCCCAAAGCTGAGGTAAGGGCACATTTTCATCACGGACCTGTTTGTTTCAAGGCTGGAGCACACAGGCTCCATGAACAACTGGTCAGGACCCTCGTTAGCTGGTTTCCAGTATCACTTCTAAGAGGGTGCACAGGGTCTCAAACTCCACTGCCTCCAGGCCAGGTGCAATGAATCCAGAAGCAGTCCGAGCCCAAACCCGGGGGAGCCCAGCACATGTCCTGTACACAGGGGATGCTGCCACTCAGCTTGGCCACTGATGCCCTTGGCAATGTGACCCATTGTGGCCGGGGCTTCAGAGTTTCCAGCAGAAGCTGGGCATCTGTCTTCACTCGAAGAATAGTGATGTGGTAACAACTCAGGTTTGGGTTTGAGACAGGGTCTTGCTAAGTTGCCCAGTCTGGCCTTGAACTCGCGATTCCTCCTGCTTTGGCCCCCCAAGTAGCTGGGATCACAGGCATGTGCCACCGCATGCAGCTCTAGGTAGACTTTTTTTTTGGTGCTGGGGTTCGAACTCGGTTCCTTGAGCTTGTGAGGCTGTGGAACCACTGAGCTAAATCCCCAGCCCCTCTAGGTTGACTTTTCTTTTTTGGACTGGGGATCAAACTCCAGTCCTTGCACTTGCGCAGCAGGCGGTGAAACCACTGAGCTAAATCCCCGGCCCCTAGGTTGACTTTTTAAAGTGCAGGCCTTGGCCGGGGATTTAGCTCAGTGATTCCGTTGCCTGCCTTGCAAGCACAAAGTCCCAAGTTCGATCCCCAGTACCAAAAAATAATAATAATAAAATTAAAATAAATAAATAAATAAATAAATAAAGTGCAGGCTGAGCAAAACCAGTCTGCAGCCTGGACTGTGCAGCACAGGGAGATCTACACCAGAACAAGGCTCTTCAGCTCTCTTACTTGCCTTGCCCCGTCTTCGGGGCCCTGGCTGGGTCCTTCCTGCCACCCTACAGGGCTGTCCTCCTTGGGGCCCTGCATGAGTCCTGCCATGGGGAAGCCCAGTCCACCGGGTGCCTGCGACTCTAGAGCAGAGCCCTCTGTTCCATGGACCCAGTGTGGGCTGGGCGGTGCCTGCACCTGGGTGCAACTAGCCTTGGGGCCCTCATATATCCACCTGAACGCAGAGGAGCGCAGCATCAGTGCATGGGGCACCCAGACCAGGAGACAGCCTGAGGGGCCCTGTGGCCTTAGCTACGTGAATAACTGGGGAACAGAACTTGTGCCAGTGGACACACTGCCAGGACCAGAAGGGCCTTTCCATGGCCGGTATCTTTGACCAGCGAAGACCCAAGCCGTTGCAATTGTGAAGAGCCGGGACAGTGAACCCTCTGGGAGGAGGGGCACAGCAATAAGGACTCCTGGCTCTGCCCTGTCTGGATTAGCTTTTGTAGATGTCACAAGGTAAGAAGAGCTAGGTGGCGGGGCAGCAGAAAGCGCCTGATTTGGAGCTAAAACTTTGCATCAATAAGCCACAGAACTTTTATTTATTTATTTTTATTTTTATTTTTTTGAGACAAGGTTTTGCTTTGTAGCCCAGGCTGGCCTCGAACTCACAGTGATCCTCCCACCTCAGCCCTCCCAAGTGCTGGACTTTCAGGCATATGCCACTGTGCCCAGCTGAACTTTTGAAATCTTTTCTTGACTCTGATGTCTTTGGTGGCTTCCACCCTGTCTCCACCCCTAGGCACAGGCATCTAGGACAGCAGGGATGTGGCAACGCTGGCACAGAAAGGAAGCTGAAGCAGGCCAGCTAGGAGCTCCTGCAGGTCACAGCTGGGCACGGTACCGGACAAGCACATCATTCTTCGGCTGCATCAGCCCGAAGCCATACCTGCTGAGGTCAAATTCAGGGATCTCCTCATCCGCTCGGACCAGCTTCAGGTCAAAGTGCATCAATGCGAGGAACACAAATCTGCAGAGATGGGATCGGAGACCATGAGCAGCTGTGGTCTGCCAGCCCCTGGTAAGTCAGGCAGGCTGGGGATCGGAACCCACACAGGCCCGTGAGCCCCAGCAGAAGAGGAGGTACGCCACCCACACCCACACTTGAAGCCGGTGCAGCAGGCTCCAGCTTTCCTCTGCCTGGCAGCTGTGCAGCTTCCTGTGGAGAGGGTGGCACACCCAAGGGAAGGTGCCTGGCCCTCCAGACCTGTGTGCTTCTCAGCCCCCACGCTACTTGTTCCAGCACTGAGGCTGGGCTCTTCCTCTCCTCCTGTCCCTCATCCCCCTTTCTCCCAGGCCTAGAACCTTTGCTGTCTGTTCCAGCTGGGGTGCTGCTTACCCATCAGTACCTCAGAGAGATTAAAACAAGACCATTCTCACAAGTCATTTTGTGGCCACGTGTGAGAAAACTGTCATCATAGCCAGCCCTGCAAAACAAGCGCTCTCTACTGCCACCTTCTGGAAATCTGCCCGACAAATTTCGAGGTTGCCAAATCCATGACGTAACCAGTGGCCCCAGTGATGTGGGACAGGCCTCTGACCACCTGCTTTATTATTTGTCACCAACTGTGTTCCCAAGAATTGGGAGTGTATCTTTTACTTCTCTATGTGCCAGCACTGCCCTGCCACTTGGACCTGGGGACCTGGTGCAGCCCCGAGCACAGAGCAGGGACTTTCCTCTCATGCGAAGGGAAGCAGATGAGGACAGCAGGGCATGTGGCCCTGACCAGGGTCCAGTCCAGCTCCACGGCTCAGTTCCTCCATCTGCTCAGAAGGGAGAGGTAAGACCGGTCCTCTCCAGCTCTGGGCTGTAGGACACTACAAGGTGAGTTTATTGGGGATGGAAATTTGGACCCGCACCTGGATTTGAACTCTGGCACCTATACTCACCAGGTACACGGATGCAGCCAGTGATCTGACCCGTCTAGACTCGGCTTTACACTGAAACCTACCTGGCAGGGTGGTGCAGACAATTGAGATAAAAATGACAACAAATCCCACTAATGTCCTGAAACGTGATGTTTACTTCCCATTTCTTCTTGTCTGTCCCCAAGCCCAAGAAACCCAGGTCTGCTGTGGCCTTTGTTTTAAACACGTGACTTTGATCCACCGTGATCGATGGAGCAATCATGACTGCACCGTTTGAGTGCAATGCGCACCTTCACTTGGTCATGTGCAGATTCAAGTGAGAAACCAGGGTGATTGTAAAAACTGCTGTGCAGAAGTCCGTAAAACGTGCACATGCATACAATGACACACCCACTGGGGGCCATGTCAACTAGCACTTATACATTTCTCAAGCACTTAACATGGGTGATACTGTACTACTTTTTATTGGCTTCTCATCTTTTTTATTTTAATGCATCACTGATGAAGCTTTTGAGTGCTGGGCCCCAGTTCCCTTTTCCCCATAACCTCTGTGGTTCTTCCTGTGTGATTTCCCACAACGAGGTGATTTTTAGGAATGTATTTGAAGTGTTGGAGCAGAAATGACTGCACAGTATTATGATTTCCATCTTGCTATTAAGAAAACTGAAGCCAAAATGTTGGTGTGATGTATCCATTCCCTTAGCTTACTGCCTGCACATTGATAAATGTAATAATTATGATAATAAGTAACATTTAGCAAAACCTATGATGAGCCAGGCAGTGGGTCCAATCCGTGTATCCTGACACCCCTGGGCTATAGTCAGCCTCCCCCCTTGACAGATGAGGAAACAGGCTTGGAAGGTCATTGAGCTTATGATGACACAGGAGCTAGACAGAAAGCTGGGAGGTGCCCTAACCCCTGGTACAGTGGGTTTGTGACCCTGGAGAGCTAAGGCTCTCAGTGCCTCAGGAGGAGGATCTAGGAGCCTTGCAGGCCCCAGAGGCATCAACACAGACAGGTGGGGACACTGACATCCGGCCAGCTTTGGCTGCGGAGCGCTGAACATGCCATGGCAGCAGCAGACGGTCAGCTATGGTCAACTGGGACAGCATGTCCGTGTTTGGTATGTGGGCACCAGTTGGAGGGAAGAACCCAATACCAGATGAGATTATTTCACAAGAAATCAGAAACCTGGCTTTTTATATTAGCTCTTCTGGTTTTAAAAAGTTAGCACACATTTTTAAAAACACAAATAAATAGACTTGTGGGCAAGAGACAGCCCTGCCAGTTGAATCTCTGGCCTAAACTATTCGCCTGGCTGAGCACCCCAGTAGCAGAAGTGTGTGAGCCAACCAGATGGGATGGGTGCCACTATGCCCCGCCCAGGTCCCAGCCCCACCCACTCTCTCAAGCCCCGCCCCAGCCTGCTGGCCCCACCCCACCTCACTCACTGTTTAAGGCTGTAGATGGCAAAATTCTTCCCCAGGCACTGATTGTGCCCCGCCCCCCAAGGCAGGTTGTAATTCTTCAACTGTTTTCCACCCTTGTAAAAGTCTTTCTTCTCTGTTCCCTCTGGGTTCAGGAATCGGTTGTATTTAAACGCCTGAAATAGAAAGTTCATTTTCTGATCCCACCCCAAAACAAACCTGTACCAACAAAAAGGTTTAAAGGATTTCATTACAGACTTGCTTACAGAAGGAGGAAAAGGGGGCCATGGTGTAAAAGTCAACTGATGGGACTGGCTAAAAACTATGGCAAGAGATTTGTGTACTATATGGAAAACATTTCTACTATTGGTTGTTGAGTAAAAAACCCACGAGTTTCAGAAGAATAGGATCCTATACAAACACTCATTTGTGTGTGTGTGTGTGTGTGTGTGTGTGCGTGTGTGTGTGTGTGTGTGCGTGCGTGAGGGCGTTGGTAAAGGCACAAAAATAATTTAAACGACACACTCCAAAAACAAAAGGAAAAAAAGAGACTCCAAACCATGACTAGGGAACTTTGTGGAACTGGAGAGGACAGCATGACCTTTTAAAATATATATTTCTCTATAATTCTGTTTTATTTTTTTGTTGTTGTTTTTTGTTTCTTGGTACCGGGGATCGAACTCGGGTCCTTGCGCTTGCGCAGCAGGCGGAGAAACCATTGAGCTAAATCCCTGGCCCCTATAATTCTATTTTATGATAAATATGTATTACTTTTGTAATGTATAATAAAAATGAATTTTAAAAAAGAGAGAGAAGGTCGATTTCCATTGGTTACACCTGACAGTGAGAAGGCAAGGCTTGTATCTGAGCGAGAGGTGTGGTGTGGAGTAAGTGTGGAGTGAAAGATGGGTCTAAGGACAAGTGGATGATCCAGTGGACAGGTGGGCAGATGGAAGGATGGGTGAGTGATGGGTAGGTGGGTGAGTGGGTGGATGAGTGATGATGGACGGATGGTGGGTGGAGGGATGAGTCAATGGATGGTGGGAGGAGGAACGAATGGATGGATGGTCAACACAGGAATGGATGGTAGATGGAGGAATGGATGGATGGATGGATGGTGGATGGAGGACTGGAGGAATAAATGGATGGATGGATAAATTGATGGACGAGTGAATGGATGGGTGAGATTGTAGCATGGGCCCTGGCACACAGTATGTAGGAAATTTGTTAGCAATTATGAAAGTTTTCTCCATCTCAAAGTATAGGGGAGGGAAAAGTGTTGAGAAATAGATATAACACTCTAAATTAAAATCGTTCGAGCTGGGCATGGTGGTGCACGCCTGTAATCCCAGCACTCGAGAGGCAGAGGCAGGAAGATCATCGCAAGTTCAAGGCCAGCAGGGGCTACCTTGTGAGTTCAAGACCAGCCCGAACTACTTAGTAAGACCCTGTCTCAACAAATAAAATCGCTCAGCTCTCACTTAGGAAACAGTGTCCCAGGCACTGCCAAAGCCTTTTCTTACGTGACTGAATTTACTCTGAATAGCCTTGAGAGGCAGGTGCTACAACGAGGACCCTGTCACAGTTGAGGAAGCAGACGCAGAGAGCTGAAGCCACCTGGGCGAAGCCACACAACAAGCAGAGCACAGCCAGGCCGCTGCTTAGAAGCGGCTGATCCCGAAGGCACTGATTTCCCCATTATCCCAGGATGACCAGCTGACTGTCACCTACCTCCGGGTCTGTGTAGATTTCCGGATCCCTCTGGGGACTTAGGAAGGGGAAGAGGAGAAGCCGGTCACCGCGTCGTAGCGAGAACTCCCGTCCATCCGCCAGAGGCAAGGCCATGTCCACCACCACCTCGCGGGTGATGAAGGGTGCGGCTGTGAGCCTGAGGCTCTCACTCAGCACACTGTCTGCATGGGTGACACGAGGGGTGAGCAGGCTGCCCTCCACGTGCTCAGGGCCCCCATCTCACTGTACAGAGGGTGAGGCAGCCCCATCACACGGCAAGGTGGAAAAGGCCAGCAGGTGATCAGCTGTGACCCCTGTGGCCTCTCAGAGGTCCCTGAGTATGAGAGGATCCAGTTCTGACTCCAAGAGAAGCCATGAGGGAAGGTGGGAGCCAGAGAGATATCGGAAGGCTGGGAAAGTGGGGGCATCTATATCTGCTTCTGCCTGCTCAGCGTAATCCCCCTTTGGAAACAGCCCCAATTTTTCTCTGGGGACCACCCCTCTCCTATTTTCAGGGGTGGGGCTGCTGCTTCTATTCCTAACTGCTGGAATTGGGCTTTGATTGCCCAGCAGAGCATCCCTCTGAGCACTGGATGGGCATGTGATCCAAAGAGCCTGTGGGGCACATTCTTGGGAGTTTAGCTGGCAATGCTGAAAGAAAGGCAGCTGTCTCATAGCCAAGGACGGTCAGCCTTGAGCCGATGCCAGCCTGAGACTGAGCCAGCCAGGAAAGAGGGGCCTGGAAGACAGACAGACCAGTCCTGATAACCATTCAAGTCCCTGGATCCACCCAAACCTGAAGCCAGACATCTCTGCATTTTCTACTTGCATGCCCCAAATGAAGACCCTTTTCCACTTCAGCCAGTGTATTTAGGTTTTCCGTCACTTGCAACCAAGTCTCCTTCTTAGCCCATGAGCCTCAGACAGCTGAGACCGGGGGACGGGCGTGCCAGGCTCAGGAGGGAGACTCAGGGAGACTTTAGGTCAGAGGACGTTGATGGGCCCTGGAGCCCTGCTGGAGAAGGCTTTGGGGGCCCATGACATCCAATCACAGAGGTGCTCTTGGCGGGTCTGTCATCTCACCAAGCACAGGGGTGCTGTCTAAGGCCTTCGGTGGGAGGGCACTCATCTGTGAGACAGGCTGCCCCGGCTGGCACAGGATGCACTGCAGCTCCCTACGAACAGCAGCCAGAGCCTCCGGATTCTTGAGAAGGAAGAGCAGGAGCCAGAAGGCGGCAGGGCCCATGTTTCCCTGCAATGAGAAGGAGCCCGTTACACCAAGGGGGCACGGCCAACAGGTCTGAGCTTGGCCACAGTCCTGGCCAAGGCATGGGGCTCAGCAGGCCTGGTTCCCACCTATGCCAAGAATCTGGGCGCAATCAGTGTCTGTATTCAGCCTCAGGCTATGGTCAAAACCTGCTTGGGGCACTGGCCAAGCCTAGTACCTATTTCAAAGCCTCTCCTGGGTAATCCTCATAGCCAATTGGCAATGCAAGCATCAGTGATAGGAACAAGGCATATCGCTGAGGACCACTGTTAACGTCTGAGGGTGACTGCATTAATTGATCACAATTTTTTGCCACCCCTTATATCCACACTCCTTACTATGTGACTCTGTGGTTCCTATGGAAAAAGCAGAGTATATTTCCCTCACCCTTGAATTTGGATTCAGCCATGCCCTTGCTTTGCCAACAGAATGAGCTAGAATAGACAGAATAGCTTTCTAAGCCGAGGTCTTAGGAGACTTCATGTGTTTCCATTTGCCCACTGAGCCGGGGACTAGGAAGATGAGAGACACTAGGGCAGAGCTGAATGGCCCAGCAGGACCCCACTCAGTTCAGCCAGACCACAGGCCTGTGAGTTAAATGAAGGTGAATGGATGGAGGCCACTGATCTTTAGTGCATGTTTGTTACACAGAAATAGCTAAGTGATACAATGTTTAAATGCAACAATTCTCAATCACTTGAAGAATGGGTATGTGTGAATGTATGTACATATAAAGCAAAATAGTAGTAATTACTGATGACTGTGAGTGCTGTTTTTAAACAATACTTACTCGAAACTTCCCAATTGATAAATAATAAGGCAAATCAATGAAATATCTTGCTCTGAGGCTCACTGCTCATTTTCATAGACATTTTGGCTTCAGCAATTTGGCACACTTAGCCATTCAGACATGGATGAACACAACTAATCTCAACTGGGGGAAGGTTTTTGTCTATCATAAATGACTACCCTATCCAATTATAATAATAGGACATTAAATCATCATTAACTATCATATTTACCTGGTAATTTCATTACAGGCATGACCGCACATGGGCAGAAGACTCAGGCATGAGGATATTTATTCCAATGCTAATGGAACAGCAAAAAAACACTGGAAGCAAGCTCCGTGTCTATCAACAGGCTAACAGTGAAATGAACGATGACCCAGCCATAGGAGGAGGATGGTGCGGGAAGTTGTTAGAAGAAGCCAGCTCTGAAGCGCCTGGTGTGGACCGAGCCCCACACACTGAGTGTGCAAAGCACAAGATGCATGTGTGTGAAGAGGGACAGTCTGAAGAAGCAGGCATCACCTCCAGGAGACACAAGGAACTGGTCCTGAGGTTGCCTCTAGGACAGATGCAGGGAGGACAGGGAGGGAGACTGACTCTCCTTGAATATATATATACACCCTTTTAAATTCTTCAAACTTTTAATAGATGTCCTATTTTTAAATAAAACAGAAGGGCACTGAATAATTCTTACAGTGATCTGCAGTGGCATGAGAAATGCACATGGTACAGTGCTGAATCAAATAGAAATCTGAACTAAAACCATCTTAACCACAGAAGACAAGCACAGAAAAGGGCTGGAAAGAAACACTGCAATCTGGAGTGGTGGCACACGCCTGCAGTCCTAGCTACTTGGGAGGCTGAGGCAGGAGGACTGCAAGTTTGAGTTCAACCTGGGCAACTTAACAAGATACTGTCTCAAAATAAAAAGGGCTGGATATAGCTCACTATTCCCTCAGTTCAATCCTTACTAACACACGAAGGCACGCGCCCATACATGTACAAGAGCATCAGTGATGCTAAGATGAATTCTTCACCTTTATCTCACGAATCCAGCACCAAGCAGGTACCACTTACTTCCAGCAAGCACACATCATTATAGGGGCTTTCACTAAAAAGGAACGAGGTCCTTCCTAGTCACTACCCATTGCCAGCATATAGCAGGGGCTCACTGATATGATCCACCAAACCCGTGTGTCCTGCTGGTCCTGGGAGGTGGGCTGGAGGCCCAGAGGGAGCCCAGGCAGAGTGGGGTTCAGATCGCAGCGCCCCCCTCTGTGACTCTGCACAAGTCACTCTCCTCTGGGCCTCCGAATCCTCAGGACAACAAGGATGACAACAAAGCTACCCCCGGGTGGCCACAGGCTCTGCCGAGGCCAGTACAAGCACAGAGTGCTCCAAGGTGGCCCTACGGCCGGCCCACTCTGGGGTCAGGGGCAAGGGTGGCCTCGGAGCCCTTCCCACACCACGGTCTGCCTGGGGCAGCAAGGTCACTGCTGTCCATCTCTTAGCTAACCAGGGAATGTGCCTTGTCTCAGTTTACCAGGAAGACACTTCCTTCCCACCGATTCCCTCCTGCCGCAGCCCAAGGCCGTGACCAGCAGCAACTTCCTCAATCCCACCTCCGGTGTGGCTGGCCTGCAGGGGGCGCTCGCCCCACTACACCACACCACACACGTGGGGGTCCACGCGCCCACCTGGTTACCCTCGTCTGTCCTGCGTGCACTCACTCATCTTAGGGTGACAGCACCCCACTTTCCTCCAGAGAACAACCTCTACTTCACTTGAATCCACATGCATGGTCCTGGGCTGACCCTTTGCTGACGTCAGCGGTGGTCACGGACTGGGGTGGGGCTGCAGCACGGTCCACTCAGAGGGGATGTGTGGCCCCGGGTGGCCTGAGTATCAGATGTGGGATTCTCGCTGACCTCCTGGGAAAGACTGGCCTCCTCCGCTGGCAATGCTGAACAGCCTGAAACAGCTGGGGCCACGAAGGCCACCACACTGGGAAGCCATGTGAAGCCAGGATCAACACAGAAGGGACAACCGAGGTTCAGGCAGGTGCAGACTGTGTTTCCTTAGAGTTTGTGATTTAAAAATATTTTAAGGGTATAGAAAAATGCCCCAAGTGTAACAATGACATGTTAAGTAGGTCTATAACCTGTAACTAATGTACCACCCTGGGGGATGCTGTAATGTCACTGGGGCTATAGGGGAAATCCCTGTACTTCCATTAAAATTTGATGTGAATTTAAAATTGCTCTAAAAATAAACCGCACCCAAAATGCACACTGGTGTCTTAGATTGGTTCCTGGAAGAGAAAAACTTGGGAAATCTGAATAAAGTAAGGATTTTAGTTAATAGCAATGTTCGTTATTGTGGCTACATAATATCAGCAATCTGGGAATTCCCTGTACTATATCTGCCACCCTCCTACAATCTAAAATTATTTCAAGGGGCTGGGGATTTAGCTCAGTGCTTCCGCTGCCGGCCTCCCAAGCGCAAGGTCCCAAGTTCGATCCCCAGTAACCCCCCAAAATTATTGCAAAATAAAATCTCAAAGTGCAAAAAACAATGCCCGCACGCTCTCCTGGCCCCACCCAGGCTGCTCCCCAGACTCTGCAACTCCAGCACCGCCCCCAGTGTTGGGTTCTGGGGACACAGGGGCTCTGGGGACAGCCATGAAGGCGATTACCAGGACCATGGGCAAAACTGCAATCTGGGAGGCACTGGTGCTACGGAGCCTGGATTTGGGCTCCTGGACTTGGCAGGGTGGAGAGGTCGTGGGAGAGGGTGCTCCTCTTCCTGGAGATGCACCCCAAAGTGAGTAGTGGTAAAAAAGCCATGGCTGCAACATATGTGGGAAGCATCCAATCAAATAATCACAGCAGGAAAGGGAGAGAGAGGCATATAAAATCATCAGAGGGGGAGCAGAGGAAGATGGGGAGGGAACTGTGTGGAAGGGAACAGGAGGGGCTGGTGCATTAAAAATCCAGGAAGCACAGTACCATCTATATAGGAGTTCATGAAATAATAAAACTTTTCTATGCATTTGACATTTTCCCAAATTAAAAAAGAAAGGATGTGAACGGTCCTGTCCACGGTGCTGTTGGACAATAAAGGTGGGAACCAGACAGACACATGTCTGTCCATGCCTGCACACGCACACATGCTCACATATGCACACATAGTCACCTGCATGCTTGCCTGCGTGTATACTGGTCTGCACACTCACATGCGTGTGCATAGGCACGACACATCCACAGCTCCCCATGCCCCTCCCACACCTCGCCCACCTGTGTGGCCCAGAGCTGCAGCACCAGGGCCCGGCCCTGCATCTCCACCGACGCCCCCATCTCCTCCAGGTGCAGCAGGTAACTCTCCAGCCAGCTGCTCCGGAGTGCGCGGGTGGCCACCCTGGCCGGAGACAGCAGCTTCCACAAGTGACCTCTCACGCTTCGCACCTGGTCCTTCTCCCCTGTGGGAACAGGGAACAGAAAGTGGAGTTTCCAGGTCCCCCTCCAGCCCAAGGCTGCCCAGCCCTGGCCTCTCAGGTCATGGGCCTTTGGGATGTCACTTGGTGGAGGTGGAGGACAAGGCTCCAAGCAGTGCTGGCTGGAAAGCCCGAGGGAAGCCCTTTAAGGTCGCCTTGCTTATTATGTCTCAGCCCTGGCAGAAAGCAGCAAGGGCCTTCTTGTCTCCTGCAGATAGGAGCCTGCCAGTTTCATTCATTTCTGTGTCCCCAGCACCTGGCTCACAGCAGGTATTCAACAAACACGCATTACATGCAGGTGGCTTCTTTATAGAGCCATTCGGGAGGAATTAACTCCCAGCTGCATTCTCCCTTCCCAGAACCAGAGCCAGAGCCAGAGCAAGGCCAGCGCAAGGCCAACCATGCGCCTGAGACCATGAGCAGCCTGAGCACAGTCACACACAGAAAGCCCCGCCAGCCCTCCAGGGAGGGGACACTGTCCCCACTCAGTCCCCACCCAGCTCCTCCAGCACTGACAGAGAAGCTGACCCCACACAGCCAGAGGGCCAGAGTTTGCAAAAGAAGCTGAAAATCCAGATGTTTGTGTGGAATCTTCTGGTGTTTTTATTTTTATTTTTCCCGAGTGCTGAGAATCAAACCCAGGGCCTCACCATGCTAGGCAAGTGCTCTACCCCTGAGCCAGCCTCCCAGCACCCCTTCTGATTGGCTTTAGATTTGGCATCTAAGAGGCTTTAGTCACTGTTCAGGCCACAAAAGCATCTCTAAAGGTCAACTTTGCCCCAAGGACACCAGCTAGCAACTCAACATTAAATAAACAAGGGTGTGTTTATGTTCTGGAAAAGCCAGGAAAGAGCAAAAACAAATGGGAATTTCTATAAAAGGTACCAAGATGGGCCTTTCAGGGGAAGCTGTTAGGGGAATAAAGCCAGGCCTGGAGGACCCCATGCAGGATGATCCCTTACAGGAGGGCTTCAGGCTACACACACAGCCTCGCACCACATTTCAGTCAGTGACAGACACACACAGGACAGCACACTCATCGGGTCACATCGCAAGTGTCATCGGTTCACATCGCAAGTGACATCGCGTGGTCTCAGTGTGCAGATTTCTACTCTATGTTTATACAAGAAGGAAATCATCTAATGACACACTTCATTTCTCAAAATATATCCTGTCATTAAGCCACGGGTGACTAAATGCCCACAAATAAACGATCTGGTTTTCTCCAACATCACCCCTAGGGAAAGTGGGAGTCATCTTGGTTGCTTCCCAATTTCAAAGTGGTAGAAACTCTCTCCTGCTCCCAGGGTGTTGTTCATTTGTCATTGTTTGGTTTTTTGTTTTGTTTTTTGAGATGAAAACATATAGTTCGCTATATAGCTCAGGCTAGCCTTGAACTCACTATGTAGCCCAGGCTAGCCTCGAATTCCAGGCGATCCTCCTGCCTCAGCCTTCCAGATTCTGGTGTGCCACCACACCCAGCTTCTCCCAGAGTGCTTTGAACCACAAAGCTGTGTTTCAGGAGGACTTGGTTCTACCAGCTGCATATCACAGGGAGGTTCTGAGGATGAACATGTAAGTCCAGGCCAGGCATGGTGGCGCATGCCTGTTATCCCAGCACTTGGGAGACTGAGGCAGGAAGATCACCATGAGCTCGAGGCCAGCATGGGCTCCATAGTGAGTTCAAAGCCAGTCTGAACTACAAAGTGAGATCCTGTCTCAAAAAAAGAAAATGTAAGTTCATTTTTTAAAAAAAGCAGGTTGGCTACATTTTTAAATCATAGTATTATAGAAAGCTGAGTTAGGTAGAAATATTATAGGCAATCTGACAGGGCTAGGCCCTGGAGAGAGTCAGTGCAGAAGATGAGAACATCAAAACTGTGGCAAAGGTGCATCTGAAGAAGATTAAAATCACAGTGGCTAGATTTATAATCTTCCCTAAGGGATAAACAAAAGCTTGAGGTTATTGGTACCACCCTTTTGAGATTTCTCATATAAATAAACCATTATCTCATTAGGGGTCAGCCACTAAGACCAAGACTATTAAGATGAAAACCAAAGACAAGACAGAAACTATAGATTATCGACCAAGGTTAATGATGTCATCCGTATGTCCTTGCTACTACTGGATCAATATTAGCTAAGTGAGGGCCAGGCAGGTAGCTCAGTGCCACTGAGCCTGCCTTGCAAGCACAATGTCCTGAGTTCCATCCCTGGTACCAAAAAAAAAAAAGGAATATTAGCAAAGTGCTATGCTTGTAATCTTATTGGTTAATTTCACTTTGACGGATGCTGTACCCACCTTGTGATTTTGCTCTATAAAACTCTCAGAAAAGTGGGCTCTGTGGCAACCCACTTTCTGCTCCCCTCCTGTCTCTCAGGAGCTCTCTGTCTCAGTAAATTTTCCTACTCTTAACCTCTGTTGTTCCTCAGAATTCTCTCTTCGATTTCAGGGAACACAAACTCTGTATATCTGACATCTAGCAGGTTGGGAGTTATGTTTATTTTCCCTGTATCAATAGGCCCAATAGAGTTGTCTTTAATTTCTTTACTTTTTTTGGTACCAGGGATCAAACTCGGGACTTTGTGCTTTCAAGGCAGGCGCCGGAACCACTGAGCTAAATCCCCGGCCCTATCTTTAATTTCTTGATACCATCCCAAGTGATGTGCATTTCCATTTAAAGCAAGGAGCCCAGATTGCATCTGAGGCACATTATTTTTGGTCACTTTAGATAATCACCAGGGAGATCTAAGTTCCCAATGGCCTGGTCCCACCCCAGGCCAATGGTGTCACAATCCCAAGATCTAAACAAGTGACTGGGGCACAGGAAGTGCTGACTGCCCTGGGTGGTGATAGTTCTGGATGCTCCTGGCTACAGCTAAAACTGGAAGCAGAGAAATTTAATCCAGCTTTATAACAGCTGGGGCATTCCTAGAGGTCCAAGCTCGATCTTGCATATCACTGTAATCACAGCTTTTAAGAATGCAAAGCGGGGCTGTTCACCACTCTCCCCTGAGCCTGCAGTTCTGAGTACTTTGGAGGTGACCACTCTCACCTCGCTGTGTGGGCTAGAACGACACCTGGCCCCTCTGGGCTTCAGGCCCCTGACCATACAGTGAGGGCCCAAGCTGTGTACTCAAGTTTTCCCTCGGACATCTGCCCCAGGCCCCGAGATCTAGGGGCACTGTCCAGAGAGCCCTCTCCAGTGGAGACAAGTCTTTCAAGTCTTACGCTTCATTTTTAAATTTTTTTCTCAGTACCGGAAATCGAACTAGGGACCTTGGGCTTGCAAGGCAGGTGGAGGTGCCACTGAGCTACATCCCCAGCCCATTTATATTAAAATTTTACTTAATTTATTAGTGTACTTATTTTTGTGGTGCTGGTGATTGAAACTAGGGCCTTTGCTCTGAGCTATATCCTCAGCCCTTTTTATTTTTTATTTTGAGGTAGGATCTTGCTAAGCCACTAAGTTTCCCGGGCTGGGCTTGAACTTGAGATCCTCCTACCTCAGCCTCCCTGAGTGCTGGGATTCCAGGCGTGTTCCACCACTCTGGGTTTGTTTTACCTTTAAAATGCAGTAGAGTTGTGCATCAGACATCCCCTGTTCTACAGTTGCATAGTCTGCTTTTATATGAATGCATGATTTATTTATTTAGGCCCTGCTCGTGCACATTTAAGTGCTTTCTAGCTTTGCTTTCACAAGCAATGTGACGATGAGTATCTTTGTGTAGCTGTACACATATGCAAGTATTTCTGTGGGATTAATTCCTAGAAATGAAAGCGCAGGATCAAAGGATGTACACGTTAAGTCCTCGTGGGTCCTGCTCACTTGTCTTCCACAGAGAGAGTACAGCTGCCCACGCCCCACATTAAGATCTGAGAGCCAGTTTGCCCACACGGCTCTGGCTCCTACTAAGAAAACCGTCTGCCAACACTGCCACCTGCTGCTCACACTGGGAAATGCAGCCTCCCTATGCCCCGCACAGTGCTGCTTCCAGAGTGCTGGAGGGACCCTCCGCATTTACCCAGGCTTCCCTGCAGAAAAGGACAACGACAAAACCCAACCTTTCCTGAGGAAGCAACTGCTGCTGGGACAGGGCAGGTGTCAATGCACAGGATTTTGCAACCAGACAAAGTTTCTATTTTGCTGTCTCTGCCACCCACCAGCTGTGTCTGAGATTTCACCTTATCTGCACCTTTAGCAATGATGGTAGGATTTGATGCAACAATGTATTGTTTCTAGAAAGATGCAAGGTGAACAGACCGCTCCCAGGGAGGTAACGCCCGCGGCAAGTGAAATATAGAAAGACCCTTCATCCTGGGAGTCAGGGAAACACTCAGGAAGCCGGATACCCCCTTCTGCCCATCAGATTTGCATGACATGCACCTGCATGTCAGTCAGGGTTGTGACAAAATGCAAATTAAAATGTGCTTTCCCACATCTTCCCATCAGATTAGCAAACAAGTGGAAAGATGGACAACATCTGGTGGAGATCAGTGGACTCCCTTTCTTTTGGGTAGATGTATGAATTGCTCCATGGCTTTGGAAATGACACAGCAATAGCTAATAAAACTTTTATGTGCCTGGCCTTTGACCTGGCAATCCCACTTCTGGGAAACAGTCAGAGAAAAGTAAAATCTCCAGACAATAGCTGAAGTACTCTGATAGCAAAAACAAAACAATCTAAATATCCACCAGAGGAAGATAGCTAATTAAATACTGCCACAGTCATGCCAGGGCCAGAAGGATGTCAGAGTTTTTATGTTAATTTCATAGCCTTCTAATTTCCTGGATTCTTTTTATTGCTTGAGTAAGTTTTATCATTGATTTCCTGGGATTTTTCAGGTACCATATCAAATCATCTGCATATGATGTAGAGAGCGATTTTACTTCTCTACCCAATCTTATATCTGTAATTGATTTCTCTTGTCTAACTGCACTGGTTGATACCTCTAAAAGATGTTTATTTGACAGCAGAGAATATACAGCTATAGTGTTAAGCGACAAAAAACCCCAACTTGTAAATAGTAAATACTGTACAATCCCTTATTCTAAGCATACACTGAGACATTCTAGATACATACATATATATGTATGACATACACACACACACACACACACACATATACATACATACATATGTGTCTATTTGTGTGAGCATGCAATTTCTGCATAGGGATATGTCCCAGACACTAGGCCTGGAAGGAGCAGTATACTAGTTCATACTGTCTGTACCTCTGAATTGTTAGCTACAAGATTATGTCTCTTTCATAATGTAAGCAAAATGGTTAATGTGTAAAACTTGGTTTTTAAAAAAGGAAATGGTGACGAGATGTTTTGTGCACAGGATGTGACAAACTTGATGCGGCTGATTCGCAGCACAAAGTAAGTGCTCAGCAAACAGTGCTTTTTTCTCATTTCCCCACACCCTCCTAACAGTTTTAGGATGGCCCTACAGGAAAGGTCACAGAGAAACAAAGAAAGCACAGAGGTATGGGTGTGGGGCTGAAAACCACCTACGGCCATCTGAGCCCAGAGTCTGTCTCCACCACACTCCCAACTATACCTCTGGAGGAGGAACTGGGCAAGAAGTCACTTGTTGAAAGTCCCAAGCAGCAAAGGGAAGAGCAGGGATTCGAACCCAGGCCTCCGATGTGAGTGCCTGAGACTCAAACACACCGCTCTTCTCAGCCTTGTCGGACATTCACACATGGTCTTCTAGGCTCTCCCAGGAGATCTGGAATCAAATGCACTCAAGGGGACCCAGGGACCTGTGTTATTAGCAAGCACAGAAGATCCCAGAGGATGCTGCTTGTCAGGGAAGTTTGAGATATGGGGACCCCGGGGGTGGTGCACCCCAGTGGTTCCCATGGCCCCCAGCCATGCATCAGCCAGGAAACTCTTTCCTAACACTGATGTCCTCTGTAGCCAAAAAAAAGAGAATGAGGTGGATTTTTCCAAACCGATGTGGAAATGCTATCAACATGGGGCTCACTGACAGCTCAAAACGGCAGAACGATTCTTCCAGTATGATAGACCTACATTACAAAAGCACACGGCTCATAACTAAGAAAAACGAGGGCACATGTTCACTGAAAGACACACACAAAAATGTTCATACCTGCCCCCGAGTGGAAACCACTCCAATGTCTACCAGCCAGAAACTGGATGAACAGTCTACTCAAGTGAAGTATGATACAGCAATGAAAAAGAACAAACTATTAATACATGACTCTCAAAGACATTAAATTGGGTGAAAGAAGTCAGACACACAAAGGCATATTTGGCATGGCTCCACATAAGAGGAAATTCAAGAATAGGCAAAACTGACTGGTAGTGAAAGAAACCAGGACAGTGGTTCCCTCAGGGATGATTAGTGGCTGGGAAAGGGTATGAAATGTTTAATCCACTCTCCTCTGTATGTATAGAAGGTGTGTGCTTTCCCATATGTAAGTTATACCCCAATAAAAAGTGAAAATAGAAAACAATAAAATACACAATCGTGTGTGTGTGTGTGTGTGTAGGAACCTGTTTAGAGAAAGCACTATCAGGATATACTCCAGATAATAACAATGTTTATGGAGGGTTGGGTTGGGAATGGGAAAATGTGGAGAACTCTCTTATTAATCCCTCTAAATTGTTCCGTATAGCTTGAATTTTTTACAAGAAGCGTGAGGTACTTGTAAAAATTTTTAAAGCAACATAAAACAAGAAAAGATGTGCATGCACTCCACACACACACAGATCACAGGTCCACTTCAGATGTGCTGAACCAGAGCTTCCACCAGGAAGCCCAGCTCTGGTC
The DNA here is from genome assembly GCF_000247695.1 of Heterocephalus glaber. The sequence continues at coordinate 5,868,913 of NW_004624790.1, read as the reverse complement.
CAAGCCCTGCATTCCCAGCACTGTGCTCCTGTACAGCCCCCATGGTGGGGATGTCCTTCCTCTTTCAGTAAAGACCCCATGGTGCTTACCCGCTGACAAGGAGCCTCGGGCCAGCTTGGGCAGCAGCAGGTCGAGCTGCCGGAAGGTGTGGAAGATGTTGGCTGAGTGGGTACGGTCCTGGGCCTGGCTCTCCAGGGTGCCTGGCGACGCCTCCACACCAAACAGGGTCAGGTAGCCGGCTCTGCAGACAACAGCAGCAGGTCAGGGCTTCTCCTTGGAAACTTCCAGCCAACACTCCACAGTGGCCAAGAAGTTTCTCTACTCATTCACCAGTGGAGCATCTACTACTCTTACTGTGTGCTGGGACTCTGCTGGGCACGGGCAGTCAAGACAGACAGGAACTCCTGACTGGTGGTGTTGAAACTGCAGCACAGGGAGGCGCACAACAGGCCAGAGAAATGAGTTACACGAGCTCCACATCAGCAGTGCTCATGGAGCAGGAAAGCAGTTCAGGGACATTGGGGTGGTGACACTAATGCCTGTGGAACAGGGCTCATAGGTAAGCCAGAGGGTGAGAAGAAACATGTGTGGGAGGAGCAAGAGAGGGGTTCAAGAAAGAGCAAACAGCAAGTGCAAATGTCCTGTGGCAGGAAGGAGCTGGAAGTGTTGAAAGGCCCTGAGGAGGGTGGTGAGGTGGAGCAAAGTGGGCAAGGGGAAAGGGTGTGAGATGAGGGGCAGAGATGAGGAGAGGAGATGCCTGGAAAGGGTCAGGGCAGGCTTCCTGGAGGAGGCAGGGGTTGTGCTGAGACCCGCAGAACGAGTAGGGGAAGGACGGTGGGCTGCAGGCAGAGGGCAATCTATGCAAAGACCCGGAGCCCAGGCGGCAGCCCAGCCTGGTCAGAGAGCTGCCAAGTGATGTCAGGGCTGCAGTGTGAGGGGAGAGGGCCGTGTCAGGGATTTGCCAGGGATTTCCCTTCCCTTCCAGGGAAGGACTGTCCCATGGTGACAAGGGTGCGTATACTCCTGCCAACTTGCACGATGAATATAAAAACAACAATTAACTCAGGGGACCCGAGGTTTCACAGTGCGATGCAGGGATCTTCCTGGACTCCTCGGCATCAAAGCATCCGGCTGCAGGCATCGCCTGTACAAATACACACACGACCCCTAGGTGGCGCTAAGCGCTACAAAAAAAAAACTAAGCTGGCCCCAACCAGGTAATGAGAGCCCACGTTAGGAAAAGGGTCAAGAAAGGCCTGAGGGGTCCTTGAGATGAAAGCTGAATGAGGGGAGGCGGGAGCCATGCAGACAGGGCAGGGAACACAAACTGCAAGGGCTGCCAGGGACCCTGCCCAGCCTGTTCACCGGGCAGCCAGGAGGCTGGGGTGAGGCAAGAAGACAGAACTCTGGGTGTGAGTGCGGCAGGGACTGACAGGACAGGCTGAGTCTGCACCTCCATCTCCGTCCCTCCCATCCAGCCGCCCTTTCCCTCCCTGCGTCTCTTTTCCAGGGCTGGGGATCGAACGCAGTGCCTCACGCATGCTGGGCAAGCCCTCTACCACTGAGCTACACCTACCTTACAGCTCTTTTTATTTATTTTGTTTTGAAATGCTCTAAATTGCCCAGGATGGCCTCGAACTTGCGATCCTCCTGCCTCAGCAGGGATTACAGGCTTGTGTCACTACGCCCAGCAATTACCCATTCCCTTTCTGTTTCCAGGGCTGCAGGTGGCCACAAAGGCCCACAGGTGCAGAGGCAGGAGGTGGGAGCTCCAGGCCAGGCCCGGATTTACATCGGACTCCCCCGGCCCTGAGCCTGCTCCATGGCTCGGGAAATAAACTGCCCAGCTTTCCCGCCCCTGCCCAGGGACAGGACGGCAGGATCACTGGGGAGTTTAAAGCCCGGGACAACTGGGAGTCACCCTACATGAACTTGCTGGGAGGTTTTCACTGCCCCTCAGTCCCCACTCTACAATGACAGGGTGACCCAAACCCACCCCATTTCCACCCCGTGCTGCGTCTGCCCCACTCTGGCAGCGGAGGAGGAAGGGGTCACTCACACATGAAGGTCACGGCTAGGAGCGCAGCTCTGGAGCCAGCCCCTACGGTCCCACAGAGGACTTGCCAAATGACTTAGAGTCTCAGTTTCCTCCTCTGTCAAACAGGGTGTGTAAACGGGGTGAGGTCGAGGTGGTTGTGAGCACTGAGTGGCCACGTAGAGTCTACACAGATGCACACAGGGGCCACACATGCACATGTGTGTTGAGTGGCTGCGCTTTATCCCGAGACTGCTCTTCTGGTCTGCAGGGCTGAAGAGCCCTCTCTGATGAGAATCTGGTCAGTCATGGCAGCACCAGAAGTCAGGGCACTGTCCTTAACCTGCTCCTCTCCTGCTCCCACACTGAGCCCCAGCCCCAGCCCTGCCACCACCCTGAGAGTAAAGTCCAAAGCCTCCTGTGGAGTCTTGGCTCAGTGAGACCTGGTTCTGCCAACTTCTCTGAGCTTATCTCCTCCTTTGTCCCTGGGGTCACTCTGCTCCATCCACACTGGCCCTCCTGCCAAGTTTCTGCCTACCCCCGGGCCTTTGCACTTGCCATTTTCTCTGCCAGGACTGTGGCACCAAGGGCACCTTGGAGTTAAGTCTCGGCTCTGAGGTTGGATCTTTGAGGGTCACTTCCTCATCAGGCTGGCAGAAAGCATCCAGATGCTGTCACCCCTCTGTGGATCTGCCTCATGTTCACTACTCTCGGTGTAAGGACTTCATCTGCCTGTTCCCCTGCAATACCCTAGAGCCCAGAGGGCACCCAGCACTGCTGAAGGAAGGAACACAGGCTTGTGCCACTTTTACAACAAGTTTACAGGGTCTGATCGCAGCTCCAGGCCTCCCAAACATCTTGATTTGCTGTGGTCTGAAATCAGAGTCGGGAGCCACAGGACAATATGGCCCCTTGTCTTGCTTGCTGCTCCCTCTCTGGTGCCCACAGGGTCCTTTCCCAGCTCACGGGCCAGGCCGGGTGAACCTGGGCCTCCGATGTAGCACCCTCCTTGTCTCACTACTTGGGTATCATTCCAAACTTGTCTCCCGTCCACAAAGTGCTCTTGGTCTCCTTGGCCACTGCCTGTGGCTGACGGAGTCCAGTGTGGGGGTCTGTCTGGGACAGCGACAGTCCTGAGCTCACCTGAGCAGGCCACTGTAGCAGAACTCGAAGAGACCAGACTCGTGCCAGTCACCAGCCGCCTCTGCGGGGTCCCCTCGCAGCACGGTGTGGAGGTTGGCATACATCGCGTCTGTGAGAGCCTGCAGGTTGCTGTGCTCTAGGGTCCTGAGGCGGGTGACAAAAGGGTGCAAGTACAGTCCCAGAAGGAAACATAACTCTCAGCCACCTCCCTCCCCAAACCTTGGGTCCCAGAGGCCATGGTCCCCACCGAAAATGGGTGTCTGTGGAAGACTGGCTCCAACAAGAAGGCATTATTATCTCTGTCACTATCAACAACAATGATGGTTACTCTCTACTGTGCTAAGCATACAGATCGCATTTCAGAGGAATAACAGTTACAGATGGAGAAACAGCAGCACGGGGGAAAGGGCCTGGCCCGAGGCCACACAGCCAGTGAGAGGCACAGCTGGGACAGAAGTCTGGTCCGCCCAACTCCAAACTAAACTCCTGACTGGGATAGTCTGTCTCTGCCTGGGGCACATTTCCTAGAAGAGGAGGAACTAAAAAGTCAACACTTCCCAGAATTCCAGGGAGGTCCTGTTTAGATCCTTAATCCCCTGATTAAGGACTCTAATGAAACACAACGCCAGGTGAATGAACATGACAGGAGGGAAAGGAATCTGGGCTGGTGACGTGGTCCCTCAGGTTGGAGAGACCCTGTCTGGGGACTGGGAGAAGACAGAGGCTCTTCTGCTGAGCCTCCATGATGCACAGTCCATGCTGAGCCAAACTGAGGGTGCGATTGGAGGCCAAGAAATGTGGACCTCTCTCTAAGGGCCAGATGGCCAGATGGCTAGACCGGCAGCGCACAGCCAACAGTGACTCCTGCTGGCAGCAGAAAGAACAGCCGGCATGCACCCACTAGGGACTTCAGTTGCTTTGGTTTTGTTTTCTCCAAACAGTTTTTACTGTACACCTGCTGTGGAGCCAGGCACACCCCACCCAGGCCTTGGACCACCCACAGGGACCACCTCCAGCCACTCACGGTTTCATCTTGGCCTTCTCGTTACTGGGGTCGTAATGTGGGAGCTGCACACTGAAAATCCGCTCCATGAGTAAGACGGCGTAGGCGTGGAAGTCCAGCCTGGTGCGTGGCTCCCACATCACCTTGTCATAGGAGTGCGGGTCCAGGAGGACAGTGACATACCTGCCCCCCAACAGCACCTGCGGGGAGGAGTGCCCATGAATCACTGCTATCGTTTACATAGAAAATGTCCCCTGAAGTCTCAAGCGCTCCCAGGTGGGACTTTGGGGAGTGACTGGATCGTGGATGTGTGATACCAGATCACTGATGTAATAAGTGGATCGGTTCACTGATTGGGTTAATGAGGTTCTGGATGTGGCTGGATGGATTGGCTAAAGGCAGAAAGACCCACCCTGGGTGTGTGTGGCACCAACCAATAGGCTTGTAGCCTGAATGGAACAAAACGGAAGAGAGGAGGAGCTGGCTCTTGCTGCCTCCTGCCTGCCACACAGTCGACTCTTTCTCCTTTGCCAGGCCGCCCTGCCTTGGAGCCAGGAGACTATGAACTGAAACCTCTACAAACTGTGAACTAAAATAAACCTTCCTCCATTAACCTGTGTGTGTCAAGTATTTTGTCGCAGCGACAAGAAAGTAACCAAGACAACCACACAGTGCTCAGTGGTGGAGTCATCCCACACGCCAGGCACTGTCCTACAAGGGATGTAACAGTGTTCTTATCTACCCTCATCAGCACCGGCCAGGTAGGGACCCTCACTCCCCCGTGCATCTCACTGACAAAGGTGAGCAAGGCACCCCGGATTTCGTACTGAGAAGTGGCAGAACCAGGGCTGGAATTCAGTACTTTTTTAGTGTTCTTTACCATCTCACATGTAAGCACCCACCATGGCTATCTTGGTTACAGTCACATCTCCAGCAGCCAAGACAGTTTGCCTACAGAGGGCAACAAGAGGGTGCCATGGATTTGTGTATCATGGATGGATGGGGTGGGGGGTAAGGATGGGTGGAGGGGTAGGTGAATAAATAGGAAGGATAAGTGAATGGATAGAAGGAAGGAAGGGAGAGGGAGGGAAGGAAGAAGAAAAGAAGGGAGGGAGAAAGAGAAGGAAGGAAGATACAAGGGCAAGTGTTGGGTAAATGCTAGTGGATAGAATGTTAGATGACTAAATGGAAGAGCAGATCAAGGAATCTAATGCTGGATGAAGAGAAGGATAAATGGGCAGCTAGAGGTTGGCTGGAAACTAAATGTGTGCGTGAGTATTGGGTACAAAGATGGCAAGATGCTAAGGAGATACTGAGTAAACAGAATGGAGGATGAATGTGAGATGGATGAATTTAGAAGTACTGGGGACCCCTGAAATGTTACTGGAAACCTCTGTAGTAGGTTTTAGTCTCTTGTTTAGTGTATGATGCAGGCCTGAGAAATCAAGCTAAAAGACAGAACTAAGAGAGACAGAAAGCAAGATGTCAGGATGACCAATGCTGGTGAAACCGACAAAGGTCCTGGCCAGCCTAAGCCGCTGATTTTTATTGGTAATCAATTAGGATAAAGGGTAGCTATGTGTAAGGGCAGAACTATGTGTGAGGATGCACAATCATGTGGTTTTTATGGAAATTAATGTAAGCAAGCCTCATAAAGGACAAGATAAAGCATTCTCAAATTAGGAACAGAATAGACAAAATATATGGTTGTAATTAGAACATTGTCTTTTTAGTAAAAAGGTTTTAGCTTTCGGAATGGAATTTGGGTGTGAGTTATTCTGACCTTGGCACATAGGCTTTGGCCAGACTCGTTTTTTTAAAACAAGCCAAATGTGGGGTTAACTCTTCACAGCTTATACTGTTTATAACCTGTTTTAGACATAATCAATATTGTAGTCTTCCACAAGAAGGATACATGGAGGGGCCGGGGATATAGCTCAGTGGTTTCCTCACCTGCTGCGCAAGCGCAAGGACCCGAGTTCGATCCCTGGTACCAAAAAAAAAAAAAAAAAGAAGGATACATGGAAGGTGGGTCTATGGATGGTAGCTGTGGAGTGGATGCTGGGAGAAGGGATGGATGGAGATATAAATAGATAGAGACTGACACCAGATACTGCATGGATGGACAGCTGAGTGTTGGGTGGACAGTGGTAGGTGGATGGAAAGACGGGTAAATAAATCAAAGAATGGAAGGTAGTGGGACTTGAATCTAGGGGTGAAAGTTTGATGGATGCTGGGTACATAAGAATTCTGGGTAAATTTCAGTAGGCAGAGGGACAGAGGTGGATAAAGGGCTGAATAGACACGGGAAACATGCGGAAAGAGAGATGAGTGAGTGGTGGGTGGGAGAGTGCTGGGAAATGCTGAGTAGGAAGGCGGAAGAGTAGTGTGAGGCGGAAAGTGAATGCATGGCTAGGGGTCAGCTGGATGGATGGCAAGGACCGAGAGACGGTGAATAACTGCATAGCTCAACACTGGAGGAGCTGAAAGGACGCTGAAAAGAGGCGGGTCAGGAAGCACTGGAGGGACAGATGGACAGAAAGTGGGTGGGCCCTGGGTGTGCACAGATGGGCGGCTGGCGTATGGACAGATGCTGGAGCACAGTGCACGCTAGGTATGAGGCCAGCTGCTCATCCCCTTCCCTCCAGGAGGCACTTACGGTAAAGATGTCACCATGCTTGTCCTTCATTCTAGTGAGGAAGCTGGCGACATCTCTTCCAAACTCCAGGGCGTGGCCCAACCAGGGGATGCTGCCCAGGTCCAGCGGAGGCTCACCAGGTCGCCTGCAGAAGACATGGCACTTAGCACAGGAAAGCAAGGAAGGGGACAGAGTGCCACCATGGGGAGGTCACTGGAGAGGTCAGGGCAGGCTCCACGGAGGAGGCACTGGGCAGAGACTGGAGTGGTGAGGGGGAGGCACATGGGCATCCAGGAGAAGGGCTTTCTAGGGAAACAGTAAGTGCAAAGGCCCTGGGGTTGAGCTGTGTGTTCAGTAGGGAGGCGAGTGAGGCCGGACTAAGGCCAGCAAGGAGAAGCCATGGGCCCTGAAGCCAGAGGAGTGATAGGGCAGAACAGAGTCTCGCAGGCAGCTCTGAGGACGTCGGCTTCTTCTTGAGTGATGCAGAGCCAGGGAGAGTGTCAAGCAGTGGAGGGACAGGAGGTGGAGCAGGTGTTTGCAGGATGCTTTTGGCTGCTGTGTCCAGAATGGGCTGTCTGGGGCCCCGTGGGGCAGCCATGCCCGCGGAGGAGGAGCGCCTCCCAGCGCCCAGTGTTCTCGGGTTTTGGTCATCGCGCACACCCTGGCCTGCCCACGGAGACAGAAGAGAGCACAGCCGGCTCTACCAGCTTCACTCCGGCCCTGACTGCCCCCTGCAGCTCCAGACCTCAGGTGCCGCAGTGGCGAGATCCAGGCCAGCTCCCGAGTGCCAGCCTGTGCAGCCTGGGGCGAGGAGGTCAGCATGGGCTGAGGGAGGAGCAGCGGTAACAACGGTCCTCTCTCAGGGGGAGGCAGGGCTCTACGGTGGCCCACAGAGACCACATCTGTGCGCGACCCCTCGGCCAGTGCCGCTGGGGCAGGTGGCCTTAGGAAAAATCATTCTTCTTAACAGACCGGGGAGCCAGGGCTAACAAGGGACAGGGCTCTTCCCAGCAAAGAGGTTTGCTCACTGGTCACCGACGACAGCCCTGTCTCCTGGTTCCGGCACACTGTCCTCAAGGTGGTCACCTCCGCTACCCATGTTTTCAGCAGAAATTCTCATCTTCTGAATTTCTATTCAGAACCTTTTTTATTTTTTTTATTTTTACTTTTTGCTACCGGGGATCGAACTTGGCTTCTTGGGCTTGGGCAGCAGGCAGCAAAACCACTGAGCTAAATCCCTAGCCCCAGAACCTTTTTTTAGACTCTAATTCTTTTCTATGCTGGTTTTTCATGTTTTGGATTTTTTTTTTTTTTTTTTTGGTACCGGGGATCAAACTTGGGACTTTCCCCTTGTGAGGCTGGTGGTGGAACCACTGAGCTAAATCCCTGGCCTGGTTTTTCATGTTTTGCATCATTTTGTTTAGCTCTGCTGGCTTTTCATAGGTGTCTTGTGTAGATTTGCAGATTTGTTTTATTTGGCCCATTATCTGTTTACTTCTATCTTCTGTGAGCTTACAAAATGCCTTATTGGCCTGTTTTGTTATCTCTTGTTATCCTCTCAAAGATTCGGGTGTGTGGCTTTTGCCTTTCTCCCCTTCTATGCCCCATGGATCAGCTTTCCAAGTGCTGGGAGTTCTGCTAGGCACTGTTTCCTTGTCCTCCCATGTTTCTGTTTGTTGTGGTGAGGCTTGTGGGCTGTGGCAAGCTTTGTTGCTAGTACTGAGACCATTTAGTTAATGTCTACTTTTCAGTGGTGCCCTCTGCATGTAGGTAAGTATTGGTCTTTGCCTCTGTCCCAACATCCAACCACCTCCATTTACTTGAGTGAGAAGGCTGCAGTTATGTGGCTCAGTACCCAGTTCTCCAGGAATGGGCCACCGCTGTATTGTTAATGACCCCAAGCCAAGCCAGATATGGGCATCTAGAGAAAACTAATTGATACCAACAACTATGTCACCTTGGCTATAGTAAGAAAATCAGCAACAATAATAGCATCAAAGACAAACTGGATAGTGACAAACTCTAAGGACCAATAATGTACCACCCTTAACCATAGAAAAGAGATCTATAATTATAGTATGAACACTAAGACAAACCAAATACTGACTTAATACTGACCTACAGCAAATATCTACTACTAAATGGAACAACTTTACTCCAGTAACAATAGAATAGTATTGAACAATAATAGCATACCAGTAACTAGCTACCTAGAGATTCATACTAGTTGTACTAGTAAAGGTAGAGAGAACCAGAGAATGAAAAAAGTAAAATTTGAAAAATTGATCAATGGGATATGAGAAAGAGGAGAGAAAAGAGAGACAGGGAATCCTACTGAGGAGTAAAAGGAAATTAACAGTGTTAGAAAACAGTCACAGGAAAGAATGAACAAGAAAAAGGAAAGCAGAGCATAAGGCAGGAAATGAAAGATAAGAGGCAGAAGAAAAATGAAAGGGGAGAGCCAGGGATTTAGCTCAGTGGTTTTGATGCCTGGTGTGCAAGCGCAAGGACCTGAGTTCGATCCCCGGTTCCCCCCCCCAAAAGAAATGAAAGGGGAAAGAAAAAATGAAAAGAAACTAAAAAGAACAACAAAGACCAAAAGAAGAAAAAGAGGGCATCAGGAGAGCCTGGCAGCCGGAGTGGGCCTGCTCGCTTCCCAGCAGGGAATCAGCGCAGGAGAGGGGCCCGAGCCATGGGAGAATCCTTCTTGCCTGCTTTGAGGACAGAAAGGGCCCCAAGGCAAGGAACGTAGGTGACAGCAGTCTCAGGGCAGGCGGGAGACAGGGACCTTGGTCCTCCACCTTCGAGCTGGGTTCTGCCCCAAGCTTCCGGGGGAAAGGCGGCTGTGACCACCTTGATCTCAGCCTTGTGAGCCAGGGGCACCGTGCCCAGCCGCCCCCCAGACTTCTGCCAAGGCTGTGAGCGACTGACCAGCTGCTGCTGAAGCTGTTAACTCCGGCGGTTTGTAAATAACCACTACACACAGACTCACAGGGCACTGGAGGCAGGGACCATGAGCTAAGAGAGCCTCCCTCCGTGAAGATCACAGAATGAGGCTCACAATGCTGTAGGACCCACAGTGGATCCCTGGAAGCCCCTGAAAACCAGTCAGGGGTGTAGAAAGCCCCAGAAACTCACCTGCTGCAGGAGTGAATGAGGGGAACCTCACTCTGGCTCATTCACCCTCTGGCCAGAAACTCACTGAGATACACAGGGGGCAGGGCTGCTGGGGCCCTCCAGCCCTCCCTACTTTATCCCCACTAGGATGGCTGCAACATTTAAAAGGAACATAAATGTTAGCAAGGATGTGGATAAACTGGAACCTGCACTGGAATGGAAAAGGGTGTGGCTGCTTTAATAGCCAATCTGGTTTTCTCAAAAAGTTGGACACAGACTTATTCCATGATCCGGCAGTGCAGCCCTGGCACTGCAGATGCATGGTGACACAAGGGCTGGCACACAATTCCTGACAGCAGCATTACTCATAACACTAGTCACAAAGCAGAAGCAACTCAAACACCCCTTGACTGATGAACAAATGAACCAAATAAAAGTGGTATATCCATGCCACGGAACATTACTCAGTCATAAAAAGGAAAGAAGGTCTGATTCATGCCACAGCGTGGGTGAACCTTGAAACCATTAGGCTACATGAACGAAGCCAGTCACGAAAAGGCCACACACTGTATGATTCCACTTAGGAGAAATACCCCCCAAACAGGGAAATCCAGAGACAAAAAGTTGATCAGTGGTTGCCAGGGGAGTTGGGAGTGACAAGTACAAGGCTTTCTTTGAGGTGTGATGAAAATACTCTGGGATTTCATAGTAGGGGTAGTTGCTCAATCCTGTGAACATACTATGAGCCACTGAATTGTGCACTTTAAATGGGTGAATTTTATGGTATGTGAATTATATTTTGTTAAAGAAAAAATAGGGAAGAAGTGTGATTGAGACAGTGGGGGGATAGGTCAGAGAAGGTGGTCAAGGAAGGCCTCCCCAGGGAGGTTCCATGTGAGCAAAGACTGGAAGGATGACGAGGGGCGCTTTGGAAGGGCAGGGAAAGCGCAACACAGGCAGCAGCAACAGCATGTGCAAAGGCCCTGCGGTGGAGCATGCTGGATGAGGCTTCCAAGACATAAGAGCTGATGTGACTGGAGTGGAGAACATCCAGATGCGACATGACCAATGAGACTGGAGGTGACCTGGAGGATGGTGAGGGCCTGAATGTCAAGGTGAGAGTCTGAGTTCTGTGCCAACTGTGAGGAGACCCAGTGGAGGATTTGAAATGGGAGTCAGGAAGTGATGTTATTATAGACAGCTAAGTTAGGTAGCAATTTTATAGGCAGTCAGCTAGGGAGGCCCTCAAGGGAGGCAGGGCAGAAAATGAAACAGAACACACTACAACTGTGACTGGAGGCAGATTCGTCAAAGGCCAGGCCTCAAGATAAAGATGGAGCCGGGCATGGTGGTGCATGCCTGTAATCCTAGCACTCAGGAGGCTACGGCAGGCGGATCTCCACAAGTTCAAAACCAGCACGGGCTACATAGTGGGGTCAAAGCCAGCTTGAACTATAGATCGAGACCCTGTCTGGAAAAAAGACAGAAAGAAAGAAAGAAAGAAAGAAAGAAAGAAAGAAAGAAAGAAAGAAAGAAAGAAAGAAAGAAAGAAAGAAAGAAA
>NW_004624790.1:5819984-5856826 GCF_000247695.1 Heterocephalus glaber | reverse complement strand
AAAGAAAGAAAGAAAGAAAGAAAGAAAGAAAGAAAGAAAGAAAGAAAGAAAGAAAGAAAGAAAGAAAGAAAGAAAGAAAGAAAGAAATGGAATGAGCAGGCCTACATGTCTCCTTAAGGGATAAGCAATAAGTTGAAGATTATACTATATTGGTATCACCTGGCCCAATAAAGTCTGGATAGACAGCAGCCACCCAGGTTGGTAACCAGAACTTCCCAACTCATCCCTTCCTAAACATGTCTTTATTCTTTCCATGTACCCTTGCTACGTGACCTGCGTCCTTCCCCATTGGATCAATATTACCTAAGTGGCGATACTTATAATCTTATCAGTTGATCATAATTTTGACCCACGTTGTACCTTTGTACCTACCTCGTGATTCTTTTAAAAGAGACAATAAAAGGAGGCTTTTTCTATTCAAAGGTATAATTGAATAAGTAGATTTGTTTACAACCATTCTTGTGAAATACTTTGTTTAAAAAAACACGACCATTGGGGCCGGGGATTTAGCTCAGTGGTTTCGCTGCCTGCCTCACAAGCGCAAGGACCCGAGTTCGATCCCCAGTACAAAAAAAAAAAACCACAACCAGGCCGGGGCATGGTGGTGCACGCCTATAATCCCAGCACTTGGGAGGTTGAGGCAGAGGGATTGCTTCAAGTTTGAGGCCAGCCTGGGCTACATAGTGAGTTCAAAGCCAGCCTGAACAAAGGGAGACCCTGCCTCAAAAAACCAAAAAAAAAAAAAAAGAAGAAGATAACCAACTTCTTTGAAAACAGCAGACACATACCTCACCTATGACCACCTCATGATTTTGCTCTATAAAACATCCCCTGAGAAGTGGGGTCTGTGGCAACCCACTTTGGGGTCCCCTCCTGTCTCTCAAGAGCTATCTCTCTCTCAATACATTTTTCCTACTCTTAACCTCCGTTGTTCCTTAGAATTCATTCTTCGATTTTGGGGACCCTGAACTCGGCGTATCTGACATCTAGCAGGTTGGGAGTTTTGTTTTTTCTCCTATAGTAACATGACTATGCTTTTAAAGGGTAGCAACAGAGAGACACAAGAGGAAGGAGGGAGATGACAGGAGACTACTGTGACCACCAGGAAGAGCAGGCCTGGCATCTGGGTCCCCCACTTCCAGAGCAGGAGGCATCTGTCCATGCCCACAGTAGTTCAGGAGAGCATCCGTCCTCTCTACCTCTTCCCCCTCCACTCCTGTCCCCCAGCATAACCCAAGGGGTCCAACAGGAACAGGAGGTGGCCAGAAAAGAACAGCCAGGCTTGAGGACTAGGGTTGGGGGAAGATGGAGCAGGCCCAGAGAAGACAGAGGGACAGAAAGTGCCTTCCCCATCCAGCCCCTGGGCCCTCCTGAGCCCCAGCCAACATCTGAGCCCAGAGCCCAGTGTTCCAAGCTCAGTCTCCCCAGACCAAGAGGAAACTCAACACCAGGAAAGGCCAGGGACCTTCCTTTCCCTGGTCTCCAGGGAGCCCCTGGGCTGGGGCAGCTTCTCTAAGACTCTACGGGTCATGAGGGCAGCGCCTGCATGGGACCCACCTACCAGCCAGGGTATGCCAGGCCCTACCCGCCTGGGTCAGAGCCCACAGAGACAGGACCTTGGGCAGGGAGGAAGGAGGGCCTGGTGGCTGTGAGCCCACACTAGCACCGCACTTCTTGGCTTCAAATCCCAGCCAAGCGTTTTGCTGGCTGTGTGACAGCCTCTCTGGCCTCAGTCGCCTGGTCTATAAAATGGGAAGTGAAAACACGGCTGGTCATGTCAGGCTGCAAAAGGGGTGAAGGGCACCACAGAGCACATAGGAGAGTACCTGGCCCTTGTAGCCTGGATGCAGCTAGGAAACAGGACCACAAAGACTCCCAGGTCCATAGCCTAAGTGCCAACTACACCTCAGGCACTAGGTTTGGCATTTTCCAAATGACTCCCTGCTTGGTAAGACTGGCCAAGTTGCGGAGCCCTGGCCATGGGAACGCCCCCCCCAACACAATGCATCCCCCAAACGCATGAGGAAGAAAGGAGCACTGTGAGGCCCATTTTACAGAGAAGGAAACTGAGGCAGAGTGACCATGGAGGAGCTGGGTTTCCAGCCAGGCAAGTCAGGCTGCAGGGCCCAAGCTCTTGATACCTGCAGACCCCAGGCCACCCCAAGGGGACACTGACTCCCACTTTGCTGATGAAGAAACCTGACAGAGTTCTGGGATTTTCTACACCCAGGCCTGAGGGCTTCCCCTGAGACATCTTGGGGTGAGGCTTCCTCGCCTGCCCTTTCTCCAGTCAGCTCGCTGCCCAGCGAGCCTGGTGTTATTCCTGGCAGCTGGCTTCTCCCCAGAAAAGTCCCAAGATGGTACAGACAAAGGCAAGAAGCAGGAGACCAGGCACGGGTCTGGACCCCAGGCCACTGAGGCCCAGCTGCATTCCAGGGTGACTCAGCCTGAGGCCAGCCGAGGGGAGAGAGGCTCTATTTCAGAGCCTGTGGTCTCCAGCCTTGCCCACTAACACTCTTGCTTCTGGGGACTGCCAAGTCCAGAGTGGGAGCAGAGTGAGGTCTGATCCCATCGCCGCTCTGGCCCACACAGCGACTGTCACCTGCTCATGGCAGTTCTGATGTCGGATGCCCCTTCCGATTCCCCCCGCTGAGTTCTGATTCCCAGCAGGAGTCCAGAAACTGTCCTTGCTCACTCCAAGACCCCCTTGGCCTCCTGCCTGGGTTTCTCCCCAACCAGAACCTTGCAGGCCAGGCCAGGGCTGTCACCACCTCTGGGCCCTGACGGATGGCATCCTCCCTGCAGGGACACTCCGGGGGAGCAGAGACCTGCTGTGCACTCCGGTACTTAGAGCCATGCCTGGCACAGAGTAGGTGCCTGGCACACAGGGACTCGGGCTCTGGGAGGATGTAATGGGAGCCACAGGGCTGCTTTCTGCTCCACTGGGCAGGAGCCACCTAAGTTCCCGTATACTTAGCCTGCTCTTCCCCAGGGCCGACCCACAGGCCTCTAGGGGCTTCTATCGGCCATAAACAGGGGTCTCTTTTAGCTTTTCCACACCTCCCCTCACTGCCTCTGCCTGTGTAGAAAAAGCAGGTGGGCTTCTCACTTTGGTTTTTGATTTTTCTGCTTTTGAGACAGCACAGATTCAGATCATAATAAACAGAAGAAAAGAACAGCGGGGGAAGCACAGTGATAAGCAGAACAGCTGCAAGTTGGAGAGCCACCGGGGAGCGGCAGGAACTGTGGCAAGGTTTGGAGAAGGCTCTGCTGCCGAGTCCCAGGAAAGTGCGGCTAGATCTTCCAGCTCTGCACAAGGAGCTGGAGACTGGAATTCCTGCGTATAGAACCTCCCACTTTTCTCGCCTCGTACTATGTGGTACAAACCCCTGGTATGACTAAGCTGAGGCCCACTGTTTACCGACCTCTGCTACTGCAAGCTAGAATGAAGCAGATTTATTTATAACCTAGGAATTCTGCACCCTATAGGGCAGCAAACCAGCCCTCAAGCCACAGGAACCCTTTCCTGGATGCCATGTGGCCTCTGGTACCCCAGCCGATGGGTCTCCCACCCAAGAGACCTCTGTCCATGCTTCCTGCAGCAGCCACACCAGCCCAAAGAGGAAGAGTTGTACTCAGCTTGGTAAAGTGGCTAGAGACTGAGAGAACACCTCTGTGAGCAACCTCAGAGTGCAGATGGGGAAACAGGCCCAGAAAACAAAAAATGTTTATAGTACCCACATGGCAAACATTAACTTCAGTGGGCCCAGAAAGCAGAATCTGAACTTCCATATCTCCAGAATGCCAGGCATCCAGTTCCCAGTGATAAAGGGGGAAGAGATGCAACTCCTAAACCTGCTAGATATCCAAAGTGCGAGTTCCTGTTCTCCAAAATCAAAGAATGAATTCTAGGAACAACGGAGGTTAAGAGTAGGAAAACCTTATTGAGAGAAAGATAGCTTCTGTCTAAGAGAGACAGAAGAGGGACCAGAAAATGGGTTGCCCACTCACCCAACTTCTCAAAGGCGTTTTACGGGGCAAAGCCATGAGGTGAGGCTCAACCAGTAAGATTACAAGTACAGTCGCTTAGGTAATACTGATCCAATGAGAAATCACAAGGTGGACAAAACTATGAATAATCAATAAGATTATGACAACTATAGTTGCTTAGGTAATATTGATTAAATGGGGATCCAATGGGGAAATGAGTCACGTAGCAAGGGGTGGGTCAGGGATCTTTCCTGGAAGATCTTGGTCCCCCACCCAGGTGATTGATACCTATTTAGAATATCAATCACTGCTATTCATCTACATGGGCGTAGTAGTTTCTCTCCTACTACTCTGGCCTTCAGAGAATGTATCTTGATTGTCCTCCCTGTTGGAGCCTCCTGGGCTGGCCCTAGCTGCCTACAAGATAGCTACTTAACTTAGCTATCTGCAATACCAGAGCCCATGAACTATTTGGCTGCCTCTACCTACCCCAGAAAACGTGCAGCCCACAGTGCCCCACAGGAGAGACCACAGCACAGCATGTGAAACATCAAAAGCACTGGAAACAACCAAAAAGCCCATCAACAGGGACATGAATATACAGAGGAAAAAAACCCCTGAAACTTCATTCCATCAAATGATGAAATACATAAGACCCAAAGAACAGACTACATCTCTATGCAGCAAGATGAATGAATGTCAGGGCCGGGGATTTAGCTCAGTGGTTCCAGTGCCTGCCTTGCAAGTGCAAGGTCCCAAGTTCGATCCCTGGTACCAAAAAAAAAACCAACAAAAAAACCATGAATGAATGTCAAATCTGAAATTTGGAGTGAAAAAGAAACAAACGTTATGTCCTAAAAACATTTCCACACAGAGCGTGAGAAAACCTGAAGAGTTTAGAAAAATAACTCATTGCTCCACAGGGAAACTTATTCTTTTTCCTTCCTTTTGTTCAGGTGAATATTTGAATGCATAATTTTAAATTTCAGCTGGAAAAGTGTCTGGAGAGGGAAGAAAATTAGAGAGCTTATTGTTTGAAAAATCAACCAAGGCATTGTTTAAACATTAAGGTTTTCTGGCCGGGGATTTAGCTCAGTGGTGCCACCACCTGCCTCCCAACTGCAAGGTCGGGAGTTCGATCCCAGGTAACAACAACAACAACAAAAAAGTAAAGTTCTCAATGTTTCTGGAATTTCAGACTCCAATGTAAACATACACACAAACACTACACTGACAAGTTCACACCTATGCACATAAGAGTAATTATTAAAACATCTGGGAAAGTGGAGAAGAGATGACAACTAAAGGCAAAGTGCTGGCCTGGGCTGGATGGGGACATTAATGAGAAGTTGATTAAATACCAGTAACGTCCAAAGTTTAGTCAATAGTAATGATCAGCGACTCTATAGCAAGAAAAAAAGCTACTGCAAGCACCCTTTTGAGTCACCGATTCTCCAGGCCGAAGGAAAGCCTTCGGGGCCAGGAGGCCAGGGTTCTGCCCTGTCCCTGTGAAACCTCAGGGGTGGGGACTCCTTTCGGGCCTCAGTTTCCCCCCTGGCAGATGTCAATAACACCGAGCCTGTGGGCCCCACGCAGGGACTCCAGGACCGGGATCCCGCAAGAGGTGGCTCCGGGCTGCCCTGCGCCCCCAGGGCCTCTACTTAGGGGAAGGGGGAGCAGGTGGGGGCGGCCCGGCCGAGGCTGCGGCTTCTTCCACCGGGGGCCACGCGAGGCTGCCTGCACCCACCCGGTAGATCCGAGCACCTTCCTCGGGAGACCCCGGTGCTCAGCCCGGGCGGGAAGGGCGCCCCGCCGGGACCCGCCGCCCGCACACCTGGAACCCGCTCGGAGCGCAGCGGCTCCTAGGCGAGTGGGGACCGGGCGGGCGGACACTCACCGCGCGCGCCGGCGGCTCAGCAGCAGCAGCAGCAGTAGCAGCAGCGCGGCCAGGAGGCCGAGGAGCGCAGCCCCGGACATGGCCGGCGGCGGAGGGCGCGGGCTCGGCTGGTCCCACTCACTGCTGGCGCCGAGGCACCGACCCTGGCTCCCGCCCGGGCCTCGAGACCCCTCCCCGGGCCCCAGCAGGACAGGCCCCGCCCCCGGGAGGGAGGGTGTGGGCCGGGGCGGAGGACCTAGGGTGGACAAGAGGATGGAGGAGACGGAGGAGGAGGAGGAGATGGAGGCGGGGGCTGCGGGGCGCCGGGGAGGGAGGAGGGGAGGGAGGAAACGGGGAGGGGAGGGGAGAGAAAGTGGAGATGTGGGACTGCATAACCTTCGTTCCTTTTCTCCAGCCCCATTGTGATTAAATGTGAGTTAATGGATAAAGATGCTTGTTAGTTTTGGGACACTAGATAAAAATCTGTAACAGACCTAGAGTCCCAAAGTAAACTACTCAACTCCTTGTTTGCCCAGAACTGATGTTCCGGGCACCACAATTTTTAAAACAAGCTGCAAATGTCTGCTGACCATCAATACGTGACAGTCGGCCACTAACCTTTGTCCCTTTTCTTTAATTCTATATGTTAACTTCCCCCTCAACCTCTATAAGAACAGCCTCGGATTCTGAGCCAGTGGCCTCTTCTAAGCTATTTTGCTTTGGGAGTGCCGTCTGGCCAGACTAATAAAGGTCTGTTTTATTTTCCAACTTGTCTGGTGTGTTCCTTCCCGGGTGTTCTTCGCTACAGTCAGCTCCTCGGAGCGTTTGGTAAGGCCCTCGGTCTTACAGAGAGACCGCGGGGTGCTGGGAGGGGACGAGGAGAAAGAGAGGGGCTTCCCCCGCTGTCCGCTGGACCGGACTCGGACACCCCGGCCCCGCCCGGGCTGTTGGAGACTTTGGGTCCCCTGGGCGGGCCAGGCTCGGTGCGGCCCCTGGCTTTTCCACAGCGCAGTCGGTCACAGTTCAGGGACCAGGACAGCACTCAGGGCAGCCTGGGGCCCACGGTGTGAAGCAGGCCTCCCACGAGCTCCTCAGGCCATGGTGGCCCGGCTGTGCTTAGAGTGCCAGGCCCTGTGCCCGCAGCTCTGTGAGGACCTCCCTGCGGGATGGAGACAGCCCTGGTTGCCACCCTGCCCTTCCCCGTTCACACCTGGGAAGCCTTGGGGAGGTGGCTTGACCAACCCTCTGAGTCCAGCTCCTTACTGGAAACGGGAGGCTCAGAGCTGTGCTTGCTTCAGGGAGCTGTCCTCAGGCACTGGTGAGCTTGTCCACAGAAGGGAACAGCAAACTGTGGCGGCCTTGGCACAGGTAAGTTTTATGAAACAAAGGGCCTGAACAGGACCTGGGACCCAGGAAGTCTGGCACTCAGTGGTCCTGCACCTCGCCCTCCCTGACCGGCAGACTTCCTGTCATCTTCCTGTGGTGGCCTGTGGTGCCCTGGTCTCTGGGTGTCTGTCCTCATCTCCCTAGAGTCCAGTCTCCCCTCGGAAGTCAGAAGGCTCCACCCGGAACCTTGTCAGAACCCATCCCGGAACTTGCTCCGAGCCTGCCATGGCTCCTCACTCAAAGCATAGCTGGACCAGCATGACCTGCCAACCACTTCCCCTCCCTGACTTGGCTCCCGCTGCACCCACTCTGCCCCAGCCCCCCGACCCCGGCCCCTCCCCAGAGGTGCCCCTCTGCCCAGATGGTCCTCCCTAGGGGATATCCACCCAGCTTCCTCCTGTTTGTTGGGGGCAGGTGACAGAGTGTTGGCACTTCACACCTCCTGCCATCATATTAGAGATTCAGTTTGTAAACTGCTCACTTAGTCTCCGGTCTCAGTGATACAGGAAAAATATATCTCCCAACCTGTCAGATGTCAAATGTTCTGAGTTCCTGGTCTCACAACATCAAGGAACGAAGTCACAAACCAAAGGAGGGAGTGAGGTGAGTTTTATTGGAAATAGGAAGGAGAATAGCTCCTGGATTTCCAGGAGGGCCCCACGTGTGTGGCCACTGAGGTGCTTTGTCAGGAATGATTTTCACAGCAAAGTCACAGCGTGAGTGGAATGTGGATCAAACTACAATCAACCTGAAGGGTCACAAATATAGCCCCTTAGCTAACATTGATTAATAGGGAGAGGAGTCACATAGCACATGTTTATCCTTTAAGGAGGCATGCGGGTCTGCCATTTGGTCTCCATCTTGTGCCTGCAGCCGCGATCTTAATGTCTTCATTTTGTGCTGACTTCCTTGAGGTCCCAGTTCCTGTCTGACTGTATATTAATTTCTCTCTAACTTAGCTTTAGTACTTTACACTGCCTGCTATCATTTTAGAGATTGAATTTATAAATTGCCTACTTAATCTCAGTGGTCAAGGCAGTGGGATGAACCTCATGTGGGCTCTTCACGCGGCCTCAGGGATTTGGAACAACAAGTGAGGAAACGAGACTCCTGAACCTCTTTTTTATTTACCCAGCAACTGTCTGCCCATGAGGCCAGCAATCCCCAGCAGCCTTCGTGATGGGCATGGATGGTTCTCTCCAACTTTGAGGAGCTCAGGCTGTCTTCTGGCAGTGGGGTTCACAGCCAAGACCCAGCTGTTGGCCTGGGGCAGTCCACCTCAGCCGTGCAGGTGGCAGTCCCACCTCAGTGGAGAAGGGAAGACAACCTCGGAGTCTCAGAGCAGGAGCAATGGCCTAACCCAGGTGACACCACATCTCAGTGCCTGACAGCATTCAGGGAAATTAGGCACTGTTGGTGCATACTCCAGTTCAACCTCTCCCAATATCTGTGATCAGGACTCCATTTTAGTTTTCTCATCTGTAAAATGGGAAGAACAGGTCCTTCCTCACAGGGCT
Source organism: Heterocephalus glaber (assembly GCF_000247695.1). The sequence goes on along the minus strand of NW_004624790.1, from coordinate 5,848,057 downwards.
CAGTTAAATGAGAGAATGGATCATTCAGCACAGGGCCTGGCATGACACAGCTGCTCAATAGGTGTCAGCTCTTCCACCCACAACCGCTGGCTTCAGACTATAGCAGCATGGCCTCAGCCTGAATCCCTGCTGATACCCTGTTCCCACCTCTCCCCATGGAAAAACCCTTCTTGAGAGGGTGCTCCTGGCTCCTCCCTCTCCAGCAGCACCTGATTTATTCAGAAATCTGTGCAGAGCAGGTGTCTGGGGATGTGGCCCTGCCCCTTGGCCAGGAATGAATCCGCACTGGTCTGAGCACCCGCAGGGAACTGCTGGAAATTGTTTCCCTCCCTCTTTGCCTCATCTTCTTCATTGGGGGCCATCATATGGGGGGTTAGCAGGTCATGTCCTAAGGCAGGGAAACTGCAGAACCCCAGACAGAGCCACTAAAGCACCAGCCCTGGAAACCCAACCTCTAGACTTCTTGTTCAATGAGTTAAGACATCGTGAGTCAGTTTTTCTCCTACTTCAAGCCAAAACCACTCCTGAGATGGCCTTCTTCTGCCTATGGCTATGGGGAGACTCAGTGAGATAATGTCTCCCAGCCATAGCGCGGTCCTCGCCCGACAATATGGCCTCATCTTGTTGCTGGAACTTTGTACAGGCTCTGTAAGCATCGGGCTGAGGGACTCCTGACCCCCTGCTCTGGCATCTCACAAGAACATCTAGGCTGAAAGGTTGCCGAAATCCCCAACTCCCTGGGCTAGGACCGAGGGGCCCTGCTGAGGGCAGAGCTGGGGAGGCCTCCAGGGAGAGGAGCGAAGGTGCCTCGAGGATGACCCACCTGAGAGCCAAGTTTGCATCCTGGGGAACCCCTCACTTCACCCGTGACCCTGGGCAAGTCCTCTGCCCTCTCTGAGCCTCGAGGCCTGATGTGCGGCAGGGCTTGTCGCTGGCAGTAGAGAGGGCAGGAAGTCACCCACGAGGCTCTGACCCGGGAATCTGACCTGGGACGTGAGGCCCACAGGTCAGGTACAGGAGACGTCAGGAAAATTCCCCCACCCCCAGTGACAAGCCCTGGATGAGCCACTGGAGGAGTCTCGCGTGTCCAGATGTTCACTGTCTGGCAGAAAATGGACAGCTGGCCAGGGTCCCATGCCGCCAGCCTCTGCTCTCTTATCTGGCTTCTGTGGGGTCACAAGATGATGTCAGGACCCCCTGTCCCCCCCTGCACGGGGTTCTGCCTGGGAAAGGGCAGCTCTTCCCACCCCACATCCTGCTTCCTGCCTCCCGGGGATCAGGTCTGGTTCGGGTCTTTGTCTGCATTCTAAAGACTACAAACAAATTGCATTAGGAGAGGAAAATAATGTGTGGGTGTTGCCTTCTTCCAAGCTGAAAACCACCCCATCAGCCAAGGGCAGTTTTCAATATTAACTTTAGTTGATAACTTACACATTTGAAAGTCTTTTCCATAATAAGTCACTTAATCCCTACGCAGACCCTATAAAAAGGACACTATCATTACTCCCAACCTGCAGCTGGTGGAACCAAGCCCCAGAGAGGCTCAGCAACTCAACCAAGGTCACACAGTACTTCCTTTGATAGGCTGGACCATGGCACTGTGATGTCCTCTTGGGTCTGACTCCTTTACTCCCTTATGCTGTGCACACACCTGCACCCTTCCCACTTCCTCTCATGGCCGCCACTACTTACTCACCTGGAAGCCCTGCCTTTCTCTACCTTTCTGTTCATGCTAATCTGTTATGGGAAGGAGTGTTAGTTAGTCCAGGTCGCCCCAGTCAGCCAAGAAGCATGAGATGTGGCTTTTATTGGAGGAAATGCTAGGGAGGTAAATGAGGAGGGAGCCAGGACACTGAGGGGAAAGGGTGGAAGAAATGGAAAGGAGGGAGGTTGGTGGGCTGCAGGCAGCTCTGGGAGCTCAGCAAGGCTGACAGCAAGTCCTGGAGGCTCCAGAGGAACCCCGGGTAACTGGGTACAGGCCTGGCTTTGAATCCCTGCCTCCCTGGATGAGTAGCTGAGTGGTCCCTGGGCAGCTGGACCAGTGCCCCACTGTGCAGATGCTGCGTGGCCCAGTCAATGGGCCTCCCTCCCAGGGGCTCTGGGAGGCGCCTTTTTATGGTCGCTGCAGGAGGAGCACAACTGCTACCTAAAACAGCAACAAAAGCTGACTATCCCTGCTTCTGCAGGCACAGCCACAGCAGTGCCAGGATCCCTGCTTTCACTAGCAGGAGTGGGACCAGGTGGAGGGAAGGGGGGAGAAGAAGGCGAGACTCAAGCTGAAAAGTTCCTTTTCTTTTGTGCCACTAAAGAGAGGGTGGCAAGTTCAAGTCTCCCTGCAAGTATTGTCAACATACAGAGCGAACCAGCCGCCTCAGGGAGGAAATGGGGAAGGGTAGGATGGTAGAACATGGCAAGGTGCTACCTCATCCGAAAAGAAGCTGCCTCTACTCTGTTCCAGCCAACTATAACCATGTAGAAATGTCGGGGGCTGATCAGATGCCTGAATACCTGTAGGAAGGATGATAGGGCATAAAAAAAAGAGACAGAGACAATATTCAAGGTACAAGAGGGACCGACAGAAGCCTGCCTGTAGTGGACAGACTCAACGAACTCCACAGTGGACCCATTTTAGTTATTCAACAAGAAGCGCAGGGGAGGAAGTAGTGTACTTTTCCAGCCACTTCGGTAAGATTAGGGTAGTAAAATAGGAAGCAAATTTAACATCTCCAAGGCAACAAGCTAAGGTCCTTCCCCATACATGGATGCCTGCATTTTGTATTGTCCTCACCAAATGCTATCTTGTCTCAGGAGCTCTGTGATTACAGCTTTCCCACACAGCCAGGACTTCTGTAACCTTGCATGTACTTCTCTATTCCTGAGGCAAGTCAACACCAGCCCAGGACTGTGGGGCCTGTGGCCTGGCCCCTACCAATCTTTACATATCATGGCTAGTCCTCAACATAAAGATAGGTGCCCCTTGTGGCCAAGTCTTCCGATTCAAAAGAAACCAGAATAAGGGCTTTGAGTACTTTAAAATTGTGTGATAGAGTTGGTCCCCTATCGATACACATTTGCAATGGGTCAGAGGATGGGGCTGGCCAGAGGTTGGATCAGAGCTATGGTGACCAACTGGTGGCCAGAGGAGTCATTGCTGAGTTACACAGTAATAAACATGACCATCCTAGAATAGAGTAGATTGTGGTCTCCCATTCTTACAAGATCCCCATACCTGATTTTGAGGTTCATGTCCTTTGCCATGTGATGACAGCGTCCCCCACCACAGGCAGAGGACATCTCCTGACCCAGTGATGCTGGACTTGGGCCTGTGACTCAGTTTGACCCATGGGAGGTGAAGAGGACCATGCGCCCTTCTGAGTAGAAGCTTCCAGAGGAATCCTTTGTTTTCCCCGACCTTGGTTTTGGCCATCAGCCATGACAGAGCACAAACCTGAACCACCCTGCACCTGTCAGTTTCAGGCCAGCAAACCCTGTTAGAGAGAAGCATGCAGACATGAGAGGCAGAGAATACCTTTGTCAGGGGTCTTTACCGGAATGGAGTGAAGCACAGAACTGACTTAAACCCCTAGATTTATTGAGGAACAACAAAGGCAATAGGGTTTTGCTGAGCACAGATGTTTGTTTTAGATAGTACGGAAGGCAAGCAAAGTATGGGGCAGTCTGGCTGAAAAATTAACTTTTCTCTGATTGTCTCTTAGGGAGCTTTTTTGTCTTCTCTCACAAGATCTATCTCTGCTCAAACTGGCAAAACATCTTTAAGACGTTTTGGCCCTTCGAGGTCAGCAGTTTTTTACCTCCCGAGTTAACTCAAATAGACACTGACAGGAGCTCCACAGCAGCCTAACATGGAGACCCCTCTGAGCGGCAGAACTTTGAGTGAGGAAAAAGTAGACTGCTGCTATAATTCCGCACATTTTGAGACTTGTGTTATGTGCCCAACACCGACAAATGTGTGCTTTCTCTCAGAGCTTTTCTGAGTCCTTTTTGGCTGAATGTTCTTCATTAGATACTGAAGAGATTGTTTTCTATTCTCAGAGCCTTGGACTTCTCATCTGTGCAAGGGGGTAATCAAGGACCTTCCCTTGGGGGCTAAGAGTTTCCAGCTTGTGTGTCCTGTGCACGCAGTAAACACTGAATAAGAGATGAAGATAATTCTTCCAGCACACACACACCAAGTACTTATTCACCAGCCCTGTGCCAGCATCTGCAGTGGGAACTTTACAGGTGAAAGAAGACAAACCTCGCCTCATCTTTTTCACACAGAAGTAGACAGAAGCACTTCTGTCTCAAAGGCAGAGGGATAGGACAGGTGACCACCTGTCTGACATGCAGCCCTTGCTGCTGGTGGCCTCTCTGGACAGGGCTGTATGTGTGGTGAGAAGTTTGAAAGATTGCAGCCACATGAAGCCAACTCTGGCATCCTGCCTCAGGAGAGCCAGGGTTATGTGGGGAAGGCAGTAGGCCAACAGTGAGGAGCCTGGGGCAGCTACCCAGATAAAGGCAGAGCTGCCAGGTGGCCTTTGCTTCACTTTTCTTGACCAATTCCACCTGGGCTTCATCTGGGGCTGGGAGATGCTCAGGAGTGACTGCCCCCTCCCAGGTTACCTGCCAGCTCTCTGGTGCTGGAGGAGAAGGGCTCCAGCCACCTCCCATCCTTCCATTTCCCCAGGACTGGAGCACAGGCCGCCCTGTGACTCCTGACCAGCTGCCTTGGGACTTTTAGTGGAAAAAGTGATGTGGTCAGACCTCAACCTCCTGAACTGCCCACCGTCCTGCTGAGAGCCAGCCTGGCTTGGAGGACAAGGAGACTGGGGACCAGTGCCCCACCATCACCCAGATAGGCCCAAGTGCTGGCCCTCCTGCCACCCCACAGAGCCCCCAAGAGCCTCAGAACCTCTTAGTCACAGCTGGTTTGCCTGCATCCCAGACTCCAGAAAAGGACCCAGAAAGATGACAGGAAAAGGTAGAAAAATGGCTGCCTGTGCCACACTTCCCCCTTCTCCTGCTAAGATTTATGGCAAAAGATCAAGGAGAATGGGAAAGCAAACCTGACAAGCTCCATTTTTAGTGAAACCAGGAGAGATGGAATCCACAGATTTCAGAGTTCAGATTTCAGAGTTCAGATAAAGCCAAGCAGGAGGTCTGAGTAGGCTGCATGAGGACAACTCCAGAAAGCATCAGCACACACGGGCTTGCTGGGGCAGCGGCTGGGCCTGAGAGGACAGCTTCAATCCTCCCTGATGAAAATGGGTGTGGGGCTTCGGGGGAGGAGAGCACAGCCCACGTTTCCCTGGAGCTGACCCTGGCCAGAGGACAGGATGAATGACAAAGACTTCGGAGAAGACACAGTGGCATACAGCAGTGAGTCTCTGTGGCAGTGAGGAGAGAATTTTCCCACTAGGCCCCCCAGGAACCTGCCTTCATTCTTCCCGCTCACTGGACAACCAACCAGTAGCTGATCCAGGAAAACCAACCCCTACCAGTTATAAGTTTGAAAAAATAAGTATAAAAGCCTGAATACAATGATAGTATAATAAAATATGCAGTAAAGAGCAGAAAAATCTGCCTATACTGAAAAAATGATAACACAGAGTAGATGAAAACTATCCAAACCAGATTGGCATGAAATATTTTTTATTTCTGCTTTATTTAGTTTAATTTTTTGTGTGTGTACCGGGGATCAAACTCGGGACCTTGCGCTTGGGAGGCAGGTGCCGGAACCACTGAGCTAAATCCCCAGCTTGCTTTATTTAATTTGTTTGTTTGTTTTTGTGATACTTAGGATTGAACCCAGGACCTTGGCACTGAGCTACATCCCTGGCTCTTTTAATTTTTTATTTTGATACCTCTCCTCACTAAGTCACTAAGTTGCCTAGGCTGGCCTGGAACGTGCAATTCTCTTGCCTCAGACTCCCAGAGCTCTGGGATTACAGGTATGAGCCACCATACCAAACTATAAATTCTTTCTTAAAAGTTGAATGACATTTGCCTTTATGAAGGAAACAGTAAAGTAAAAGTTGAAGAACTGGGAAAGAATTAGGTAGTCAAAAGCAGCTAATTATTATGAGGTGGCTGCACACAGGAAAGAAGTGGAAGGGGGGAATCATAGGAACTAGGACAGAACAGGCAATAACATGAAGGAAGTAGGAACTGCAGAAAATACAGTGAGGGAAATACGTATAGAGAAAAGAGGGCTGGGGATTTAGTCCAGTGGTTCTACTGCCTGCCTCACAAGCACAAGGTCCCAAGTTCAATCCCTGGTACTGAAAAAAAAGAAGAGAAAAAATTAGAAGTAAAGGAAGCATTGGAACAACTAGAAAGAAAATGATAAAGGAAACAAGCAAAGATGAACCAACATATGCATAACTGGAGTTCTCAAAAAACATAAGTAGAAAATAAGTGAAGTGATTTATTTCATTTAAAGATATCATGACGTGGACTGAACTCTGTCATTCCCTGCCTCCTAAATTCATATGTTGATATCTCAACCCCCATTGTGACTGAATTTGGATATAGGGATTTTAGTACATAAAACTAAATAAAGCCCTAAAGGTGGGATCCTAATCCAATAGAATAAGGTTATTGGTGCCTTTGCTTCACAAAGCAAAACCTGATTTTGTATTGCATAAAAAGACTATTCTAGGGCCAGGGATATAGTTCAGTGGTGCCACTGCCTGCCTGGAAAGCACAAGGTCCTGAGTTCAATCTCCAGTACCAAAACAACAACAAAAAAAGATTACTCTATGGCTGGGGGTGTAGCTCAGTGGTAGAGCACTTGCCTATTTCTTTCTTTTTTTTTTTTTTTGGTACTGGGGATTGAACTCGGGTCCTTGCACTTGCAAAGCAGGTGGTGGAACCACTGAGCTAAATCCCCGGCCTACACTTGCCTACTTCTATCCTCAATGCTGCAAAAAAGACTCCCCTAAAACAATGTGGCCAGGAAAGATTAAATATGAAAGGGGTGGGGGCCAGAATTTTTCAGAGAAATGCAAGCGCAAGGACCCCAGTTCGATCCCCGGTACCAAAAAAAAAAAAAAAGAAAGCATCACAAGACAATGAAGAGTTCTTCATGATGGCAAGAGTTCAGCTGTCACTGAGGACACAGAGGTGTCCTGCTCCAGACAACCTACAACAGCTCCTTCCAGGACTGGAGGCTCCAGCTCACTTCTCTCAGCCCTTGAAAGGGGACAAGGACAAAAAAATTAAGGATATAAAGGTCAGAATCACATAATGAACAGTTACTGGCCATCAGTAGGGTGCAAAGAACACTTCAATAGTTTTTTACTTTATTGGTTTATTTGAAGTACTGGGAATTGAACCCAGAGCTTCACAAATACTAGACAAGCACTCTACCACTGAACTACACTACACACTCAGACTCTCCCCAATAATTTTTTAAAATTTAAAATAAAAGTACAAATAATAGTCTCAGAGCACAATTCATTAAAGTAGAAATTTTTAAATGATAGGGCTGGGGATTTAGCTCAGTGATTCCATTGCCTGCCTCGTAAGTGCAAGGTCCAAGTTTGATCCCTGGTACCAAAAAAAAAAGAAAATTTAGAAGATAATATAAAAGGTCCCATTCACCTAGAAAATTTTAAGACTCTTATATGAATCACTTAAACAGGAAATAAAAGCAATATTAAAGAAGTATTAAAACCATAATGGTGACAGCAATTCTATTCATCAAAACTTAGGGGTTTTAACTAAAGCAATAAATATTTCTATTAGTCTTTAACATCACTAAAAGAAGAAAAAAACAAATTAAAAACTATTTTAAAGAAGCAGTACTGAGGAAAATAAACTGAAGGAGAGCAAAAGTAACTGAATAAAGCAGAAATCAATGAGTTACAAAACAGAAAAAAACAATATTTTAAATAAATCTTTTGGTTCTTTTGATGATGGCAGCGGTAGAGGAACAACAATAAAATACAACCACCCAAGGAACACAATCCATAAAAAATGGAGAAAGTACAAGGGTAGAAAATAAGAAATAATAAAGGGGGAAGGGAAAGAAAATTAAAAGAATCATTAAGGTATACTTTGTTCATTTCTATATAAGTAGATACCCTTGCTACTTTTCTCATTGCTGAGACATAATACCCAACTCCCACAAGTTAAAGGAGGAAAGTTTTATTTCAGTTCACAGTTTGTAGAGGTTTCAATCCAGAGTAGGCTGTCTCCAAGACAAGGTGGCAAGGCAGAGGGGGATCATAGAGGAGAAACAGTTCACGGCAGGGCAGGCAGAAAGTAGCAAGCAGCCTCAGCAAGCCTCCCTTTCCCTTTTATCCCATCCAGGCTACAAGGCTTTTGAATGGTGCCACCCACACCCAGGGTGGGGCTTCCCATTATCCACACCCATAACTATGCTAAACCAATTCATGGACTAATACAGTAACATCCTTAACCCCAGTATCACATCCCCTAGATCCAACTCTCTCTGAAAAGCCCCGCCTATGGACACTTGAGACTTTGGAGGGACATCTAGACACAAGCTATAACATAATTAAAATTGAAAATGTGAGGCTGAGGCAGGAGAATCACCATGAGTTTGAGCCAGCCTGGGTTACATAGTGAGTTCAGCCTGGACTATATGGCAAGACTCAAATAAATAAATAAATAAATAAATAAAATTGAAAGTGTGAATGAAAAGGATAATTTTACAGGAAAATGTAATTTACCATAATTTATTTCAGATTAATTTCCCTCAGAACTATTTCTCAAACTTTACAAATCACCTATAGATCTCATTAAACATTCATATTCTTCAATTCTGAGATCTAGACCAGGACCTTCAATTTTTAAAAAAACTCTCAAATGGTGCTGCTGGTGGTCTCTGAATGATACCTTGAATGTTCAGGCCTTAGCAGAAGTAAAGATTATCAAAAGTCTATCCACCAAAACAACAACAGCAATAACAAAAATTTTTAAAAACTAACCTATTTTTTTTTTTGGTACTGGGGTTCAAACTTGGGATCTTACGCTTGCAAGGCAGGCAGCAGAACCACTGAGCTAAATCCCTGGCCCAAAACTAACCTATTTTTCATGGGAAAATTTTATGAAATCTTTAAAAAGTAGCTTAGATATTTGAGTTGTTTCAAAACATTAGCAAAGGGAAACTTTGAGAGTAGTTTTATGAAGCAAGTCGAATGTTAATGTCGAAGTCGAAGAAAGATTGCACAAAGAAAGCAACAAATTTCAATTGTGATTGTTGATGTAAAACTTCAAGTAAAACACTGGTAAACAGAATCCAGAAGCACAATAAAAGAATTACACATCATGACCAAAAGAGTTTTATTCCAGAAATGCAAAGATGATTCAGTATTGTGAATTTTCCACCTATTAATTTATCATATTAATAAATCAAGGAAACCAGGCATGGTGGTACCTGCTTGTAATCCCAGCACTCAGGAGGCTGAGGCAGGAGGACTGCTGTGAGTTTAGGGCCATCCTGGGCTACATAGAAAGACCCTGTCTCAAAAAAAAAAAATCTGAGAAGTCATATAATTATATCTAAAGCCAAAAGCCATTTGAGAATGTTCAACATCCATTCTTGGTGAAAATTCACACATATATGCATTCAATAAATAAGAACACATAGATAATATTCAATAAAAGAGAGATGTTTAACTCCTTAATGTGAAAAAATATATGAGTACGTTGTGGTTACTAGGAAAACCTAAAGGCATCCTCATCAAAGGATCAAGATGAAAATGTTGTCATTACTATTATAATTTAACATAGAAGTACCTATTTAAAATAGTACTGGAAGTCTTACCCAATACAACTGTAAGCTATTGTTTTTTTTTTCGTACCAGGGATCGAACTCGGGTCCTTGCACTTGCAGGGCAGGTGGCGGCACCACTGAGCTAAATCCTCAGCCTTATGCTATTTTTTTTTTAAATACAGACATTATAATTGAATAGGTGAAGATAAAGTGACCAGTATCATACACAGGAATTTATTCTTTTTTTTGTTTTTTTGCCACACTAGAGCTCAAACCCAGGAATGCTCTTCACATTGAGCTACAACCCTAGCCATTTTTTATTTTGAGACAGAGCCTTGCTAAGTCATTAAGTAGCTCAGGCCAGCCTCGAACTTGAGATGGAAAGAAATCCCCCCCATACTGGGGATCGAACTCAGGACTTTGCACTTGAGAGGCAGGTGCAGTGCCACTGAGCTAAATCCCCGGCCCACACTTGGGATTCTCCTGCCTCAGCCTCCTTCAGTACTGGGATTACAGGTATGTGCTGGACTAATAGGAAATTAGTCTATGTCTAGAAAACTTATGATAATTGAGTAAGGTTCCTGTGCAAGCACAAGGACCCGAGTTCGATCCCCGGTACCAAAAAAAAAAAAAAATTGAGTAAGGTTCAAATTAGCGTGCATTAAAATCAATAACTTTCTTATCTTCAAACAACTACTGATCGCCATAAAATATAACAAAAGAAAAGTTCTCATATGCAATGTTAAAATTAAAATTAATTATTTAGGAATAAACTTGACAAAAGACGTGCAAGACCTGCATCAGAAGCCCTTGAACCTACCCCTGAAGGACACAAAAAGCGCTTGAACAAGTGGAAAGGTATATCCTGCTGGTGGAGAGGAAGGTTCATTGTTCTAACAATGTCTATTATCCCTGGATTGGTTAACAAATTCAATGCTATCACAATAAAAGTATCAAAGGTGTTATGGCTTGTGTTTAGATTATCCCCACAAAGCTTATCCTTTTTCAGAGGTGGCTGAATCTGCAACTGTGATACTGGGATTAAGGGTGTGTGATTACTAAACCACTACAGTGAGTGATTGGTTTGGCACCGCCCTAATCCCCACTGGATGGGATAAAAGGGGCAGAAAGATGCTGTTAAGATTCCTTTGTTGCTTTTGCTACTGTGTGAGCACCATGAATTCTTTCTCTTCTGTGACACCCCTCCCATGGGCCACTCTGCCTTGGAGCCAGCCAATTATGGACTGAAACCTCTACAGACGGTGAGCTAAATAAACCCTTTCCCCTTTAACTTTGGGTGTCAGGTATTTTGTCTTAACAATGAGAGATGGCTTTTTAGCTCAAATTTTAAATTGATAATATAAAAGATTAAATGAGCTGGGTGTGGTAGCACACGCCTGTAGTCCCAGTACTTGGGAGGTGGAAGCAGCAGGATTTCTGTGAGTTCAAGACCAGCCTGGGCTACATAGTGAGTTCAAAGCCAGCTTGAACTACATAGCAAGACCCTGTCTCAAAAGAAAAATGGGGGGGGGGGGTACCAGGGATCCAACTTGGGACCTTGCACTTGCAAGGCAGGCGCCGGAACTCCTGAGCTAAATCCCCGGCCCCCCCCAAAATTTTTTTAATGAGGAAAAATATCCAGAAAACTCTCTGGAAAAGAGAAGCAATGAGGTAGGAATTAGCTCTATGAGTTAGTAAACTCCATTACAAAGTTTTGATAATTAAAACTCTGTGGCACTGGTGCATTAACAGGTGCATTGGGCCAGGGGTTTAGCTCAGTGGTTTCGCCACCTGCTGCACAAGCACAAGAACCTGAGTTCGATCCCCAGTACCAAAAAAAAAAAAAAAAAATTTAAAAGAAAACCAAAAAAAAAGCAGGTGCATTGATGGAACAAATTAGAAAGTCCTGAAATGAATCTAAACCATTCAGAAACTCATTACGTGGTAGGATTAATCACAGATCCTACTCTCTAAGTCTAGCTGCAGGGCTAGATCGGAGAGACAATACAGCTTTGAGCTGGCTTTTTCTCTCAGTGGGACACTTGCCCCCCAGAAGTGAGCCATGCTGTGGAGAACCTCAGGGGGCATGAAAATGAGTCAGGGTCCCCAAATCTTAACCTCCCCTGAGCTCTTAGCTGACAGCCAGGCTGGGAGCACCTCCTGCAGCCTCCAGGAGACGCCTCTCCACACCATCACCGACACTTGCCTTTTTTCTTTTTTTTTCAGTCCAGAAGGGTCTCAAATTCATAATCCTCCTGCCTCAGCCTCTTGAGTGCTGGGATTACAGGCGTGCACCACCACACCCACCTCTTTAAGCTTTTTTTTTTGGTACTGGGAATCGAACTCAGGACCTTGCACTTGTGAGGCGGGTGCAGTGCCACTGAGCTAAATCCCCAGCCCTTCTCTAAGCTTTTTGATAACACCAGGCCCAACTGATATGAGGTGAAATTCTTAATACGTTTTGAACAAGGAGCCTCAAAATTTCACTTCGAACCGAGCCACACAAGTAACACAGCTGGTCCTGACAGCATTAGCGTCTCCATTTTCCAGGTGTGTAAACTAAGGCTGAGTTCAGGGGTCTCACATCGCAGATCAGGAAAGGGGTGGAGCAGGGAATTCCAAGCCTAAATTGATAGCATCTGTGTGCCAGGGCCTGGTCAGCTCGTCATGTGGAGGCGGCACTGTACAGTGTCTAGTCCTGCCTCCTATGCCAGTACTTGTCATTGGACCCTGACACCAAGCAACCCTAGAAGCAGATTGTCAGTGGACAGAGAACCCGGGTTTGTGCATTGGCAGAAAACCAACGCTTGACCAATTTCAGAAGGAAAGGAAGGTGGAGTTGGAAAGAACAGTTGACCAGCCAGGACTTGGAAAGGCCAGGAACAGGCCTGCTCCAGCGGTGTGGGGAGCAGGAAGGGAAGGGCCCGGTCTTAGGGGTCCAACTGCTTCCCTTCTCAGCATTGTTTCCTCTAAGTGCCTGGGGTCTCCTAAGAGAGATTCTGATTGGCTGAGCTCTAGCCAATGTGCCCGCCCACTGCTCTTGATGGACAACCAAGCGAAGAAGGATAGGAAGTGGGGAGCGAGGGCGGAAAGCTGGGCCAGGATAGCCACTTGCCCACTTTACGGATGAGGACAGGGAAGGCCAGAGAGGGACAGGGATTGGCAAGGCCACAGAGCTCAGGACAGTGAGTCTGGGCTCCAAGCGGAGGCCCAGGGTGCCTGTCCCTTCCCAGGACCGAATGCTGGCAGGGGACAGAGGGCTGGGCTCGCTAACCACGAGGAATGGCCGCTCACAGAGGCAGCCCAGGACTTCCCAGGGGCCGGAAGCGGCCTGGACTGAGCTGCACGGGCGTCCAGCTCTCCTCTCCCTCCCCACGCAGTGAACACACCCGGCTTCAAATCCGCCCTCACCGCACCCCCCAGCCCTCCACTTTTTAAAGAAAAACTACTTAGGGAGAGGGGGTCTAGGTATTTTTCTGACGTGGATTTTTCCAGTATGTAAAACACACTGTGGACCAAATGAAATATGTGCAGGTCTGGAGACAGCCCAAGCTTGGCTGGTTTGCTAAGCCTTGGAATGTTCCTTTCTGCACACAAAAATGAATTCCCTGTTTACATGGATATGCTGCTGTGCTGAACCCACATTTCCCTTCCTCTGAATTCAGATCTGCAATGCAAACTGAGCCCATCTGTGCAGTGGTTAGCACAATATTCTAGACCTGGAGGGCCCGAGTTCAAATCTCAGCTCTGCCACTGTGTGGCCTTAGGCAAGTCACCTGACCTCTTTGGGCCTCAGTTTCCTGGGGATGAGGGCATGGGCAGACAAGTGTCTGGCATATAGTAAATACTACAAAAGGCACTCCTGTGATTCTCAGTCCCGGGCCAGATCTTGGCTACCAGCCCTCACATGGGAAGAAATGCAAAATCTTAAACCGGGCTAATAATTTAACTGTCTACTCCCCTAAAACAGGCTTCCCTGGGTGGCTCAAGGTCAAGCTGATTATCCCATTTCCTTCCCTCCTCTGCTTCTCTCACAGGTGGAGAGGAGTGGTTCCTGAAACTGAGCCCCAAGGAGAAAGGTCAAGGGTTAGGAAGCTTCATTTACCGAGTGACCCCTCTGCCCTGACTGCTGAGAGCCCACAGGAACCTGGGAGCCTCTTGGCCATCCTGGGTGGGACAAATCTCCACACCCTGGACCAGTGATGTGGAGCCTGTGTGCCATGGAGGCAGCGTTAGGCTCTGGGTGTCTGGCTGGAAATCCTGAATTTTCTCTGCTCCTCTCAACTGTGTTCCCACTCCTGGTAATGAGACAAGATTCCGAGGCTTCTGTGCTCCAACTGACTCATGTCACTTGACCCCTAAAGGAGAATCTCTACATCATTGGCCAAAAGAAATAGGGATTTATTCGCTCAAATAGGGAAAGTTTGGGGATGGGATCTTTGCTTCAGGGACCTGGAGGAGCAGCAAAAACAGCTTCAGGTACAGCAGGATCCTGGGGCTTCCCGGATATTGTCAAGACTCTCAGCAATACTTTCCTGTGAGCTGACTTCCCCTTCGGAGTCTCTCCCTATGCTACGTCAGGTTGGCCCTTAGCAGCCCTTACACTCTGCCAACTCGACAACACAAGTCTCTTTGTCTATGACCTTTGTGAAAGTCTTGGACTGGCTCAGGATGAACTTATTTAAATCAGGTTCAAATCCCTTTACTGGGCTGGGGATTTACCTCAGTGGTTCCAGCGCCTACCTGAAAGCACAAGAACCTGTTCAATCCCCGGTACCAAAAAACAAAACAAATCCCTTTACTAATTGCTGTAGCCATACAAGATGCTTATAATGATGAGGGCCTGGGCCCAGCCTATGCCTCAGGGATCTTTGTAGTTTCTTCTCTTTCTCTAGGAACTGTGGGAAGCCATGAGGAGACTAGCCTGAACTAGTCTGCTGCAGGAGAAAACCACATGAAAGGGAGTCCAGGCCCCAGCAGAGGCCATCCCAGACCAGTCAGCCAGCTGACTGCCAAAAGCTGCCTCTCCAACCCACAGCTGGTCACAGCTGCATGAAACCTGCCTAGCAGCTCCATTGACTTGTGAGCAGTAATAAACCCCCATTTATTTGAAGCTGTTGAATTTTGGGGGCATTTGTTATGTAGCAACAGCTGACAGATACAGGATCAGGGCACAGAACCAGATGACCTGGTGGGGGAGGGGTGCTTTGTAAACAAAGAAATGGATTCCATTACAAGAGAGGAGAAGGAATCTGCAGGATCTCTTGCTGTATGATTATCATCCCCATTTTGCAAGTCAGGGAAAAATGTTCAAGAGAGCTTTTTGGTACATGAGAGAGAAATAAATCTGAATCCTGGTCTATTCTATAAAAGTAGCCCAGGACAACTCAGAATATTAAGTGGTCAACTTCAACTCAATGAAGCACAGACACCTGAGTTACCATGATCCTAAGATGAACTGGTCCTGATGGTTGAATAATAACTCTAGCTGAGTTTCCTGGAAGCTAAGGTCCATTGGGTTGATCAGCCTGTTGACCTCAGGCTTTGAAAAAAACAAAAAAAAATAGGATTTGTACAAGTTTGTCTGGAGACACAAACATTGGCCTTGACCTTACGGGGGCCTGTGAGGGCTCTTGATGTAAAGACCATAACAGGAGAAGGGTTGTTGGGATGAATGCAGCTTGTCTCACTCTCAAAGAGGGTGAAGCCAGCCTTTGCACCCATTGGCATTTCTGGGAGGCACTCAGTCTATAAGGACTTCTGTCTTTCTTTTTAAGGACATAAAGTTTATTTTTGCCTCTAGTGTTATGATCTAGAGTGAGGCCATTCCCAACATGAAGCCTCAGTCTGGGTGCGGTGCAGCTCCACCAGCTCCTGCCTTCCCTCCTGCCTCCCGGCCAGCCAAAAACAATCAAACAAATGGGAAAAGGCAAGCATTCCAGAAGGCCAACATCAGTTTCCCCAGCACAAATCAGGATGTCAGCAGGAACACACACCCTCAGGAGCCTCAGGAGATTGTGCTCGCCTCTTCTTGCCGCCCGGCAGCCACCATTCCTTTGCCGTGGTCACAGCAGGCCATGCCTGTCTTGGACTCTACCGTGCCATCCTCTTCTGCGTGTCCGTCCGCTCTCCCTCTGCCTTCTTCTCATCATGCATACAATGCCCTTCAGACCGCCCTCAAAATCCAGGGAAATCCCCCATCTCAAGAGCCCCCATTTAATCACTTCTGCAAAGACTTTACCAAGTAAAGTGACACACCCGTGTTCCAGGATCAGTGAGGGCCTGATATCTGAGAGGTCAATCCTGCAGCCCGCTACATTAGCCACATGGCCTTGAGCAAGTGTCTTAACCTCCTGGCCTCAGCTTGTAAAACGATAGTAGCTATGCCTTTGAGTTATCATGCAGATTAAATAAGCAAATGACACAAAGCACTGGAAAGGGTGGCGCCACGTGGAAGGCTGACTACATGTAATATGATCGTGAGTCTGGACCGGGACTAAAATCCCGGCAAGCACAGATCCTGTCTGCCTACGCAGCACCTGCCATGGCAACTGGCACACAGTAGGTGTCAGTCAATGTTTAATGCCTGCAAGCCATGGTGTGGCTGTGGCTCTGGGCAGGTTGTTTCTCCTCTCTGACCCTCAAATTCCTTCTCCTTCCACAAAGAGCTGCTGGTAGGGAAGGGTGAGTCCCTGTGGTGGGAGATGGAGTAGAGCAGAGGACTCAGGGGTCAGGATCCGGCCACAGCTGCTCTGTCTCTGAGTCACCAGATTTCCCCACTGCAGGACAAGGGCCTGAATGTTTTGAGTGCACTCCTTGGAGATAAGGTGGGAAGCACAGACTGGGCCAAGGCAGGGGGAGCCAAGGCTCCACGGCAGTCTCCCCGGGACTGCTTGGCAAGGCGAGCTATTGCTGAGCACCTGCCAGGGAGCCAGGCTGCTGACCCACACGACTGAGTGGGCGGCCTGACACCCAGCTTGGGCAGCCACAGCCAGCTGTTGCTCTCAGGGTTCACAGAGCCACATCTGGCCTCCAATGGAGAAACCAAGTCCCAGACGGATGGAAGAGCGTGTCCAAGGTTATACTGTGAGGCTGCTATCTGGAGAGACCAGCAACCAGGCTACAGGAGCGGGTGGTTTGTAGGGAGTACAGTGTGTGCAAAGGTTCAGGGGCCACCGGACACCCTCAAAAACTGAGTGAGAGAAAGGGATACATGCCCAGGATCTGGGACTCATTCTAAGGGAAAGGAGCCATTGATGATTATAGGAAGAAGCAACAGGATCTGAGAATCTCTTTCCAAATGTGGTCCATAGGCCATCAGCATTGGAATCACTCACAGTGAGTGTCAGGGCTGACTTAAGCGAGTCCTTCACAAACTAACGAGACAAAGTAAACAGGCTGCTTTCAGCAAACAACGCAGCTTCTCAGTAAATAGGGCAAATGCACTCAAAGTAAAGTATATAAGCCCCCTGCTGTAGAGAAGTTGAGTAACTGTGTACACACCTGAGCAGACCATCCTTGGGCATCCAAGTCATAAATATTTCACCCCAGATTCCTTGGCCCCTGCAAAACCTATGTAAACCTAATTCCTTTCCCAGTTAGCTGCTGCTAGAATCTCCTGATTTTACTCCCTGTCCACTAGGATAAACTTTCCTTTTTCTCACGACAAAAAGCCTGTTTTTTGACAAGTGGATTGTTTATGACAGTGAGGACAGGGGAGAGGGTCGATGTGCAGGTTCCGGGGGCCTCCCCAGAGGACTCTGAAGCACACCCAGTTTTCAGTGAGGACAGACCTGATGCTCTCATTCCAATGAGAAGGTCTGGTCTCAGATAAACCGGCTCTGCTGTGCACTCACTGTGTGACTTTCGGCCAATTACTGCACCTCTCCTGAGCTTCCGTGTCCACACCACCACCTCCCCGAGTGGAGATAACCCTAGTGTTTGCCTCTAGGGTTGCTTAAGGATGAAGATATTTCGTGTAAAGCATGGAGCGTCAACAAAGGCCCCTCTTCCTGTGGTGCATCAAGCTTGGGGACAGGGAGGTAGAAGAGGCCTATGGTCAGGCGTGGATGTGGCCACAGCAGGGTGGCATCTTTTCACAAGGCCATCATGGACTGTGTGCCCGGCGTGGTCACTGCATGTCCGTCACACTCTAGCAACCCTGCAGCACGGGTGTCACTTGACCCCCAGGGTTCTCAGTCTGCACCTTTTGGAATTTTTCCTGGATGACTCCATGTTTGGGGGCCACGTGGGCACAGTAGGGTACTCAGTGGCACCCTCAGACTCTCCCCACCAGCACCCTCCTCCAAGCTGAGACAACCAAAAGCATCCCCAGACATTGCCAGGGGTTACCGGGGCAGGATCATCCCAGAGCCAAGCTCCTTGCCCATGGTCAGCCAACTAAAAAGCGAAGAGATTCCAACTTGGGGTCCGGCTCAGTGACAGAGCCTTGCCTAGCACATATGAGGACCTGGGTTCCACCTCTAGCACCAAAAAAAGAAAAGAAAAGAAAAATTTGGAGTCTGGCTCAGAGCCCTGGATTTTAACCTCTGTCTTGAAGAAGACTGCATCCGCACCGTGGCCAGGCCTACCTGGAGGGGCCTGGGAACAGCAGTCTGACCTGAAGGGCCAGCTGGACACACCTGCTAAGCAGGTGGGCAGCATTAACTTAGACTGTTTGTTTAGTGGGTGATGAAGGTCAGAGGAGCCAAATTCACCACCACAACCCTCCTTGAGAGTCCATCACTGACTGCCCCAGATGGTGGGGTTGAGGGACACGAGACATGGAGGGCAGGCAGGAAGGCGCCCGTAGCACAAGCTGTGTGAGGCCAGCCGCTTCCAGGAGCCTCCCAGAGACACCTTCCAGAACCTTCAGGCTAAATATTTATGCTGTGTACTCTCTTTTCCTTCCTGTGTGGGCAGATGGAGGCTTAGAGATAGGTCCAAAAAATTTGGGGAGACAGAATCCAGGGGAAGGGGAAAAGCCAAAGCTCAGAGGTCAGGAGAAAATAGGTTCTGGAAATAAAGTAAAATGTCCACCTCCTCAGTGGGTGTCCAAAGCCTCCCAGAGTGGGATCCATTGCCACCACAGCCAGCTCCCTCAAGGAGACATGGAACCCAAAATGTGTTTTTGCTTTCCTAAGAAACATTCAGGAATAAAATTATATGTTTCTTTTGCCCGGTCTTAATCTTTTTAAAGAAGAGAGTTTGAGGTGAGGGACAATTAAATCCAAAAATCTTGCCTCAAGAAGAAACTATTTTTCTAGACCCAAAAATACCCTGTTTATACAGATGGCAGCTGTAGAAGGCCTGACTGAGAGCCAGCGAAGAAGGTAGATTTACAATGGTGGCAGCCCGAGGGGAGCTGTAATCACAGCTGAGTCCTGACAGCTTAAGCCGCACTGGGCTGTGCTCTGTCAGAAGGGACAGGCTCCCTGTGAGGGACGCTGCCCCCAGCTGACTGGAAATGAGGATCTGCTGTCGACTGTTTCACTGCCCAGATGACCGCATCATCCCTGTCACCTCTACCCTCTGGGTCGCAATGACCCAGGAGCCTGCAGATCTTGGTGGGAGGATGATAGGGAGCATTTTTGTGTGTTTTCATTAGGAAGTGGTGTTCATTTTTTAAAAATGTGCCTGTTAGCCATCACATGAATTGCAAGTGACACTGCCGAGGCTGTGCATGTGCATGGGTGCACACACAAGCACACACTCACTTGTGTTTGCACTTTCCCCCCTTCCTGGAAAGTGTTGGAAGGTGTTTGAGAGAGATGTGAGAATGGCAGTTCAGGCCACTCTGCTGCCTTGTGGGATGAAAATGTCTGTGGTGTTTAAGCCTAAACTGGTTCTTCTCCATCTTTAACACCCTGGGTCTTGCTAGGAAGTGGGTTGTGACTCAGTAGGTCTGGAGGATACTGAGAGTCTCCTTTTCTGATGTGCTCCCAGCAAGGATGATGCTGCTGGCTAGGGGATGCCCTCAGGGGGTGAGGCCTTAGCAGAGAAGGTGACCCTGGAGGTCACTGAGAGTGCCCAGCCAAGCATGCTGAGCATGCACTGCCTCAGGGCCTGGGCTCCTGCTGTTCCTGCCTGACATGGGCTGCCATCTCTGCCAGGTCTCGCCTTGCACTCTCTTGCCCCCAGAGAGGGCACCTCCTGCCCCTGGTATGAGCCCCTGTGAGGATGCAGGGAATGTCCTGACTGGAAAGACCTTGGGCGTAATCTTGTTTAACTCTTGTGTTTCAGGTGCTTTTGCATCAAGAGGTAAAATCCCAACTCCACCCCGCTGAGGGTAAAAATATATATATTGCTGGAGATTTAGCTCAGTGGTTTCACCACCTGCTGCGCAAGCGTAAGGACCAGAGTTTGATCCCTGGTACCAAAAAATATATATATATGTATATATATCTCGATATAGATGATATATAGATATATAGATATATATTGTCCCCCACTTACGAATGAGTTCTGTTCTGGGAGAACATTCGTTAAGTCAGATTGGCTCATAAGTCCAACAAACTGAGTCTCACACACCTTTGACACAAATATGCAATGTGTATTTCTTTGCATTTCCTAGCAGTCCTGTCAGTCCTAACTTAATTGAGTCCTTCACAAAGAAAACAGGCTGCTTTCAGCAAACAACACAGCTTCTCAGTAAACAGGGCAAATGCACTCAAAGTAAAGTATATAAGCCCCCTGCTGTAGAGAAGTTGAGTAACTGTGTACACACCTGAGCAGACCGTCCTTGGGCATCCAAGTCATAAATATTTCACCCCAGATTCCTTGGCCCCTGCAAAACCTATGTAAGCCTAATTCCTTTCCCAGTTAGCTGCTGATATCTCTCTCCTGGTGTTAGCCCATCCACTCACAGATGAATCTCTCTCAGCTAGCTGCCACTACCTCTCCCAGTGTCAGCCCATCCACACATGGATATGATAAACTCAGCCTTTCCCAGGTAGAGGCTAGAATCTCCTGATTTTAGTCCCTGTCCACTGCAATAAACTTTCCCTTCAAAAGCCTTTTTTTTTTTTTCTTTTGGTACCAGGGATCAAACTCAGGACCTTGTGCTTGCAAGGCAGGCACTGGAACCACTGAGCTAAATCCCCAGCCCCTCAAAAGCCTATTTTTGACAAGTGGATTCTTTGTAACACCCTCCATGTTGCCACTGCTCGTCCTCTTGATTCCAGACATCCTGGGCTCTGCATGCTGTACTACTGCACACTGTTGCACTGTACAGTCAGCACACAGCAGCCCAGGGCTGACAACATCCAGCAGACATGTGAGCTACTTCCGCAATCTGCAACCATAAATGTTTGTAATGCCAGGACTGCTCTTTTCTGTCAAGGTTTGCAGCTCAAATATTCCAAAGTCAGGGACTATACATATATATTAGGGTCTCACTAAACTGCCCAGGCTGGCCTTGAACTTGTGATCCTCCTGCCTCAGCCTACCAAGTAGTTGGGAGTATAAGCCTACACTGCCATGTCCAGCTCTATTTTTGTTTTTAATTGACACCTAACAATTGTACATAGTTAGAGGGTACAGTGTGACATTTCTTTTCTTTTCTTGACATTTCAATACATGCATATAATGTACAATGATCAAATCAGGGTAATTGGAACATTTATCACCTCGGACACTTATGCCTTTGTCTTGGGTGTATTCAAAATCCTCTCTATTTGCTATTATGAAAGACTCCATTAATTGTTGTTAACCATAGTTAACTCTCTTGTGCTATGGAATATTGCAAATTACTCCTCCTGCCCAGCTGCACCCTGTACCCTCTGTCCATTTCTCTGTGTTCCTTCCTCTCCCACACACTATTCTTATTTTTCAGAGTCAATAATTTTTTAAAAATTTATATAGCACTGTTCACATTTGCCAAGATATGGAATCAACCTAGGAATCTATCTAGATCCATGGATAAGGAAAATGTGATCTCTATACACAGCGGAATACTCTTCAGTCATAAAAATAATGCATTTGACTCCTGTAAGTGAAAGTCCAAAAATATTTACTGACACAATGTTCATGACAGTTAAAAACCGAAAACAGTGTATGTACCAATCAGGAGAAACTGGCTAAGAAAACTGTGTTAGTTTATACTGTGGGATGCTGTGCTGCTGTTGAAAAGAATGGGGAGGTTTTCCTATGCCAAGCAGAAGAGCTCCAGGATTTATTATGAAGAGAAAAAAGCAGCCAGGTGTCGTGGTACATACCTGTAATCCCACATTTGGGAGGCTGAGGCAGGAGGATTGCTGCAAATTTGAGGCCAACCTGGGCTACATAGTGAGACCCTGTCTTACAGAGAGAGAGAGAGAGAGAGAGAGAGAGAGAGAGAACTAGGGATTTAGCTCAGTGATGCCACTGCCTGCCTTGCAAGCTCAAGGTCCTGAGTTTGATCCCCGTATCAAAAAAAAAGGAGCGAGAGAGAGAACAGCAAGTCTGGTACGATGCATATAATATGGTTACATTTATAAACATACCCAACCTTGTATTTTCTACAAGTTCATATAAATGTGTGTGGTTGCAAAGAATAAGGCAGGGCTCCTAGACCTCAGCGTGTTGACATTTGGAGCTGGATAATTCTTTGCTATGGGGCCATCCTGGGCATTGTGGGATATTTAGCAACATCCCTGGCCTCCACCCACTAAATGCCAATAGAACCACCAGTCCCAGCTGTGACAGCCAAAATATCAACAGACATTTTTAAGTGTGCCTTGAGAGCAAAACTGTCCCAGGCAAGAACCACTGGAATAGGAAGAAAGAGTTTCAATGAACAGAGATCAGCTGCATCCAGCAGAAGGGGCATGGTTTGCTGGATTTTGAGTTGTTAGTGTTTCCCACTGAACCATCAGCACCATAAGAAAAGAATCTGGCCTGGTTCTCTGTGTACAAGCACATAGTAAAAAACAAACCCAAAGGAGAAATTTTTAAAAAGATTTTTAAAAAGTACAATTTTTTTTTTTTTTTTTTGGTTCTGGAGATTGAACTTGGGTCCTTGCGCTTGCAAGGTAGGTGGTGAAACCACTGAGTTAAATCCCCGGCCCAGTAAGAAATTTTTTTTTTTTTGGTACTGGAGATCGAACTTGGGGCCTTGTGCTTTCGCACCAGGCAGCGAAACCACAGAGCTAAATCTCTGGCCCTAGGTAAGAAATTTTTTAAAAGCACATAGTAGGTGCTCAGTAAATACTTGCTGAATGAGTGAATGAATGAATGCGGGTCACTGTGTGATGACTACCTATGCATTATAAGTAGACTTTTCTGTTATCTCTGGGATTTTTTGTTTAGTTGGGTGATAATCGTACCTGTGTACTTTCTGTGCTATTACTTAGCATTTTTAATTGATTATTTTATTTTTTTATTTTTTATTTTTTTTGGTACTGGGGATCAAACTCAGGTCCTTGCGCTTGCACAGCAGGCGACAAAACCACTGAGCTAAAAGCCTGGCCCAAATTGATTATTTTAATTTAAAGAGGGCCGGAGATTTAGCTCAGTGGTTCTGGCGCCTACCTCGCAAGTACAAGGTCCCGAGTTCGATCCCCAGTACCAAAAAAATTTAAAAAGCAATATTTTAATTTAAAGAAATTTTTTGTTCGTTTCTGTTTGAGACAGAGTTTCACTATGTCATTCAGGTTGGCCTTGAACTCACTCTGTAGCCCAGGCTGGCCTTGAATTCACAGCAATCTTCCGGCCTCAGCCTCCCAAGTGCTGGAATTACAAGTGTGGGCTCTAAAGAAACTAATTTAAAGGAATCTTGATAAAATAGAAAACCAGTATCATCATATACTTGCCATAAACAGCAGGAAAACTAGCTGGAGTGGCGGACACACCTGTAATCCCAGCACTCAGGAGGCTGAGGCAGCCTGAACTACACAGTCTGACCTTGTCTCACAAATAAAAGAAAATTAAAGAAAAGAAAGCAGGAAGTCTGTACAAATGAATTCCACAAAGCAGGAACGCTATCACAATCTCCCTGGACACTACTGCTAACGCAGATTCAGGGCCAGGCTGCTCTGTCTTTGAGGTGAAGGAGATCAGCAGGTGCCCCGAGCTCGGGCTCAAGAGCCCCAATCCACTTCGAGGCTTCCCCATGCCTCCCTGGGTCCCTCAAACCGACTCTTGCTACAAGACAGCGACCTCCCCACTGCTCTTGCTGACACCCCCGGGGGCAGCTCCTCCCTTCCTGCCTGACAGCACCCTGGGGCAACTTCTTTTCTGCTCAGCAGCCTAAGGGCCCCCTCCAGCCCTCATCTGTAAGATGGAAAAAATAGGGGCCCACACCTCAAAGAGAATCAAACGAGCTCATTTGGGCTGGGAATTTAGCTCAGTGGTTCCACTGCCTGTCAAAGGTCCTGAGTTCGATCCCTGGTACCAAAAAAGAAAAAAAGAGCTCATTTACACAGAGCAATGGCACAGTCACAGCCCATGGGGCCCAGGGAAAGGGGCCTTCCACACCTCACGGACCCTAACCCTGGATGTGAGGAAGGAACTCTTGGCACCTGTTTGGCAAATAAGACAGCGGAAGTGCTGACAGATGAAGAACTTGCATTGAGGGAGCAAACTGGGACCCAAACCCTCCTTCAGAAAGGCGGGGTCTCTCTCCCACACCCTTCCCTCCCATTCTCCTGCCTTGCTGAGATCCCTGGACTGGAGGGGTCATCAGGAGGGGAAAAGGAGTAGGAATGGATGATCCTAAGGTCAAGGTCACGAGAACCAGTCATTCTCCTCCAAGATCAGTGTCCTAAAGATTAAGCCCTAACCATCCACCTCTCCCATCCATTTTCTCACCCACCAGTCTGTTTTCTATCCATCCACTCACCTGCCTACCTATTCACTCACACGTTCGTGTCTCCTTCCACCTATCCACCCCCCACACCCATCTCTCCACCCACCCATCTACCTTCTCCCCACAGTCCTCCTCCAGCCCTCCTCCCCACCCAGCACTAGACATTACCTGAGCGCCTCCACCTGCCTGCACCATGGAAGGGCATCGGGACCTGACAGGTCTCCCCCACCCCTTCCTGCTTCCCCCTGGACCCCTCTCCTGGAAGACTGGAAGGTGCTCTCGGCAGGGTTTGGGTGGGAAGGCTGGGTCCATGTGCAGAAGTGAAAGCTGGGTCCCCTCCAGCTTGGGAGATTGGGGCCTGGGACTGGGACTGCCCTGCCCTGACTGAGGGCTGTGTGTCTATGGGCCTCCATCAGCAATCCACTGGGGCATCCATGGCCCTTTGCCCAGGGCCCTTTCCTCCTGCCAGGATACTCGCTCTGTGCTCCAGGCACCGCCGTCTCCCTTGCCTCCTCCCTCTGAACCCCTCCTCCTCCCACAGATGCTCCATGTACCCTAGGCTGCAGGGTTCAGCCAGGGGACAGGTGACCACACACCTGTCCCAAGCTCCTGTCTGGCCCAGAGCAGCACAAGTTGCTCCACAGCAGCCAGGACTCCCGGAGGCGTGGACCCCACTGTGGTCACGGGGACCCTGCCACCAGTGCACTCCGTACCTCACTCACCTGCAGCCACCACCCCAACCTCCAGGGAGGGGGCGACCTGCAGCCTATGCAGCAGCCCCAGCTGGCATAATGGCAGCAGCTGAGTCCCATGCAGCTCACTCACTGGAGTTCAGAACTCATTTCGTCCTGCAACCAACGCCTCTGTGTGGCAGATAGTCCTATTGTCTACATTTTACAGATTTGGAAACTGAGGCACAGAGATTAAGTGCTCTGTCCAAGATCGCATGGAGAGTGAGCAGCAGGCACCCTAGCAGGCAATCTGGCCCCAGATCCGAGTATGACCTTCAGCTTAGTGAAAACTCAGCTGCCAGGACTGGGACCCCCTGCCTTGGCCCTCACCCAAATGCCACAGTGGGCGAAGGAGGTGGAAGGGAAGCCACACTGCCTGGGTCCTGTCTCCCTCACCACCTGGCTCCGCCCATGCCCAGGTCTCATGTTACTGGTCGCCGGGCTCCAGGGACCTCATCCGCCCATGAAGCAGGACCTTTCTGTCAGGTCTGGGTTGTGCACTGGGCACTCATCAGGACTTGGGAAATCAGAGCAGACATCACTGGACAGTGGTCAGTGTGGCTCACCCTGACCCTGAGACCCTCGCTGAGCCTCCCCTCCCTACCCAGAGATGGCTGTCATCCCGCCCTCATTTAGAGCCATGTGTGTCACACACTCAGGGACTCGGCCTTCGGGAATGAATGCGGTGGGAGCTGGGAGGGCCTTGGAGCCAGGCTGCAAAACCACACACCCAGGACCCAGGCGGGAGGAAGCTGGGCGGGGACCAAGGTCACCACACTGCCAGATCTCTGGATTTCTCAAGAAAAGCCAGAAATCTCCAGTTTTACAAGAAGTTTCTCAACTTTTAAGTGTTGGCAAGTAATCTCAAACATTAAACACTCACTGTAGGCAGGGTGTGGCTGAGGGTGGTCCGTTTGAGGGCCCTGATTAACCTAATCACTCAGGCACTGATGGGGAGATGGAGGCCCAGAGAGGGTGAGTCACCAGCCCCTGGTCACAAAGCACAGAAACGGTGGCCTTTCTCTTCTGACCATGGCCAGAGCCCAGGCTGGCTCTGATTCCGAGGGAGGCAGCACATCCAGCTCCTCCAGGCCTGGCAATCCTGGGGTGCCAGAGAGGGCACGGTGTCTCTGCCCCTGCACGGCAGCCTCTCTCTCCTGCCCCAGGCCAGACCAGGCACTGAGGTGGGGCTTTTCCAAGCAGGGCCTGCCTGGGTGCTAAGAACTGGGGGGAGAGAGGGGAACCACTTTCCTCACCTCAGAGACTTGGAAACCAGTCAGCAGCCCCAGGGAGAGCATTCCCACCCCAGTAGGTAGGATGAGCGGAGCTGATAAGGAACTCTCCCTCCCCGGCTGAAACCTTCCTCTTTTGTATTACTACTTGGTTCTCCAGGAACCAGGAGGCTTTCAGCTGATGCTATCTTGCTATTGAGCACCACAGCTTCATAGACCACTGAGGCCTCAGCTGTGACCAGAGGCAAAAGAGAGTTGTTTCCGAATGCCATAGCTGCCTCTCAGGCAAGGTGACATTGGGCCTTAGACAGTTATAGTCAGACTTTAATTATGAAATGATTTTTCCCAAAAATTTATGTAGAAATGCTCCCAACAATAATATTTCATATTTCATCTCCGGTATTATTTCCTGTATCTTTAGGACCTTAGAATGTGTTTGTTGAGTGGCCCACCCATCCGGCCAGCACTCACTGACACCCACCCCCCTGAACACCTCCCCCCCAACCTCCTTGTTCCCTCTGTCCAGCTTCGATGGACACGCTACCTTAGGATCTTTGCACTTGCTCCTGTCCCCTGCTTCACTTTCTTCATGAAGCTCGAACCTCATACCCTCCATTCTTTCTTCTTTCTTTTTCTTTCTTCCTTTCTTTCTTTCTTTTTCTTTCTTTCTTTCCTTCTTTCTTTCTTCTCTCTCTTTCTCTCTCTCTTTCTTTCTTTCTTTCTTTCCTTCTTTTTGGTTTTTTGAGACAGGGTCTTGCTATGTCATTCTGCCTGGTCTTGAACTCACTATGTACCCTCGAACTGATGGCAATCCTCCTGCCTCAGCCTCCCAAGTTCTGGGATTACAGGCATGAGCCCCCATCCCCAGTTCCCTCCCCTCTTTTACACCTCTGCTAAATGTCACTTTCTGAGAGAGGCTCTCCTACCCATTCACCCTGTTTAAAACTTCAAAGCATTCCCAACATTCCCTGTCCTCCCTCTGACTCTTTTCCTCCACAGCACATATCACCTCCTGAGGAGCTGCTTGTTACACTCATTTAACTGTCTGCTTCCTGTTGGTGCTGTAACAAATCCTCACACACTTGGTAGCTGAAAATAACACAAGTTTATTACCTTAACAATTTAGTGGTCAGAGAGGGGATTTAGCGCAGTGGCTCTGCTGCCTGCCTCGCAAGTGCAAGGTCCTGAGTTCAATCCCTGGTACAAAAATAAATACATAAAATAACAATTTAGAGGTCAGAAGTCCAAGATGGTGTGACTAGCCTCAAACCCAGCTGTGGGCAGGGCTGGTTCCTTTATGGAACCAAGGGGAGATTCTGTCTCCTTGCCATGTCCTGCCCTGGAGGCCTTGCCAGTGCTGTGTCCCCACTGCTCTGCTCCTGCCCCTCCTGCTGACAGGGCCCCTGTGAGCACCTGGACCCACCTGGGTGGTCCAGAACACCTCACCTGCAACCTCAATTCCCCTGGCCCTGTAACCCACCATACTCTCAGGTCCCAGGAACTGGGACACCAGGGGAGGGGATGTCATTCTTCAAAACGCACAAAAGCACACGCGTGCACACACACACACACACACACAC
>NW_004624790.1:5777176-5819884 GCF_000247695.1 Heterocephalus glaber | reverse complement strand
CACACACACACACACACACACACTAATACCAGTTCCAGGAGCCCATGGGGTTTTCTGCTTCACACCCAGTGATTGGCCGGCGGGGGGGGGGGGGGCGTGCTTAGTCCAGGCATCCCCGGCCCCCAGCCCCCAGCCCAGTACTCATCTGTGTCCTGTTAGGAAAGGGGTCACGCAGCAGGAGGTGAGAGGCCAGCAGCAAAGGCTGCTCTACCTGGGCTCACAGCCGCTCCCCACAGCTACCATCACCGCTGTGCTCCACCTCCTGTCAGGCAGTGGTATTAGATTCCTGTAGCAATGTGAACCCTGCTGAGAGCTGTGCATGCCAAGGGTCTAGGATGTGCGCTCTCCCTGAGAATCTGATGTAATGATAAAGAACTAAAGGGCTCGGGCCAGGGATTTAGCTCAGTGGTTCTGCCGCCTGCCTCACAAGCACAAGGACCCAAGTTTGATCCCCAGTACCAAAATAAATAAATAAATAAATAAAGTGCTCAACAAATGTAATGTGTTTGAATCATCCCAAAACTGTCTCCTGCCTCTGTCCATGGAAAAATTTTCTTCCATGAAACCAGATTCTGGTGCCAAAGAGGTCAGGAACCACTGGCTTAGTGGGTGCTCCGTGAATATTTGGTGACTGCATGGTTGATGGAAAAGAATGTGGTGACTGAAGGAAAAGGAGGCAGGAAGGTGACTCAGATGTGCTGGGTCCTTTCCTTTCTCTAAAGAGC
This sequence comes from Heterocephalus glaber, assembly GCF_000247695.1. The sequence goes on along the minus strand of NW_004624790.1, from coordinate 5,819,159 downwards.
AGATAGTGCCTCAGAGCTGTGACTTAGTCCCTGGCCTTCCACACACGTGTCTGGGCTCCCTCGTGGCATCCTGTGCCACACAGAGAGGCTGACAGAAGTGGCTCCACTCCCCTCACTTGGCTCCTGTACTCCTGGAAGGAGGGAGCTTCCTGCTTCTCCAACAGCCCCCTGGGCTGTGCGGACAGCCCAGAGAGAAGGCCTGAGGCTGGGCAGCCCTGAAGGGGCCAGTCGGGCCCTGACCAACTCTCTGGGCCCAAACACACCCTGAGGAACCGCGCCCTGAGGCCAGGCAGGCCAGGCAGTGTGATACTCCAGCTCCAGTGCTGACAGGATAAGGATTCATCACAGGGCAGAGGGAGCCCCCTCCTTCCCAGGCCTGTGTGTCTTCCTGGCCTCAAAGACCAGGTTTCCTCAGGACTGAAATCCTGGGCCTTGGCCCAGGTTTCCTCAGGACTGAAAAATGTTCTTTGCTGAAGGGCAGGAGCATATAGCTTACCAAGAGGGGACAGAAAGGAGTGGATTTTCGGCTTGGGGAAAGGTGCTGGGCCACACGTGGGGACCTTGGCAGGATCTCTGAGGAAAGAAGTGAGAACTTTCTCACATAACGGCAGCACTGTCTGCTTTTTATTTATCTATCTATTTATTGTTTGTTTGTTTGCTTTTGGAACCGGGGATCAAACTCAGGACCTTGCCCTTGTGCGACAGGCGCCGGAACCACTGAGCTAAATCCCTGGCCCACTGTCTGCTTTTTAAATGACGCGTGGCTGCCCAGGGTATCAAAGATAAAGGGAAAATAAAACAGAAGACAGTAAAACAAAACAACAAAGCCTCCTGACTTACCAATGATTCTGTTTAGCTCAACAAGAGGACCATTTTACTTAGTTGAAAACAGCAGTTAAACTATGCTGGGACACCTGCTTCCATCTATTTGCATGACAAAAAAATCAAAAAGTTCAGCCCCTGTGTTCTCTCTTGCACGCAGCCCACCCTCACGTATAGAGTGTACTTCTTTTCCTATTTTTACTTGGCCCAAATGAGCTGTCCTGTGGAGCCTGTTTCTTTTCCTACCTTTACTAAAACTTTGCTACCATTTAAAAAAAAAAAACACCCAGGGCTGGGGATTTAGCTCAGTGGCACCTCACCTGCCTTGCAAGTGCAAAGTTCTGAGTTTGATCCCTGGTACCGGAAAAAAAAACAACACGTTAAAAAAAAGTCCATAATACATGATGTGGGCTGAGTTGTGGGGAAACAGAACAGGCACCCTCACACACTGTCAGGGGGAGAATAAATTGGTACAATTTCTACAAATCATGGCTGAGCCATATGAGACAAAATGTAGAGAGCACAAATCTGTCATAAAATCTGGCTCTCGGCAATTTCTCCCACAGCCATATTCACACACACACAGAGACATTAAGCGCAGACATCATCAGCACAGCATTGCTTTGTAAGGTAAAACACTGGAGCCAACCTACAGGTCCTCCCGCAAAGGAGGGAGCCAGGTACTGTGGGACAGCGTCCTGTCGGTTGCAGCCCAGCTGGGACAAGGAGGACACTGAAAGTGCCACCACGAATCCGGAACAGCGACAAGACAGGGCGAGTGGGAAAAAGCCACGAGATGTGGGAGTATCAGGCCTCTGCCAGTGGGAGGCAGAATGAGCTTCGTCATGCGTGTCGCCTGCACGGGGGCAGACTTTCTGAAGAAGAGCCCTGGGGGACCGGAAAGGAGAATGGAGAAACCTGGATTTCAGGGCAGAAAAAGAGTCAGTTCTCACCGCAGACTTTTTTCCACTTGAATTTCTTTACTTTTTTTTTTTTGGTACTGAGGGTGGAACCCAGGGCCTCAAACATGCTAGGCAAGCGCTCTGCCACTGAGCTACATTCCCAGCCCCAATTTACGTGTCTCACCTGCATGTCATGTGTATTTTTCAAAGAAGGACAGCAATGCTGATTCGTTGCTTCAATTTAAGCAGTGAAATGCAAATGACATGAAACTTGTCCCTTCCCTCTTCTCCGAACCCTCTGCAGTCACAGCTTCTGGTGTCACCAAGGTTCCGAGCACTGAGGGGCGTCAGCACGGTTTGAGCTTGTGCACCAGGCTGCGGGACTTGAAACCAAACACAATACCTTTGTCTTCTGTCAGACAGGGGTGAGGAGGGTGTTGCCATTGCAGGGGGCCCCAGGTGGGGTCGTGGCCCTGGAGAAATAATTGTCACAGGTGACGTAATGGGACAAATCTCACGGACAGGTGGCCGTGGAGGTAGGAGCCGGAGGACGTGCCAGGAGCCCCCTCACCCAAGTCCACCTGGCGACATGGGCCCAGTACAGGAGAGAGAGGAAAAACTGGAGCCAAGGTCAGGAACTCAGCAATGGGGTCCTGGGCACCAGGAGGGCGTCCAGAGGTCTGATGTTCTGGTCCGGGTCCCGAGAGGTCAGAGCTGGGTTAATGGTGACACACTTAATTTCCGTTTATTTTTTTGGTACCAGGGATTGAACTCGGGACCTTGCATTGCGAGTTAGGTGGTGGAACCACTGAGCTAAATCCCTGGACTTCAGTTTTAAGAGTTAAACCACATGTGTCTTGGTGTCTGGGTTCCCTGCCTTGAAGTTCGGAAGGAGGTGATGACTATGATAGCAGTCACAATGACAGTGACCAGCGCTTTGTAGCACCCACTAGACCCCAATTGTCTTCCACACGTTGACTCATTTGAGCCCCACCACCACCCTGTAAGTGGGTGCTGTCAACCCCATTTCACAGAGGAGAAAATAAAGGCACACAGAGCCGAACCGACTCCCCCAAGGTCGCATAGCTGTGCCGCCTCCCCGCCTCCGCCTGCTGCCCAGCGCTTTCTTTCAGGCAGCCAGAGATGGTCCTTACGTCCAGCTCCCCTCACCTCTGCCTGGCTTGGAGGGCAGAGGGCACGCAGGGCATAGGGTCTGGGGACGCATCTGGTGGCTCCTCCCACTGGCCGACCCCGCAGTGAGGCCCCTGATGCTCTGTACGTCCAGCCAGGCCTGGCCTGCGGTTGCGCCTCGGTCTCCCCGGAGCCCCATCCAAGCCTCCAACTCCTTCCCCCTCACCACCCGCTCCATCCATCCGCCCAGCACTGCTCCCAGTCTCCTTACCCTGCCCGACTCTGCGCCTCTGCGCCTTCGCTCAGCCCCAACACACACAGCAAGCCCCGCCCCCTCCTCCCCAAAGAACAGAGCCCTCACTTTTCACTACGTGTTGTGTGGCCCATTTTTAATAAGCTTGGTGACTTTTACATCTCCTTTAATTCCCTCTCCCTCCCTCCCTTGCTTTTCCTGACGATTTGTGGCCAGGTCCAGCCATCAGGCCTTTGGAAGTCCACACTGAAGGGAGTGCTGTGGGGTCTCTCACGGTCCACTCTCAGGACTTCCTGCGAGGTGGCCACTGGACCCAGAGGCCACAGGGACAGTTCTGAGCTCATGGGTGACAGGCAGAAGGAACATGGGCGGGTGAGGGTGTCCGGCCCTCTACCACAGTTTGCGCCGAGGGAGAGGGAGGCGCCCCAGCCCCAGACTCAGACCACCCGCCGGCCTCAGGAAGTTCCAGGGCGCCGCCCTCTCTTCTCAGCGGTTGCTGGCAACAGCCTGGCCTATAATTTTAGCCGTTCTTCTCCCCTAAAATTATTTCCCATCTGTACATAGTTTCCAAACCCTGCCCAGGAAGGAGTTGGTGGCACAGGGTACATTTTGCTATTACACTAAACAGAAATAAATAAAGCCACCCATCAAACAGCGTCTCTGTGCCCGACTCTGAAGGCCTGGCTGGGGACCCGTGAGGCACCCACTGCCCACTCCGCCTGGAAGGGCTGGGAGTGGAGGGGAGCTCTAGTTGGGCTCTGTTCCCAGGGTCCCCATCCTAGGTCCCCGCGCATGAGGCTCTGGATGCGGGGCTCAGGGGACTGGGGTGAGTGAGGCAGGAATTGCTGGGGCCGCCAGCCCTGGGGAACCCGGGAGGGTGGCGGGCCTGGGCCACATGGACCTAGTACAGAGGCACTGCTCTCTCGTCTCCCCTAGAAGGACGCTCCAGCAGACACAGGACACCAGACTGGACACGCAGTGGCATGTAGTGAGAGTATTATATTCTTTAGCTCTGCGTTTTTTTAATAATCATCTTCATGATAAAGACTGCAAGTTTCCCACATTTGCTAGGGATGTTAGGTTTCCTTTGTACAGAACAAGTCTAGTTTTTTCTTTCAAGTGGGTGGGGACTCCATTTAAAGCACATATTATGGAGAAAGAACACAGATGACACAAACTTGGAGCTGGCTGGATCTGGGAGCCTCAGGCATAGGCTCCAGAGCTGAATCCAAGGTTGAATTCCAATTCTGACACAGGTGAGCTGTGTGATCTTGGGCAAGTCACTTGCTCTCTCGGAACCTCTGTTCTTTTTTTTTTTTTTTTTTTTTGGTTTTTACAATTTGTCAATCAATCATTCATTGTTTATTGGTTTTTGAGACAGGATCTTGCTTTGTAGAGCTGGCTAGCCTTGAACTCACAGAAATCCTCCTGCCTCAGTCTCCTGAGTACTGGAATTACAGGTGTGCGCCACCACATCCAGCTCTTTACCACAGTTTTAAAACTAAAAATTATTTTAAGCCACTATACATCTTTTAGAATGGAGATCAAGAACAGTGACATCACAAAATCCTGGTGACGATGTGGAGCACCAGGATCTCTTACTCATTGCTGGTGGGGATGCAAATTGAACCTCTGTTCTTGATCTGTAAAAGAAAGGTAAATAATGACCTCCCCCTCCTATGGTTATTTCTTTTTTTTTTCTCTCCTATGGTTGTTTCTGAGGGTTCAGTATGACAGGGCTGAGGAAACACTGAGCATAGAGCTGGGCCATGAAGAGCTCCATGAATCTATTGCAGATAGGTAAATTAATTAGCTATCTTGTAGGCAGTTAGACAGAGCTGGCCCTGGAGGCGCCAACATGGAGGACAATCAAGATACATTCTCCTGGAACCTGGGATTTAGCTCAGTGGTTCCGCTGACTATCTTGCAAGCCCAAGGTCCTGAGTTCAATCCCCAGTACCAAAAAAAAAAAAAAGACACATTCTCTACAGTGATTGATATTCTAAATAGGTATCAATCACCTGGGTGAGGGACCAAGATCTTCCAGGAAAGATCCCTGACCCACCCCTTGCTACTTGACTCATTTCCCCATTGGATCCCCATTTAATCAATATTACCTAAGCAACTATACTTGTCATAATCCTATTGGTTGTTCATAGTTTTGTCCACCTTGTGATTTCTCATTGGATCAATATTACCTAAGGGACTGTACTTGTAGTCTTACTGGTTGAATACAGTTTTGTCCCACCTTGTACCCGCCTCACCTCTTGGCTTTGTCCCATAAAACACCTTTGAGAAGTTGGATGAGCAGGCAACCTGCTTTCTGGTCCCTCTTCTGTCTCTCTTAGACAGAAGCTATCTTTCTCTCAATAAGTGAACTAGCACAAACAATCAACAAGTGGGATGTCTTCTTATTAAAAAGCTTCTGCACAGCAAGAAAAACCACCAACAGTGTGAAAAGACAGCCCACAATGTGGGAACAAGTTTCCACCTGCTGTTCCTCAGACAAAGGTCTACTATCTCGAATCTATAAAGAACTTTAAAAAAAATCAGACCTCCCAAATATAAAGACCCAATCCAAAAATGGGCATCTGAAATGAACAGACATTTCTCAGACAAAGAAGTAGAAATAGCAAATAAACATATGAAAAAATGTTCAACATCACTGGTCATTCGAGAGATGCAAATGAAAACAACGCTGAGATTCCACTTCACTCCAGAAAGAATGGCTGCTATCATGAAATCAACCAATAACAAATGCTGGCGGGGCTGTGGGGAAAGGGGAACCCTGCTCCACTGCTGGTGGGAGGGTAGACTGGTGCAAGCACTGTGGAAATCAGTATGGAGATACCTCAAAGAACTAGGACTGGAAGTCCCATTTGACCCCACTATTCCACTGCTGGGGTCTTCCCCAAAGAATTTAAAGAATCATACCACAGTGATATATGTGCACCCATGTTCATAGCAGCACAATTTGTAATAGCTAAAACTTGGAAGCAGCCCAAATGCCCGTCAACTGGACACTGGATAAAGAAAATGTGGGTTTTTAAAATAAAATGGAGTACTACTCAGCCATAAAAATGAGAAATTAGAGACATATATAGCTAAATGGATGCACATTGAGGCGATGCTAATAAGTTTTTCCTACTCTTAAGCTCCGTTGTTCCTAGAATTCATTCTTTGATTTTAGAGAACACAAACTTGCACTCTGGATATCTAGCAGGTTTGGGAGTTGCATCTTTTCCCTCTGTATCAGATCCATTCATTTGGTCAGAATTTAGGCAAGCTGTCCTGAATTCACAGTGTTTTGTGCAGGGCAGTTGAGCACACAAGTTCCCTGATCCGGTGCTGATCCCAGCCCATCATCCCCCCCCCCCCCCCCCCCGCCCTGGCCTCAACTTCCCCATCCGCAGCAGGAGAACAGTGACAGCCCTTTGATGTTCACACAGGAGGTAGAAGGCCAGCTGTGGGAACAGCTCAGCACCCTACGCATCCCATGCCTGCCCCTGATGATTCCACCCTGACTCCAGGTCTCAGTGGAGTGAGCCCTTATCGGAGGGCAATCAATCCCCCGACCCCCCAGAAAGGGGAACAGTGGAGGGCTAAAGAGAAAAAAGACAAGAGAGACTTGCGTAGGCGGTCAGGGCCTCAGAGTGGGCAAAGACAAAGACTCTCTTGGAGCTGGCCACTATTTATTGCCTGCACACAATAATTAGGGAGTATCAGGTGCGGGGGGGGGGGGGGAGCAATCCTAGGACAATGAGGAGCTGATAAAGGTCTTAAATCACAGAAGTTCTGGCATTCTAACAATAGTGGGTGAGATGACTTAAATTTGACAAGGAATTAACCCCTCCCCAGGTGAACCTTTCTCTTTTGTTTTACTACTGGTTTCTCAAAGAACCAGGATGTCTTCAGCTGATGTAATCTTGCCCTTGAGAGTCACAGTATCACGGGACCATTGAGGCCTCAGCTGTGACCCAGAGGCAAAACGGAGTTATGTTTCCCCTTGCTATTGCTGGCTCAGGGGCAAGGTACATTGAGCCTCAGACAGCTATAGTCATACTTTAATTATGAAATGATTTTCCCTAAAAATTAATGTAGAAATGCTCCCGACAAGCCCTGCTGCCTCTCTGCCTTCTCGCCCCTTTCACAACTCCTCAGCCAGACTCAGTACTGGGGTTCCTCCAGCCACCACAGGGCCTTTGCACACACTGTTCCATTCCTTCAGCCTCATTGTACCCCTGCCTCCCCCTGCTGTTATTCCTCAAGAAAGGTCAGGTGGTTTCCTCCCTTCCCAAGGCCAGATCAGCGCTGGCCTTGTGGGTTCCCCTGGCTCCCCATTCCCTGAATTTCTGATCCTCTGATGTGAAGAGGCCATGAGTGCAATAGTTAAGCAAATGGCTCCGCTCTGCACCAGCGCCCCCTCTTGGTCATGCTCACCCCTCCTTTCCTTGGAGTCTTAATCACGCAGCTGCTTCAGAGTCCTGCAGGGGAACAGCACTGCCTCCTAGTGACGCCTGGTCCAACTGCAGGCAGCCCTGCTCAGGAGGCAATGTGTGTATTATGCGTGGTGTGATCGAAAAATACCGTGAACACGGAACTTTTTCTAAATTTATTACAGTAAAAGACACGCTGCCATTAATGCCCCTCCAGATACTCCCCCTCACTTGAACACGCTCATCCCGTTGTCCTTGCCGCTCTCTGAAGCAGTTCTGGAAGTCTTCTTCCATGAGAGCTTTATTTGCACTATTTCCTCGATGTCCCTAATTGACTCGAAAACGCTTACCTCTCCTGGTCATTCTGACTTTGGGGAAGAGCTGGAAGTCACACGGTGCCAGATCTGCTGAACAAGGTGGATGGGGACGCTGCACTCTTTTTAGGAGTGTGCCTTTCCCCTGGATGGCACTCGGCAGCAGCATTCACCTTAGGGTTTTTTAAAAATCGCACTTCATAAAGGCACGAAGGAGGACTTCCGGAACTGCTTCAGAAAGTGCAGAGAGCAATGGGACGAGTGTGTGCCAAGCGGAGTGTTTTGAGGGGACTCATGGCGGTTTGTTTTTGACTGTGCTATATTTTCAAAAATGTAAACACGTACCGTAGCTTTTGACGAGTCTTTGTACACACACAACGGGGGAAGGGGCACATGCATTCACGTCCAGGCTCTGGAGCCCGGGATCGCCTGCAGCACCCACCCCACCAGGTCCCAGGAGCTGCAGAGCATCCCGTCCTCAGCTCGCCCCCTGCTGGCCACTCTTCAGAATGCCCCCCCACACACACCCAGAGTAGGAACCGCTCATCTGGGGGACAAGGGCTGCCTGTGCCCCTCTGGGAGCCTCGGATCCTGCACGTAAAGGGGTAGGGGAGGTTTCTGCCCCTCTGCGTGGCAGCAGGAGTCTGTCCACCCCGGGTCCTTCCCTCACACCTGCACTTCCTGAGCACCTCCTGAAGGCGGCTGTGGTGCCAGCCTGCTCTGAGGGGCTGGGTGGGTGGCAGGAGGAAGCAGCCCAGGAGTGGGGCTGAGTAACACACTGCATGCCTGACCCCGCGCTCGGGTACCGTGTATGTGGACGAACGCACTTGACGCTGTCAGAACACGAGATCGCCGCTCTTTTCATTTCTGTTAGGAAGCTGAGGCCCAGGGCGGTGACCTAGCCTGTCCAAGGTCGCACAGCTTATAGGTGGAGGACGTGGGGTTAGAAGCCACCAAGTTCTAGTGTGAGGCTGGGATTCGTCCTCTTACACCATGGTGCAGCACTTCTGTAGATCCATCCTTCCACCGTTCCATAAATATCTGTTGAGCACCTCTGTGCCCAGGTACAGTGCTGGGTACTGGCCGAGGAGGCAGCGGGGACCACAGCCCTTCCCTGTCCCCAGAAACTGCTCACATGGAAGAGAAGGAAGAGAGAGACACACAGAGAGACAGAGAAAGGGAGGGGAGAGGGAGGAGAAGGAGAGAGGGAGGGAGGAAGGGAGAGAGAAGAGAGAAGAGAGACAGGAATAAGAATAAAGTGGGGACCCGGAGGGTTCTGAGCTGTAAGCAGAGGGACCCGACCTGACTGGGTTCTCAGTGGAGCCCAGACCTAGGGACGAGGGTGGAGGTGGAACCAAGGGGGCCAGTGGCCGTGCCCATCCGGAAGATCGGGGCTTGGGGCTGCATCTCCATGGGCCGTGAGGGGACGGGGAGGGCAGCCGCCTGTGAGCTCGGCACGCTGCGGGCAGGTCACTTTCTGGGGAGATGTGGAGCTGGGTTTCCACCGCAACCACTGTGGATGTGGAGTTTGGAGTCAACCCAACAAAACACTTGGTGTTGGCTGCTAACACCGGGAGCCTTGGGGGCAGCCTGACGGCGGCGCCTCTGCGCATGCGTATAATGCCCTGGGAGCCGCTCCCCGGCTGTGGTACTGACTCGCCCGGCCACCAGGTGGCGCCAGCCCCTGCGGCGGGACAGCCAGCCCGGCCCCCGCAATAACCGAGCGCGGGCCAGGGCCTTGCAGGGCAGCCAGCGGCCCCCTTGGCCTTCGCGGCCCTCCTACCCAGGTGACAACCGACTTGTGTCAGACATTGCCAAGTATGCCCCGGAGGGCAAAGTTGCCCCCAGAGCAGTCAGAGCCATTGCTGGCCCCGCTCAGCCCCCCTGTGCCCCCGGAGGGGACAAGTGGGGCGCATCCCGGGGCTGGGCCCATAGCAGAGGACCCTGCCGGCAGGGTCGCTCGTTCGCGCACAGCTCCCCGCGTGGCCGCCAGCAGGTCCGGGACGGTGAGGCGCGGGACTCAGGGCCCCCACTCGGGGAGGGGTGGGAGGCCTGGGCTCCACCCAGGCTTCACCGGGGGCTCTGAGCCTGGGTTTCCCCACGTGGGCCCCTGGTGCTGGGCTCGGGATCCAGCTAAGTCAAGGCCACTGTCCCCCTCCAGGAGCTCCAGGCGGGACCCCGCCGCTCACCGCTGTGCCAGTTGTTTTACTCCTCTCCACGCTTCATCATCAGCTCCCAGCCAAGAGATCTTTATCTGAGTTGTTCCCAGCCAGATCTCTGTTCTCAGCGCCAGGGGCGTGCCCAGGCACGCGGAAAGGGCTCTGCACCATTTTGTCCCCATACAGTGCCTTCTCTACAAGGCAGCCAAGGGTCCCACAGATCATGCCCCTGGGAACCCTCCCCACACAGAGTAAGAGCCAGAGTTCCCCCCCACACCAGCCAGGCCCTGCGGGCTCTGCCCCATCTCCCCTTCCTGACCTCATCTACCCCAGCTTCCTGCAGGCCTGTCACACATGTGGGCACGTTCCTGCCTCAGGGCCTTTGCACTGGCTGTTCCTGTTGGAACCCCCCCATATCAGTTTGTGTCCCCCTTTCATCCAAACCTCTACTCAAATATCACCACCTCAGAGAGCCCCCCAAAGGTCAAGCCAGACACCTAATGGGTTTTACAACATTGCCCCTAGAGGGTAGGGTCTTGTTGAAAAGCTAATGTCCTTATTGTTGGTCTTCCCCATACCAGACAGACCCTGCCTGCCCTCTCACAGCACCCTCTCTAGTGAGTCAGGTGGGGAGGCTGTGGTCCTTCACTGTGGAGGGGCCAGGGAGGCCTTAGGGAGGGCCTGGCCGAGAGCTACCGTGGTGCTCAGGAAGCCCGTGGCTGGCCAGGGCTCGGTGAGAGCTGGCCTTGCAAAACCCCGTAGCCAGATGGGAAGAGCCCGGGCAACAGCTCCCGGGAAGCTCTGGGCGGGGGCACAGGTACCCGGTCACCTGGCCACGCTGGCAGCTGGGTAAGGTGTGAGAGGCCCCGTGCCGGCTTCTGAATCCAGCCCTGTGCTCTGCAGGCTGAGTGACCATGGCCATGTCACGCCCCACCCTCTGGAACTCAGTTCCCTCATCTCTGTGAGGTGAGCAGCAGGCCAGGCCTGGGGGTGGTGACACCGAGGGCCAGAGCATGTGTGGCCCACAGGTGTTTCACAACAGGCGCTCGCCTTGGTGGTGGTGGCTGTGGTGACCATTTGTGGGAGTCGCCTGTGGCTCTGGTGGTTGGCAATGGTGGTCAGTTGTAGTGGCCACCCCTGTTGGTCATCAGTGGCGGTCATCCGTGGCGGCAGGCTGTCGTGGTACTAGAATGAACACCGCAGATGGGCATGGCTGGGGGTTCTGGTCCACAGCGACCTAGGTTTGACTCACCTCTCCTGCTTCCTAGCACAGGGAAGCTGTGATCTCCCCTTTCCATGCCTCAGTTTCCCCAACTGCAGGTCGGAACGATGCAAGTTGTATGCAGGGCAACGACTGTAAGACACGGGACCAGGAAGTGGCACTGGGTTACAGGCTCTGGGCTCAGGGACCGGGCTGCAGGGACTCCGGAGCCGGGCCGGGGGTGGGGGGTCAGCTGTGCACAGCACGACCACTGCAAGGAGCTGGGCCTCCTCCCAGGGCAGGCGGCAGGCTGAGGCTGATGACAGCGCACGCTTCCCTGCCGAGTAGCAGAGTAGCTGAGATAACAGGCACACGAGGCACGCAGGCCGGGCCGGTCTCCTCCCCTCAAGGGCCCTGTGCCAGCTCTGCGTCCCTGGGCAAGTTCCTCACTGTCTCTGCCTTGGCCTCTACGTCGGAGAACCTCCACTGAGATCAGTGTCCTAGGCCACGGGACTGGGGGGTGAGGCCCTGAGGGGAGACGCTGTCCACAGAGAAGGCCCCCTACGCTGAGGGCCCAAAGGGTGACTCCACACTCACTGGGCCAGGGAGGGGCGGGGGCCTGAGCAGGGCCTGGAGGGGCCCTTTGCAAGCCCCACACAGGACCACAGGCTCGGCAGCACAACAGCAGCGGTCCTGAGGACGGAAGACAACTTGGGAGCAGCGGCAATGGCTGTGGACACAGAGCTGCCATGGCAAGAGCCACTGGACCCAGGCAGGGACAGCGGAGGTTCTGAGGCCTAAGGTGTAAACTCTGGGCTGGGACAGCAGGGAGCCACTGAGGGAGGGTTCAGGGTTGAGGGTGGAGCCACACTTGTCCTGCAAGTGGGTACAGCTCTGCTGGGGATGCCCAGCTGCACAGCTCCATGCTGGCACCAGCTCGGGCACCAGCTCAGGCTGCCATGCAGCAGGTGCAGAGGGAAATGGCGTTGAATGAATAAGTGATTGATGGGTGGATGAGAAACGACCCTTTGGTGCCCTGCCAGGCTCTGGGCACCTGCAAAGGCTGTCTCCAAGGGCACCGCAGCCTGAGGAGTGTTTAGGGCAGGGAGTGGCTGATCTCATCTGCATTTTAAACCAGATCAGAGTTTAGCTGTTTTTATCCCATTTCACAGAGGCAAAAACCAGGACCGGGCTGAACGATGCCCCTGGGGCCACACAGCTGCAGGGAAGCAGAGCAGGATTTGACCCAGCGCATCTGACCCTGGGGCCCCACAGGGCTGGAGGGGACTGAAAGATGCCAGCTGGCCCAGCACAGGTCCCATCCAGGCATCGATGAGTGCTGGCAGATACAAGGACCCATGCCCTGTCTGAGATCCTGAGTCCCCAGGTTGGGCCCTGTCCCTGGCACCCTGCCCCAGCAGATGTCAGGTGTGTCTGCCGCCTGTCCGATCCCCAGACAGCTTGGGCCGCTGGTACCTGGGCCAAATGCCCTGCGGAGCCCAGGCGAGGACAAGCTGCACCCGTGCTGTCTTCCTCCTTGTGCTGTGTGGCTGCAGGCAAACCTCTGCCCTCTCTGGGCCTGCAGTGTGCCTGCTTCAGGCCGAGCCCCAGGCTGAAGTGCTGCTCCCTTCCGACCCGGCGACTGTAGATGCCAGGTCCAGCCCAGAGGGCAGAGGGTGGCACAGATAAGGTCCCCAGGCATGGGCTCCCGTGGCTGTGGCCAAGGCCCAGGCTGCCCCAGCAGATAACAGAAAGAGAGAAACTCCTGTGGCAGGACTCGGCTTCTTCCAAGCAAGCCAGACAGCGCGACCACGAGTTGTTGAGTGCTTGGTGTGTGCTGGGCACTCTGCAGCCACCGTGTCAGCCTTCTTAACAAGTGATGATGACCATGACGGTGACGATGATGATGATTCCCGTTTTGCAGATGAGGAAACTAAAACCTAGAGAGGTCAAGCCTCATCCAAGGTCCCCAAGCCAAGAAGCAGCAGAAACAGGATCAAATCCAGATCCGGCTCATTAAGGGCCCCTAGCCCTGGGTCCGGAAGCCCCGCAGACTCGGAAGCCCCCCCCACCCACAAAAGCGCAGCGTCCTGGGCCAATCAGCGAGCAGCAGCTCTGGAAGCTCAGCGCGCTGCACCTGCCGCCCTCCCTCTCCTTCCCGAAGGCTCGATTTCCCCCAAACCCTGCTCCTCCCCAGCCTCGCCGCACCCTCCAGGCTCGGCTCCAATTCCTGTCTCCCTCGCCAGCACCTCCAAGTCTTTGTTGCATCGTCTGCTTCTGGAACGTCACCACCACCACCCTCATCCAAGTCAACACTGCTCTCACCCAGCCCCCTTGCGGGCCACCCGGAGCCAGGGCGGGCATGCGCCTCGGGCTGGCCGGCCGTAGAGCCCGAGCGGCTGGTGGGACCGTTCGGACCGTTGCTGTGGGCTGAGCCGTGGCTTCACCGCAGTAACCACTGCGCTGCTGTCGCCCCGACAGTGGTCAGTGGTCGCTTTGGGTGAGGGTGCTAGGGCCTCGTCCCGGAAGAAACCCTCGGGCCTTCAGCCCTGCCGCTGCCGCCACGCAAGGGAAGGGCGCGCAGTACTTCAGCAGGAAAATCAAAGGAGGGGACATCGTGTGCATCCATGGGATGCACTTCCTGTTCAGTGTGAAGTGGGAGCTGCCATTCTTGGTGGAGCACCCCATGTTGGCAGAAGGAAAGGAATGATGATTCAGAAGGAAAGGTGATTCGGCTGATGTGACTTCCCTGGCACGGAAGGTGGCTGAGGAGTGTAAACTTATCCCTCAAAACGAAATGAAGTAGAACAGCGTTTTTACTCTCTACAGAATCGCCACGATTCATTGGCAGGAAAAGAAAAAAATAAAAGCAAACCTAAAGATCCACCTCCTTTTGAAGGGACGGAGGTTGATAAAGTTGTTAGCATTAATGACATGGGTGAACACCTTAGGCTATTGTATGAAGATATTCCTGACAGGGTTCGGGGCTCTGCTCTGATCCCAGGCTTGCTGGAAATCCTGATGACTAGCAAGAACCAAGACGCCATGAAACTGCCCTGGGGCACTAGGAAGAGTCCTGACAGAAGACAGGAAGCAAAGCATTGTATTAGCTACAAACGTAATTTACATCTTGTTTTTCCAACTTTTTTTAGCTTCATGGAGGAATCATTGTAACATTGGGGCTATGTGTGAATATCATTCATTGATCATTAAAAAGATACAAGTTTTGGCAAGAACTTTCTAAGAAGGCTGTTGATGAAGAGCTTGGAAGACAAACCTCAGAAATGGATTATGAAAAAACCTTTAGAAAATACCAGTGCCTTGTAGTAAAACAAGCTCTTGGGTGTTGCTCTTTATTTGCTTCTGAAGTGGCTGAGGACGCTGGTACAGAACTGAAGATGAGGAATACGAATATAGTCCACATGTGGTGAAGGCTTTTGATGGGGATAATTTTGAGCTGCTTATTCTCATTATAACGTTGTTAAACTCAGTTTGGTTTTTTTTGTTTTTTTGGTACCAGGGATCAAACTCGGGACCTTGCACTTGCAAGGCAGGCAGTGGCACCACTGAGCTAAATCCCCGGCCAAAACTCAGCATTTTTATGGTGAATAAAAATATGGTGGAGGGTGGGGGATTTAGTATATGTGCTGCCGAAGCAAGCAATAGGGTGGGGGATTTAGCTCAGTGGTTCCTCTGCCTGCCTGTAAGCACAAGGACCCGAGTTCGATCCCTGGTGCCAAAAAAAAAAAAAAAAGATATGGTGGAAATGGATATTGTTGAAAAACTGGTAAAACCGATACCGTATGCACGTGAAGATTTACTGAATATCACTCTCCGGCTTTTACTAAACCTGGCCTTTGACACAGGACTGAGGAATAAAATGGTACAAGTTGGACTTCTTCCAAAACTCACTGCACTCCTAGGCAATGAAGACTACAAATAGCAGTATGTGTAAGCATGGATGATTGCTTTAAATCAGTGTTTCCATACTCTGACTGTATACCCAGTTAATGAAGATGTTCTTTGAATATTCAGATGAATTGATTTGAAATTCATTTCTCTCTGCATTAACCTTCCAAAGAGACAAATGTTCTGTGAAGGAAATGGGCGGAAGGTGCTCATGAAAAGGAAATTCAAGGATCCATTGCTCTGATGAAAATGATCAGAAACATTTCCCAGAATGATGGACTAAAAATCTGTTTATTGATTATGCTGGGGACCTTACAGCCCAGCTCTCTTAATGATGAAGAGGAGGATTTTGTGATTGAATTTGCTCTGGCAGGGGCTGGGGATTTAGTTCAGTGGTTTTGCTGCCTGCTGTGCAAGCGCAAGGACCAGAGTTCAATTCCCGGTACCTAAAAAAAAAAGGAAAAGAATTTGCTCTGGCAAATCTGACCTTTCTAGACTTGGACTGAGAACTGGTTCTTAAGGAGTACAAGTTGGTTCCATACCTCAAGAATAAAATAAAACCAGGTGCAGAAGATGACCTTGTCTTAGAAGTGGTTGAAACAACTGGAACTGTATCTGTGGATGACTCTGGTGCTACAATGCTAGCTATATCTGGGGCAGTCTGCCCTTACTGAATTGCTGAGTGCTCAATAAGAAGATGATGAATTTGTGTGTCAGATAATTTTTCTTCTACCATATGGTTTTCCACCAAGCCATGAGAGACATCATCATCAAGGAAACAGGCTCCAGCATATCTCATAGATCTGATGCGTGATAAAAATAATGAAATCTGAGTCTGTGAAAAAACCCTAGGTATTAGAATATGATGACGAATGAGCTAAGAAAATTCAGAGGGAAGAGTTTTGCTGGCATAACTCTCAGCAAAGAGGTGGAGATCGATGGTAGGGTCGTCAGATGGGTGAGAGTGAGCGGTACTTGTATGGCAGTGCTTAAACGGAGCCGTCTATCCAGGAAGGAGGTATTCTCAAAGGGCCTGACCATGGGCCGGGGATTTAGCTCAGTGGTTTCGCCGCCTGCTGCGCAAGCACGAGGACCCAAGTTCAATCCCCGGTACAAAAAATAAAAGGCCTGACCTTTTCCACAGCTCAGAGTAATTGCTGCTGTCACCCTCAGAATGCAGATGTAGTTGGACAGCATTCACTTCCTGGCAGCCTTAGAATGGCTGGCTTTGGCCAGCCAGTTGGTATTCTCGGATGCCCTGCCACAGTTTACGGATTCTGCCCTGAGGAACCTTACTACTATGGCTATGAGTCTGGATAAAATTGTCCCTTTCTGTATGTACCCTCAGAAGAAATCTTCATGGCTTGGGTTAATTTTGACCTTGCCCTAATAATGCCTCTTGATACTATTGTGGCTCAGGGTTTCTTATTTTTCCCTGTTGTTTCCTGCAGATTAACTCCAGCTCCTCCTGTCTTCTGTTGAGTACAGTTGATGCCAACACTGTTCATTCATCCGGCCGCATCTTGATGCTGAATAACACTTCCCATGAGACTCAAAAGTGAATATTGAAAAGCTATTAGACTGGAAAAAAAAAAACCCACTATGTATATCAAGTGGCAGTTCTGACCTAGGGAAATGGGGGTGGAGGTGGGGCTTCCATGTGGGAAATTTGAGCCCAGGATTCTGTCTTTTTTCAGAAGCACCCGAGGCATGTAGTACATCTGAAATGATTATGAATAACTCAGTATTTGTCCTTAAAAAACTTCACTCTTAGTTTTTAATGAACTTGGGACCAATTTAAGATAGAAAATTATAAAAGGCTAATTTTTCCTTCTGTTCCTCTAAATGTAAGTTAAAAGAAACAAGACCTCAAAGTTGGCTTTACAATAAGGAGGGAAATGAACAAAGATCCCATCTAGCAATCCACAGCCCTTCTCTCTTTCCCCCTTCTGACTGTATATAAGTCTATAGTGTTAACTAACAGGAAAAAGGGTTCGCAGACTATCTTTAAAGTATTAAAGGAAAGAATAGTTATGATTTATATAATAAAAAAGGAGTGCTGATAACCCCTAGGGAAAATTCTGACTAGTCTATTTATAGTTATAAAACTAAAACTAAGAAAATGATTATTATAATTCAGCATGGCCAAGGCATCAAAGAGTACATTCTGATTTCATGTAATTGGGTTTTTTTTTTTGGTACCGGGAATCAAACTTGGGACCTTGCACTTGCGAGGCAGGTGGCAAAACCACTGAGCTAAATCCCCAGCCCTCGTGTAATTGTTTTATATATTGTACATGTTTTCTTATCTCGTCATCTGCTTGTTAATCTGTTTTTAATAACTGGCTAAAGTACTTGCAGTTGCTTCAATTAAAAAATTACAACTCAGGGCCGGGGATTTAGCTCAGTGGTTCCGGCACCTGCCTCAGAACCACAAGGTCCCGAGTGTGATCCCCGGTACCAAAAAAAAAAAATTCCAACTCAAAAAAGTCAAAATATATCACCTGCCTGCTGAAAAATGTCCAGTGGCCTCTACCTTCCCTTCCAAAAACCGCAAAGCTCCACGGTGGCCTACACGGCCCCATCCACCTCTTCAACTACCCTTCTCCTTTCCCCTCAGCCACCATGGCTTCCTTTCGCTTTCTCCAACTAGCAGAGTTCTCTCCTGCCTCAGGGCCTTTGCACTTGCCTTTTCTCATGTCTGTAACTCCCGTCCCCATGTGCTTCTCATAACTCCCCTGTCTCTTTTTATAAACCGAGCAGCATAACCATTGGGCCCTCAGTCATTTCCCTGACCATCCCCTTGGAGGAGCCCTGCCTTCATGATCTCCCTTAACACCACTGTCCGGTTCATTTCCCTCATGACTCTCAGCACTGACCTGTTTCTTGCCTGTCCACTCCTCCTCTCCAGAACGTTGCTTTCATGAATGCAAGAACTTACATCTGTCTTGTTCACTGCTATAGATGGAAACCAGGTATACAGCACCATGGCCAATAAATGTTTGATGGATGGATGGATGGATGGATGGATATGCAACCAGATACATGAGCCTAAATTACAGCTTTAATCATGCTACTCTCAAGAGTCTATGTTGGCTCCCTGGTACCATAAAATAGACAGTGAACTCTTTGGGACATCAAAGTTTCCCTAATTAGTTCAAATGGGGTCCTCACTGCATCCCCAGAAGATATACTGAGGCATTAGGGAGTGGACCAGTTCGCCCTCTGCCTCCTGGACCTGGCCATGCGCCATTTAGGGGCAGGGTGTTCTTCATCTTTCTGTCCTGGCATTTGGTGCCTGCTCAGCAACACTGACTGGGGGTGGGGAGAAGCAGCAGTGAGAAGCTCAGCGGTCTGAGGCTTTAGGCCCAGTGTGTGGCACTTTCCAGATTTAGAATGCTGAGCACTTTCTCTGTTTCAATCACTCTTCCTGGGTGGGGTTTCGAGAGTATGCGACTCCGGGGCTCTGTTGTGCTGCAGCAACTTCGGAAACCACCAGAAAGCAGTGAGCAGCTCTGGCAAGAAGGCAGCTTTGAATGATGGCTGACACCACACGGGTGGACACTCTGCCTGGCGATCTCCACCCCAGCCACAGTAGCCAGGCCCTGGTTTGCAGATGGGACAGGGGCATAGCTGTCACAGGACAGGCGGGGATCACAGCAGTTCTGCAGGCAGCTTTGTGACCCCTGGTGGCCTCTCTCTGAGTCATCATTTCAGGAAAACGAACTTGTGATCCGGTGGCTCTTCAAGCCCATCGCTGGCTTGGTGGGGTGCACTGGCTGACAGACAGATGGCCAGCTCAGCACGGAGGAAGTCATTGCGGAACCACTGGCAGCGGGTGGTGGCCCTAGGGCCAGGACACAGCGCAGGAGCATAGGTGCCAGCCACCCTTTGGCAGTGTCCTCCAAGGTGTCTCAAGGCCTCAGGTCAGAGCAGACGTTAAGTCCACTGCCTTCATCTCCACTGCCCAGCAGACCCATCGCCTCACCAGGACTGTGGCTTAGGTTCCTGCAGTGTCTTGGCCTCCATGCTGGGCCATTCACCCAGAGTCTGACCTCCACTCACAGAGCTAGAGGGCTCCTCCAGCATTCAAACTGGACTCCTTCCCTCTGCTATGTAAAGCTCTCCCATGGCCTCCCAAAGCAAGATATGTTCAGAATAAAATCCCAGATCTTCACCATGGCCCACTAGGCCTTGCAGGAATTGGTACACGCACACATCACACCTTGATCCTGTTCCCCTTCCTCTCCCTCCCTCCCGTCTCCCCTATCCTTTTTTTCCTGTCTTTTTGTTTTGTCCCATCCTTTCAAAGAACCAACTCTTGATTCATTGATCCTTTGTATTGTTAGTTCCGATTTCATTAATTTACATTTCGACCTCTTTTCTTTCCTTCCATTCATTTCAGATTTATATTGTTCTGTTTTTCTAGGTCCTTGAAAAGCATCATTACGTTATTTGGGATCATGCTCTCTTTTTTATGGGTGCATTTACAGCTGTAACCTTCCCTCTTAGAACTGCTTTCACTTTGTCTCATAGATCTTGGGATGCTGTGTTTCTACTGTCATTTGAGTCTAGGAATTTTAAATTCTGTGATCCATTGATTATTCAATAATGTATTATTTAATCTCCATGTGTTAGTGTAGATTCTGTGGCTTCTTTTGGTGTTGATTGTTAGCTTCATTCCACTATGATCCATTAGTATGCAATGGATTATTTCATTTCTTTTATATTTATTTATGCACGCTTTATGGCCTAAGATAGGGTCCAGTTTGCGGTTGAGAAAAGCGTATCTTCTTGTTGTTTGAAGCACTCTGTAGATACATTAAGTCCATTTGTTCAATGGTGTGGTTTAACCCTGAGGTTTCTTGGTTGATTTTTTTGTCTAGTTGACCTGTCTAATTGTGAGAGTGGGGTATTGAAGTCCCACACTGTGATTTTTTTGGTATCTCTATGTCCTTTTAACTATTTCTTTTTTTTTTTTTCCAGTACCAGGGATCAAACTCAGGACCTTGCACTTGAGAGGCAGGTGCAGTGCCACAGAGCTAAATCCCTGCCCCTCCTCTGTTCTTTTGAGTTCAGCAGTTTTTGTTTTTGGAAACTGGGTGTGCCAACATTCAGTGCATAGATTGTTACGATTGTTATCTCTTCCTGTTCAGTTGTTCCCTTTACCATTATGCATTGGCCATCCTTACTTGCTGTCTTGTAGTTCCAGCTGGCCTTGAACTCACTGTGTAGCCCAGGCTGGCCTTGAACTCACGGTGATCCTCCTGGCTCAGTCTCCCAAATGCTGGGATTACAGGTGTGTCCCACCATGCCTGGCTACTATTCTCTCCTCTTGTTGAATTTCTGGAATTTTGATTGTGATGTGTCATGGAGAGTTCTTTTCTGGTCATGGGTATTTGGGGTTCTATAAGTCTCTTGTATTTGAATATTGAATCTTTTCCCTAGATTTTGAAATTTTTTGGCCGATTGGAGTGAATAAATTTTTGAGTGATCTTTTAATTCTTTCTATAATTCTGAGTTTATTCATTTGTTGTTTTTGAGTCATCTAGCAGCTGGTCCAGCTTGCATGGTGTCTTGTCATTTTTTAGGGTATCACTGAGTTTATGATCTTCTACTTCTATCCTGTCTTCTATTTCTTTTTTTTGGGGGGGGGGGTTACCGGGGATCGAACTCCGGTCCTTGCACTTGCGCAGCTGGCAGCGAAACCACTGAGCTAAACCCCCGGCCCCTCCTGTCTTCTATTCCTGACAGTCCATTCTCACACTGGTCAAATCTGCTATCCATATTTTGTTTTGTTTTGTTTTGTTGGTACTGGGGATTGAACTTGGACCTTGTGCTTGCAAGGCAGGCAGCAGCACCACTGAGCTAAATCCCTGGGCCTGCTACCCATGTTTTCCATTACATTTTTCATATCATCTATTTGTTTGCTTTCTTTTCATAATTTCTAATTCTTTTCTGAAGTGGTTATGATAGAGAAATACTATACAATAAGTCAGGCCCTTGCCTTGCCTACATTTTTCCCCCTCCAGAATGTTTTGTTTTGTGACAATTCATGCTGCTGGGCAGTGCTCCTGCCCAAGGTGTCAAAATGTTTTGTGACTTGGGCCAAGGATTTGGCTCAATGGTACCACTGCCTGCCTTGAAAATGCAAGGTCCTGAGTTCGATCCCCGGTACCAAAAAAAAAAAAGTCTTGTGACTGAACTGTGTGCCCTTTCAAGAATGTTCTGTTAAACTCTGTGCCATCACAAGAATGTTGTTAAGCTCTGCCCCTCACAAGAATGATGTCAAGCTCCACCCCTCTGCTTTAGGAATGTTCTGTAACTCTGCTCCCCCTGCTTCAGTGAGCATGCTCCCCTACCCTGTAGATCCCTATATAAGGAGGCTCTTTCTTTTTTTTTTTGGTACCGGGGATCGAACTCAGGATCTTGTGCTTGGGAGGCAAGCGGAACCACTGAGCTAAATCCTCAGGCCTCTCATTTCTGGTAGAGTGTTCAGACGTTGAGTTCAAACTCCTCTGAGCCTGCCCACGTGATAAAGGTTTTTCTCCACCTCTTCAAGTGACAGTTGGATTCTTGAGTCTCCACATTGTAATACTGTAACACTTGACTGTGCCTCAGAGCTGTAGCACTTGGCTATAGCCCCCTTCTGTTCCACTCTGCTGCAACAGTTATTCCTGTCCTCCATTGTCTCATTCATGTCCTGCATTGTCTTGCTTAATTCAGTTAATTTTTATTTCTTCTTTAAGCTCATTGAACATTCTATTGTTAAAATTCTTTACCTGTTTAGTTAAATCCTCTTTGAGCTCATTAAACATCTTATGCATTTGCTTATGTGTTTTTTCTTTTATCTCTTCAAACATTTTTACCATTTGGTTTTTGAGTTCTTTGCCTGTAGCTTCCCCTACTTCAGTGTCTGTGACATCAGCTTTTGGGGAGTTAGGGCAGTGGGGGAGGGGCATCATTTTTGATGGTGCTAGGAATTGAACCCAGGTCCTTGCACATGCTAGGCCTGCGCTTTACCACTGAGCCACACCCCCAGCCCATTAGGAGATGTCTTGTTGCCTTGTTTCCTCCTGTCTCTATTGTTTTTGGCTGGTAGGCTGAAGATCACTTAGGGGAGAGAAACTCTGCACTACTGTGGAGATCCCTGGAGCTAGGCCCTGTCTCCCTGTGATGTGTCCTTGGCTTTGGTTGTGTTTTGATATACATTCCCTCTTTAACCTATTCAGCATAATATGTGCGGATCTCTTTAGTATCCAACCTTTTGGGGACTTGATCCACCACTCAGAGGAGAAAACAAACTGCAGTGATGTTGATCGTACAAAGCCAAACCAGATATTGGCATACAGTAAAAACCAATTAAAAGCAATAACTATGCCACCATTAACAGTAGAAATCAGTTAGTTATTGACATACCATTAGAACGAATAATAGTTACAACTATACCATCCTTAACAATAAGAGATCTGCAATAATAATGTAGACACAAATACAAACCAAATATTGACATTCAGTAAATACCTACTAAAGCAACAACTATGCCCCCACTCTAACAACAGAAAAGAATGCAGCAATAATAGCACAGTCTCAACTAAATAGCCAAGAATAAGGCTTATGTTTGCAGAAAGAGGATTTCCTCCTAGGAGCTGGAGTTAGTGCTCCAGGCTACTTTGTTCTTTTCTCTGCATTGTCTTAGGGGAAGGGGGTCTGTAAACAGGGAAAGAATAGAACAGAGTATGGGCCTCATTAGGTTTGCTGGCTAGTCCCGACTAGAAAGAGTTAAAACTTTGGTGGAGGGAGCAATTAAGAGGACAAGGAGGCTGGGGATTTGGCTCAGTGGCACCACACCGCCTGCCTGTTTCAGAAGGGCAAGGTCCTGAGTTTGATCCCCAGAACCAAAAAACCAAAAAGAACCCCCCACCCCAAAAAAAGAGTACAAGGAAGAGAGCTGATAAACAGAGCATGGAGTAAGTCAGGAGCCTTAACTAAGTTAGCTGCCCCTTCCTACCCATAAAATGCAAAAGAAACAAGGGGTGGCCTTGCCACCAACTTAGAACTTTGGGTCTGGGTGGCTTCTCACATGCATTGTTCCCAGGACGAGCACTCCAGTGACAGCTTGGAGACCCGCACAAGACCCCACGACCAGCCCCCTGGCGGGCCAGCCTGTGCTCCCAAGCTCACGGGTGACCTTGTGCTTACTCTCACAGTGATCGTCCCTGGGGGTGAGGTCACTGTCCTTCTCCAAAGGAGGAAACAGGTCCAGCTCCTAAGTGGGACTCAGCCTGGGCTGTCTGTCCCTTTCTACAACCTTGATCTCATCTCAGTGGTTCTTGGCCTAGCAAAATGCAACAGCCGCTCTTCATGCACGCCGTGCCTTAGGTCCTAGAGGATGGGCAGTCCTGGACAAGGTGCTAGGGACCAAACAGTTAGCAAAACGGGCTCCTTGTCCCTGTTCTACTTGGGAAGAAAGACCGCTAAAAGAGGGAACAAATAAAAATTGTACTTCATAGTACACACCAGTGTTGGGCACGGGCTAGTTTCCCTACAGTTCCTTCCCTTTATTATTTTTATCATTATTTTTGGTGTGGTGCTGGGGATGGAACCCTGATCCTCACATGTGCCAGGCAATTGCTCTACCAGTGAGCTATACTCCAGCCTTTCCTTTTGGTTCTAAACTATTTTGCTTCTATTGTTTTTGACCATCTGTTCCGACAGTCAGAGTAACAGACCCAGCGCAGGGGCCTCCAGTTGTCTCTTTTCTGACCCAAGAATGTAGTTGCAAAACTGTAAATGGCACATTTGTCCTGTGGTTTCTCCTTCCCTGGCCTGCTCTTCTGTGTTTCTGTCACTGCATGGTCATTTCCATTTCATGTGGGTTGACAGAGCCTCGCTTGTGTGGCTATTTTCCTCCTGGCAGGCAATGTGATGTCTTCCTATGTCATTGCTCTCATCTGTGTTTGATCACCTGTCTCACCAAGTTGCCCAAGCCGGCCTCGAACTTGGATCCTCCTGCCTCAGTCTCCAGAGTAGCTGGAATTACAGATGTGTGCTACACATCCAGCTCTAAATAATTTTTTTTTCTGGTACAGGGGATCGAACTCAGGACCTTGGGCTTGCAAGGCAGGCGTGGTGCCACTGAACTAAATCCCCAGCTCTTAAATAGATTTTTTTTGGTACCAGGGATTGAACTCAAGACCTTGTGCTTTTGGGGCAGGTGGTGGCACCATTGAGCTAAATCCCCAGCCCCTTTAAATAGATTTTTGGTAGAAGCTGACAAAATATACTTAAGTTTCATTGAATTGAGAAACTACATAAAAATGGCCAAGAAAATTTTGATAATATGCAGTGGAGTTACACGAACATGTTCACATATGATGCGTGGATTCTATGTAAACCATATTCTTATAAGAGCCAAAAAGTTTAGAGAATGTGTATTATGGTTTGTTTGTTCGAATCCCCCAAAGTTCATGTTGGAAACAGGGGCCTGATAACAGCTCTGCCCTCACGAGTAGATTAATGTCACCATAGGAAAGGGCTAGGTATTTTGAGTAGGTGCTGGTGGTTGTGTGTTTTTGTTTTTTTTGGTACCGGGGATCGAACTTGGGACGTTGCACTTTGGAGGCAGGCAGGGGCCCCACTGAGCTAAGTCCCCAGCCCTGCTGGTGGTTATTTTTTGAGACAGGGTCTTGCAGTGTTGCCCAGGCTGGACTCATACAATCCTCCTGCCTCAGCCTCTTGAGTAGTTGGAATGACAGTAGAGGTCACCATGCTTGGCAATGAGCTGTTATAAAACCAAGCTCAGTCTGCTTTCTTTGTGTGTGGTATGGGGGATGGAACTCAGGACCTTGCACTTGCAAGGCAGGTGAGGCACCACTGAGCTAAATCTCCTTCACCCTGGTCACCCTTAGTCAGCTCATTCTCACCTTCTCTTGGCCTTCCGCATTCCACCATGATGACTCAGCTGGAGGGGTCCACTGGATGTCAGTGCCGTGTGTTTACTGTAAACTTCCCAAGCCATATGTCTGTCACCGCAGCAGAAAGCATACAGCGAATTCGTATTCTCTAAAATGGAAGAATGAATTCTAGGAACAGAGGTTAAGAGCAGAAAAATATTTATTGAGGGAATAGCTGCTGTCTCCTGAGAGGTAGAAAGGGACCCAGATGGGTAACCAGGGACCACAATTTACAAAGAAGTTTTTATAGAGCAAAACCCACGTGGGTACAATGTGGGTTAAAGATATGGTCAACCAATAAGGTTACCAGTACAGTTGCTTAGGTAACAGTGATCCAACAGGGAAGGAAGTCACATAACAAGGGTACATGGAGAGAACAAAGAACTTCTCAGGGGGTGATGGATCTGGGGGTCTTGGTCACTCACCTAGGCAACTGACGCCTGTCTAGACTTCACCAGACCAGGTGTTATCACTTATCTTATCCCTTGGGGGAGCATGGAGACCTGGCCTCCAGCTGATATATCTCTGGCCACGGTTGCAGTGTTTTTACCTTTTGTCTTGACTCTCTCGAGGGCTCAGCCCTGTCTGCTTGCCTATTATATTTCTAACTCATCTGTCTATAATCTTACCATGGGTGATAGGGTCCCAGACTGGTTTCTTGTTTTTTTGAGACAGCGTCTCACTGGGTAGTTCAGCCCAGCCTTGAGTTCACTGTGTAACCTAGGCTGGCCTCCAACTCTTGGCAATCCTCCGTCCTAAGCCTCCGGAGACCTGGGATCACCAGCACCACCACACCCAGCTTGGTATCTAGGTTCTTGAGTGGGACAAAGAATTGGATGTGGCACACAGTGGAAAGGAAAAAGCAGCAGTTTAATGAAGTTTAATTAGGTGATGGTATGCTTGGGGCGAATGGGCTTGTGCTAGGAGAAAGAAAAATTGTCCCAGCTTGAGGGTGCTGGTGTAAGAATTTAAAATGTTGAGCCAAGTCTAGGGCACCATCCATTGGGTCTTCCAGAGCATGACTGATAATGTGATTGAGAGGGTGCTGAGTCATGTCCACGTCCACGTCCTCTATTGCGCATTGTCCTTTCCCATAATTCACTGTTGCAACTGGATGTGTGAGATGCAGTCCATATGCCCGAACCTTCAGTGAGCTCCAAGTGAAGAAAGGTTACTGCAGGTCCTGCAGGACGATCTGGCTCCAGGAGTCTTATCTCTGCCTCAGGAAAAGGTCAGGGAGTTGGCCCTGGGGCATCGCCCAGATGCAGGTGAGTGGAGGGGAGAGGTCCAGCAGCCCCAGTTGTGCTGTCTGTCTTAGCCAGTTGAACTCTTGGAAGGGGGGATGGAATAAGGAACAAAGTCTTCTTTCTTAAGGGTGACACTTTAGTGGGGCTGACAGTCAAGGAATGAATAATGTAAAGCCAATATGAAGCCGAGTGAGATGTACTGGGAAGCAAAACAAAGCAGTCTTGCCCCTCCTCGCCCAAGCCATGCCATTTCTCTCCTGTCCCTGCAGCTGGGTACCTCCCTGGGATCTCCCACGCCCACCTCAAGGACCCTGCCCCCTGCTGTCACACCACAGGTCTCCCCAGAGCTCGGTGCGGCTCCACTCTCTCCTCACACCTGCACTGGCAGTGGGCCAGGAGGCCACCGAACCGGTGTTATTCTGCATCTCATCAAGTCCCAAGCACCTGCACACAAACCTGAACTCTGTGAATAAATACCATTTTGTGTGGTAAACATTCAATGAATAGAAGCTGTGATTATCATCTCTGGGCAGAACAGGGCAGAGAGCCGACTCTGGACTGACCTCAGGACCTTCAGGAACCAAACTCCACTGCCCCTCGACTTGGCTGGTACCTGGGGGAGGGGGATGTGTGGTTCCTTACTGCAGGAAGCTCAGGGGGTTCGGGGCTGCCATCTCCCTGAAGAGCTCTCCCTGCTGCTGGTCACTGGAGCTCTGGATGCTGAACCTCTCAAAGGAAGGAAAGGCCCCCATGAAGCCAAACTGCCAAGGATAAAGAGAGACAACCACCAAGGTTTGGTTCTTGAATATGTATTTTTTACTGAAAAAATCATTCATAAATTAACATACAAAAATGTACAAACACATGAGTAAATTATGTAATGACAAAGGACTATTTTTGTGAAAAGTGTTTTTAAAACATCTTTAGATTTCAGTGCAAAAATGTACCCCTGGCACCTCTTAAAACATAAGAGCAAGCTCAAAAAAAGTAGTGATGGAAATAAGCTAGCTTCGTCCAATCCCATTATCAATGGTGGGCAGATACAATCACTACATGTGGCTGTTGCTCAGCTACTAATGTCTGTGGTGGAGGAGCTCTGACAAAAAGAGTCCCTATTATGTCACCATGAGTATTATTGGAAATATCACCTCCCCCAAAAAACCAGTATGAAAGGGGAACCTTTCTTGCACATAGCAATCAAAGACTAGGTTGATTTAAGGGGTCACCACCTGTCAGTAGCCTCGAAGAATTTCAGCTGCCAAACTAAGCCCAAGGTCACATTTGGTGGTTCTTTCTCTTTTTCAACATGAGAGTTTCATGCTATTAACAACACACGTGCCTGGCCGTATGCCTATAACTTTTACACTTCCCCTATAATATTCAAATAGGTGGGGACATGATTAACAGTGTGTACTAAGAGATTCTATACTACTAAACTTAGGCATCATTGCAAGGGGATGTAAGTGACCCTACTTTAGGCAGTGAAAAGAAACCTTTCCTTTTGTCCTCAAAGCAACATTTTTGTGATTAAATCATGTGTCAGCCTTCAGCAAATAGCAGCACTTGGTGGCACTGACACTAATACAAGGCTTCCAACAAGATCACCAACTCGTGCCACTGCTGCACATGCGACATCACTAACCCAGAACTCGTCTGTCCTGGAAAGTCCTTCCCAGTGACATCACAGCTCTATCACATGGAAAGCAGCTCACAGCCTTCAGTGACGAGAGAGAAGGGCGAGGGTGGAAGAGCCGGGGTGGCAGGGAGTGAGGGTGAGGGAGTCTGTATTGCTATATGCACTGTGAGACAAAGGAAACCAAACAAACTTCTGTGTGACGTTCTCTCGTGAAGGTGTTTTAAAGCATGAAATGCTTACAATTTGTTGAAAATGCATGATACAACTTACCAGCACTGTCAAGGGCAGGCAGCTGCTCTCTCATATGCGCTGGTAAGAGCGTTATGTTGCAATGTATCTCCTAAATACCACTCTGTTCTTCAAAAGAACAAACACACAAACAAAAAACAAGGCCTGGCCAATCACTCCCACGGTGTGTGGGGATCATATGTCCACGGAACCAACACATGCAGCAGAAAAAACCCAACCCACACATAGATACACACGCCCTACACACACCCATGTAAACCATGAAAATTAAGAAGTTGAAGGCAAACAAGGCAATTAAAAAAACTATGAAGTACTCTTCAGAAAGTACTCCGGATCACAATATATAAATATGTTTTATGGAAAGGGGGTGGGGGGATCTGGCATTTTCCAGAATCCTGCAGAAGTGGCCAGAAATATAAACTGAGGGCTTTGGCTCAGGGAAAAATAAAGAGGCACAAATTCAAATGCAATTTAGAATCTGACTTCAGAAACACGTGGAGCTTTGCCAGTCTAAATTTCAAAGCTCTGATTTGGTCTCACCTGGGGCCCAGCTGACCCACAGCACGCAAGTGTCACCTGCCCCCTGGCTGAACTCTTCCCACTGCAGTTGTTCCTTACTTCCATGTAGCACAGACAGAATAACTGTGGACTAATCACCTTTCCAGAAACCAAAAGGGAAAACGGAATCCCTGAAGCCAGCTGGCCGTTTAGGCACAGCTCTCAGACACTGGACCAAGTTCCACAGGAGAAAGGACAAAAAACTGCAGTCCAGAGATCTGGCTGGCACATAGGAACCCCAGGGGTCAGCTGTGAGCAGGCACAGCAGTGTGCCGCGCAGCGGCCTCCTGTCCAGCAAAGGCCTGGGGGGCAGGTGTGCCTGGCCACAGCAGGAGGCAGGAGCAAGACTCCTGGAAGAGGGGAGGGAGGGAGGAGAGGTCAGCTTCTGGGGAAGAAGGGGTTTCACCTGTTGTGGGATATGCTCTGCATCCACTCCCTTTCAAAGTGACAGCAATTTGGGAGATAATACTCTTCAATTACATTTTTTTTTTTTTGGTACCGGGAATCAAACTCGGGACCTTGCGATTGCAAAGCAGGCAGTGGAACCACTGAGCTAAATCCCCAGCCCTCTTCAATTACATTTAACTGAGTTCCTGTGTTTGCCAACCAAATAAGCGATCTAATGTATAAATCCTCACTTTGAATTGGAGCCAGCTATAAAATTAAATTTAAAAAAGGCATTTTACATGGCTTATTTACAATTATACTTCTTCAAGAAGTGATTGTTATATATTTACTATTTATCGTCCCCAAATCCCTCCCTTCCACCCTCAATCCCCACCCAAAGCAGGTAATTTTTTAAAAAAACAAAACCAAAGAGAACACCAGAGATGCAAAGGATGGTGCGGAGTTCCATCGGCTTCCTGGCGCGCAGTTGCCTTGGGCAGGGCCTGCCCTGGGCTCCAAAGGCGCTCACAGTGGCGGCCGATGACAGGCCCAGGGCGGCTCACGGCCTGTGGGGTTCTGGAGAGTGTGGTGAAGATGGGATGCTGGGGTGGGGAGATGGGGAGAGAGCAGCAGGACAGACGTCTGTCTTGTGGAAACAAAAAGCCAGTGCTGATGAGGGGTGTCCAGAGATGACCCCTCGGTCCCAGCGGGTCCTACAGTGAAGGCGTTTGTGCGTGTGCTGTGTCACAGTTTTCCCTGAACCCTGTGGTCCTTCATTAGACTCTGTTGCTAGTCCCTTCCTGTGGGACCAGACTACTTCTGTGGTGCTGATGGCAAAGCCCACGTGCTTCTCTTCCTCTCAGTACTCGTTCACCTGAGCCAGCTCGGGTGTCAAGTTGACAGTGATGTTCTTATACAAGGCGTCATATGTGATGTTTGCAAAGTAGTTCAGGTTGTTGAGGCCGTCCAGCCCCTGCCGCTCCTTGGACTTCCTCAGCAGGGCGTACCTGTAAGGCCAAGCAGAGAGAGGGCGCCAAGTGAGGACCCAACCTCTTCCCGGAAGAGGGCAGGATGGGCCAAGCCCTGAGAGGATGGGGCCAGGCTGGCAGGCCCAACCAGGACTTACGATTGCTTGCTTAGAAAAACCTCCTGCTGCCGGCCAGGGTCCTCACTTACTACTTTACCACCTCTAACCCCCCCACCCGGCCCCGACAAATGAGGAGGCCCAGGCTCAGTGGTGTGAAGGGACTCGGCCAAGGTCACCAAGTGGGTAAGGAGGTGAGACTACAACAGGGCAGGAGACAGAGCAGTGTGTGCTCGGTGCCTTCCCATTCTCAGAGGCGGGGTTTAGCAATTAGAATTGCTTGTCTGAAGGACAACTCTTCCCACACTTTGCAAAAGACACCCCCCCCCCAAGTCACTTGTGAAGAGAGACATTTTTCTGTCCCATCTGAGGTTTGTTTATGAAAGAATAGGAGGAACACGACAGCTGCAGCCCCATGGATGAAGCTCAGGACACCGCCTGTAACGGGAGAGGGTGGCAGGCAGAGCAAACGCTCGCAGCACCTTCAGATGCAAACGCGACCATGTGCTTGGGATGGGCACAGGGAGCAGGGGACTTCCAAGACCTCACTATCCAAGTTCTTGCCAAAGACCTGATGTCACCCCTAGTGTCACAGCTCAAGCAGACACAGGCGGTGTGGGTTACTCCCTGTCAGATCAGGACTGGAATCATTCTAACGTGAGCTAAGACACCGGGACCCGCAGCAAGCGTACAGAGGACATCTGTAAGGGGAACATGTGAACTGTACCAACCTTCCAAGAAACTGGACCTCTCCTCTGTGGTGATGAGGAATGGACTTGTACTTCCCTGTGTCGCCTTCGGGCCTGCTCACAGAATAGCCTGCATTCTGTACTCTGTGCAAGACCAAACGAACCGGCTTTTAGATAAACAGTCCTCCCCCACCTTTCCCGAGTGACCAAAGCCTAAGAGTCGTGCTACAGCCTTTACCTGGCATGAAGCAGAGCAGAAGCTTCCTCACCCACCTCCATCTTACTAACGCAGTGGGGCCATTTATTTACCCCACAGTGGAAGCTCCCACCGGAGTCTCTCCACGTCCCACGGCTCTGGACATGCTGCAGTCCAACGTGCCGCTCTCTCACCACGGTGGCAGGTGCCATGCAAGTCAGCAGTAGCTGATCCCAAACTTGTATGCTCCCTGTACTTGCTACTACAGTTTTGCAACTCAATTAAATTAGATATAAGAAAATATAACAAGGAAAATAGAGCTGACTGCTTTCAAAACACCTGACAGGGCCCCGGGGATTTAGCTCAGTGGTTTTGCTGCCTGACGCGCAAGGGCAAGGGCCTGAATTCGATCCCTGGTACCAAAAAAAAAAACACCTGACAGAGGCAAATTCATTTAAAAAACCCTTTTTTTTGGTGAAGGAGTTAGCTATGTGCCTTAAAGGATTGAAAGGAAAACCCACAAACACTTAGAAAGATTTGAATCGAGGTTTCTTAACGCCAGCCTCACTCTACTTTAAAGAGCCCTAACTGGAAATTATGTTGGGAAGTTTTCTGTACTGGGGATCGAACTGAGGACCTTGCACTTATAAGGCAGGCGCGGTGCCACTGAGATAAATCCCCAACCCTAAGGGACATCTGAATTGTAGAAATGAGCAGAAGTGAGGACAAAGTCCAACCAGCAGAGCTGGGATCAAAGGAACGGCCACAGCCCAGATGGAACAACTGGCAAATGGAGGTAAAAATTTGAATGTGGAGTGGAAATAAAACATCTACCTTTTAAAAAATTACTGTATTATAGTTAGCCAGCTGGTTAATTTGAACCTGGATGAGGGGCTAAGACAATATGTGGAGGCATTTTTGGTTGCAGCAATGTGTGTGTATGTGTGCGTATGCGTCTCTATTGGCATCTGGTGGTCAGAGGCCAGGGATGCTGCTGGGACAGTCTCAACAGAATATTGTGGTCCAAAACACCGATTGTGCTAAGGCCAAGGGATCCCCAGGTGAAACAGGAGAACTTCTCCTGCATCTAAATATTCAAATTGTTTATCCTCCCAGTAAGTTCACAAGTTTAGAAAAGAAATCTACAATATATCAGATTATGAAAGAGGAAAAACAAAACCAAACCCCTGGCAATGAGGCTTGCTGTGGGGTGTCTGTGGCAGGGAGCAAGGGAGCCCCAGCTGCACACAGCCCTGTGCACCTGCACGCCTCTGGCTACACTTCCCTCGCTGGTTCATAGCACCTGCCCTTCCACAACCTTCAACAAAGCAATTCAGCAAGGTCACGATGCCACTTTCTTGACTTGAGGCCTCTACCCGACTCCCCACACAGATGAATCACTTTATGGGATGTGACTCTGATCTTCATGTACAACCGCACAAATCATGAAAAGTCACTACTGGGAAGTAGAATTCAGAGGTGGCGTGCAGGCTATTTATCTTCAATGCTGTTAGTAAAAGATTTCCCAAGCTGTGTTTAAATGCAACTTGATCTGGGTCTAAGATACAGCTAATACAGAAAGGCAGATGCTATTGATGGGACATTCACGGCACAGTACTGTTTGTTGCAAGATCTTCCTTCCTTGGGAGGTTGGCTCCCAATTATACTCTAATTTGACATACCCAACTGCTCTTGCTCAAATCTAACAAATATGGAATGCCTACTGTGTGCGTGGAATTGTGCAGGGTGCTGGAGAAAAGCAGCCACAGCCCCCCGCACCCAGGGCCCTCTGGTGGGCTGGGAGCTGCCTGGGAGCGTAGAGAGCCAAGCCTCAAGGACCAGTCACCCAGATGAGTACACGGAAAACAACGCTATCTTCATCCATCAGATTGGGAAAGGGCACAAAGTAGTAGTTTATATGCTGTGTCAGGGGTGGTGTAAGAAAATGGACCTGCTGGGCACAGTGCAGCAGTGCAGCAGTGCAGCGCTTGCCTAGCATGGGTGAGGCCCCACGTTAAACCTCAGGGCCAAGGGTTTTGTTTTGTGTTTTCCTCTTTTAAAACGTGACATGGGCCGGGGATTTAGCTCAGTGGTTCCGCCGCCTGGTGCGCAAGTACAAGGACCTAAGCTCTATCCCAGGTACCAAAAAAAAAAAAAAGTGATATATTGATCCCTAACACTCACCCCACCCCCCACACACCCCCCAAAAAAAAGAGAAAAGAGAGAAGGCATAGTAACGCAACATCAGTCAGAATTGGGGGGGAGGATTTTGGCAAAAAAATCCAGGTTTGAAAGTGCATATGTTGCCTATGTAGCTCACAACTAGGAATTTAATCTAAAGAAATATTTGTTCATGTGAACAAAGGATATTAAAAAACCTAAACATCTGATGTCCATCCAAAGGAGAGGAGTAAAAACGTCTTTTTTTTTGGTACCAGGGATCGAACTCGGGTCCTTGCGCTTGTGCAGCAGGGGGCAAAACCACTGAGCTAAATCCCCGGCCCGAGAGGAGTAAAATGAATCACTGTGTATCTATGTAAGGGAATACCACGTAATTGTTATCAAAAACACAGATACTGCTGGAGGAGGGCAGATGAGGCCTGTCTCAAGTTGTCTGGATAGGAACAGAAAGACACAGCTTGTTAAAGGGCTACTTCCAAGGGATAAAACAGATGGCACTGGGGATGAGACTCAGACCCTTTGGTTTATATGCCTTTGTATCTTCTGAATGTTGACCAGCAAATTATTAATTTGTGACCAATAACCAACATATACTTTTTTTTTTTGGTACCGGGGATCAAACTCTGGACTGTGTGCTTGCAAGGAGGCGGCGGAACCACTGAGCTAAATCCCCAGCCCGTATACTTTCTTTTTAAAATCCAGGCCAGAAAACAAATAGATATATGGTGGGAATTAAATTCTTTGACATTTGTTCCTTATAAGTTACCATTTATTTTTCCCATTCTTTTTTTTTCGGTACCGGGGATCGAACTCTGGACCTTAGACTTGAGAGGGAGGCGTCGGAACCACTGAGCTAAATTCTTGGCCCTACCATTTATTTCTCTGTGAAAACATGACACCATGAACACCCAGACTGTTCACACAGACTGTGTAACACAAGCCTCAGGCAATGCCATGGTCAAATCGTGTGCACTGTCACTAACAGTCCACTATGCAGTTTGGGGAGGGTTTAGTGACACTGTACACACAATGCCAGTGAAGTATAAATTTTAGGTATCACTGATGGCAGGAGGGGGACCACTCTGTTATAATACAGCTTAAGAGTCTTAAAAATGGGAGCTGGGAATTTTGCTCAGTGGTTCCACCGCCTGCCTCCTGAGTTTGATCCCCAGTAACAACAAAAAAAGTCTTAACAATGATTATATTCTGACCATATTTCATTTCTAGGGATTTTTCCTACACATGAGTAAGAAACAGGCAAAAGAACATCCACTACATTACAATCTATACTAGTGGGAAAATGGAAAGACAATAGGGAATTGTTAATGTAAATTACAGTAATCCCTTAACAATTAAATGGGGCCATTGTACACCCTGTTTGCAAAGAGTATTTAACACTGACATACACAGCAGTAACATCTCCTGAGCACTTTTCACATACCATACCCTAGGAAGATGTTGCATAGATGTCATCTCTCTTGGTTTTCACAACCCTGAGATTTAGGCTACTACTATTTTATAGTGTTAAAAAACTAACATTAGATTATTGTTTGCTTACCACTTTTTAAAGACAAACTCATTGAAATGGTAATTAATGCTATTTCTCAGTATTCATATTGTAGGCAATGCATTTTATTTTAATGGTCATGTGTATTTTACAATGAGCATTATTCCTGATAAAATGACAATTTAACAATATTTCTTAAGTTTTTATTTTTCCATGTCAAATGAGAATAAAAAGAAAATACATGCTTTGGTTGGATGTAGAGCGTTTTTTTTTCTTGGTACCGGGGATCGAACTCAGGACCTTGTGCTTGCGAGGCAGGCGATGGCACCACTGAGCTAAATCCCCAGCCCCATGGGTTTTTTTTGGTACTGGGGATTGAACTCGGGTCCTTGTGCTTGCACAGCAGGCAGTGAAACCACTGAGCTAAATCCCCGGCCCGATGTAGAGGGTTTTTGAAAAAATAAATTTTATTTTATCCCATTCCCCCCACTCAAGCGCCCTCCCTTCCATATGTACAAAAGCTTTGTTTTCATTTTTTCCTTCTATTTTCACTTGAAAGTTTTTTTGAGAATGGTAACAGGTGTTTTTTAATGTTATCATGGTATAATTTTTTAAATATATAAAAATCATTTCTGACTCCAAATATTATATGTGCTGCCGAAGTCAGCACTCTGACTCCAAATATTCCTATCTCTATCACAAAAGAAAACTACCCAGGTGCTTCTAAAATCCACTCAAAGAATGGTGGGAAGCTGCTCTGTCCAGGGTGGCTGCCACAAATCATGGCTGGCTACAAACCACTAAAATGCGACTACTGAGAAGGGACAGGTGCTGCCATATAAAGTACACACCAGATTTCAAACACTTAGTAAAAAAGAAATGAATGTGAAATATCTCAATGTTTTATACTGATCATACATAGATATATTACAGGTGTGGGTAATGCACACTAATCCCACCCAGCTATTCAGGGGGTTGATGTAGGACTGCACCTTCAAAGCAGCCTGGGCACCTTAGTGAGAGCCAGTCTCAAAGAGAGCAGGGGATAGAGCTAAGTGGCAGAGTACTTGCCTAGCATGTGCAAGGCCCTGGATTCAATCCCAGTACCACACACACACGGAACTGACATAAAACGTGGCTCAGGACACGGCTCACACACCCTACTGGATAGCCGCTCGCACAGCCTCAGGCAGCATCTCTGGGGGTGAGGTTTGGCAGTACCTGTTCCAGAGGTCGTCATCTTCTCCACCCCAGCCCCAGAAAGCATTGGGAAAGCCATTGATCTTCCGGAACTGTTCCACTGTCAAGCCACTCACTCCCCCAAAGAACTCAGCATAGGGAAGCCTGAAAGGAGAGAGAGCATTAGGCCCCTGTGCTGCGCATGGGCAATTCCTTCTATAACACAGGCCCCCTAGAGTACCTAACGATACTCCCTATGGTCTACTCGACTGGCCCCTCGTGCTGACCTGTACCCACCAAGGAGCGAAGGGAATTTTTCCTAGCTGATTTTTTTAATAACAGCTTAATTAGATATACCTGGCATACCATACAATTCACTCATTTAAAGCGTGTCATTCAATGGTTTTTAGTATACCCACTGAGTTGTACAACCATGACCACAATCATTATTATTACATTTCATCACCCCCAAAAGCCCTGTATCCACTGACAAGTTACTGTGGCAGCCCCCTCCCCACCAGCTCTAGGCAGCCACTAGTCTACTTTCTGTCTCCATAGATCTGCCTATACTGGACATTTCCTATACAATTAAATAGGATCACATTATGTGACCTTTGTGTCCAGCTTCTTAGCCAATGTTTTCAAGGTTCGTTCATTCATGTTGTAGCACTCATAAGCACTTTTGTCCGTTGTATTGCCAAATAGTATTCCCTTGTACAGATATCCTACATTTTGGTTTTTTTTGTTGTTGTTGTTATTGTTTTGGTACCGGGGATCAAACTCGGGACCCTGCGCTTGCCAGGCAGGCGGCGGAACCACTGAGCTAAATCCCTGGCCCTTGTTTTGTTTTTTTTCTTTTGGTACCGGGAATCAAATTCAGGACCCTGAGTCTGTAAGCCAGGCGGAGGAATCACTGAGCCAAACCCCCGGCCCAGCCCACATTTTGGTTATTCATTTATCAGTTGATAGACATTTGGGCTGCAGCTAATTTGCATTTCATCTTTGTATCTCTCACCTTTGTAGATTTAACCTCTTAAGCAAAAACAATACTCACAGATACATATACTTATCCAATTTAGTTGCAAAGTGCCTGGGCATCTGTCCACATCCATAATAGTTGCGATCACTTTCTGGTATGTGATCCACGTCATGAAAAATCAGACAGTCCCAATCCAAGTCCTTCATTGCTTCTTGAAAACCAACATTGAAAAGCATGGCTCGATTAAAGGGTTGAGTGCCAACCTAAAAGAAGCAAAACTGTCTTTTTAAAAGGATTTCTAAACTGGATGTGGTGGTGTACGCCAATAATCTCAATACTTGAGCCTCAGAGGCAAGAGGATTGCCTGGGCTACATAGTGAGACTGTGTCTCAAAAATCTATAGACAGACAGATTCTTGAAGCAAAATTTCTGTTGGTTTCACATCAAAAGAAGAGCTTATTAGAACCATGTGAAAAAAAAAATTGCTGGGCACATGTGAATAGGTCTAGCATTACTCATTAACACACTCTGTGACTCAGAGATCAATGATCACCCAGCCTTGATTTCTTTAGAAATCAAAGTAGTAACAAACTCAAGCTCTTCTTTCCCAAGGCCACTGAGCATAGAAATTCCACCATGAACAGGATATAGAGGAAAATGTGGCTAAGAGGAAACATTACTATTTATTTCGATTTCTTAACACCACATTACCAATACTTGGCAGTCACTGTCTGTTTTTCTTTTTTCCGGTACCAGGGATGGGACTTAGGACCTTGTGCTTGCCAGGCAGGCGGGGTGCCACTGAGCTACATCTCTGGCCCATGCCAGTCACTGTCTTCAGGATATCAACCAATCTGGCAATATTTCATAAACCAAATCTAGTAGGAAGGGAGGT
Organism: Heterocephalus glaber; assembly: GCF_000247695.1. Next base: position 5,781,289 of record NW_004624790.1, on the reverse strand, counting down.
TTTTGCTGTTTGCTTTGGCTCTTTTTATTCTGAAGGACCGATGAAGACAAGCGTCACTTAGCACAGCAGGGACTCCTGCCTACTGACAAAGAATCTGGCACCTCATGAGGAGACCTGGTCCCATGGGTTACAGCAAATCTGATCTAAATGTCAACATTTACTCACCCTTGCCAGTAGCAAGTGTCCCCCAGCTTGGGACAGACATAAGGAATATGATATTTAATCACATAGAAATATCTGATATTTAATTAACAGGAGACGTTTTTTTTGGTACTGGGGATCGAACTTGGGACTTTGCGCTTTCGAGGCAGGCAGCAGAACCACTGAGCTAAATACATGGCCCCAGTAGGAGACTTTTTATAACATGACTTCAAGAAGCTAAGGTAAAGCAGAACAAAAACAAAAGTTACTTTCCAGAGAGCTTTGGACTACTTCATCCCATTTCCAGATGCCTTCCCTTTTTAGGACAGCAAGCTGGGCTCTTTTTCTTCATTCCGGTACGAGGCAGCCACACCACAACCACTTACAGCAGCACAGGCAATGAGCCTTAGAAGTGGCTTGCAGGGAAGACTGCAAATGGGTCCTCGGAATTCAGAGTAATTTGCAGACCCTTCATTTGTCAACAAAATCGCAAGCTCAAGGATCACAGACTTGAAAGATGCCAAGCCAGCAACATAAACATGTGAACTAGAGCTAGGCCACACAAGAATACCACACAGGGCTGGGGAGAGGGGGAGGACAGAATCTGTCTTGTGGAACTTCAACCCCCAAACTTGTAAGACTAAAGCTAATCCAGGCCGGGGAGTTAGCTCAGTAGGCTCCATGCCTACCTTGCAAGTACAAGGTCCTGAGTTTGATCCTCGGTATCCAGAGAAAAAAAAAAAAAAACAACGACGAAAGCTAAACCAAATCCTGAGGCTTAGGGAAGTTGAGTGCCCCAGGCCACAAGGCTAATTAACAAGCATAGGAGGCCCCCGTGTGTTGCTCTGGTGCAGAACTGGATGCACCTCCTTACCTCAGGGGGAATTTCCCGAGTGGGAGCCTAAAGACATCACCCAGAGCGGGCACAAGCAAAACCCCCACACAGAGGCCCTTTTTTCAAACAAAGTTCCATCCTGCACTCAAAATTGCCGGGCAACATCTCACACCCACGGCAGAAAGCCATCTCTGCTCCCCTCCCACCCCAGAGCAACTCAGCTCTAAGATTTCTTCTGCCTTACGTGCTCTTCACAAGGAAGATGGATTAGCTTACAGCACTCTATAAACTGCTGCCTCAGAACAGAAACAAGAGCCAGGGATTTGGCTCAGTGGTTCTGCCGCCTGCCTTGCAAGTGCAATGATCCGAGTTCGATCCCCAGTACCCGCCCCCCCAAAGGAACAGAAACAAGAAAAAAAGAAACACTCACTTGCTCAACCACATAAAATGCAAACTGCAGGCGCTGGCGCTGAAGCATGGGGATCAGGTGTCTGAGCAGGACCGGGAGGTGCTCGTGCCGGTTCCGGAAGGGGATAAGGATGGCCACCTAGAGTGGGTCACAGCCAAAGAAGCCACCCAGTTAGTCCTCTGAACTTCTGCTCCAGAGCTGGACACCCCTGCAAAATGGCTGAGCAACCCGATGGCTGGCTTGTCCTCCGTGTCCTCTGACGCAGACCTATGCTGGCAACTTCACCCTGGAACTAAGTGTATCTTACTCTTATGTATGCTATGCCTTGCACACTGCAGGCTTGAATGAAGCCATTCTAGACCACAACCCTAAGAAGACACCTTCCACACTGTGATCCAATGCTCAAAGACAACTGTAGATAAGTGAACATACAATTAAGTTGAAACAAGCTTTTAATTGTGTGCAGATTGCACATTATACACTTATATACATAATACTGTGAAAGCATCTATACAGTGTAAATCTACAGAGTGTGTACTGCACATGCTCCTAGGGGCTCACTGTCAAACAGTGATGGGCTAGAAACACTGCTCTGTTCCAGGCACTGTTGTACCGCCAGCATCCAACAGGGCCAGCACAGAACAAGCATTCTGATAAATATTTGTTGAAAGAATGGACTTCAGCTAATGCTGTAAGCTTGATCCACACTATCGCTCCTCTCCTGACACTAACCCTCATTGTCAAGCTAGATAACTGCTTTTATCCCCTACCCTCATAGTAACCAATGAAGACCAGTGGGAAGTACTGACTTCGTGGAGCTGACTTGTGCACTTGTCACTAGAGAACAACCAATCCCTGGCTTTGCTAATATTTCTGCTGGGAAGTTAATAAGGTCTTGCTCCATCATCACAATGAAGCAAATTTCTGTGGCTCCAGATGAGACCTTGGGGAACCTACTTCTCCAAAACATTTCTATCAAATGAGTGGTAGAGCTTAAACTACAAAACATTCCAGCTTGCAAATCTGGGTGGTTCAGAAGGATGGCAAACCCTAGACAGGCTTTCCAGGACTTGGGGGCTGACCCACACCCTACCTTCCATCGAGGCACACAATCAGAAGGCTTCCAGTGACCTCCAAGCTTGATGGCAGGGTCTCTGGAGAACAGTTCATGAATGTCATCCATTCCGATTTCACTCATATTTATGTCTATTGGGCCCTCTGGAAAAGGAGGTGATTAAGAGGTCAGAAAAACAATCAATTTCCCCCCATGTCCAGGGTTTTACTCTCAGGAAAAGCTCAATCCTTCATCTCTTTAACAGGAATGGGAGCCCCTCCCTCTGCATTTCAATACATCATTATCATCTGGTAAAGAAGACATCAAGGAATTAAGACTTCAAAGTTGTTTCTACCAAGAGTATAGAAAGAAATTAAGACTAAGTAAAGGAGGAGTTAAACTTTTCAAAGGAGGAGAAAAGCAGCCAGCTTGGGCTGTGTCAACTTCTGCTTGAAGCTAGGCCAGAGGTGCTGTATCTCTTAACTCACCGACCAGAAAGTCAGGTGCCCATGGATCATCACCTCCGACACTAGTCTTTGACTTTGGCTAAGTGGAACCATGACAGTACATGCTAGGGAAAGGATAACCTGAGAACATTACCTTTAGGGCCATCAAAAGACTTTCTAATCCCAAATCCGAGCCTTCCTTAAATAAATACAGGTCCAGGCTGATTTTAAAGGGAAGATCTGTGTGTGTGTGGAACACTCAAATGAAAAAAAGGCTTCTAAGCCAAGTTGCATGGCCATATCATCAGTTATTCTCTCAGGGATGAGAACATGTGCAAACACCATGCATGGCTGCTTCCAACACTTCCATTTTCACTACATTTGAACATAAAAGTAAATTCTGAGCTGGTGTGGTGGTGCACACCTATAATCCCAGCCCTCCTGCTGAGACAGGACTACTGTTAGAGGTAATAGTTGAGCTCAAGGCCAGCTTGAACTACATATACATAGCAAGATCCTGTCTCAAAAAAACAAACGAAGCAAAACAAAAAACACTGCAAATTTAGGATTTTCTATTTGCATTAAAAAAGGGGAGGGGCTGGGGATTTAGCTCAGCGGCCCCCCACCCCAGCAAGCTCAAGGACCCAAGTTCATCCCCGGTACCAAACGGCGGGGTGGGGGGTGGGGGGATAAAAAGGAGTAGAACGAATAAGCCCAAAAATACAGAAAATGTATAAAAATTTACTATCAGTGTTTTAAATTCTATACAGGATTCCAAAAAGAAAAAGTAAAACAAGAAGAAGATCCAAAAGTTTTTTATTTATTTATTTTTGAGACAGGGTCTTCCTCTAGTTAGTGCAGGTTGGCCGTGAATTCACTACATAGCCCAGGTTGGCTTCAAACTCATGGTGATCCTCCTGCCTCATGAGTGCTGGGATTACAGGCATGCGCCATCACACTCAGCTCCCCCCTAATTTTTTTTTTGGTACCGGGGATTGCACTCTGGACTTTGGGCTTGAGAGGCAGGTGAAGCACCACTAAGCTAAATCCCCGGCCCCTCCCTCAAAGTTTTTTTTTTTTTGGTACCAGGGATCGAACTCTGGATGTTGTGCTTGTGAGGAAGGCAGTGGAATCACTGAGCTAAATCCCGGACCTCCGCCCCAAAAGGTTTTTTTTTTTTTTTTTTGTACTGGGGATCGAACTTGGGTCCTTGCGCTTTCGGGGCAGG
>NW_004624790.1:5729559-5777076 GCF_000247695.1 Heterocephalus glaber | reverse complement strand
TTGCGCTTTCGGGGCAGGTGGTGGAACCACTGAGCTAAATCCTCGGCCCTAAAAAATTTTTTGATACCGGGACTTGAACTCGGGTCCTTGCACTTTCAGGGCAGGAGCCGGAACCACTGAGCTAAATTCCCGGCCCTCCAAAAGTTTTAAAACCAGCATCTTGTTTAGAAAATAACTTCTATCATATCCAATCAGTTATAACCAATGGGAGATTTGTACTAAAAAGACAAAGCTGGCTGCCTGACCTCCTACCAGCCCCAGGTTATAATTGAGGTCAAGAGCAAAAAGGCAGGCATCAGAGCCAAAGGAACAGGCAGCAAGCTGGTGGAAGAGGAGCCAGGACACAAGTGATTCTTGCAGGCTCTGCTTCCAGTGGCAGAAAGCTGTTTCTATTCTCCCTAGAAGGTAGACCGAGATGGAGAGTACGCTGTCCTGTATTTCAATCAGCAAAAAGACAAACACATTTCCAGGCACAGGAGGGTGAGCTGGAGCTCTACTCACTCATGGAAGGGAGCCTCTCCGGGCAGGGGTGGTTTGCGAAGTAGGTAAAGTCTTCAGGAAGGAACGTCGTGGTCTGGAGGAAGGACTCACTATGGTTCAAGTCAAGAGGATAATCTAGGGAGGGAAGGGGAGAGGCAACTCAGACTTGCAGTCTCTAACTCCTACGCCTCCCATGAAGAACTTTTCCCATGTGCCATCTTGCAGGCAGCAGGCACTGGAGGCCTCTGCACCAGCCCTGAAAACCTGTACTCAACAGGAAACACAGTACTGGAGGACACTGCTGTAACCAGGGCTCCCTTCCCATTCTTACCATTTTAGGCTTCTAGGCACTCAGTTTAGAGTCAACTGTGTATAATTAAAGTAAATGTCAACAGCAGCATTCCCTCTCCCTCACTTCTTTTTCACTAAAGCAAGACTCCTCACCACTTCCGGCCAACTGTTAGCACGGATACTGAGTACCCACCTCCATTCGCCTGCGAAGCTGGTCACACAGCTGCTGTCACCTTCCCTCTACAGGAGATGAAGGCATCACTCCCCTTCCTCTCACTGCCCCTTTTCCATCCCCCTGTCTTACAAGAATCACATTAAAATTCGGTGTTTACAGAAGTAGTCTGCTATAAATACTAGTCATAACACAAAAGCAGAGAGGAAAGTTAGCATAATTTCTTCCCAAAGCAGCTACCTCGTCTTTCTGTTTAACAACACCATCCCCTTCCCCACTACGCTTCCTCTGAAGACGTCTTTGCGCACCTGTGCTCTCTCATCCTCATCCTCCCATACCCCTTCCCTTCCTGAATGCCTGTGGGCAGATGCCACCTGGGACCTCTCACCACTGTCCTAGAAACTGCTTCTGCCTCTCTAGAATGAGACTGAACAGGAATTGGATAAGGCTGGCCAGCAGACTCAGGTAAAACCACCTCACCTTCCTCTCCATTTGAATAAACACCAAACACTTGCCTTTCTATCTGAAAAAACGGATATTTAAACATACTTGAAAGATGTTATTAGAGCAAATATCTGTGAATTATGAAGAATTAGCACATTTAGAGGTAACTATCTCCTGGGAGAGCAGCCACAAAGCCTCATGTGGTCATAGGTTGGGCTTTTCGGAGGTGGCTGGATTTAAGGTGTGGGCGTATGGATTAAGGGTGTGATACTGGGAATAAGGTGTGGATAATGGAAGTCCAACCCTGAGTGTGGATGACACCAAGAAATAGGCTTGTTATAAAGGGAGAGAAAGAAGGTAGTCTCCTGCTGCTTTCTGCCTTCTGCCTGCCATGCCATGAACTGTTTCTCCTCTGCAATGCCCTTCTGCCATGCTGCCTTCCCTTGGAACCAGCTGACTATGGACTGAAACCTTTACAAACTGTGAGCTGAAATAAACTCTTCCTCCTTTAACATGTAGGTGTTAAATATTTTGTAGCAATGAAAAAGTAAGTAAGACAATCACTAATTAGAGAAAAGTTTGGATCAGGGGTTAGTCAAACAACCAAGCCACTCCATTTCTGCTCCCCCCCCCGGCCAATATTTATTTCTACTACATGTGAAAAATGGAAGGGTTGGGAATATAGCTCAGTGGTATAGTGCATGCTTACCATGCACAGGCAGAAGGAAGGGAGGGAGAGAGGGAGGGATATAACTGAAATTCAGCCAGACCTGAATCCAGCAAACAATGTGCGTGGGGAATGTGTGTAGACCTAACACCACACACAAGGAATTAGGATGGCAAAAATGTGCTCAGACTTCACTTCACAACTGCAAGTATTCCTTTATCCTAGGTATGGTTTACAGCTCAGGCAATTTATTCCAGCAGTGACCACAATTTGTCTAAAGAGCTCAGGAGAAAGAAAGTATGAAAAGCTCATCAGTTTGCTAACTACAGTCCTTTGTTGCCGATAAACCGGCCAGCAGAAGAGACTGATAAATTACGTTGTGGTCAATTCTAGGCTCTAACTTCCCTTTATGAGGCAATGCTTTCCCTGCATTTTTCAAGCACCACTGACTAAATCTCATTTACAAAGTCTGCAAAGAAATTTCCTATTTTGGGCCGGGGATTTAGCTTAGTGGTTCCACCGCCTGCCTTGCAAGTACAAGGAGCCAAGTTCGATCCCCGGTATCAAAAAAAAAAAAAAAAAAAGCTAAAGAAATTTCCTATTTTACAGTAAACTTCAGTCTTAAAGCTTAATAGAAGAGAGGGCTGCTACAAAAGAAAGACTATTTTAAAATATGTACTTTTTAAAAATAAGGGCCTTGGAAGCCACAGAAAAGTACATTATCCCCAGCTAAACAAAGAGTAAATCTCAGGTGTTAAATAAAATGAAATCTCAGAAACTATGTTTTCTTTAAACCATCCCTGAATCAGGCATGGTGGCATACTCATGTCTATAATTCCAGCATTCTGGGACAATGAGGCAGAAAGATCACAAGTTTGAGGCCAGTCTTGGGCCAGGCAAGACCCTGTCTCAAAATGAAAAAAAAGGGGGGCTGGGGATGTCTTTCAGTGTGAAAACCCTGGGTTCAATCCTAGTAAAGCAAAGGGCATGGTGTTGGCTTATAGTGATTGTTTGCAAAGCGCGTGCACATATGCATGCACACACACACCAGACAGGGAGTATCTCTGGACAGTGGAAATACTTATATTCAGTTTCTAGAAGAAATAAAAAAGCTTTATCTTACAGTTGAAGAACTTGCAATGCAGTCTATATAAATATACCTAGTTAAGGGTTTGGGATAGCTCAGTGGTAGGGCACAGGCCCAGCACACATGCATTCAATCCCCAATACCCAAAAAACAAAAGCAAGTCAGAACCATGGTCAGCAGTAAGTTCTTGTACAACACTGAGCACACACACCATCTACCACCTTGCCTCTGAGTTCTTTTCTCTCTATATCATTAATGCTCATATGATAAGGGCCACAGTTAAAAGTGCAATTGAGGGCCGGGGATTTAGCTCAATGGTTCCGCTGCCTGCCTTCCAAGCGCAAGGTCCCGAGTTTGATCCCTGGTACCAAAAAAAAGTGTGACTGAGGCAGAAATGTCTACTTTTGGATTCGTTGTTGCAATGACTGGCCAAACGGTTTGCTATTGTTTAGATCTGATGGATACCCCAAAGGCCCGGGTGTTGAAGGTCTGGCCCCCAACTTGGCACTCTTGGGAAGTGGTGGAAACTTGAGAAGGTGAGGTTTGGTGAGAGGACTTCAGGTTGTTACCAGACGTAGGTCCATTAGCTTAGGTTTGTTTGCTCACTGCTGACCAAATCATGGAGGCCGTGTATTTTGGTGAGAAGAAAAAAGCTTTTATTCAAAGCCAGCTCTGAGGAGATGGAGGGGCCTTTTTGCCTGAAATGGCCATCTCTCTCTGTGCAGGTGTGTAGTGGTCCTCTACAGCATGGAACAGAGCAGAGGGAATACTATGAGACAATACACATCTCTGGGCTTGTTTATCCCCTCTGGCCATCTCTAGCTGGATCCCTCTCTTTCCTGTGCAAAAGAAACTGGTCTGTGACCTCCTGGAGCCATCACCTGCATATTCTGTCACTTCATTTGGGTGGAGAAGAGGAGGGTATTATTTATGCACTCAGCAGGAGAAAGACTGGAGAAGCCTCTTCTCTCTCAGAAAAAAAAATCTAGCTGTCAAGTGTAGTTCTACCATGTAGGTTGGAAGGACATTGGGCCATGCCCTCCGAGGGAACAGAGGAACCAGGCCATTTCCTCTTTTAGAGTTATGGCCAAAAAGTGAGCAGTTTTGCTCCACCATGATGTGCTACCCAGTCACAGCACCAAAAGCAACCGGTGGACTCATCATGCACTGAAACCTCTGAAAGCCTGAGCTTTTTCTAAACTGATTATCTCAGGCATTTGTAATGCAAACTCAACTATGTAGCTGAGATTAAGCCAGAGGATGAACATCGTATCTGGCTGGGAGGGAAGGCCAGGTGATCGTCTAAACTTCCCTTCCAGAAGTTGCTTTTTAATAACTGTAACTTGTGAAAACTGTTGCCAGATTACATGATAATTATGAAATGGAGATTTGCTGTTTCAACAAAAGCATTTATGAACAATGGGGTGCATAAGTCCTCCTGGGTTGAACAAATGTAAGTGGGTCCAACAGGAGCAGCAGAGTTGGGCTGTAACCACACCACAGGCTGTAACTCTGCCCATCACACACCATGTGTGTCTCCAAAAACTATATCAAACAAACAGACCCACAATATTAAGCCATGCCACAAGTGAGTATATAGAGAGGTCCCACCAAATTCTGCACACCCCTTATGTAAATACACTTTCTGAGATTAAAAGCCAAATTATTCCCCCCAAACAATTTCTGGTGCTCTTGTTCTATTGGAGCCCTAAGCATATGCTCCCTCTACCCACTAGAGCAAGATATTGGTGGCCATGACATTGAAAGGGGGTATCTGTAAGAGTACTGTGAAAAACACCCTTTACCTCCCTGAGAAGGACGAGGTGTGAAAATGCAATCCAGTCAGTCACCCTCAACATACTGTTAGCAGAGGTGAGCAAGGACTCACTAGGCAGGAGCTTTAGTAGTAGTAAAGTCAGACACAGCCAAACCTTCCTTTCCCACAATACACTTTTTTTTTTTGGTACTGGGGATCGAACTCGCATCCTTGCACTTGCAAGACAGAGGCAGCTGAACCACTGAGCTAAATCCCTGGCCCTATACTTTCTTCTTATAATTATTCAAGGCAAATTTACCTCTCTTGGGAAGAGCCATTTCACCCCCTCTTTACTAAGAACATACCTGAGTCATTTAGGCTGCTGTTCCTCTTTGCATAAGCACTGCGAACCACCTGCTCATACACCTGAGCACCTATGGTCCTCACGTTGTCCCGCAGCAGGATGCCTTGAGCCTGCATCATGAAGAGGTAGGTGTTCACTGTGGAAAACAGAAGACAGCAGAAGAAGAGGTGAACTCAATACCAACCTCAACAAAATCTACCACAAAACTTTGGGCTCCTTTTCTCCCTTTGGAACTGTAAAACCTCTTTCAGCTCTAAAACCTTATGATGCCATATATCCATTTTTCATTCTGGAGTCAGTGTTTTCAGGACACTAATATTTTGGGTAGCTAATAGGGCTAGCAGGAAATTCTGTCAGTATCTAGTAGATGCAGAAAAGTTATAAACTTCAAAAATTACATTCCACCCGGTCCGCAGACACCCAATCTTTATTCTAGCACTATGAGAATAGGACTTTAATGAGTCAATTAAAACATTTTTAAAGAGGTTTCTGCTCTATGTCTACCTTCTCCAACACAAAACCACAGACCACTCTATTCCTTTTTTTTTTTTTCCCGGGTGAGACAGGGTCTCATTATGTACTTCAGCCTGGCCTTGAACTCACGCCAATCTTCCTGCCTCAGCCTCCAAAGTGCTGGGATTATAGATGTGTGCCACCATGGGTGGCAAGACCACACTGTTTCTGGAGACACTGAAATCGAGTCTGGTCTGAGCAATCTTTTTAAAGTGGTGGACTAAGGCTTCAACCACTCTGAGGGATCTGGAGAGAAAAGGTAAATAATACAAGAGTATCAGAGTCCTCGGTCTCCACCCAACCAGCCCAAATATCTACAGCAGCAGGAAAGCACAAGCAGCATGGTGTGAGTGTCAATTAAACATCCTTGGAACAAATACATATTCAGATTAATGAGACAATCACTGTCATCTATGGAGGGTGATCTCACTTGGCTGTCTCTTAAATCTCTAGCACACAAGACTGGAAGCTTACAAACACATCACAACAGAACTGCCTTTCCTTTACAATCTCGAACAGTATGCCAGCTATTTTCAAGAAATTCTAAGGTTTGACAATACATTCTTCTAGCCAGTCATTTTAACTGACTCACTTTCCCCTGTGAAAGGGGGATGTTGTGCAGGAATGGCACATTTACAAATCCAAGCTCTGTGTGTGTTTGAAGGTAGAATCCTCTAAGCACCTGGCTGACCTCCAACCTGGCTAGTACAAACCCATGCTCTAACAGGCCACTCCTCCACACTCATTAAACATGGCCTTGGGCTATCAATTCTGGCTCTTCAGCAACATATAACTTGTTGATTTCTACTATTAACATAGTGCTGTATACATAACGGGCAGTAAATGATGACTGAATTTGGATGAATGATGACACTCAAAGGCAATTTCCTTTATTCCAAGCTCTGGAATTTGGGTAACGGTGATTCGGGGCTGGGAGGAAAAACCAACTACTAGCATAACTCCTCAGTATTGAAAACCCTAGGTGACCAACCTGAAACAGAGACACAAACTCTGTGAAATACATCAGTGTTCAGGACACTTCCAGAAATGAGGCAGAGATGGGCTGGGGGCTAGGGCTCAGTGGCAGAGCACCTGCCTGGAATGTGGGAGGCCCTGGGTTCCATCCCCAGCACCACAAGAAAAAGAAAAGAGGTAGCAGTTTCAAATTAGGCTTTACACTGACTGGAAGACAGCCACATTCCTATCTCCTGACACAGAAAACAGATCAGATACTACTATCTAGTGGCTAGAAAAAGCTAAGGAAAACAGCAAAATCCTCTTTTAAAAATATAATTCTGCAGAAGCCTATGAAATAAGAATAACATCTCATTTTCTATTTCCAGCACATAGCACAGTGCCAGGTCACAGAAGGTGGGACGTCCATAAAAATCTGTTAAACATAAGATTTAACCCTAATATCAGATTTCTCATTTGATGGCATTATCATTTGGGCTATGTGTGTTCCCACAGCCCTAAAATCTTCATCTCCAACATAGCACTAAAGCAGGTGTCATCAATAATATAAAAAAAGTATTTCTTGAACATTATGTGTAAAACTTTTAGTTTGGTACTGCAAAGAATTCCCTACTCCCTTCCTTCTGCACTCTCAGCTTTTAGTGCCATGCTTGCCACGTTGTTGCCACAACCTCTCCTTCCAAAGTTCCCAGTGCTCAAATGGCTTAAATGATTACTCTCAAGGAGCTGGCTCTTAAGTCTTTATCTCCTGCACAAAGCTGCCAGATGTGGCCTCGGCTCTGCTCCAAAGCCTCTGTCTCCTGCCTCCACCCCAACTTGCTACAGACCTGTGGTGCGACTTGCAGTCTTCAAACCCAAGCCCACATAGTCCGGAAGAAACTTCTACACCACGCCAGTCTTTCTTGAACAGATCATCAAAGTCTGGCTTTCATTACATTGTGTCTCAGTTTGCTAACAGTATCTCATGTGTTAGTCTTGTCATTCAACTAATAAATTCACACAGACCACATATTAATAATTGTTCTAATTACCCACAGGAAATAACACAACGGCTTGGGGAAAAAAAGATTGAGGAAGTAAATATTGCCAAACAAAAGGAAATAATCACACTTTCACAGACTTGGGACTGGACTGAATTTTAAAGAACGCTCTTCAATACCATCTAATACTTTCACGTTACCAGGAACTGACTTCCAAGAACACAGGGACAATCTGCAAAACACAGCCCATCTGCAAAGAAAATTCTACTTTGGGCTGGATCCAGAATGTTTCCCAGTCACTTTTTCTGCTTCTCATTCAACCTTTGCCAGCCACCCCCACCCACCCTCGACAGCCCCCTTCTATGTGTGCCCCTGCCTCGGCACCACAGTTTCTCTCCTGGTCCTGGCCATTCGCTCTGAATCCCTGCTGACTGCACTTGACAAAGCGGGGTGCCCACGCTGACAGTGATCCAGGTGCAGGCAGGCAGATGAGCCCAGAAGCAAGCAAGCCACCAGCAGCCTCTTATTCCATCTGTTACCAAAGAACTGTCAGCTTGAGCCCCTTTTAGAGATTCACAATGCACATAATTCAAGGCCAGAAATCCCCAGAATAGAGATGCTCAGTTACTTAACCCACCACTTCCCGAACCAGAACCTCCCCCTGCATAACAACCAGTAACATCAAGTGATTCTCCGCAGAGCTCCTTTCAGGAAATTGTTTGGGATATTTCCATTAGTAGACTTTAAAACTTCCCTCACTTGGTTAGGTATTCAAATGATATTTGCTGAATGTTACTGTAAATAGCAGTCACACTGTATTATTGATTCTTATTAGGGTTGCTTAAGGCGAAATCCCCTTAAGCTTATTAGAGATGCTGCTGCTAAGCTGCCTTCTCTTCTCCTCTTGTGCGCTCATGTGACTGGTCATAGATTTCAAGCAGTAGGACTGTACAAGCTATTAAAAGTCTTGGTGCAGGCTGGAGATTTAGCTCAGTGGCACCATGCCTGCCTCAAAAGTGCAAGGTCCTGAGTTCGATCCCTGGTACTGGGAGAAAAAAAAAGTCTTGGTGCTAAGTTCAGCCCATAACTCTGGCCTAAAGGAGGAACCACCTATGCATGCACAGGTTGCTTTCAATTTAAATCAGCTCAACTACAATTTATGTTCTGTGGAGCTGTCTTGTCACCAGTGCAGACTGGGGAAGTTTACTTGAGATTCCAGCAGCCCCAGGGGACAGCCATCCTCAGACCCCTAGCCACCTCTTTTTGGCCTCGGGATATCAGTTATCTCCACTGAGACAGACAAGGTATGCCTGCGCTGAAATCTTGCAGACTTGGACTTAATGTCCATGGGAAACCTCCCCTCAGCCCCCCATGTGTAACCATCTTAGGCTTCATTTTTCCTTACAGAAGTAGCTATCATCTCGACTTGTATCTCAGATAAGAAGTCAAGTCCTCCAGAGGTAATCTGTCCACAGTTACATGGTTAAGTGAAAACCCTAGAGGTAAAGAAGCTAGGTATTCTAGGTTTAATGTAACATTTCAATGAACTTTGAAAGCAGTACTTTCCAATAATGTGGTCCCATTAACAGCAGCTGAATTGCTGTTAAAACCCCAATTTTAAATTAGTACACAGGCCAGGGATTTAGCTTAGTGGTGCTGCCGCCTGCCTTGCAACCGCAAGGTCCTGAGTTCAATCCCTGGTACAAAAAAAAACCACCCAAAACAAATTAGTTCACAGTGGTTAGATCCTGTATTGTCTAAAGAAGTTCCTGTCGAGCACCTCCCGTTTGGTGTATAGGACTAGGTCTGGAGGGCAGGGGTGGGCGAGACAACCCAGAATATGTAACATACGGACACAACTGAACAAGAAACTGTAACGCACCGTGAGAACTGATAAAAGAATATTTAACACAAATTCACGCTTACTAAAAACCTATTTTACACTTTCATTATTATCCAGCCCCAGTGTCTAGACTGGAGAATCTCCTGACCATAATTCAGTTGAGAAAAATAAGCCTCATTCATGTTTACACAATTGGAAATTTCCATCCAGAGGCCAGTGTAAGCCTCCTGGGGGCTCAGCTCTACCTGGAGCGCTCCAGGAATAGAGCTACATCTTTAGCTCTGGCCACAGGACACAGTCTTTCTTCCTCCCACCTCGGGTGCTAACAGGAAGACAGCCTCTCCCCTCTCCACTAGAATTCCAGTCAGCCTCACCTCCCTGGGAAGCAGGTAACATGATTTTCTCTCAAACACACACATTAAGAATGATTGTGTTCCACCACCTGCCTCGCAAACACAAGGTCCCAAGTTCGATCCCCGGTACCAAAAAAAAAAAAAGAATGATTGTGACTGAGAAAAGTTCCTCACAAAATAATGAAATCTGACTTTCTAGATTAGAAACAAAATACTGTGACACAATGAATGCAGAGGTAAAGAAAGAAGCAAGGGTCTGCCTACCTACAAGTAGTTCACAGTTTTTAATCCTAAAGATGCACAACCTTAATGTTTGCCACAGTCAGCTTGCTAAGTTAAAAGAGGGGTAAGAAGCAGAAAAGAAAGCCAGCCCCTTTGACCACACCTTACAATCCGTGCCTCATCCCAGCACATGCCACAGCTGTGCAAACACACCACACACCAACTGGCCTTTCTGCCTCACTTTTCTATCTAAAGGTACTACATATTTTAAAGCACCCCCCTGCCGTGTCACTGCACAGGGCTAGGGGTGCCGTTCGCTTCCTTCAGTGCTTAGACCCAGTGGTCAGCAGGACACCTAGGACACAGAGGATGCACAATGACCATATGGGCAAATGAGTAAGATTTTTTTCATACAAGAAAATAAATAAGAATTGCAGCAGGTCACAACGGAGTCTTCTGAGCTCTGCCATACTTGGGGAGTATAGATATGAGATTTCAAACCTTTTTCTTTACTTTGCATTAGTCCTTTCTGAGAGGAACCCCAAACACTGTATGTTAATCAGTTTTAGCGCATAAACCTACTTCTAAGAAAAGCTCACCAACTCTCAACTGCAGCTTTTCCCCAAAACATGTTCCACTACTCTCACTCCTCACTGAGGTGTACGTACTGCAATTCACCTACAATCTCTTCCCCATGGGCGGTGAGTTGGGGTCTTCATCTTCTCCTTGGGTACGTGCTTGGACCCGATCAGGTAACAAGGCTACCCCAATCCTCAATGACAGTAGAGCAACAGAAATTAATGGAACTATGTGCAACCTCATGAACGCTCTTCTCTATTATCACTTGAGCAAAAAAGCCAGACACAAAGAGCACATGTGGTAGGATGCCATGTATGTAAGCCCCAAGGGCAGGCAGGCACCACTAATTTACAGTGCTGGAGACAAGAAAAAGGCTTCCCTTGGGGGTGGAGGGATAGAGGGGAAAAAAGGGGGAAATTGTATATGCATTCACATGGTTTTTCGTTTTTGGTACTGGGGATCGAACTTGGGTCCTTGCGCTTGCAAGGCAGGCTTCGGAACAACTGAGCTAGATCCCCAGCCCTGTATTCACATGTTTTTACAAAAAGAAACAGAGGTAGGGTAAACCAGAAGCTACGTATTATCTATAGGTAGACACAGTGAAGAGAATAAGGATAGGATTAAGACTTAAGTACATCCTTTTATATTTCACACATTTAAAAAGCTGTATGTAACAAAGGGAAAAAGAAATCCTAAAATTCTAATTTTGTATATCAGTCTGAAAATACAACCCACAAAAAATTCAAAATAACTTTTGAACATAGTACTCTGACTGCAGTCTTTGTGGGATATACTCTAAGGACAGAAGAACAGTGAAGGAACTATTTAGGTCTGTTGTCTTAGTCACCTTCCTCATCGCTGAGACACAATACCCAACACATGCAACTTAAAGGAGGAGAGGTTCACTTGGGCTCAGGTATTCAGCTTTCTGTCCAGAGTCAGCTGGCTCCAAGGCAGAAACAGCATGGTGGGAGGGCCTGGCAGTCAGGAAACGAGAGAGAAGCAAGGAGCCAGGGAGGGTCACACCCCAGCTGTGGTACCCCCATAATTACCTTCACAAGCCCTGCCGCATGAGGCTTTGGGGGGACATTCCAGATTTAAACCACAACAGCTGTCTTTTACTGTACTGAGTCATTGTCATAGCATGAATATCAAGTCACAGTAAATCCCCCAGCCAAAGGGGCTGTTGTAAAAGAAGATCTTGCAACACAGTCTTGGGGCCTCACCCCACATATCACACGTTGGTCACTCAGCAAAAGGATAACTTTTGCAAAGGAGAGAGCTCTAGCAAGGAAGGACCTCCTTCACCAAATGTTCCAACATTAGAGCAACCTACAGCTTGAGCCTCCTACTATGAGGCAAATAAAGAGGAACCAACACCGCCTACATAATAGTCTTGCCAACCTACTTATAGGAGGAAACAAGAAGATAATGCCAGAATGTAGGGTATTTTACAAAACAATTGGTCTGGATTTTAAAAAAAAGCAGGAACTATGCCACATTTAAGAGACAAACCAAATGCAACGCATGAGCTTAAATTCTGACTAGAAAACAGGAGGGGACTAAAATAAAAATTTTTGAGACATAAAACTAAATGTGGAATGTGTATCAGATGATGATATTACTGAATAAATGTTAAGTTCTTAAGCGTAACCATAGTGCTGTGATTATACAGAATGCCATTACTCTTTGGAGATGAATATTTATCAAATATCTACAAGCTTTATTTTCAAGTGGTTCAGAAAAGGTGTATGTGCATGTATGGGTATATGTATGTATCTATAAAGCAAATGTGGTAAAATGCTAGGAACTCGTGAATAGAGGCTGAAGTCTCTGTATAATCACTGTAGTAATCTTTCAAAATCTCTCTAGATTTGCAATTTTTTCCCCAAACAAAAAGAGGTGATGTTAAATTTTTGACAAGTGCACGGTTAAACAGGTTATTTACTTTTCTGCTGGACTTAGAATCTCCAAGAGGGGAGGATGAGAAAAGCAAAGTCCTCAAACTTAATAAAGAGCCTTCAAGTCCTAAAGACCTCTTAAAAGTAAGACAGACACAAAGCACCAGTCACAGAGACACGAACTCCTATAAATATCTCAAACTGTAACTGAGGCACACACGCACTCATTCAACACTCATTACATATGTGTCATGTGCCAAGACTGCCCTCCTCTCTGGGGATGCAGCCATGTAAATAAGACACAGTCCCTGCAGTCACCCTGAGTGGAAGGCTCACAGGAAGTCTGAATACTTTCCTGGTCCCTTCCCCTCCTCCCAGAATAGCCTAGTAGCCAGTCTCGAGTTGCAAGTGTCAGGAACACAGGAAAGTGGCTACCAGACGACGCTGAGAGGAGGCCTGGAAATACTCTCAGAAAAGGGGACTCTAGACTATGGCCTTGGAGGAAGACCCCTGAGATAGGAATGGGAATGTCATAAGTGAATACGAAGAGCTACAAAGGGGGAAATACATCTGAGGAACTAAAAGTTGTTTGATATGGCCAAAATGGAGGTTATGCATGGCAAAAAAGTGAGAGGGGAGGCCAGAGAGGCAGAGAGAGAGAGAAATGGTTTTATGTGCTACACTTGGGGTTTGGACTTCATTGTGAAAGCCATGACACTGAAGAAATGCTCCAGGACTGGACTTCAAGTGGGCCAACACGTAGGAACCAATCAAATCAAATAAATCCACCCTCATCAAAATTCAGAGCTCCAGATTAAGAAGTGAACTTTTCAGAATATGTGAAACCTATACTTCCTTTTATGATCAATACCTTCTGCAAAAAGTCAAAACCTGAAAAATAATTGAACTCCATCCACACTCAGATACCAGTGGTCCTTGCTCTGCACAACAGGTGTTCCATAAAGAATAAATCCACTTGGCTGGGGATTTAGCTCAGTGGTTCCGCCGCCTGCTGCACAAGCCAAGGACCTGAGTGCGATCCCCGGTACCAAAAAAAAGAATAAATCCACTTATTCCTCCCAGCAGCTGTCAGGCAGGTTGTTACCCTGGTGTTACACAAAAGGGAAATGAAGTCTGAGTAAGTAATCTGACCATGCAGAGCCGTGATTCTGCAGGAGGACTCTGTCCCCACGGCCCAAGTTTTTAGCAGAAAGGGTCTGTTCTCTTGGGCGCTCAATGCCTTGGACCACAACTACTATTCCCACCATGTCTCAATGGCCCCTTGGATCTGGATGCTTATTGTCATTAACTGGCTTCAGAGTGGATGTCAATCCCACACTGTAATGGCTCCCAGACTTGAGATTGATGGGCCGGGGATTGAGCTCAGGGGTTCCACCACCTGTCTCTCAAGCGCAAGGTCCCAAGTTCCATCCCCATTAAAAAAAAAAGAACAAAAACAAAACTTAATATTGATAACATTTTGAGGGCTGGGGATTTAGCTCAGTGGTTCCGCCACCTGCCTCGAAAGCGCAAGGACCCAAGTTCGATCCTCGGTACCAAAAAGAAAAAAGATTTATAACATTTCGTAAGCTTGAAGCTCTAATGCAAAGCATGAATGTGTGCATTTCAAATCTACCTTAAATGTTGGATGCTCATAGTATATACTGGGAGATATTAAGATCCAAGGTTTTACAACATTCATTTTTTTTTTGTACTAGGGATCGAACTTGGGTCCTTCCACTTGCGAGGCAGGCGGCGGAACCACTGAGCTAAATCCCCCGCCCAAGATCCAAGGTTTTAAGCACACAATAACATGCATTTAAGGAAGAAAATACAGCTTTTGGAAGGATGACAATTACAGCTAAATGGGTGGATCCTGACACCATGCCCTTAAGTGAAATAAATCGGACCCAGCGTTTAAATACCGCACTGTTTCTCTGGTGTGAGAAACTGAATGTGGAAATAAGGACTGAGATGTATAATGGATGTTGAGAAATGGGAAGAAAGTGTTCAAAAGGGAAGGAGGGGGCCGGGGATTTAGCTCAGTGGTTCCAGCACCTGCTATGCAAGTGCAAGGTCCCGAGTTCGATCCCCGGTACCAAAAAAAAAAAAAAGGGAAGGGAACAAGAAACGAGGGAGAAAGGAAGGAAGGGACAAGAAAAAAAAGTGAAAAGAGAAGGAAAAATGGAAACAAAGCCTTTGTACATGGGGAGGGGAGGGGACTTGAGGGGGGAATGGGATAAAATAAAATTTACTAATGAAAAAGGAAGAAAATATAGCGGCAACAAAATTAACACCCACTGTCATATCTATTTAAATGTTTTAGAGAAACTATGTGACAATTTTCACACAAAAAGTGTTTTAAAGAAAACTGAGGGTGAGGTAACATTATATGTGTGTGTGTGTGTGTGTGTGTGTGTGTGTGTATATAACAGAGTAAAAAGAATCTACAATTTTATTTTGGGGAAGAAATGATTTGATGAATCGTCTACTCTCCTAGACCTTCACATTGAGTCAGAAAAATCACCACCAAATCAAAGCTTTTATATATTTTCCACTCTGTAATTATCATTCTCAGCTATTTTAAAGTGTTAAAAATTAACCACTATGAAAGACCTTATAAACATTTCCACAGACCTGTTAGTCTCTTCGCAGTATATTATTAAACTGTGTATGAGACTAGACATGAAAATGCTGTCTAAACAAAAATGAACTGGCTGAGTAGCCTATAGTAATCACTCAATACAAGCTTCAGCTTTTTTTATAAATAAGAATGTATGTTCTTATTTGCATCTTGCCACCTTTATATGTAAGAATATCAAATTCTTTTTTTTTGTATTAAATTCTTTTATTGGTACATTGTAGGTATACAACACAATTACATTTCTCATTGGGAATTGTAGCTTTACATAATGCATCTTGGTTCTTATTTTTTCCCCATTCCTAGCCCTCCCTTCACGCCCTCCACCCTTCCCTATTTACAAAGACTTTATTTCCATTTTTTCCATTTCTTATCATTTTTCCTTTCCCTTCTTTCCTTTCCCCTGCCCCTCCCATTACCCCTACCCCTTTGGACCTTTTCTAAGAATATCAAATTCTAATTACAGCTAAGCATTTAAAAATTCCAAGTAGCATGATGCAGAACAATGCCCATATCCATAAGAAGCACCTATGTCCAGGCACAACCCCCACACAAGAGGGCTCCACAAAGACGCCCAAACTTTACACCTTACGTGGCGTGAATGGAGCCCTGGGCTGAGAATACTACAAAGTAGCCTTTTGGTACTGTTTTCACTGGATGCCTGCATGTACAAAACCTCCTCTGTCCTGCCTGGCTTGGGGCACCATCACAGCAAGAGGAGACACCTTGCATGGGGAAGGTGCTACAGGCACAGATCACGGCTATCCACCTCATCAGCCAGATTTTTTCCCGCCTGGAACTGTGTCCCCTCCCCAGTGTGTCTTGTGGTTTCAGGCTCCTGCTGCTCTGCTGCTGACAGCTCTCTTGTGTATGCTGGCAACACCTGCTCATACTAAGCTATAATGGCACTTTTCTTAGCTCTTCCGGATGTCATCCCACCCTCAAGACTACAACTGTCTGCTCCCATCTTTGGGCTTTCCCCCAACTGACACACAACCTTCTATCCACAACCCTCATGAAGTGGAGTATGTCTCTCTCTTCTAACAGGCTGGGGCTCCTTTACAATACAGACTGTCAAATTCTTTTCAACTATAGTGTCAGACGAATAACGGGCATTTAGCTATGTATTACATTCAGGAATTACAGCTCAGCGCGCAGCATGCTGTAATGGCCATGTGCAGCTGCCATACTTGAGTTACCTCCACATCAACATTCCATTCAGGAAAGCTCGAAGCAAGAAGGGCCACATTTTCCTCACGTTCTTCCTATCCAGAAGAGAATCTCAGAAGCTAAATTAGCTTCAAATTTGTCAGATGAAGCTAAAGGTTGCTTGTCTAAAAGATTCAAAAGGCCAATAATAATGAATATTAGAGCTATGCTAAACTAAGTTGTAACTTGTTCGTGGGAACATAAATTGATGTAAATTGGTAACTGTCTCCACAGGCAACTTGGCAATATAGATCAAAGCAAAATGCTCATACTCTAATCCAACAGCTCTTACTTTCAAATATGCATCCTAAACATGTAACTGCACAAATAAATGTATTCAAAGCTTTGAGAGGGCTATGGAGTGTGAAGTTTTTTTTATGGCAGCAAGAAACTGAACTTTTAAAGATTTGATAACAAGCTATCCTCCTCCTAGGTATCTTCCCAAAAGAGTTAAAGACATCATACCACACTGATACATGTACACCCATGTCTACAGCAGCACAACTCAATTGCTGCATCTTGGAAGCAGCCTATATATCCATCAACAAATGAATGGATACAGAAAATGTGGTGCTTATACAAAATGGAGTACTACTCGGCCATAAAGAAGGGCAAGCTTGAGTGATTTGTAGGACCACAATGTTAAGTGAAATAAATCAGATACACAAGCTTAAATATCACATAACTTCTCTTACACTAGAAACTCAAAATATAAGTTAATTTAAAAAACAAAACAGGGCTGGGATTTAGCTCAGTGGTTCCGCTGTCTGCCCTGCAAGAGCAAGGACCCAAGTTCAACCCCCGGTACCCCCCCCCAAAAAAAGTTAGTAGAACTTCTAAGTAATCATTTTTTGTTGTTGTTGTTGTTTTTGGTACCGGGGATCCAACTTGTGACCTTGAGCTTTCGAGGCAGAGTAAGTAATCATTTTTTAAGTTAGTACAACTTCTAAATGTATATAGTATATAACACTTGATAAAGACACAGAAGGAAACATATGCATTAAACAGTTTTTGCAATTACACATAAATGTGTAGCATTTACTATGCTCCTGTGCTGTACAGTGAGTTCAAGGCTAGCCTGAACTACAGAGCGAGCCCTTGTTCCAAAGAACTAAAAATAGGGCCAGGGATTTAGCTCAGTGGCACCGTACCTGCCTTGCAAGCACAAGGTCCTGAGTTTGATCCCCGCCACTCACCTCCAAAAAACAAAACACAAAAAAACTAAAAATAAACTGGGTGTGGTGGTACACATTTGTAATCCCAGCACTTGGGAAGCTGAGGCAGGAGGACTGCTGTAAGTTCAAGGGCAGACTGAATTTATAGTGAGCTCACCTGTCTCAAAAAAAACAAAAAACAAAACAAGAAAAACAACAACAAAGAGGTATTCTCTGTTCTGACAGTGAAAATTCTTGGTTTTGGATGACTGCTTTTATTGGCATTAACTCTTACAGTCCTGCAATGTAAAACAACATAAATCTACAGTACTGTACAATATAATCAGCAAAAATTAGGGGTTTTTTGTTTTTAAGTGTCTTGCTCTGTAATTCAGGCTGGCCTTCAAGTCAATACGTAGCCCAGGCTGGCCTGGAACTGGCAGCAATCCTTCTCCCAAGTGCTGGGATTGCAGGTGAGCACCATCACACCCGCTCCAACGGTGAAAATTCTTGCAGTAACCAAATCTGTTTGAATTGACTGGCCCAAAATTTCAGTTTCCTGAACGAGTAAGAAGCCCTTCTTCACACAGCACCTATTTAATATCTATGAATACACTTTAGGAATGCTGCCTTAGGACATGGTCTTTTCTTTTAAACAGTGATTGTATATTTTGTATCGGGGTGTTGGGGTACCAAAAACATGAACAAACTTTTGCTTTGGTAAGGGTTTCCCTGTCTTCACTGCTCCAGATTCAAGTAATTCCCCTAACCTGAGAGCATCACGCCACCTTCATCTACCCTAATGATTCGTAATTATCCCAAAACTTACAATCTGCCCAGCCCGCCACCAAGCAAATAGGCTCCATCTGGCCTACAGCCCAAATGTATTCTTTTTGTTTGTTTGTTTGGTACTAGGGATCAAACTTGGGACCTTACACTTTACAGGCAGGTGAGGTGCCACTGAGCAAAATCCCCGGCCCCCAAATGTATTCTTCCATACTGATCCTCTTTTGGAAAGGAGATTATTCTTGGTGTCCGGTGCAGATAATATATTATAATCACATTATTGTTATCCTGGAAGAATGCAACAGAGTAACAGGGTTATCTACTCTTTGGGATTTTAAGTGTTTCCAAGAAGGCATCATTCCAGCTGATTCTGACACCCAGACTGTCAAGCCCTGGAGCCCAGGGATCCTCTGTAAACAGTCCATATCAGGATATCCCCAGGGCGTTCTAAATGTTACTTATAGCCACCCCTCCCAGGTCCAGCATTCTACAATTTTTGGTGTCAGATGTGTTCCTTTATCACTTGTATTGTTTTTTGGGGGGCGGGCTACCAGGGATCGAACTTAGGACCTTGCCCTTTCAAGGCAGGTGGCAGAACCACTGAGCTAAATCCCCAGCCCACTTGTATTGTTTTAAACCAGAAGGAAATTCTGCCAGGTGTGGTGGGACATGCCTGTAATTCCAGCACTTGGGAGAATGAGGCAGGAGGATTGCTGTGAGTTCAAGGCCAGCCTGGGCTACATAGTGAGACCCTGTCTCAAAAACAAAACAAAACAATTCTAAGAGCTTGATTAGATTTATCTTAGAAGTTTTTGGCAAGACTAGTTAAGAATCCTATAGATGGGAGCCAGGGATTTCACTCAGTGGCACCAAACCTGCCTCGCAAGGTCCTGAGTTCAACCACCAGTATCCCCCCCTCCAAAAAAAGAACAGATGGGTCAAGACGGGTATAGATGGGTCAAGAACTGTAATTCAGGGATGAAGACCCTAATAATGCTCATGTATGAATTAAAAGCATTCCAATATCTATCCTAACCCCTTTCAATCATTATTTGGTTTCCGGAATAAGGAATTACCTTTATTCTTTACCTGCAGTTTCACAGAAGAGCTAAAAAAATAATTACTTTCCAATTGCACCCTTACTCCAAGCCTTGGAATGGTTTTCTACTATCTTCAGGATCAAATCTAAATTTCTCAAGATTGGTGTGATTTAGAAAAGCCCTGGGTAACCCACTGGGGATCCCTCCTGTCTCTCAGGAGCTATTCCTATTCCCCAATAAATCTTCCTACTCTTTAAAAAAAAAAAATAGAAAAGCCCAAAAACCTGTCTCTCCCTGACTCTGCCATTTCGGTTCTTGCCACTCAACCTGAGCCAAGCTGGATACGACAGCACCTGGAGCCAGCCAAGCTCTCAGCCAATGCTGCTCCTACAGTCTGAACTTAAGACAGAAAACCTAAAATTTCAAGAAGGAAAAATCCTCTACCTTCACTAAAGCATTGAGGCCAGGAAGAAAACAGAGGGGAAGAGATAGAGAAGAGGATAGGGGAACAAGTCTAATGAAGACTAGAGCCAGCTGCACCCCAACGCCCCCTGCATTAGCATTCTTCAGGCTGGCCAGCCCAGGGGGCTCTTCAACGACATGAGTAGGCTCCTGAGGTTCATGTTACTGTCAGACAAAAATCAGTGCCTGGGCCTGAACATGCAAGTTAAAAAAAACAAAACTGAAGGTTAATTAACAGTTAAAACAGCCCAAAGACCGTGGGCTTATGGATTCTGTGCTGGCAACTATATTCCTCTGAAATGCAACAAAAATTAAATTACAGTGCTGTATAATAGATTTAGCACTTTATCTTGAAATATTAACAAGACTGCCAGAGGGAGTAAGTTTATCAAGGGATAAAATCCTAATAGTACCTCCTCGTTCACTCAGGGGCCAATTAACATTTCCCTCCACGCCCAACATCCAGACTCTGCGTTCAAAATTGCTCATGACCCTATGGATTTCCAGCACAGGCCTCTGCCCCAGAGCCTATTATGATCAATGCACCAAGGGCTTGGTGTGCGCGCGAGGCAACGCTTGCGCTGTCAGAACAACCCGAGCACATCAAGGACCTTTGTGTTTAGTTTTGTTTCTTCATTTCTTCTTTCTTTTTTTCTTTTTTGGTACCGGGGATCGAACTCGGGACCTTGTGCTTGAGAAGCAGGAAGAGGAACTACTGAGCTAAATCCCCGGCCCTTAGTTTTGTTTCTTTTGCTGTCTGAAGATCTAAAATCCAACATGGCTATTAGCCTCTCCTCTTACCCTAGCTTTTCCGTCTCAGAGTTCTTTTTATAATCAGCAAATGTCTAACATTCAGAAACTGCCAGTAGCCATCTGTGCTTTTCACAATTAGATCACTGTCAGAAAGAAGCACATTTTTCAGTTCTAGGCTCTACTTTTACAATCTGGCAATTCGCTAAAGGGGTGGCTGTACTCTGAGGCTGTCCTAAAACATATCTCCTGCTAAATTCAAAAGACTGCGGGCCTTTCCAGTGTCTTCAGGTTAGAACATTTACTGTGCCTTGTCCCACCTAAGCAAAGCCCCCAAAGCCCTGCATTTTCTGGACCTTGATCTATAAAAGTGACTCCAATAAGTCTGTAAAGGATTAAAAATATTCTCAGGTAAAACACATATATTGAATCTGTTAACTATGTTGAGAATAAATAAAAAAATAAACCAAATGGTACCTCACTAAAGGAATCCACAAGGCAGACTTTTTCTTGAAGTGTCTTGCTAATTTGTGGTTAGAGTGCAACACACTCAAGAAAATGAAGCTCACAGCAGGACACTGATACTAAGTAATTTTATGAGATTATGCCTGCATTTGAACTAAATAACTGATGCTGGGAGCAGAAATAAAAACAGAGATGAAGTTAAGCTATTGACTGAAGACTGTACTAACCCTGTCCAAAAAAGGGGGGTGTGAACGAGCGCCTTCAAGACCCAACTCTTCCTAGGAACTGTCAGTAGTCTTCCTTAGAAAGCCCCGTGGCGCCTGGTTTTTGTAGGGGTGGTAAAGGCCCATACCAGTGACCAGGAAGCTGGCCGAGGAGGGGGGAGACCCTCCTGTTGAGAAGATGGTGGCCCAATGGGGGTGGGGGTAATGCAAGAAGAGCTTTCCCTACTTCAAAGGCCAAGCTTAAAAGGCTCTCGCCCTCCTGTTCCCGACAACTACCAGGAGCACCTGCTGCCTTCTGGGACGTCTAAGGAGAGCCATCCTGAATACAGAGAATGACTTCCAGATTCCTCTACCTACAAAGTCATTCCGAAGTCTGGGGTGTGGACACTCTAACACCACCCTCCAATGGGTGCTTGTGCTTATCACTTAACCAGTGCTAGGGGCCGGGGATTTAGCTCAGTGGTTTCGCACCCTGCTGTGCAAGCGAAAGGACCCGAGTTCTGAGTTCGATCCCCGGTACCAAAAAGAAAAAAAACCACATCAAACAAACTTAACCAGTGCTGTATTTTTGCTACTTCTTTGTTTCCTGGGGTTCTCCTGCAGCCTTTTCAGAAGAATCTGCATACTAGAGAGTGCTACAACTTTCTAATGAGCATGGGCTGAAGAGAACCACACAGCATTGGCACTGTCAGTACCACACCTCACGTGCCGTGAAGACAACCCACAAAGTGAAGTGTGGGTGCATCCTCAGTATGCAAAGTGTAGAAGTAAACGTCCCAGTCCAGCCCTAAGACAACACCACAGACACTGAGGCTGACAAAATGACTGCAACCTTCTACCTCCCTGCCCACTTTCCTTCCTCACCCCACTTCCCAAAGCAGCATTTCCTGGCCAGCCCCTTCCTTAATCCCCTAACAACATCAGCACTGGCCAAGGTGTGCTGTTTTTATTTTTTATGTCCTTTCGCACCACTTAGATTGTAAACATCAATCTCTGAGCCCAAATGCTAGGTGTAAACATTTGCTGGTAATTATGTTAAAGTAAAGAGACTTTTTAGAATAACTGGTAAAATGAATAGATGAAAACTTTAATTCTATTTGGTATGTTTCTGATTTGTGAAGTATAACTGCACATGGAAAGAGGAAACTGCTTTTTTTCTTGGGCAGCTAAATGGATAAAACAAAAATTACATATAATGAGAAGGCAATATAAAACAAAGGTCACACCCGCCAAAATAACATCTGAATTTGGATGTAACAGGAAAAATACCTTTTAAATCACGTGTTAGCACGTGCTTTAAAAGACATTTTCTACCTTAAGACTTAAACATTTTGTTTTTCTTCAGAGCAGAGAAGAAAAAACAAGGTAAAGAATTACATGACTCTGGAAGTGGGCCTGGATCTCACCCCTCCTCATATGCTAGTCAGATACAGGACAGAGGTCCTGGGCTAAAGTAAAAGATGAAGGTCAGGGCTGGGCATGAAGCTCAGTGGTAGAGCCCTTGCCTAACCTCTAACACCCTGGGTTACTTGGGTCCTGGTCCTGGTACCTCAAAAAGGGGGTAGGAGGTAGGTATAAAGGTCAACTTGGTTTCTACTTTCCCAGAGACAGCCCAAGAAAATCAAAACAGGTAAGCAAAAGCAACCCTGGAACTCATACCAGAACTGAAAATACATGACGTAGTGTTACTCACAGCCCAGAACAGAGGAACAATATAGACATGAGTGCAGGGCCTTCCCTGCTTACTGACCTGCTGTCTAAGAACACAAATGCTGTCCTATGGCATCTCAGACACTGGCTGAGAATCCTTAAGATTCTGAGAATCCCACTGACATCAATGTCGTCACAAAGGTCAAGCCCAGTAACCAGCTGGCCAAGAGATCTACAAAAAGCCTACTGACGCATGCCTGGTAAAATACAGCATCATTGAGCCCTGGGAGCGATCCAGGAACATGCTAGTCTTAAAATTCCTCCCTGCACACCCCTCAATCAAAATGGAAATTAAAAGCTAAGAGGTTTCATTTAATTTTGAGGAAGAAGGTATTATTATTCCCATTTTCCATAAAAACAAACTGAGAATCACTGCTTTGATCTGGCTCAAGAGACCATTAGTAACTGGGCTACTAAGACCATGGGACCCTGGGCCTCCAGATCCACTTCAGCACAAACACTGTGGGTGCTGTTACTGCTAATGAGCAAAAATAAAAGTCCTCAGAGCTCTTGGAACCCAAAGCAAAGTTCTCCACGAGCTCCTAGAAATATTAATTATTTACTCACCAGATGATTACGTTATGGGGTGATAAGGCTAAGACCCAAAGCTAACCATAAAGCAAAAGGAGAGAACGGCAGATACTTTCACTTCCTTTTCAACTTTCACTACAGCTGACTGTTTTCAGAGCTGCTAGGATACCTCAATGGAGTGTGAGAAATGACCAGAAAGGTCTACTGGACCCTCAACTACACCTGGCTCTATCTTAAAAATAACCTCTTAGCCAGACATGGTAGCACATGCCTGTAATCCCACAGCACTTGGGAGGCTGAGGCAGGAGGATTGAAGTGAGTTCCAGGCCAGCCTGGGCTACACAGCAAGACCCTGTCTCAAAATAAACAAAACAAAACTCCAATTTCCTCCCAACTTTTAAAAGAAACTAAATAACGTGTTTTTTTTAAACTGCCAGTCCTGGTGTTAAAAATTAATTTTCATTTATTCTTGGTTATTCTTTGCCACCACAGTCAAGAACATTATGAGACTTGCATCTGACACTGAATGTTGCCTAAACAAGCAGCACCCTGTTCCTATCAGCTGAGCTTGCAGCAGACTTGACTCCTGAGTCCCAAAGGTGAGCCACATTTCCCTGAACACATATCGTTGCCATAAATACTGCTATTATCGGGCAAAGAGTGAATAGGTTGTTTAGGAGATGTAGCAAAGAACTCATTTTTTTACTACACCTGCCTTAAAGTAACAGGTAAGATTACAGAATTCCTAAGCTCAGCAATCTGTCAAACAAATAAGCCATAAAATTATGTTCTCCAAAATATCTCTTGTTAAATACAATTTATTCTATTTCCAAAAGAAGAAATTTATTCTGACTTTGCTGCTACCTTTCAGCTGTCACTTTCTCATGTTTTCAACTTCAAATGAGCCAACTTACTCCTTGATTTAAAATGCCATATACATAATATTAAATCATGTTAGCCTGAGAATAAAGCATCCAGATACATAATACCACTGTCACTATTTTTTTTTTCCGCTACCAGGTATCAGACTCAGGACCTTGTGCCTGCAAGGCAAGCGCACTGCCACTAAGCTAAATCCTCGGCCCACCACTGTCAATATTTTACTAGTAAGACAAATAAGTAAGACGTCTGTATGGACGGAAGAGTCATTTCCACAAACTCTTAAAGCATCACAGACACACAGACCATGAGTGTTTTGGAAAATAAGGCTGAGTTTTGGAGACCTCTCTGCAGCAAAGAAGTCTTAGAAATAAGACTCAACACAGCCAGGCAGGGTGGCACACACCTGTAACCCCAGCTCTTGGGTGGCTGAAGCAGGAGGATCGCCATGAGTTCAAGGACAGCCTGGGCTACACAATGAGTTCAAGGCCAGCCTGAACTACATAGTGAGACCTTGTCTTTAAGGGAAGGGTGGGGGGGGGGATGTCAAATCATCTCACTCCTCTATTCAAACACCTTCTGTAAATTCTCATCTCACAGTTACATCAAAGTCTGGACAATGGCTTACAGAGCCCTAAATCAGGGGTCAGGAACTCTGGGGGACAAACCCTGCCCACTGTCTTTTTCCGTAAAAAACCACACCAATGTCCCTTGGTAGCACCAGAGCAGATGCTTAAGTCCCTTATAAACCATGGCGGTGTAGTATTTCATATAACCTATGCAATGCTGCCTTACAGTTTAAATCATTTTAGCAATTTAAATTTAGCAATGTAAAACCAGAGTCATAATTTAAGATTATACATGGCAAATAATAAACCTCCCAAGCAACATTAAGGTTCTGAACCTAAAATCCATGTAAGAGTTTAAAGTGCTACATGCATTGTATAATAGGTATTACAAGGTAAGTGTATATAAATAGTTATATTCTGTTGTTAAGGGAGTAAGTCTACACATGTTCAGTATGGAAACAATTTATTTCGTGTGTGTCTGTGTGTTTGTGTGTGTGTGTGTGTGTGTAGGCTGGGTGTCAAACCCATAGCCTCATGCAAGCCAGCAAGTACTCTATCACTGAGCTATAACCCCAGCCTCCTGAGTATTTTTTGATCCTCGGTTGGCCAAGTGCATGGATGTGGAATGGAGGATGCAGCTGCTGCACAGTGCTCTGTTCAAGTATTGTCTGCCTTGCCCTGGCACCCCAAGGCAGAATTGATAGCTGTGCAGACACTGCAAAGCACATTTCCAACCGGCTCCTTTCAGAACAAATTTGTCTACACCAGCTCCTCAATGATTTGCTTCCCGCCTGCGACCTCAGCTCTCTTAGCCTCACTTGCTCTGCTACAGCCACAGTGGCCTCCCTGCTCCCCACAGACCCCTCCATGCAAGCGCCCACCCAGAGCCACTGCCCATGAGGCTCCCTCCCAATAGCCACAGCCCCTGAAGTCTTTCCTCAGCTGTCACTTCAGTGCAACCTTCCCTAACCACACTGTTTAAAATTACAAACCCTCCCCGGCTCCCCAGAAACCCACATTTCCCCTTCTCTACTTATCTTTCTCCATAGTATCATCTCACTGTGATGCAATCATCAGGTGCTGAGGGGCTAGGAGCTGTCTCCTTTCAATAGAATACAATCTTTAGTCAACTCTTGGCCTTACAGGGGTTACCATTTGAATTTATACCCTCTGATCTAAGTGAAAATGGAAAATACTGTTCATCTATCACCATTTGAGTGTCTATAATCCACTGTCTAGTGTCTACTGCGGGGGGGCCCCAAACATTAAAATAGGAATACAGCTTCATGGCAAAGAGCCCAACCTCCAGAAGAATAGCTGGACTGGGCCACTGGTTTTGTCACGAACTAACTGTGCAACCTTGTTAAGCCACCCAGACTCAACTGTGCAATTTCCTCATGTACACAACGAGCAATGTCACTGTACCTAGCTCACTGGGTTAGAAGAGAAGCAAGCTTTGCAGGGCTCTAAAAACAGCCTTATATATGGTTAGCAGTCACACAGATTCTGTTAGTTCCTGTTCACTGAGCAGTCTTGAGCTCATGACTGAACTTAAGTCTTGACAGAGAAATGATGCACATGAGACCCAGAGCACAGTGACTAGAAGAGAGTGGGCCTCCAGTAGGTCATAGCTATGGTTCTTTCCATAAGCCTTTATTTTTATTTTTATTTTTTGGTACCGGGGATTGAACTAGGGACTTTGAGCTTGTGAGGCAGACAGAGAACCACTGAACTAAATCCCCAGCCCTATTTTTGAATAATTTATAGAAGTTATGAATATAGTACAGAGTCCCCATGCTATTACTATTTTTATCCACATGTGTATTCTCATTATGAAGTGAGGTATACAGTTTCTAAGCTTCTCTTAAAATTATGACCACAATAAATACTGTCACTCCTGGAAACTCTCACTTTGAGCACTGAAACACACCAGCCCACAGCAGGTGAACTGATTTAACAAGTCTGCTGCATCACAGTTCAAAGGCAGACGTGAGAGTAAGACGCTAACATACCACAGACCTAGGAGCACGTTCTCCTTGTCACCATCTCTACAAAGAGCTTCAGCAGATGCAGGGGGCACCTCTCAACTCATACCACCCATTTTTCGTTCCAGGGTCCCTCAAACACAGTATTTTCCAACCAAGTGAAAACGGAAACGGAAACAGGCCTTAGTTGAAGGGAGCTAGGAACGCAGCTGCTGAGCTCTGGAAGGTCAGCCTGCCAAGCGGCCACCTAGAAAGCTGTGGGCTGTTGGGCAGGGGAGGAAAAGGCTGGATCCATGCCTGGATTCCAGTGCTCACGGAACAATTAATTATTTGTCCCACTCCTACGTATCTGTTCACCTCCTACAGCTATCACAAAGGCGGTATAAAAATATTTTTAATTTTACAAAACAGATAAAGGACTCCAGAGATATCCAGATCATAGCTTTTCAAGCTCACAGAGCCTTCTCGTCACTAGCCATTTTGCTAATTTTTAAAGCCTTATTCTTTTTTTTGGTACCGGGGATTGAACTCGGGTCCTTGGGCTTGCAAGGCAGGCAGTGGAACTACTGAGCTAAATCCCCGGCCCTTAAAGCCTTATTCTTAAGGAGTAAGAGAAAAAGCATCTTCCAGGTTGAAGCTTTTAAGTATTTACGGTGAAAAGCTTGCTACAGGATAATCTTGCACCAAAAAATGGCAATCTCTGAGCACTGCAGAAGGGTTCTCCTCTTCCTGGGTCCTGCCCCACTGTTCCAGCTGTCACCTCTGACTCAGCACCTGGAAGGCCCAAAGGGAGGCAAGCAGTACTGAAAAATCATCCATTATTAACAAGGCCACTGGCATCAGAGCATAAGGATTTGGAAAACCAGAAAAGGTCCGCAGGATAAGAGGAAGAGCAGCTGAGGCCTAAATCACTTTTGGCAGGGTCACACCATTCAGAAAGGTCTACTCTAAGTCACCTTTCTTCTAGACTGCCTTTTTCCCTAGTTTAATTCTTAGTTTTCATCCTAATTCTGGTCTCTACATCCTTCCTATCTTAAATGGCTATTTACACTCACCGAGTGGATTTCTCTGTTTTCACATGTCCTGTCAGGTTTTTTTTGTTTTGTTTTGGTACCGGGGATCGAATTCGGGTCCTTGTGCTTGTGCAGCAGGCGGCGAAACCACTGAGCTAAATCCATGGTAACATACTGTTTTAAGGTTCTGTTTTTGATTTTCTTTTTTTTTTGGTACCAGGGATCGAACTCGGGACCTTGAGCTTCCAAGGCAGGCGGAGGCACCAGTGAGCTAAATCCCTGGACTTGTCCTGTCAGTTTTAAGGAAACACCCAGGCAAGAGGTAGCAATGGAGACAGATTGCAGCCATACTTGCTGCTCTGCAGAAACCCGAGGAAATATCCCTGGCTGCACCCTTGCCATCACCTAGAAACCAACAGAGACTGGCCATTCTGTTTCAGAATAAGCAAAAAGCGACCCAAGCTCACAATACACAAAAGGGGACCTAATGGTACACTCTTCCAGCCACTGTAATGGCTTAGGATCTACCATTGAATTGTATCCAGGAGGAAGCTGGTATATGATGCCAAGGTCAAAGACAATGGCTTGAGTAACTCAAAATTCAATTCCGCCTCTCTGGAGAGATTAAGAAACTAGAAATAGTAATCCTTCCCTTTTAGAGCAGGAGTTCTAACTGAGGATGATTTTGCCCTCCGGGCCATCTGGGAAGGTTTCTGGTTGTCACAACTGAGGGAAAGGTGCCACTGGTATCTAGTGGCGAACAGCCAATGAGGCTGCTGGCCATCTACAGTGCCCAGGAGCCCCCTTACGGAGAATCATGCAGTACACAAAGTGCCAATGAGTGGAGACCGAGAAACTCTGCTTCAGGCAAGTCCTCTTTGGCTTTTTTTGGGCAGTAATGGGAGTTGAACCTACAACTTCACATTGAGCTACATTACCAGCCCTTTTTAAATTTTCTTTCTTTTTTTTTCTGGTACTGGGGATTGAACTCTGGGCCTTGCACTTGCACAGCAGATGACGAAACCACTGAGCTAAATCCCCAGGCCAAAATTTTTTTATTTTTATTTTATATCACCAGATTATCCAGACTGGGCTCAAACTATCAGTCTTCCTGCCTCCACCCCACAGAGCTCTGGGATTATGGGAGTATAGCATCATATCCAGCAATTTATCTTCTTTGTGCTTTGACTTAACCATTGAGCCAGGCATGGTGGCGCAAGCCTATATTCCCAGTTGCTGTGAGTTTGAAGCCAGCCTGAACTACATAGCGAGACATTGTCTCAAAAACCCAAGAAATAAATAAGTAAATAACCCATTGATACTGTTAAGATAAATTGTAGTAAGCATAAATGTTGTTTATATTGGCTGGTTCAGATTAGCAAACATGTTTCAATTCCCTATATATCAATTCTTCCTCAATGGGTCATAGGCTAAGAAACATCATCTTTTCTGCAATATAATGAATAATACTTGCAAGATATGTATAAGGATTTGCAAGCAGAAGCTTCTGCTACTGCTACTAAGAACTGTCAAGTTCTGCATCTTTACAATATTAAGGATCTCTGGGTTTCTTTCTCATTGAGTCTAAAGATTTTCATAAACTAGCTTCTGCTTCTGGTTATGATTAGGTAGCTGTGGTGGACCAGTTCCTTCAGAGAACTACTAGAAAAGCCAAAGAAGACCTTGGGGAGCTGCCAAGGCAACCACGACTTGAAAAGACAAAATCATAGAGAAGGGGGAGCCAACCTCCTGCAGCTGCTTTGCCCCTTGGGGCCTAGGTCAATTCTGGGTGTCAGGAAGAAGCCTGAGGAAGCAGGCACACAGCCTGAGCACAGGAATGGAGGCACAACAAGGAGCCAGAGAACCCAGGGGACTGTGCGGCAGCCTCTCAGGTCTGGAGAAAGGAAAACAAAGGGCCAGGATCCTGGGGAAAAGGACTAATTTTTCCTGAACATATACAACAGACTCGCAAAGCTGCACAGGCTGGGAGGGTCAGCAGAAAGCCTCTGAGGAACACAGCAGAGTTTTCCTCTATCCCTTGTACCAGGGAGACAAAGACTGAAGTTGGGAACATACTGTGGCAGAAGGGCCCAGGTGACACCTCGCTCCTAGTTGATAATCCTTAAGGGCACGGGCAAGTAGGACCAGAAGCAGCCCACCCGAAATCACATTCCTGGTGCAGTCAGCTGCTATGGTAGTCAGCTGTACATTCCTACAACAAAATGCCTGAGATAATCAACTTATAAAGTTTATTTTGGCTCTCAATTCTGGAGGTTTTATTCCATGACCAGTTGGCTCTGTTGCTTTGGCCTGTGGGTGAGTCAGTACCTCTTGGTGGGAGTGAATGGCAGAGCAAAACCACTCACCTCATGGTCAGGGAGCAAAAAAGAGCCAGGGAAGGCCGAGATTCCACAGTTCCCTTCAAAGACTGGCCCTAGCACCCTACAGACCTCTCACAAGGCCCAACTCAAAAGTTTCCACCACCGAGCAACAGCACCCCCTGGTGGAAATCAGATCCAAACCACAGCAGTCACCTGGAGTCAGGAGCCCCCATTCTATTGGCCTAGCAAACACAGTGAGGAGGATAAAATCATTTAGGGTCATTGCAGACTTTTTAGGCACAATGTACAGCTTTTAATCAAAATTACCACCTAAGAGGATATGAAACATCACCATCATCCCTGAACACTTCATGCTCCTTCCAGCCAAAGTCCCATCCTCATTACCCACTTCCAGAAAAAGCAGTATTTTCAACCCACTATCTTCTGAACAATCTTCCAGTCTCTGGTATGAAGGATCAACCTCAGAAAAGTATTGTTTAAAAGAGGTAATCAGGGCCAGGGATTTAGCTCAGGGGTTCCAATGCCTGCCTTGCAAGCGCAAGGTCCCGAGTTTGATCTTCAGTACCAAAAAACAAACAAACTAACTAAAAGAGGTAATCATTTTAATCATGTAAGTTGCCCAGGATGGGCCCAAATTCACAATCTTTTGCCTCAGCCTCCCTGAGATTGTAGGTGTGCACCACCACACCCATCTTAATCATAATACACTCTTATGAAAGCTAAATGTAATACATACAAAGTAGCAAACACAACCTTAAATTCCTATAAGCCATTTAATTGATTACCAATCAAATAGCTAATTTACTGCCAGGATCTTTCACGGAATAATACAGTATTTAGCCCTAACAAAGGTACACTGAGGGCTAGGGGTTTAGCTCAGTGGTTCCAGCGCCTGCCTCGAAAGCACAAGGTCCCGAGTTTAATCCCAGGTACCAAAAAAAAAAGAAGAGAAGGTGCACTGATTGCTACGTCCATCATAGAAAAACTACACTTGTTTACTGAAATGCTTTATGAATTCTTCAAGGCACAAAATAGTCTAGAAAAGAACCACTCCCCTCAGATTTCAATGCATCTATAGTTTATATTCCTTGAATACTTGGGTTTCTCTTTAGCACATAGCCAAAATCAAACCCTTGCTTGGGGAGAATGAAATGCTGCCTGCTGCCTCTGCTATGAACCAAAGTTACCTGGTAATCAGTTAATTTAACATAAATTAGCAGATTATGCCTGGACTCTGGTCCTAGAACACTATTTAACAGAGACCAGGTAAGAGCTGTAAATTTTCAAAATGGCTTATTGCACCAGGCAAAACTTCCTTGAAGATTAAGTAATTCATCACTTTGAATTCCTGAGACAATCTACAGATGGGAAAATATGAGTCATTCTGATTACAACAAAGGTACACACAGAAAGGCAAATACTGCAAGTTCTCATGTATATGTGGATGCTAAAGTTGATCTCAAAAGTGCAGAGAACAGAAGGGCTTCCAGAGCCTAGAAGGGGTGTAGGGGAGGGAGGAAGGATGATGATCAGGTACAGGGTGCAGCTGGACAGGAGGAATAACTCCTAATGTTCTATGACACAGAAGGGGAACTAAGATTGACAACAATTAACTGGGTATTTCAAAAAAGGATTTTAAATATCCCCAACACAAAGAAATGATACATGGCTGAGGTGACAGAGGTGCCAGTCTCCTTGATCTGATCACTACACACTGGGTACATGTACTGAAACACTGTACCATACCCCATAAATATGTGCCATTACTGTATCAATTAAAAACACATTAATTTAAAAAATAAAAAAAAAAACGCAAACCTGCAGGACAATTGGCCAGTTTCAGATGGTATTCCTTTCCTATACAGAGCATACCTCAAAGCAGGTCCTCTATGGGATATGGTAGAGTCTACATTTTCTCGGACTGAAAACATGGCTATCATTTTGCCTATAGACTACACTTTAACACTTTCAGTCAGTACATAAAACTGTACATATAATGTAAGCTCAGTTGTTTTGAAAAATCATAAAACCTAGAAAGAAAGAGCATCAAAAATGTTAAGAATGAATTATCTTTGGATTAGGAGATTTTAGGCTGTCTTTATTTTCTTTTGTTTTGCCATACTTCTCAAATTTTATACACTGAATATATTATTTTTTTAACCCAAACTAAGTAAAAATTACTAGGAAAAAACCCCAAAACCCTACCCAGTATCTGACCTGTAATGAACCCTACATGACTGATCCTATCACACTCTGATTATGCAGCTACCATGCCCTTTGTACCACTCGTCCTTGCTGCCACTCCTCAGACAAATAACCTCTCTCCTTGCAGGAAAACATTGGGAATCCCACCTGTCCCATGTTATAAAGATGCATCACACACAGTTATTCATCCACTTATTCTTTATTTTTCGGTATGGGAATCGAACTTGGGTCCTTGTGCTTGTGAGGCAGCTGGTGGAATCACTGAGCTAAGTCCCCAGCTCCACCCACTTATTCTAAATCTATGTCCCCTGCAATTATGCTTTCTCACTATTAACTGTAGTCTGTATTAGAAAAACAATAAGATGTTGAATGTGCCTTTTCTATTTATACACAAGTCTCTCTCTGCCTTGCCCCCCAATCAAACAAAGCAAACAAAACCAAAACAACAATAACCCTGGTATCATCACACCATCATCATCACCATCTCCAGCACCCCTGACGCAGCTGGTGCAAATCCTCAGTACAACAACTAGACTGGGACTGCAACTGCTATTACTGCCTGGGAGGCTGAGTCAGTATCTTCAGGATCCCATTTCTCCATCTGTAAAACACAGAGGGAGGCTCCATAATCTTGAACATTCTCTCCATTTAAAAATACTGTGACTGGCTGGGGATTTAGCTCAGTGGTTCCGGTGCCAGCCTCAAAAGCTCAAGGTCCCGAGTTTGATCCCCGACCCCACCATAAATAAATAAATAAATAAATAAATAAATAAATAAATAAATAAATAAATAAATAAATAAAATACTGTGATTGCCGGGGATTTAGCTCGGGATTTAGCTCAGAGGTTTCGCTGCCTGCTGCACAAGCGCAAGGACCAGAGTTCGATCCCCGGTACAAAAAAAAAAAAATACTGTGATTCTTAAGATCCTGTTCTATACGTGAATTCATTAGGAGACCACATCTAAGATTATAATCTCCCAACAGGCAGAATATCAATTCTAGAAACAGCTCGTGTTTATTGGGAATGCTCACCACTGCAGGGACCTTGCTAAGCACTTCACTATTAGGCAGAGACTATTATCAGTCCCCATGAGAAAACTGAAGTAGAAATAGGATCCCTCAGTAACTTGCCCCAAGTCACAAAACCAGCCAACTGCAGAGCTGGGACAGGAGCCCTGGAGACAGGGCTGGCTCCAAAGCTCACTGCAGTGTGTTCCTCCCTCATGCAGGTAAATGCCCTTTGTCCTACACAGCAAAACAGAGGTGCCTGTGTTGATAAGTGTTTCTAAGGGCCTGTGAGCCAGATGATTAAGATTTCTACACTTCTTATTTTAGAAGTCCAGGAATTCTGAATATAAACACCCTTCCTATTCTCATGGTTATACATCATCAAGAAACCAGCTTCCCAGACTCCCCACTCTTAAGACCCTTCAAAAAGCCAAGTTTGGTGGTACAACCTGTAACCCTAGAACTATATTCTTTTTTTTTTTTTTTTTGGTATCAGGGATCGAACTCGGGACCTTGTGCTTGCGAGGCAGGCGGCAGAACCACTGAGCTAAATCCCTGGCCCAACCTAATCATTTCTAACAACTCACAAGCAAAGAAACACCCTGAGTTTTCATGTCAAATGCACCCAAGTGGGCCCTCCCAAGGGCCAGGGAAGCCCTGTTGGCCTAGAGATGGCCACATGAATTAATGCTAAGTGCATATTTGATTCCAGATGAAAAGGACAAGGTATGTCTCATGGATATAGGAGAAGAACAAAGGAAGTAATGGCAATAAAGTGTGTGTTTACTGTGGCCACGGCAGCTCTAGCCTTTGGTTTCTGCTCCAAAGGAACCCATTTCTGAACAGATTCTTAATCATTCACATCCTCTTAACAAATCAGAGAAACACAATTACTAAGGTCAAACAGGTCCCTGAGAAAGGCTGATGTCTACTTTGTGAAATCTAATCAGAGAAGGAACAATCTATCATGCTTTCATGTTAAATTAACCGGTATTGTAACATTTAGTGAAATTTTAAATTCTTCTATTTAATTTTATCAATAGTATTTAGGAACAAGATTAGAAGCAGCCTTGACACCAAAGCCAGAATTTCCTATTAGGTTTTTCACCTATGAGTAGACAGCAAGTGTGTTTTCTTCACAGCTTTTGTATCAAGAATCCCTGGCCAGAAATAATCTTTCATTCAGATACTGCATTTAGTTATAGTGGGGAAAACAGAAGTATCTTGGAAAATTTTTTTGTAGCAAAGAGACTGTAAAAGGTTATTCTACTACAAATCCAGCATTTACTAAATTGCTTCCTTTCTTTTTTCTCTCATCTAGCAATTCATGAGGTGCAAAATTTTCAAGTATCTGTATAAATATAACAATGAGAAGGAAACAAAGAAATGAAAACACTGACGAAAAGATAATTATGAATAAATCAGTATAATTTCCTTTTGTCACTCCTAAAGTTGATTTAATAGTTTAAAAAATTGTTCAACAGAACAAAGATGGTAACATTTGTTAGATCCTAATTAAACATGACTCATCGTGGAGTATCTCTGATGACACAGCTTACATAAACAATCTACTGGTAAGTCTCAATATTCACAATAAAGAGTATTTTTCACACATACAACACAACCTGCAACTAAGCTTCAATCTATGCAGACTGTTTTACCACTTTAATTATAGTTAATAAATAAATACAACAGTAGTACTGAAATTACTCAGTGGTATTCTTTAATTTGTGGCTAATGGGGAACCATATTAAGCACAAACCACAAAATCTGTGCCAAAACAAATCCTACAAGGAGTATCTTTTTTTTTTTTTTGGTACCGAGGATGGAACTCAGGTCCTTGCGCTTGCGAGGCAGGCGGCGGAACCACTGAGCTAAATCTCCAGCCCCTTAAGGGGTATCTTTTACCATTCCTTCCCCTGCAAGCATTATTTGGCCTAGGTCGAAGCTGATATAAACAGCTACAGAAATTAGCAATAGATTCTCAGGGGAAAAAAAGGCCATGGGAGTCAAAAGGACACAGGTGGTCACACACGTGCGCGCACGCGCGCGCGCGCAGGACTCCCAGCATGCTGCCCGAGCACCTCAGACCGTGATGGTGGCAGCAGCACCCTCTAAACCCAGCACTCAGGAGGCAGTGACAGGAGGACTTTGAGTTCAAGGGCAGCCTGGACTACAATGAGATTCTATCTCAAAATACAACAGAGCCAGGGATTTAGCTCAGTAGTGCTGCCACCTGCCTCGCAAGTACAAGGTCCCGAGTTTGGTCCCCGGTACGAAAAAAAAAAGTCTATATCTATATATCTACTATATTATGCTTAGCAAGTAAGAAATGTTAACTCAAACTGAACAACTGAAATGACTCATTAAACACATTCATCCAGATGTTTAAAAATCACATAAAACTCTGAAAATGTACTAAAGTGAAGTCATGCACAAAGACTTTAAAAATAAGAGATCTGGTGTATCTGTTTCTTACTGCATCCCTAAACCTAGCATACTGTAGGGCTATAACCCACAGTGACTAAATTAATGAATTTACCTGTAAGAAGATAGCCAAATCAGACAAATGTAAAGCCATTTGCAATTTTTTTCTTTTATCCTAAGCCCCAAAATATAAGTTTTCCAAGTACCCACCTGCCATGATTTCTATTATTATATTCACACATATAAATACACGTGCAATTCAGCTGATACTAAGGGGCAAAAAAGGCCAAATTGACAAATTTTACCATATGGAGTTCTAAGAGTCCAGCAGGTTTTCACATGTTAAGATTTTTCTGCTTCCTTATTCTTTAGCACTCACTCTCTTTTATTTTGACGATGTTATGAAGGGAAGAGAAGAAGAAAGAATCCCTGTCACTCCATACCCTCCCCCTAGTCATCAGGGGACCTTCCTGGTGATGCATTTTCTGTCACTACCTGCTACCCTGTGCCTGTGTCACAGACCAGGGAAGTCAGGAGAGACAGTGCTCTGCTCTGGTAAAGAAATTACCAATTTTCAGAGAATCAGAAGACCCCTCCCCACAAAATCAACCACATCAGACTCAAAGTCATATCTTAAGGTCTTTATCATAACCATTACTTATGTAAAATAAAAGACAGCTTATTAGAAACAGGGAGGCAGACCTTTGACAGATGGGAAGGAAATCTAGGGATGGAGGGAGAGGAGAGGAGAGGGGAAGGGAAGTAGAAAGGACTAACACGTGGTAGGTATATCACCAATTCCACCTGATGAATATAGCCAAATGTACCACAAACATATACTAATATCAAATTTTTTTAACCACCACTTATTACATAGTAAAATATAACAGGTGTTATTAAAGGAAATTTGGGGTCCAATAAGTGCCAAGTACAATTTACTTTTCTTTATATTCAAAATGGGCCTAGCATTTCATTAACCATGTTCATCAACCTTTTTTCCCCTAAATCTCTTTTGCATTTAGTGAAACTATAAACCGCACTGTCCCCATACACCAAGAAGTTGGCATCCCAACATCTACCCTGTCTTACATGCACTTTTATTGCAATCAGAAACAGGAAAAGATGCTAAAACTTGAGTTACATTTCAGGCCTATAAACAAAGGAATCAACAAACAAGATATGTCAAAGAAGACAGGGAGGCCCAGGGGATTTAGCTCAGCACTTCCACTGCCTGCCTCCCAAGCGCGAGGACCTGAGTTCAATCCCTGGTACCAAAAAAAAAAAAAAAAAAAGGGATAGGCCTGCTTTCATCAGGAGGTCATAAAATTCTTTAAACACGAAGCACTTAACACAATCTGTAAGACATTTCAGGTTTGGCAAACAATAATCATTTTAAAGAAAGAATGTTGCTCTAATTTCTTTGTTTCTAAGAGAAAAAAAACTTGATTTCAATTTTCTCAAAAAATCAGATCAGAAGTTTAACACCATCATGGCAAAATACTAGGGAACAAAAGTTAAATATATCCATACAGGACAGTGCATTAAAGTGTACAAACGGCCAGACACCCTAGTACATGACTGCAATTCCAGCTATTAGAGGTCAGAGAAGAGACAGGAAGAGCCCAAGTTCAGGGCCACCCTGAGCAACTTAGAAAGACCCTATCTCAAGAAATAAAAAAGGGCAGTGGAAGCAGCTCAGCAGAAGGCCCCTAAGTTCTATCTCCAGTACTGCACCCCACCCCAACCCCCATAAAAGAAACTATACAAACAAAAAGTAAATTAGATAAACGGGACCTTGTTAAATTTTAAAACTTTTGAGGCCAGGGATTTAGCTCAGTGGTTCCGCCACCTGCCTCGCAAGCCAAAGGACCTGAGTTCAATCTCCAGTACCAAAAAAAAAAAACAAAACAAATTTTAAAACTTTTGAGCTGGAGATTAAAAACTTCTGGGTATCATGGTGCACGTCTGTAATTCCAGTGCTCTCATAGGCTGAAGCAGAAGACTACAAGTTTGGACCAGCCTGGGCAATTTGATGACTTAGTGAGACCTTCCTTCAAAATAAAAAATAAAGAAAGGACTGGGAATGTTCAGGGTCAAAGCCCTGGATTCAATTTCCAGTGCCAAAAACAGCACAAAACAATAACACTTCTGTGGAACAAAGGACACTATTCGGAAGAGTGAAAAGACAGGCCACACTGTGAGAGAAAATATTTGTGTACTATATATCTGATAATAGTTTAATACTATTCAAACTATATAAAGAACTCCTAACAACTCAGTAACAAAATGACACAACCAAATATTAAAATTGGCAAAGGACCTGAATAAACATTTCTTCAAAAGATATACAAGGGCCAGGGATTTAGCTCAGTGGTTCTGCCGCCTGCCTCGAAAGCCCAAGGTCCTGAGTTTGATCCCCAGCACACACACACACACAGAAAAAAGATATACAAATGGCCAACCAACACTTGCAAAGCTGATCAGCTTCATTAATCAAGAGGGAAATGCAAATTGAAATGTAATGAAATACTACTTCACACTTACTTGGATGTCTATAATTAATTTTAAAAAGGAAAAAAAAGTACAAGTGTCAAGGAGTTATTGCTATTTGAGATGAAAAATTGTGGAAACAAACAATGAAAATGCACCAAGCAAGGTGGCACACACCTGTGATCCTAGCACTCGGAAGGCTGAGGCAGGAAGGATTGCTGCAAGTTTGAGGCCAGCCTGGGCTATGTAGTTATAGTGAGACCTTGTCTCAAAAAAAAAACCCCTCAATTTTGTCATTTTTTAAATGGGAATAAAGGATATTGCCTTTTCAAATTATACAAGCATGACCATGGGGCTGGGGATCTAGCTCAGTGGCTCTGCCGCCTGCCTGGCAAGCGCAAGGTCCCAAGTTCGATACCCCGTACCAAAAAAACCAAAAAACAAAAACAAAAACAACCCACATAATTTGGGGCTGGGGATTTAACTCAGTGGTTCTGGTGCCTGCCTTGCAAGCACAAGGTCCCAAGTTCAATCCCCAGTACAAAAAAAAAAAACAGGCATAACCACAAGCCAGTGTGTAGAAAAATTATTACTTTCTGGCCTTCACAAGCTAATAATTCAACTGACTAGAAAATAGATATATATCCTATCATGAACATACTTTAGGGTCAGTATCTAAAAGTAGAATTCTTGTGCCTGGCATAGTGGCACACACCTGGGATCCTAGCTAGCACTTGGGAGGCTGAGACAGGGAGATCACTGTGAACTTAAGCTAGCCTGGGCTACAAAATGAATTCAAGGCCAGCCTAAACTATATCACAAGACCCTGTCTCAATAAAGAATGAGAGAGGAGTAGAGAAAAGAAGAGAAAAACTGAACACAGGACAATTGCAGTTTTTTAAGGAAAGACAACACAGGTTTTGGCAGTATTTTCCCCCATCTTTTCAAGCTTATGGCTGTTTACCACACAGCAAGCAACAGTTTAAATGTCCATACTTTTAGGACCACCTGGAGGTGAAAAAAAAGGTTCTCTCTGTACTGATATTTATTTAAATGGCTTACCGCTTTTTAATAAAAATAACTAAAAGTTGTGCTTCCCAGCATACCCTAGGTGAGTCCCCGTTTATTTTTTTAATTTTTACTTATTTATTTTTGGTACCGGGGATCAAACTCGGGACTTTGCACTTGCGAGGCAGG
The DNA here is from genome assembly GCF_000247695.1 of Heterocephalus glaber. The sequence continues at coordinate 5,737,361 of NW_004624790.1, read as the reverse complement.
CAGCGGAACCACTGAGCTAAATCCCCGGCCCCAAGTCACCGTTTTTTGGGGATTTTTGGTACTGGGGATCGAACTTGGGTCATTGAGCCTGTGCAGCAAGCGGCGAAACCACTGAGCTAAATCCCCGGCTCCCGCCCCGTTTTAAACTGTGCTTTCCCACACTCCTCTCTCTCCTGCACCCCATACTCCATGACATTGTTCATGATCATAATTAGGCCACAGTCAGGGCAGAGGATTTAACTCAGTAGTTCTTCTGCCTGCCTCGAAAGTGCAAGGTCCAGAGTTCAATCCCCGGTACCAATACATACATACATACATACATACATACATACATACATACATACATAAATAATAATTAGGCCACCGTTGCCTCAGAGAACTGTTCATAATTGATGTGGTAACTAAGGCACCAGGGAAACAATGACCAGGCTCCCTTCTGTCAGCAGAGTGGTACCTGGGCATCTCTGTCACCTGGAAAGGAGGAGGAACAATACCAGGGGCAAATAAGTGCTCACTCAAACTAACAAAAGGGGGACAGAGAGGGAGGAATTAGAGAGGAGACAGCACTGTAAATTATTCAATGTGATTCCCATACTCGGGGAAAGCACCAAGTACAAGGGATGCACAGCATTCTGAATGCTCCTTCATCGAAACCACCAGAGAGAATGACTGGGTCAAAGGTAATACTTATTTGCATTTAACATCCAGCTACCCTGAGGGAATGAGTCCAAGGCTCTATTTCATGCCTAAAAGCTGAAGTGTGAAGCTGGAGGAAAGGGCTAATTTCTCAGATTAACACTGAAAAGAATTACCCAGAGGACAAAAAGCAGGAAGAAGGGGAAAATGCCCCCAACATCCCAGCTCCCCCCCAAATTCTTTAGTTTCTTCCATTTGACCAAGACAGCACACATTCCTTTTCCCTCCTTTCTCTGCCACAATGATTTCCAAGATTGATTTCAGAGCAGAAATCCAAGTCTTGTGCTCCCCAGGCAGATGTCCTAACCAATAGCTGCACGGTGAGCACTCACTCCCCATTCACCCCAAGAGAAGCTGTGCGTCTGAGACCGTGCACAGACACCTCTGCACACCCCCAGCAACAGTCAGGGGCTCAGGACTTCACTAAGGGAAGGGACCACATCAACGGGAACCTGACTTCTGAAACAAGGGACTCCTGGGGCTGAGGGTATGGCTCAGTGGTGGTGCGCCTGCCTGCCCAGCAAGGGAAAGGCCCTGGGTTCCAAGGCCAGTGCCACAAAAAAAGTAGTGGTTGGTCTTTATGTCACAAAAATAAAATCACTGTTCATCCTTTTACTTCAACGTTCACCTCCCACTTGGGAATCATGTTAACTTCAGATCAGAAAGGGACCCTGCAATCTGTACCAGTTTCCTTAGTTCAGGCTGGCCCTGAACTCACGGCAATCCCGCCTCAGCCTCCTGAGTGCTGGGATTACAGGCATGCCCCCACTACACCCAGTCAGTTTCCTTAGTTCAAAGATGAGAAAACTGAAGCAAGTTTCCTATCTAGCTATCAGTAAGTCACACCGGACTCCATCCTAACTCAATTTACCAGCATCAGAGCAAGAGGACAGACCTTTGGCAAGAAATGACGAGGGCCAGGGATTTAGCTCAATGGTTCCAACGCCTGCCTCGCAAGCACAAGGTCCAGAGTTCAATCCCCACTCCCCGTACCAAAAAAAAAAAGAAGTAATGATGAGAGGAGTTTGTGCCCTCCCGCGCTCTGTGCCAAGCTCTTAGACCTGCGTACTCCCCTTAACTCCCACAACTACCTGGGAAAGCCAGTGCTCTGACAAGTTGAAAGTGGAAAACAATCTGTCCACTCAGGGCTGACTGGAAGCTAGGTTTGGCTGATTTCTCCTGAGGTTCTCTTCCATATCCCTTAGCATGGCCTACAGGGATCTACCTGGCCCCACTCACAAAACACAGCCAAACTTCCTCCACCCAAGCTCTTCCCTGCCTCAGGGCCTTTACCTGTGCTAGAAGCCTCACAGCAACCAGCACCCCCAGGCCTGTGAGTGACTGGCTCCACCCCTTACAGTCAAATACAGCCTCTTCAGAAAGGCTCTCCTGTCACTCCTACCACCATTCAAAATTATCCTGTACACAGCTGTCTCCCCATCAGAATAAAAGCCCCACAAAAAAAAACCCCTCCCACCAGAATGAGCATCATGACGGCAGAAACTCTGCCTTAGTGGCTTTTAGATAACCCAGTACTCAAAAGGCTATCTGACAATAGGAGGTATCAAAATATTATTTATTGAATAAATGAACGAATACCTCTCTCCCGAGTCTGAACCCTATCTCAAGGGACAGCACCACAATTTAGTAATTGATTACATACTGTTCTGTCCCTCTCTACTTGTTTCTTGTAACTAATCTTGTTTTTTCAACCACAATGTATTGCCTCAGGGATATCCTAATAATTCTCAACTTTGAGCAAGTTAATCACTCAACTTGGGCTTATTAACCATCCAGGAAATGAAAAATTTAAAGATCTCCCATAGCTGGGGATATGAGACAAAAAAGCCAGATTACTGATCCACAGATCTTAAAATTCCTTTAATTTTCTCACAACACAAAAACAGTGCAAAGGCAGACGTGGCTTTATGTGGTGAGTACCAGCACCTGCAGAGTGACCGTGCTTTGGCTGATAGTCCCTACGCCCACCATTTCTCTTCTCCCAAGCCCACACCCAGTCTGCTAGCTGCTGATTACCCTTTATCTTGACCACTATTAACCTCCACTTCTATGTTCCTTTCATGGGCCTCGCCTGGGGGCATCTCAGCTCTCACAGCTTGCCTGCTACAAGTCTGCATTTACTTTATATGACTGGATGCACCCAACCTATCTTACATGTTTGAAAAGCACTAAATTTAGGGAAGCAGCTAAGTCAGCCGAATTCTGACCTCCTACTGCAAAGACCTCTAGAGAAGCCTGGCACACACCTAGCTCGCTGGGAGGCTGAGGCAGGAGGATGCTAAATTCAAACCCAGCTCAGGCAACTTTACTGGGACCCTGTCTGAAAATAAAAAGGGAATGTTGTTCATTGATCAGAGTGCCCCGGGTCTGATTGCCACTATTGGCTAGAGCTCAGAGAGCAAAGAAAACAAACTTCTACTCTGAACGCAAGGCCTTGCCTCCAATGTAGCAAAAACTCTGCAGAGAAGATAGAGAACATTAGTAAAGTCCTGGTCGTCACTGGAGCTGTTCAGTTCATAATTTCGACCTGTTCTCCAAACGTGGATTCCTTCTAAGAAGAAATGTACAACACAGTTCTCAATATGTGAGCCAGAGGTGATGGGGGCTGAGCGGGAAAAGAAGAAGTCTCTATCAGGAGGAGGCTTTTTAATTTTCCAAAATGGAGCAATCCACCTTTCCCCACATATACTGCACTGTAGACACTAAGAGTCCCAGGCATCTAGAGGGCATTTCCATGAGGGACAGCAACAAAAAGGCTATTTTCATGCTATGCTTGACAAGGGGAAACCTGAAATCTTCCAGTGGTTATTAGAAAAAACTGTGTTTGACTTTATAAAACAGGTACCTGTCTGATAATTACATAAAATGTAAATGAATTATCAACCTTTTATATACTAAAACATTTCCCTAGCTTTTTTTTTTTTTTTTCTTGGTACCAGGGATAGAACTCGGGACCTTGCACTTGCGAGAAGGCGGCGGCACCACTGAGCTAAATCCCCAGCCCCCTAGCTTTTTTTGTTTTTTTTTTTTTAAATCTCACAAGTTTAAGACGCAGGTCTAGTTTTTCAAACAGTTTTGGTGGTTTTGAAAGTTTCAGATCAGAGAAGTCAAGTGACTGGCCCGAGTTCATTTGGTGGAGTCAGGTGGAAATAGAATTCCTGCTTCCAGTCTTCTAAAAGCTAGCCCTAAGTTAATTAATGCGCAAACATCATCCTTACCCAGAGGTGTCACTCTCAAATGGGTTACTGCTTTAACAATTCACAAAGGTCAGTAACCATACAACCCTGGTGTATGACGGCACCATAAACTTACTCAGATGTTTTAAAATCAGCACTTTATATGTATATTTTAGCTCTTTATATATAGTTATAAATAACTCACTTCTGTTATCTGTTAAAGGACCTAGTCAGCCTGGAATACTGGAAGTACTCTGAGCTCTTACATCTTTTTAAGTTAAAAAGATAACAAATAAGTTCAAAGTTCTCTTCAGTGCCCTGAAAAGAAGAGGGATATCTCGACATCACAGGTAAGACAAATGATTAAAGTAAGAACCACAGGCAGGCTGGAAGGGGAGAGGCAGAAAAGAAGAAATAAATATCTATACATTCCATGAATCCCACCCTTTTTTTGAGACAAGGACTCATTATGTAGTCCAGGCTGGCTTTGAATTCACCATGTAGCTCAAGCTGGCCTCAAATTCAAGGTTCTCCTGCCTTAGCCTACCAAGTACTGGAATTACAGGTGTGGGCCACCAGGCCTTATTCCTCTTCCTTTTTCAAATCCACCACTTCTCTTACACTTTCTGCCCCTATTCCTTCTAATTTCTACTTTTAAATTGCTGATATAAAACATCACTTGTGAATTAATAAAAAATGTAACATCCGGGGCCAGGGATTTAGCTCAGTGGTTCCGCTGCCTGCCTCACAAGTAAGCACAAGGTAGGCGCGTGCCATTGAGCTAAACCCCTGGCCCTCTTGCTAGGTTAATACTATACATTTATAATTACTCTTATTTTAAATTCAAGTTACCTATTACTCTCCCTTTTTTTTTCCTGGTTTTTTGAGACAGGGTCTTGCTATGTAGTTTAAGCTGGCTTTGAACTCACTATGTAGCTCATACTGGCCTTGAACTAGCAGTGATCCTTCTGCCTCAGCCTCCTCAGTGCTGGGATTGCAGGTTTGTACCACCACACCCAGCTATACCTATTTCTGAATATAGCTGCAATATATTCTTGGAGTAACAATTACTCTTTAGCCCTTGAGCACATGCAGCCACCAAGGGTACAGAACAAAAGCAAGGACTACAAAAAAAATTAAACCTGAAAAGAAATACAAATTGCCACTTTCTGTTGTCAGAAGGCAGACGAATCATTATCTGGAAATGTATTAGATTGAACTACAGGAAACACTTGATATACCACTGCTTTTGACCTAAAGAAATGGAATTTCATGTAGTTCAACTTAATATTATCTTCTAAGCTCATTTTAGTAACTGTCTCAAATAAAGTCTTCATATCCCAACACCCCCAAAAAACTTTTATTCTTCTAGACTGCCTTAACCTTTTGAAAAGATTTGTCAGCTTTGAGTCCAAAGCTAGATAATTGAAAAATTAAGCTCATTAACAAGAAAGGCAGAAGTAAAACTGCCAAACAATTAAATGCAACTGTGGTTGTATGAACCCTAAGGCTCTTTCATATCTTTTACTTTTCTGGTGCTGGGGATAGAATTCAGGGCCCACATGTGGCCTTGCACAACCTGGCCAAGTGTTTAACCACCAAGCTACAGCCCCAGCCTTCCATATCCTTTCTATTCTTCCTCTTTCTCCTTACAGAACTTGAGTCCTCAACAGATCTGCTCTTTCAAACCTTGCAGCTGAGGAGAAACTGATGAAAACTAAAGTATTTTACATCTTCAGTGACACAGGATTCTAAACATGGTAGCAGCACATCATTTGACACAGGCATTCCACTAACCTAAAATCTACCACTGAGGAATCTTTTTTTTTGAGTCAGGGTCTCACTTTAGTTTAGGCTGAGGCTGATCTCACTATATAGCCCAGGCTGGCCTCAAACTCAGTGATCCTCAACTTCTCGGAGTGTGCCACCATGCCCAGCCCATTGAGGAATCTTAAACTGGTAAGTTTCATCTGTGTTGGAGAATTGGGCTTCTAATCGTCCCAGTGGTATATATTTTTCCACTTAAGAACCCAGACCAGAAATACCTGTCAATTTCACAAAAGGAGAAAAAAGAGGGTTATGGCTTTAAGCTTGCCTCTAGGTACAAACCCATCATTCACATCCATTGTTAAGAGAATCTAATACTCAATATGTTAATGAACTCTTTTCTCAATTACTTCCGCTAATTCGTTATCTATTCTTGTTCTGCCAAAATCCTCATCCTTTTACCACCTACTCATCAAGTCCAATGATTGTGCTTCTCTAGAGATTTCCCTAAAACACTTAGCAAATGGTTAGGGCAATCTGATGTCTCCAGATCCATCATCTTTCTAGATCCAGTTTATGGCACCAAACATCAATATTACCATCAAGTGAAATAAGCTTTTAAAAATGATCAGGAGAAACAAAAATAATCAGGAGACCCAAGAGTGGTGGCACACACCTCTAATTCCAGCACTTGGGAGGCTGAGGCAGGAGGATTGCTTCAAGTACAAGGCCAGCCTGGGCTACACAGTGAGTTCAAGGCCAGCCTGAACTACATAGAGAGACCTTGTTTCATAAAACAACACACATACACACACACAAAATTATCAGGAGAGATTCTCCTGCTCTATATGGAAATTTCTGTTCTGCCAGTTCAGTGTTGGCAGGTCAACAGAGAATGGCACTAGTGACTACTACAATCCTAAAAGGTCCTGTATTTCTCTACATCTGAACCATCATCCCTTTCCTAACATTCTAAGAACCCAGAATTTTTATAGAATGTACTCCTTACCTCCCCCGCATAGCATCTTCTCATTTTTCACCCTAAACTGGGGGTTTCTCCAAATCTCCACGGTGCGGTCAAGTCAGGCAAATACATATTTTAAATCTTCCACCTACTCTCTTTTTTTCCTGAGAGCCACATACAATAGCTAATTCTATTTATTGTGAAAACTGCATCAGGTACAGTGTAACGTGCTTAAAAGGGCATTTACCTACTTTCATCCTTTAAAATCTTCTGAGGGAGGATTCATACCCCCATTTTGCTGGGAGAAAAGCTGAGGCTTAGTAACCTACCCAAGGTCACAGAGGTCAAAAATTGGAATCCAAGTTTGACCTCAATGCCTTGTACCCTTAACCCTCACCGAAACTGTTCCTTATCTCTTCACGTCATCCTAAATGTTTTCTCTGTACTCTTATAAAGTCTGTGCCCGGGGAGCGTCCGGTTTCTCGGAGTCTGTTTTCCCTTTAAAGGATAAGCCTTTGAGAAGGACCGGTATCCATTCCATCTTTTCTCTCCACCCACCGCCCCCCAACCTGGCACTGTTTCCCAAAGACCCTTGTCATGGCCCCTCCTTTAGGACCAATTCAAACTTCCCCTCTGTCCCCTGAGCAGGCACCACCCGATCCCGGAAAGCCGCCTTCTTTCCACCCGCAGAGCGAAGAGAGGGAAGGAGAACACGACCGACGAGCGCAGATCGTACCCCATCCCCAGGCCCGCGATTCCGGAGGAAATCTGGGGATGGGGAGGGAAGGGGCCGGAGGTGACCAGGGTGTGCCCTTGGGTGAGAATGGGGAGGAGGGCGCCCAGGAGGACAGGGCGCCTCGGAGGAGCGCGAGCGCGGGAGGCGGAGGAGAGGGGACGTAGCGGGGGAGCGGAGCGGAGAGGCAGCCGGGCCCGGGAGCAGGAAGCGCGGAGCGACGGAGGAGGAAGGATGGATGGGGACGCGAGGGCGCCCAGACCTGCACGGCGGGGGCGGGCGGCGGGGGCGCGGGGTGCGCGGAATGCCGGGAACGGGTGCTCGGGGGGCCCGGGGGAGGCGGAGCCCGGGCCCGAGGGGCGGGAAGCGGGGCGCCGGCGCGGCCGGCTCGCGAGGGCAACGGCTGGGCCGGACGGCGGGGCGCGGAGGGCGGGAAGCGGCGGGG
>NW_004624790.1:5702925-5729053 GCF_000247695.1 Heterocephalus glaber | reverse complement strand
GCGGGGGCGGGGCCAGCGCCGCCGGGCACCGTCTCAAAAGACCCGCGCGCGTGCTCGCCGCTGGACCCCCCCCGCGCGGTTTCCGCGGCGGCCCTCAGGGAACGTCGCCAAATTGCGACAGCCCCTCTTGGGCGCGGCCACCGCCCAGCCTTGGGGGAAGTATCTCTCCTGGGCCAGTAGGTTTGGCGCTCGGGCACCCCAACACCAGGGCCAGCGGCCACCTCCGAGGTCTGACCAGTCTCTGTCTCACTGCGGCAGAAGACCGGGGTCCGTAAGGCTTGGAGGCTGAGCCTGACGGAAACCCTCATTCATTCTCATTCATTTGTACGCATCACCATTTAGTTACCGTTGTTGGCGCTCAGGATGCTACAGTGAACAAAAAAGGAAATCTCTGCCTCCTTGGAACTTATATTCATATGGAGGAGAAAGAAACAAGTCAGTTATGATACCGGGAGCTGATGACAGATGTGAACACAATAAAACAAGAAAATGTATTGGAGGCAGCCCGGAGGGCTCAAGGAAGGCCTTCTGGAGCAGGTAGCACTGGTTGAGACACAAAGGGATGAGAAAGAACACCATGTAGAATAAGCTGGGGAAAGAGCAAACCCACCAGACAAGGAAACAGCAGGTGCAAAGGCCTTGATGTTAGAAAAGGCCAAGAGCCTGCGATTTAGCTCAGTGGCGCCGCACCTGCTTCACATGCGCAAGGTCCTGAGTTCGATCCCCAGTACCGGAAAAAAAAAAAGGCCTGATCTGTTCCCCAGGTTGAATCCGAGGCCAGTATAGATAAAATCCAATGAAGCAGAGAGAGCTGTAGGCAGATCCACATCCCAGAGAACAGAAGGAGCAGAGATAATAGTTGTGAATGAGAACACTCGTCCTGAGGGATACTGGGCTTGACTTATCACATTAAATCCCCCCAGCAATGCTGAGATGGCTATTATTGTACAAATGAGGAAACTGAGGTTTCCTGAAGGAAAAGCAAGTCCCGGGGCTCTAATCAAATCCAGCCTCTCTCCCAAGACAGGCCCTTGACCCTAAATTGTAACTGCCTCAGCATTCCACCTGGCCCCATTCTGCAGGAATTGGTGTCCTACCCCCTTTAATGAGGGACCATATTCAGAACAACACCTTAAGATGAGCCTTAGTCTAGAAGACCTGAGAGGGCAGTGAACAGTAACCAGAGATCCACAGTGAGGGGTAGTAGCACCTACCACAGCTTCCTGGAGCTGCCAGATGAATAGAAGAGGTAAGCACACCCCATGCATCCAGATCTGAAACTTAAGTACTGTCTGGAATGCCAGAAGCCAAGGGTGGGGGACTTTTCCAGAATTCTATAAGAGCCAGCAATAATCCTGCTTTATATTCTTAAAGTGATTTACACTATTTTACTCTGTTTCCAGACCCGCTAAGTGGAGGTTTTATTTTTTTTATTGGTGTATGTTTGCGATACCTAGTGATTACATTCAGCAAAGGCTTTGATAGATACACAGATAGCACCTTGATCATTTACCCCACCTCATCCCTCCTGGGGAGTTTCAGAGCCAGATTGCCCAGCTTCTTTGAATCCCAGCTCTTCCATTCTTAGTTGTAGGACCTTAGGCAAATTACTTGAGCTTATCCCAGTAGAATCAGAATGTCTTTACAACAACCACATCAGGTTGTCTCAGAGGATTTGAATTACACATGCAAAGTGTGGCGCTTAGTAAATGCACTGTGGCTATCCAACACCCTCAGGCAATGGGATGGAAAAGGAAATTTAAAGAACTAAAGAGGAAAGCAGAGAATTTTGATTTAGATAAATGCAGGTTCAGATCTTGACCTGGACTCAGCTGGCTATGTGATCTTGTGCCAATCACTAACTTATCTGAAGCCCTGTCCATTTCATCACTTGTGAAATAGACCCAGTGCTGCCCACCCCACAGGGTGTGATTCGAATTAGGTGAGAGAGTGGACAGGTAATACCTTGCACCAGAATTCCACACCAGCTGGAATAATCTGACTGTGAATGTTTTTTGTTTGGCCAGCACAGTGATCTCTTCTGACCCCAGAGTCTGGGGTCATTTTCAAACAACAGAAAATTGAAAAGAACAATACAAGGAACATCTTTGTATGTTCTACCTGAATTAAACAATTGTCCTTTTTCCAGATTATCTATATTCATGCATTAAAATTATTCTTCTAAATTGTTTAAAAATAAGTTGGTACCTTACTGTTATTTCATGCCTCGAAACTTCAGCCACAGGGCCAGGGATTTAGCTCAGTGGTTCCAGTACCTGCCTCGAAACCTCAAGGTCCCAAATTCAATCTCCAGTACCAAAAAAAACAAAAAACAAAACTTCACCGCAAATCCTAAAAAACAAAGACATTCTCTTCCATAACCACAAAAATACCAAGAAAATTACCAATCAGTCTGGGTGTGGTGGCACATGCCTGTAATCCCAGTACTCGGGAGGCAAGGCAGGAGGATTGCTGCGAATTTAAGGCCCGCTTGGGCTACAAAGTGAGTTCAACGCCAAGTTAAACTGCATAGTGAAACCCTATCTCAAAAAGACAAAAAGAAAAGAAAAGAAATTAACCAGTCATACCATAAGAGCTATAATGTCCAGTCTATTCTAGATGGACAGACAGGGAGGCCTTCTCATATCTAGACTGACAACCAATCTCTGCTGCATCTCCATCTGAAGTAACAAGGCCAAAAAATAATTTTTTAATGGAAGAAAAACAAAAGATACTAGAGGGCTGGATATTTAGCTCAGTGCTGCCGATCCTGCCTGGCAAGTTCAAGGTCTTGAGTTTGATTCCTGATACTCAAAAAAGAAACAAGATGCTAGTGTCTCTACCTGAAAAACCTCCCTCCACACTTCCTTTTTATCTTCTAGTTATTTCATCTCCCTCTCAGGCATTCATTCAGTTCCTGAATCAAACAAACTTAATTATGTTCTGGTACCTGATTTAATGTTACCTCCTTCAAAAGACTTTTCCTCCAAAATAGCTCCCCTCTCCCTACCCTTCTCTGCCCTTACCCAGCTATGTGGTTCTCCATAACATTTTTCATCTCTGACACTCAATGTTTACTTGTTCATTTTTGTCTCCCCGATCAGAACATGAGGACTGGATTTTGTTTCATTCTGTACCTTGTCCTGCATATAGCACAATGCCTGGTGGCCAGTGGGTGCTCAATAATTGCTGAACCAATGCTGCAAGAATAGTAGATGTGCATTGAGTACCTGCTGGGCATTGGTGGATGCAGAGATGACTAAGTGGAGTTTCCTGCAATCTAGCAGCAGGACAGACAGGAAACCCAGGACAATGAGGTGAGGGCAGGACTCACCATGGCCAGCAGTGGGAAAGGCATCTTGTGAAACTCTAACTGGGCTTGGAAAGGATGATGAGACAGGTTGGCTGGAGGGGACGTGAGAGGCGGACTGCCTGGCTGGAGCAGCTGGTCTCTGCTTGGCAAAGGAAAAAATGAAGGCTAAGCCTGGAGTGGCTGGACCCTGTGGCTCAGCAGGGTTCCTGGAGCCTGACAGATGGGCTTCCAACCAGCTCTGCCTCTGGCTCCCTAGCCCTCACTCTTTCATCTTGATAAGTCCCCTCTCTGGACCTCAAATGTAAGGTGAAGGTCGTACAGTTCATTTGTCCATAAGGATTCGGGATTGAATCTGTATTATGTCTAGCATGAGGCAGATTCTCAATCAGTGGGACCCATTGCTATTCTCACACTTTTTCCTGTGAGTCACAGGAGCCTTTGGATGTTCTAGAACAGGGAAGTAGCTGATGCAAGAGGAGCTCCCTAGAAAAATCTCAGGAGAGCACAAATTGGGTGTCCTGTGCTTGTCAACATCCGGTTGTAGGCTTCCCCAAGCCAAACAGAAATAAAAGGAGGGGCCGGGGATTTAGCTCAGTAGTTCCACCACCTGCCTCACAAGCGCAAGTTCTCAAGTTTGATCCTTGGTACAACAACAACAACAAAAATCATCAAAAGAAATAAAAAGATTCACCCCCTAAAGGTAAAAGTCTCAAATAACGCGATGCCCTTGTTTGCTGCTTCAGACTCTCAGGGAGAAGGTTCCAGGCTCCCTCTGTTCTAGCTAAATAAACCTTTTCCCCTTTAACTTTGAGTGTCAGGTATTTTGTCTCAGCAACCAGAGAAAAGTAACTAAGACACCGAGTGTGTGGACATAAGAGAGTGGTTACCACTGGACATCACTCAGCTGAGATGATTTGTTAGGGCGCAGCAATGGACGATGCAACGACAGCCTTCTGAGTCTCCTGTGCAGCGACCAGGGTTTCTCCTGAGCTCACGTGTACAAGAGTGGGTTTGCAGAGGGGGAGAGGAATGGGAATCCTCTGCTTCACTGTCTCCAAATGGTTCTCCAAAACAGCTCTACCAAGTCATACTCCCTCCAGCAGCGAATGGGGCCTTCATTACTTCCTGTTTCACCTATTGTTGCTGTGATCAAACTTTTCCAGGACACTGGTTCTCTGTCACAGAGCCCCTTTGAAGAGAGAGAGAGAGAGAATCGGAGATGTGTGACTGCTATAGAAGAGTTTGCAAAGGTTCTCTGAGAGTTGCAGTTCCATAGAGGATCGTGTCTTTACCATCAAAAAACTGATTTACATCCCTTTTCAAAATTCTGCCATCTGCCTTTCCTATCATGGGCAGGAAGGCCCTGCGGGTGACAAGATTACTCCTAGGGAGTAATGCCTGATTAAATGGATTATTTCATGCAATATTTATCAAAGTCCAAATTAGGTACTAGGCAAATGATGATGATGATGATAGTGGTGCTGGTGGTGGTGATGGTCGTGATGTCCTTGGGTACCAAACATTCACTGAAGTTTTTGGGCCACCCGAACTCCATTCATCTGACTTTTTCAACAGCCCCAGGTCCTTCCTCCACTCCCTTTCAGCCCACATGGTCCTATGAGCTTGCTGATGCATTGCCACCTACAGTTTTGTCATGGGAGCCAGCCCCATTGGTTGACACTATTCAACAGGCAACTGTGACTGACTGGCTCGGGGATATGCAGACCAGTCAGGGAGAATGAGAGTCAACATCCAGACTTCCTTTGCACTTTTGGAGAAGATAACTTTCTCTTCCATGCTTGACATAGACAGTAAAAGTTGTGAAACCAGAGCAATGGCAGTCATAAACCTGAGGCTGAAGCCAGCGGGTGGGGAGATGTATGCCAACAGCCAAGAGAAATTGAATCCTGGTGACTTACTTTAATAACATACAGAAGGGCCGGGGATTTAATTTGGTGGTTTTGCCACCTGCTGCACAAGCACAAGGACCCAAGTTCAATCCCTGGTACCAAAAAAAAAAACCCAGAAAAAATACATCTTGCAAGTGTAGAGTTCACTAAGTTTTACAAACTAAATATAGCCAGCTAACCAAGACTCAGTTCAAGAAACAGGACATCATCACTGGTACTTGTGTATACAAATGGCATCATAGGGTGTATTTAGCAGATATGTCTGGTTTCTTTTGCTCATCAGTGTGCTTGTGAGATTCATCGTATCAATGCCTGAGGCTCTAAGCTATTTTATTGTCACTGCTGAATAGTATTCCACTGCATGAATACAGCTCAGTTCATTATCCAGTCAACTGGTGTCAGGCATTCGGATGGTTTCTAGGTAGAAGCTGCGTTCAACGATGCTGCTGTGAATTTTCTTAGTACAGTGGTGAGGCAGGAGATCAGGCATGGTGAAGACTGGCTGGGAAAGTAGGCGTGACCTATTAATTACAAAATCTCCGGAGGGCAGGGCGACTGCCTAGGGAAGTAGGCATGACCAAATCCCAGGACACATATGCAGAACAGTCCCTGCATGTGGCCTGCTTTCCAGAGCCCGGACCTGATGTCAACCGGAGGAGTGGGTGACACAAAAGGGACAGTGGACACTGAGATCTTTGCTACTGTGTTCTCTCACTGCAGCCTGCTGTCTCCTGTAGAGAGTACTTCTTTTTCTACTTTTACTTAGCCCAAATTCGCTCTGCAGAGCCTATTTCTTTTCCTACCTTTAATAAATGTAAAACCTTATTATCATTTGTACTTGTCTTGAGCAATTCTTTCTTCAGGACAGAAAGAACCTAGAAATCACCTCTAGAAAGAGACTCCAACACCCCAAAACCTGGTAACAAAGGCCCTCGTCCTAGTAAACTACTCCCTTAACAATGTATGTCATGGGGGTTTTTTTGTTGTTTTTTTTTTAAAGGTTTATTTATTTATTTATTTATTTTCGTACCAGGGATTGAACTCAGGTCCTTGCACTTGCGCAGCAGGTGGTGAAACCACTGAGCTAAATCCCCAGCTTATATGTCATGGTTTTTAACTGAAACTACTTAAGCAGAAAGAATTTGTGACTCATAGCCTGAAGCAGAGCTATTGCCTTCAGGGATAGGCGGATCTAGGAGCTACTGTGATATGGTCACCACTGGTTTCTCTTCAAATCTTTGTTCTACTTTCATCTAGGTTGGTTTCATCAGATTCACCTGGAGGTCATTCTCAGCTGCTGAAGGCTTCTGTTCTACTCCTAAATTACTTATCCAAGAAAGAGATTTTATAACAAATTGACCTGGCTTTGGTCCCTTGTCCTCCTTAGTCACCGTGACTAAGAAAATGAAGTGTATCAATTGGTCAGACCTGGTCGTATGCCCACAATGGTGACCAAAGGCCAGATAAGCTGCTCATGAAGTGCCTGGCTGACAGTGGGGACCATGGCTCCCTAAAGGGAGATGTGGGTGTCAGGCAGAGAAGAGCAGCAGACATTCATGGACTGTAGCAAGCTTTTTGTATCCCTGTGTGCCTTTACTTGCTCCATTTCTTCTCCCTGAAAGCCCTCTGCTCTTTTCCTCCTTGGCCCTGGAGATCCAGCTCAAATATTTGTACTGTTATGAAATCTCCCAGAATCTGGGGGCTGGATTCTTGGATGCATGTTCTCAACCTCCATTCGCTCTCTTCCATTAAGGCAGACTAAGACGCTGCTGATGGCATCCCCACCTCACTTGCAGGGAGGCCAGGGGTGAAGTCCTGCTGGGTAGATGGATTCACGTGGGATTTGCAGGGTGGGAGAAGCAGAGGTCACCTTCCCGGAGCTGTGTCCACTGGCAAGTACAGTTTGGCAGATGGGAGGACTGTCCACCCCACCCCCACCCCCGTTTGAAGAGGTGAGGCAGGAGGGCAGTGACTGGATGCAGCAGCAGGAGCTCAATGGCCCTGTAGCACTGTCCTGACTGATTTCTGCTCTTCCAGCCCTCCTGGAGATCCTGTAAGCACCTATGTCCTTGCATTAATCTTTTTCTTTTTTCTTTTTTCTTTTTTGGCCTAATATTACCACTTCCCGAACTAAATCCTAATGAATTCTCTTACGTAGGGGCTAGGGATGTAGCTCAATGGTAAAGTGCTTGTCTAGCATGGGTGAGGCCCTGGGTTCCATGCTTAGGCACTACACACACCAAAATACCTGTATAATTATAGACACCTTGGTTAGAGCACTTGTCACATTTTTGTTTGTTTGTTTTTTGGTACCGGGGATAGAACTCCGGGACCTTACGCACAAGGCAGGTGGGGTAGATGACAGAACCACTGAGTTAAATCCCCGGCCCTGTTTGTTTGTTTTTTGAGACAGAGTCTCACTATGCAGTTCAAACTAGCCTTGAACTCACTATGTAGTCCCCAGGCTGGCCTCGAACTCACAGCAACCCTCCTGCCTCAGCCTCCCAGGTGCTGGGGTTACAGACGTGTGCTGCCATGCCCAGCAAGAGCTGGTTCTTATAACTTACAGGAGATTATGGCTAGATTCCACATGTCCTTAAAGGCAGGGACTGTCTCGTCTTTATCCTTACACCCTTAATGCCTAAACTAGCACTGGTGCATGCTAGGTGTTCAATAAATATTGGTTGAATAAATGAATGAATGAGTAAACTACTTATGGATTCAACTAATCTGCTGTAAGGGAAAAAAATGCAAAGATTGAAAAAAATTTTCAGGCTATTTTTCTCACTAGAACACTGGTAAGCAGACTTCTTTTGTAAAGGGCAATTAGTAAATAGCTTGGGTTTCACAAGCCATACACTTTCTGTCACAACCTTCAACACTGCATGAACAAATGTATGTGAATATGTTCCAATAAAACTTTATACACAGCGGGCCAGGGATTTAGCGCAGTGGTTCTGCCACCTGCCTCACAAGCGCAAGGTCCCGACTTTGATCCCTGGTGCCAAAGAAAAAAAAACCCAAACTTTATACACAGAGCCAAGGTAAATTTGTCCCAGAAGTGGTTCCTTATTCATATCCCTTCACTAGAGAAGGAGTCTTTACTGCCTCAAAGGATTTACTATAGATGATGACACTTATTAAAATCACTTTTTTGCTTTGTTTTGGTGAGCAGGGTGTGGTGGTGCACGCCTGTAATCCCAGCACTTGGGAGGCTGAGGCAGGAGGATTGCCATAAGTTCAAGCCAAGCTTGAGCTACACAGTGAGTTCAAGATCAACCTGAACTACATAGGGAGACCCTGTCTCAAAAAACAAACAACAACAAAAATGCTCTTCAGGGGCTGGGGATTTAGCTCAGTGGTGCTGCAACCTGTCTCACAAGTACAAGGTCCTGAGTTGGATCCCCAGTACCAAGAAAAAAAAAAAGCTCTTCAATTTATTCTACTTCTCTTGCCAGATTAAACTTCTCCAAATATAATTTACCTTATGTCATTTTTTTATCTTCAAAATGTTGGTAGCTGACCAGGCATAGTGGTGCACCCCTGTAATCCCAGCACTCAGGAGGCTAAGGCAGGAGAATCACAAATTCAAGAGGAGTCTGGGTAACTTAGCAACTTACAAGATCTTGAATTCAATCACCAGTACAAAGGGAAAAAAATCACTTTGGTAGTTCTCTATGGCCAATAGAACCAGCCCTAACCATCCCGCGGCCTTTAAGATACTCCATGCTCTGGCCATAACCCTTTTCATCTTCTGCTTTTCATCTCCACCATGTAATGGACATAGAGAGTAAACATTTGAAGATTTTATACTGAAGAATGTGCTTAGTAACATCCCATGATTCTCTAACATAGGGGCTCCAGTCAACATTCTATGAGTTTATACATGTAGGGGGCTCAGTCAGGATTCCATACAGAAGGTTTGGCTGACATTCCAGGTCCACACAGGCAAGGAGCTCTGTAGCTATTCTACAATAATAAGCAAAGAGCTTCTGCAGACGTTCAATGATTTTTTACACAAGCAGGTGTTCTGCGAACAGTACAAAATTTAAGTCCCAGAAGGGGCTCTGTGAACATTGCGTTATTAGCTGGTTCTCAACAGCAGTTCATGAGTCTATATACAAGAAAGGACCCGAGGATCTAGCTCAGTGGTTCTGGCACCTGCCTCGAAAGCGCAAGGTCCCAAGTTCGATCCCCAGTACCAAAAAAAAAAGAAAGGGCTGCATGTGGTGGTGATACCCATAATCCTAGCACTCAGGAGGCTGAGGCAGGAGGACGGCTTTGAGTTAGAGGACAGCCTGGGCTACATAGTGGTTTCAAGGCCAGCCTGAACTGTACAGCAAGACCCTGTCTCAAAAAAAACAAGAAAGAAATGTTTATCTATTTTCCCCAGCTTCTATACACAAGAAGTGCTCTGCAAATAGTTTATGATTTTGTACCTGTGAAAAGGCTTTAGAAATAATGCATGGTTCTATAGACAGAAATGGGGTGTGTAGACTTCTTTTTTTTTTGTACCGGGTATCAAACTCAGGGCCTCAAGTTTGCCAGGCAGGTGCTGCACTGTGCTGGGAGCTACATCCCAGGCCCTGTGTGACTTTTTTAAAAAGTGGATTTTATGATGTGCTTTGCATGCAGTTGGCAGTTCTATAACTGGAGAGGGTTCTTCAATGAGTGATTCTACATGGGCGTTCTCCCAGAACGGTGTTCCATGCATGCAGTTAATGCTGCCACAGACAGGAGGTGAATCTGTAATGCTCCTGGACTTCATGCAAGCCACCTTGTACACATACTTGGACATGCTGCAAATACCCCAGTTGTATACGTAGGAGGAAGTTCAGGCACCTTCCAAAACCTCTACAAAGATGAAAGAGTCCAGCAAATATTGCTTGATTCTGCCAAGAAGAGAAAAAAGTCTCTGCAAATATCCACTGATGGTACGTAAAGAAAGGAGATTTGGAAGCAGCTGGGGATTTTAGACACTGGAAGGTGCTTGGCAAGTGCTTGGGGATTCAGTGGACAACAGTGGGCTTGGCAAATCTGAAGGACAGCTAGTAACTGGGCAGTTTTCCCAATGGACGCCATAACCAGAGCCAGAGTTTATGAACATTTCAAGTGTACAGGACGCTATTTGAGACCTGAAAACAATATTAACTCCAACATAAAAAAGGCAACTGCAAAGCTGAAATTAATCAGTTTTTTAAAAATCAGCATTTAATTATCTATAAAATATCTATAAAATGTAGTTTTACCAGTCCACTGCTTCTGAACTCAGATGGTGACATCTAATTCTATGTGGTGAACCACAGGGGGTGATCTTTTTATGCATAACAGGATGCGGAAGGAACCTCAAAAGTAATGCTGGGAGCACAGGAGGACCCTAAAATGGCCTACCTGGTAAAGTTGCCTAATAGTTTCTGTGGAGCTGGGCCTGGTGGCACATGCCTTTGATCCCAGAACAAAGGGGGCTGAGGCAGGAGGCTCACCAAGAGTTTGAGGCCAACCTGGTCTACATAGTGAGTTCAAGGCCAGCCCGAACTACAGAGCAAGCCCTTGTCTCACACACCCAACCCCACCTGACAAAAAAGAGATGGACAGGGCTCCACGCATCACCTACAAGTTGAAGGAGGGGCCATCCATGTCAGCAACAGTGGAAGCCGGTTAGCCAAGGATGTGAGGTTGTGGGAGGTGTTGGATGGGATCAGATGCTGTCATGGGCTCAGGAAGGAGTCACAGCTGTTTCCACCTCTTTCCCCTCCCCACCAAGCATCCCACGAGCCCCAGTGCAGGGCTTTGGGATAGCGAAGCACAGAAGTTATAGCCAGACAGGGCAGCTGTGGCCACAACTAAGCCCATGGCCAAAGGTAGGATTGAGGGATGCTGATCCAAAACAAGGACAGAAGGTCGGGGATTTAGCTCAGTGGTTTCATCACCTGCTGTGCAAGCACAAGGACCTGAGTTCGATCCCTGGTACCAAAAAAAAAAAAAAACAGGGAGAGAAAATCTGGGCCTAAGTACCTAATCAACTCCACATGTCAGCAAATACAGTGGACCCTCGAGTTACAACTGGCCTGATATATGAACAACTTGTGTTAATTAGGTTAATGGAAGATTCATCTGGCTCTTGTTATCTATAGCGTGTACCCAGGTAAACATCCAGATCTCAGCTGTATGACTTACAACCAACTTGAGTTACAACCAGCCCTCGGGAACTGATGGAGTTCATAAGCCAAGGATCCACTGTGTAATGCTGGCCTCACTAGAGGTCTGTAGTAGAAGGGAAAATCTTGTCCTCTACTCATTTATTTTATTTTTTTTTGGTAACCGGGTTCAAACTCAGGATCTTGTGCTTGTGAGGCAGGCAGTGGAACCACTGAGCTAAATCCCCAGCCCTCTGCACATCTTATGTTCCTGGGCTGGGGCCAACGACAGATGAACAAGAAAAACAAGTCAAAATTCATTAACGGGTGCATCACACATGTATGCCCATCGATGCCACCCAGAGGGAGCGCCCAGTGCTGAGTAACTCAGCTGATGAGTAGAACTTTGGCTTAAATAGCATCGCAGGCTAAACAGAGGAAAAGGGAACTGAGTGGGGGAGGCAAATCACAGAAATGTGACCAGGAAAAGTGTGGCAAACAAGAGTTGTTTAAGCTGAGTGTGGTAGTGCATGCCCAGCACTCAGGAGGGTGAGGCAGGAGGACTGCCATAAGTTCAAGGCCAGCCTGAACTACATAGGGAGACTCTGTCTCACTGAATCAAAAAAAAAGTTAACAAGCTTTGCTGTGCAGAGTGTTATGGTTTATGTCTAGAGGTCCCCTAGAGTCTCCTGCGATCATAGGGCCTGCACTTTAGGGGCAGCATAGCTGACCTACTGTTAGGAGGCAGGGCTTGGGCCGAAGAGGTCACTGTGGGTGTGAGCCGAAGGTCGCTTCTCCTTTCCTGGCTCCTCTCTTTTTTTGGTACCAGGGATCGAACTCAGGACCTTGCGCTTATGAGGCAGGTGCAGTGCCACTGAGCTAAATCCCTGGCCCCTCCCGGCTCCTCTTTTGACTCTCTGCTTCCTGTCTGCCATGTCCTCTGCCTTGCCATTCAGCCTCGGAGCCAGCTGACTATGGACTGAAATCTCTACAACTGTGAGCCAAAATAAACCTCTCCTCCAGTAAGTTGCAGGTGTCAGGTGTTGTGTCTCAGCAACAAGGAAAGTGACTAAGACACAGAGCAAATGTAAGTTTCCTCTAAAAAGGAAACCTGTGCCCTAATTTTAGAACTTTTCTACTGGTCCTCAATGCCTGTAACTCAAAATAATCTATATACTTTTTGGGGGTGTTGTTTGAGACAGGGTCTTGCTACGTAGTTCAGGCTTGTTTTAAATTTACTATGTAGCCCAGGGTGGCCTTGAACTCACTCCAAACCTCCTGCCTCAGCCTCCTAAAGCCTGGGATTACAGGCCTGTGCCACCATACCCAGCAAATAAGATAATTTTTAAAATAAAGTAAATATAAGTATTCTTTTCCCTCAGCCTTGTATACAATAACATATAGTAACACCGTTTTCCCTTGTATTCGTGTAATGTATCAATCCATTATAGCCACATAGTAATTAATTTTATGACTAAAACATAATTAGCTTCACTACTCTTCTGGTAGAAATTCAGGTTGTTTCTCATCTTATTTTCATGCATTTGTATCTACCACTAACTCCATCTTCCTACCCTACCGCATGTTTACAATGTGTCTGCCTTATTTTGCACGGGAGCAGATAGCCAAGTCAGGAGGATTTAAACAACCAAAAAACGAACTTTCTGGGGCAACAGGTGTCTGTGTAAAGAGGGTGGAGGCAGCCCAGGTGCACCCCAGTGTGCTGTACGGGTGGACGAATTATAACAAAGCTAGGACGCATCCTTCCCCTCAGCCTGCCCAGAGCTCATCCTGTCCAGCTCCTGGATCCCCCAGTGCCTCTGTATTCAAGACCCCATTCTTCAGTGCAGCTTAGAAAGTTATTTAAGCCTCAACCACCTGGCTGTTTGGGAAGCTCATAGTTTGAATATAACTCCTGTGCTGTGATTTTCCCCACGTGTGTTAATAAATGTGTGAATCTTGTCTCCTATTTAATCTTATTGTCAATCATTACAGCAAAACTTCAGAGGACAGCCAGGCATGGTGGCACATGCCTGTAATTCCAGCACTGGGAGGCAGAGATAGGAGGATCACCGAAAGTTTGAGGCCAGCCTGGGCTACACAGTGAGCTCAAGGCCAGACTGAACTACATAGTGAGTCTCAAAGAAAACTTCAGACAATTAAAAGGAAATTTTCCCTTCACTCCTACAGTTTCAACATAGGAATCTTAGAGGGACACAAACATTCAAACAATAGCATTGTTTCTCTGTCTCCTACCTTAAATTTCTTCTCTTATTCAAAACATATCCATCCCATCTCCATAACCTCAACAGTCTTAACTCATTCCAGCATGCACTTTAGTCTTAAGTCTGAAGTCTCATCTGAATATTAGCTAATTGAGCTGCAAGTGAGACTCAAGGTGTGATTCATCCCGGGGCAAATTGCTTTCAAACGGTGAATCTATGAAATCAAACAGTGTATGTTTCCAAAATGTGATGGTGGAACAAGTCCAGGGCAAACAATCCCATGCCTAAGGGTGAAGACAGGGAAAAAGAAAGGAAGTAACAGGTCCCCAGCAAGACTGGAACCTCAGACTTTGACTGGATAACGGGGGCTTCAGCCTCTCCCTCTGGGCCTAGTGGGACTGCTGTCTTGCCTTCCAGACCCACTGCTCACCAGGGGCTTGTCTGGCCTGTGTGGGCTGTGGGCCAGTGACTTGGCCCGAGGCCCTGGCGACTCTCTCCCTGTGGCCTTGCGCCGACAGCCTGTGCACAACTCTCCCGCCTTGGGGTCAGGAGCTGGTGGCTGTCGCAGGCTACAGTCATGCTGCGGTGGATCTACCAGGCTGGGACACCCACTGCCCCTCCTCTGAAATTGTTCTGACCCCCTTTGCCTCCCGGCCCTGGCCCTCCTGGCCTATGATGGGAGAGGCAGCCCCAGTGATCCCTAAACTGCCTTCTCCTTTCTCTGGGCAAGTGGGACAAGAGATCCTGGCTTCTGTTGAGGTAGATGGTGGATCCATACTGATCTCCCAATCACCTGTCCCTCGCTCACACCTTCGTTTTCTCCTGAGCAGCTTTCTCATTTTTCCTCAATGTAGATAGACTCAGAATTTTCCTAATTTTCACAATCTGCTTAGTTTTCAATTCAAATTCTTTTAAAGTCATTTCCGACTTCTTCCCTTTTTACTAGAAGCCCTCGGGAGAGAACAAGCCACACCTTCAGCATGCTGCTCAGAAATAGCTTCTGCTAAATATGTCATTTATTGCTTACAAGTTTTGCCAGCCATAAAGCACTGTGACACGAAGACAATACAGCCAAGTACTTCACCACTTAATAACAAGGACGGCCCTTCCTCTGGTTTCCGAGAACATTTTTATCAGAATGACGTTTACTGTTCATATTTCCATCAACATTCCATTCACAATCACGTAGGTAATTCTCCAAGACCACGGGAGAGGTAAGCTCTCTCCACAGTCCTCCTCCTGTCTTTCTGAGCCCCTACAGAATGCCCTTAATTATTCATGGCAATGTGGACTTGTTCTAGCGTGAACCTCAAAACTCTTCCAGTCTCTATCCCTCTTCCTCAGTTCCAAAGCTGCTTCTGATTTTTGAATATTTGGTACAACAACCCCACCTTCCCCTTCCGGATGCCAATTTCGTGCCTTAGTCCCATTGGGTTGCTAGGGGGGCTCATAGACAAAAGAAACATACACAGCTTCCTGCCAGAGGCCGCAAGCCCTGGTGAAAAGGATTTCCATTGCTGGAGACTGGACGCCCTTGAGGTAGGAGACTGGGGCTGGAGCAGACGAACACCAACTGGGCAGAACATGTCAAAGGTCATCAAGACCCATGGCTAACAGGCTCACCGAGAAGTTTCCCCAAAAGAGATGACATGCACATAACACTGAGGCCAAAGTGACTCCACTTGTTACTCACTGAGCACATATTCTGTGCCAGACACACCACCAACTACATCACGCACATCGATTTAGTTAAGCCCCTCAACAATCCTATTAGTAACATTTTTTGGTCCCATTTCACAGAAATAGAAACCGGGCACAGATTCTCCCAACTCACACAGCTGGTAAGGGGGACAATGGAACTGAAACCCCATAACCCTGGTTCACAAAGCAGAAGGCTGACCAGCCACTCGGGGGTGGGGGTTGGGGGGGTGGCCGGGTGAGGAAGTGACAGAGCGAAGTCCAGAGAGCAGGCTGGGGCTGGGCTTGGAGACCACGCTCCCGGTGAGCTAGGGTAAGAAACAGAGCGATCCATGGGCCATTTTCAAAGATCCATGGAAATGTACTGATCAATCCTGACCCAGACCCAGGCAGTTAAGGCAATTATTTTGAGCTTAACCTCAAAGAATGACCCCCCACCCAGAAAGTCCCCCAACAAGATGTTAGTGTTGCAGGAAATAGGAAACATGAAATATTGTATCTCCCAAGCTAGTAACTATATGATATGTTGAATTTTTGTTTTTAGAAATCTAAGAATTATTCCTAGGAATGACAGAGGTTAAAAGTAGGAAGATAGGGCCGGGGATTTAGCTCAGTGGTTAGGCCACCTCCCTCACAAGCACAAGGTCCCAAATTTGATCCCCAGTACCAAAAAAAAAGTAGGAAGATATTTATTGATAGGAAAGCTCCTGAGGGGCAGGAGGGGTCCCGAGCCCAAGGACCCCACTTTACAAAGAAGTTTTACAGGGTGAAACCCACGTGGGTACAACGTGGGCCACAGCCATGAACATCCAATAAGGTTATAAGTACAGTCACCTAGGTAACAGTGGTCCAATTGGGAAGCGAGTCACGTACCAAGCGTGGATGAAAAGAACAAGGATTCTCCTAGGAGGCCGTGGGTCCAGAGGTCTCTGGTCACCCCCAGGGTGGTCGATGTCTATCTATACTTCACTAAGCCCAGTTCTTTGAAGAAGTATGTGGGTATGGTCATCTTGTCTCCATCTTGAGGCCTGGTTTTCAGCCGATGTGCAGCTGTGCTGTGTTTCACCTTTGTCCTGGTCCTCTCGAGGACTTAACCCTATCTGACTGCCTATAGTATTTTTT
The DNA here is from genome assembly GCF_000247695.1 of Heterocephalus glaber. The sequence continues at coordinate 5,712,648 of NW_004624790.1, read as the reverse complement.
ACCTAGCTCATCTATCTGTAATATTAGAACTAGGTAATCGATAAGCAGGCCACTTACCACCATCCAAGGAAAGCACAGAGCAAGGTGGGTTTCCCCAAAATCTGAGGGGGCTTAGATGGCAATCGAGAAGATTGTAAGCCCTGACCTCAGCCACTCAGGAGCTAGGGACCTTGCGAGCTAGTGGGTAAAAGCCGCTGCTTGTTGGAATCAGAGGTGCGGGCCTACAGACAGCCAGTTCTGCAGAATCACCATTAAAGTTTCACTTCTGCTGTACTTCATCTCTCTGAGTCCATACTTTTGGGGTTTGGACTGTGGGCTTCTCCCACAATAGTGAGGTGGGAAAGAGGAAAGATAAGTAGCAAGGAGCTAAGAAAAATCATAATTTACCACGACTGCCTGGCAAGTGCAAGGTTGTGAGTTTTTGGGGGTTTTTTTGGTACCGGGGATCGAACTCGGGTCCTTGCGCTTGCGCAGCAGGCGGCGAAACCACTGAGCTAAATCCCCAGCCCATGGTTGTGAGTTTGATCCCCGGTACTGGCAAAAAAATCAAAATTTACAAATTGGCTCAGGCCCACTATCCTGACTTTCCTCAAGGTAGCCTTCTCCTGGGTGTCCTTTTATATTGCTTTTTACAAATTATTGCTTTTTTTCCCCCTTTTACTCAGACCAAGCTTGCTCTGCAGAGCTAATTTCTCCCTCACTCTTCATTTTTACTTTCTTGAATAAGTTTGGCCGCTGCTTTGCTCAAAAAATAAATAAATAAATAAATAAATAAATAAATAAAATAAAAATTGGCTCAGTGTCACTGCCTGCTGCGCAAGTGCAATGACCCAAGTTTGATCCTAGGTACCAAAAAAAAAAAAATTTGGCTGAGTGGGGCGCACGCCTGAAATCCCAGCACTCAGGAGGCTGAAGCAAGAGGATCACCTCGAGTTAGTTCAAGGCCAGCCTGGGCTACAAGGAAGACTGTCAAAAACAAAAAACCTAACAAAAACAAAAAATTCTGCAACAGGACTCAGTAAGCTTATTCTGTAGGTCAGGTAAATTAAGGTTCTTCTGGAAACTGAGTTAGGATAGAAGAAATAAAGATAGGCAGAAAGGAGACAAGGGAAATCATAATTTTAAAATAAAAACCACAACTTCAGGACACAAACCCAGTTTAAAATATTCTTCCCCCAGACACAATAAGCCCAGAGAATTACCTTTTATCTAGTTGCAAATGGGTTTGGCCATCACTTTTTACTTGCAAATGGAACTCAGCCTTTTTTTTGCCTATGTAAAATGGGTTTCCCCATGCCCTGCGAGTGGGCCTTTATCTTTCGATGGGCAGTGGTCCTTTCCCCTAAACCAAGACTGTAGGTTTCCATCCTCTCAGAGAAACAGGACTGTTCCCAGCTCCAGAAACAACACACCTCTCTCACTTGAGGCCCTACACACTACTTCTTTGAGAATGTGCCTTTAAACTTCTGCCTTATCAGTCCCTTTATGCTCTTCCTGACACACTCTGAAAAATTCCTTTTCCATCACAAGACTCAGCAGAACCTGGCAGCTTACTTGGGTAGACTGGGTTTAGGCTTCCTGTCTCCCCCTCAGGTGACAAGAACCTCTTTGGATCCTGTCCAGATCAGGAGTCTGCGCTGGAGTGCAGGTGGGGGCAGGTGGAGGGACCCCCGCCTCCCAACAAAGCTCCCTTGGGGAGAGCCTGGGAGCTGCCCTGTGGCCCAGATCTCTTCATTCCTCATCCTCTCCAAATCATTTCCATCTTTATTCAGAGTAAAACCCAGGAGAGTCCTGTGGCCTTCAAGTCCCCCAGTAGTGGCTCTGCAGGCCTCGCTTCTCTTACCATCCGCCTCCTTTACTCAGTTTGTTCTGGCTCCACTGGCCTGTTTCTTGTTGCTCAAACACCCCAAACTCTCTCGCAGTGCTGGGCCTTTGTACATGCTCTCTGCTCAAAGGCCGCCCCCTCCTCCTGAGGCAGTGTTACCGTGGGTTAGGAGGCTGGGGACAGGTTTCTAGGTTCTTGTGTGTGACAAAGAACTGGACACAGCACACAGCCGCAAGGAAACAGTGGCAAAGATTAAGGTGAAAGTATGCTTGGAGTGAGCAGGGTTGCGCCAGCGAAAGGAAATGCACGAGCACCGAGGATGTGGGGCATAGGGGCCTCTTCAGCACCATATCTCTTGGGCCTCTGCAGAGGGATGGTTTCTGAAAAGAGTCACAGAAGCCTGAATGTAAGGGATTTCAGACCACTTTCTGTGCCTCCTTCAGAAAAGGTCTAACTGAAGAATAAAATTATAATTTAGACTGCCATTCTGTACCCATTTCTTGCCATTTCCCAGTTTATACTGGGGCCTAGTGATGAGGTTGGTGGGAAGGGCAGGGTGTTTCCAATTGTGCTTTGTGCCACCTATGAAGAGAAAGAGACTAGGTCTGGGATCCTTCCAAGGGGGTCCGCAGAGAAGGAAGGAGATCTGTTGAGCTCTGGGGTGTCATGCCTGGCCTAAGTGAGTCCTTCACAGGCAAACAAGCCAAGCAAACAGGCCGCTTTCAGCAAACAACAGGCTATTTCTCAGTAAACAAAAGACAATCTCCCTAGTGCTGAAAAGTCCAGTGACTGTCTACATACCTCTGCAGACCATCCTTGGACTAATCATAAACCTTTCACCCCAGATTCCTTGGCCCCTGCAAAACCTATGTAAGCCTAATTCCTTTCCCAGTTAGCTGCTCATATCTCTCTCTTGGTGTTAACTCATCCACTCATGGATGAAACCTCTCCGAGCTAGCTGCTGCTATTTCTCTCTCCCAATGTCAGCCCATCCACACATGATGTAATAAACTTGGCTTCTCCCAGCGAGCTGCTAGAATCTCCCTGATTTTAGTCCCTGATTTTAGTCGCTGTTCACTGGAATAAACATTCTTTCAAAAGCCTATTTTATTTTAATTTTTGGTACCAGGGACCGAATTCAGAACCTTGCGCTTGCCAGGTAAGCACAGTGCTGCTGAGCCACATCAAAAGCTGGCCCTCAAAAGCCCATTTTAAACCAGTGGTTTCACATGCACTGTGTATAACATGGGGCACACCCCGGTGAAACTCAGATTGTGCTGTCAGAAGCCTCCACTGAGTTCTCTGAAAGTGAAGGCCAGATCTCTTATCTCAGATTTCCTGGAGTCCCAGCCAACAGCTGAGAAATATGGTGGAGAGGTGAATTGGGATGGCTCCCTGAGGTGTTAGGCAATGGGGCCCTGAGAATGCGACTGGCTGGACAGCTGGAGATAAAAGGCCATGTAGGGGAAAAGCACAAATGAGACTTTGATCATAGCACAAAAAAGGGGCAGCTGGACTGGGTGGCTACTCAGGCGGGAGACCAAGTTACTGACAGCTATTCTTCCAAACAAGAATGAGAAACTGAATAAAGTATTAGGGAAATGTGGGAGTAAAAGAGACATATTAAACTTTAGGTCTCACACACATGGGACCTGCAGGGTGTGTAGATCGTTTCTTGCACTGGCAGAACCTAAAATTGTCCGTTCCATGACTGGGTTAGTGGCAGGCACCCTGCCAGCTGTTAACTATCTGACTCATTCATGAGTGACCAAAAGGAAAAAGAAAAAAAATAAAATAAAAACAGGAAAGAAAAGAGAGACAAAGAAAAAAAAATTAACTTTCCTCCAAAAGGGGACCTAACTCCTGCTGACTTGCCAAGAAATGTTACCAGCATTTGGTAACATTTCTTGCCATTTCCCAGTTAATACTGGGGCCTAGTGATGAGGTTGGTGGGATGGGCAGGGTGTTTCCGATTGTGCTTTGTACCACCTATGAAGAGAAAGAGACTAGGTCTGGGATCCTTCCAAGGGGGTCCCCAGAGAAGGAAGGAGACCTGTTGAGCCCTGGGGTATCGTGCCTGGCCTAAGTGAGTCCTTCACAGGCAAACAAGCCAAGGTTCCTGGTGCCCTGAGCAAAGAATTGGACAAGACACACAGAAAAGGTGGTGGGGATGTACATCTATAAAAAGGTAGAAAAGGGGTATACTCTGTAGAGTAGAACAGGCTGGTGATAGTTCAATCCCCAGTACTAAAGCAAAACAAAACAAAACAATCCCAGGCTGGCAAACAGACTGACAGCGATGTAAAGAAGATGAGGGAGTCTTTCGGACCTGGAGTTCCTATCTTGGTTTCTCCTGCCTACGATCAAGGTATTTGGGACGGTTTTCCTATCAAAAACTCACGGGCCAGGGATTTAGCTCAGTGGCACTGTGCCTGCCTTGCCGCAAGGTCCTGAGTGCGATCCCTGGTACCCTTCCAAAAAAACGCCCCCCAAAACTATTCTATCAAAGACTCTCTTGATTGTTTTTTTTTTGGTACTGGGGTTTGAAGTTGGGTCCTTGCACTTTCGAGGCAGGCGTCAGAACCACTGAGCTAAATCCCCAGCCCTGTTTTTTTTTTTTTTTTTTAAATAAATTAAGTTTACTGGTATATTGTAGATATACACGATGATCACATTCATCATAGGGAATTTGAACCTGTACATGATATATCTTGATTCTTATTTTTTCCTAATCCCCTCTCCTCCCTTCAACCCCTCTTCCCCTCCTTATTTACAAAAGTTTTGTTTCCATTTTTTGCTTCTTTTTCTCATTTTTCCTTTCCCTTCCTTCCATTCCCCTGCCTCCCTCTCTAGTTCCCCTACCCATTCTTCCTATTTCACAGTATCTATTATACATTTGGGTCCTCATTTACACTTTCAGTTTCTCACACCAGAGAAAATGCAGTATTTACACAGTTGTGTCTGCTTTATTTCACTTAAGAGTATGATCTCAAGGTGCATCCATTTACCCAAAAATGTCTCAAGTTTATCTTTTTTTTTTGTACCAGGGATCAAACTCAAGACCTTGTGCTTTCGAGGCAGGCGCGGTGTCATTGAGCTAAATCCCCAGTCCATCCAAGTTTATCTTTCTTTTTTGTGGTACCAGGGATCAAACTCGGGACCTTGTGCTTTCGTGGCAGGCACCGGAACCACTGAGCTAAATCCCCGGCTCCCCAAGTTTATCTTTCTTTACGGCTGAGTAGTACTTCATTGTATTAAAAACCCACATGTTCTGTATCCATTTATCAGTTGATGGGCATTTGGGTAGGTTCCAAGATTTAGCTATCATAAACTGTTCTGCTATTAACATGGGTGTGCATATATCACTGTAGTATGAAGCTTTAAATTCTTTTAGGAAAATACCAAAAAGGGGAATAGCTGGGTCAAATGGAACCTCTAGTTTTAGTGTTTTGGGGAATCTCCACACTGGTTTCCACAGTGGTTGTACACTCCTACCAGCAGTGGAGAAGGGTTCCTTTTTCCCCACAGCCCCTCCAGTATTTGTTATTGGTTGATTTATTGATGACAGCCATTCTTTCTGGAGTGAGGTGGAATCTCAGCATTGTTTTAATTTGCATCTCATGAATAACCAGTGATGTTGAACATTTTTTCATAATTTGTTTGCCATTTCTACTTCATCTGAGAAGTGTCTATTCATTTCAGATGCCCCCTTTTGGGTTGGATCTTTAAATTTGGGGGAGTCTGATTTTTTTTGAGTTCTTTATATATTCTAGGTACAAGTTCTTTGAGGAACAGCTGGTAAAGGTTTTTTTTCCCACACTGTGGGTTGTCTCTTCACTCTGTTGGTGGTTTAATCTTTGGCAAGTTGAAACCCAGTTTTTCTAGCACCATTTATTAAAGTGACTGTCTTGGGGCTGGTGACGTAGATCAGTGGCACTGCACCTGCCTGGTAAGTGCAAGGTCCTGAGTTTGATCCCGCGTACCGCCAAAAAAAAAAAAAAAAAAGAGGCTATCTTTCTTCCAGTGAAGGTGTCTGGCTCCTTTGTCAAAAACAAAGTGGCTAGGGCTGGGGATTTAGCTCAGTGGTTCTGCCCACCTGGCTCGCAACTGTAAGGACCTGAGTTCAATCCCCGGTACCAAAATAAAATAAAATAAAGTGGCTGAGTAGGTCTGGAGTTGCTTCTTCATCTTCTAATCTGTTCCATTGATCCTTGGGTCTGTTTTTTGGTTTTTGCCAGTAGCATGTTGTTTTTGTCACAGTAGCTTTGTAGTATAATTTCAAGTCAGGGATTGTGATGCCCCCTGCCTTGCCTTTGTTGCCTACAATTGACTTTGCTATTCTAGGTCTCTTCTGGTTCCAAATGAATTTTTCCCTTGGTTTTGTGAGAGATGTAAATGAAGAATTGAAAATAACACTTTTCTGATTGGTCCCTCGTACAGTACTCAGGAACTGCAGTCATCTGAGATTCTGTGGCCTGGTGAGCAAAGGAAGGGGTGTGGTCTCAAAGCAAGTGGAGAGGAGCAGTCTCGGACTGAGTGGAGGAGAACCAGCTATAGCCCCCAGCTGTGTTTTTATTAGTAGGACACTGGGGCTGGGGCAAACCAGACAACCAACTGGGTAGAATGTGTCAAAGGTCTTGAAAAGCCAGGGCTAAAAGGCTGAGTGAGGTAGGCGTTTCCTAAAAAGAGCATAGCACAGAACATGGAACCTAAAATGACACCAAGTTTAAGGCTCTTGAGCACTGTAGACCAATCAGAAAAGTGCTATTTTCAATCCCTTGTTTGAATCTGATCACACTGTTTACAGGACCAATCAGAAGAGACTGTTCTTGATTCTTTATTTATATATGACCATGACCAATCAAAAAACATTATCCTACTCTGTGGGTTGAAAATTTTTGTCAGCTGTCCCTCAGACAAAGGACTAATACCTAGAATATATAAAGAACTCAAAAAATCAGACTGCCCCCCCATATTTAAAGACCCAGACCAAAAGTGGGCATCTGAAATGAATAGACACTTCTCAGATAAAGAAGTGCAAATGGCAAATAAATATATGAAAAAATATTCAACATCACTGATCATTCGTGAGATGCAAATTAATGCTGAGATTCCATCTCACTCCAGAAAGAATGGCTGCTATCAAGAAATAAACCAATAATAAATGCTGGCAGGGCTGTGGGGAAAAGGAACCCTCCTTCACTGCTGGTGGGAGTGTAGACTGCTACAACCACTGTGGAAATTAGTGTGGAGATTTCTCAAAAAACTAAAAGTAGAGGTTGCATTTGTCCCAGGTCTTCCCCTTCTTGGTATCTTCCCAAAATAATTAAAGGCGTCATACCATAGCAATATAAGTACACCAATGTTTATAGCTGCACAGTTTATGATAGCTAAATCTTGGAACCCACCCAAAGGCCCATCAACTGATAAATGGATAAAGAAGAAGATGTGAGTTTTTTAAATACAATGGAGTGCTACTCTGCCATAAAAAGGATAAGTGTGAGACATTTCTAGCTAAATGGATGATCTTAAGTGAAATAAATCAGACACACCTGTGTAAATACTGCATTGTTTCTCTGGTGAGAAACTGAAAATGTAAATGAGGACCAAAATGTATAATAGATATTGTGAAATAGGAACAAAATGCTCCCGTGGGAAGGAGAACTAGGGAGGGGGTAGGGGAAAGGAAGGAAGGGAAAAGAAAAAATAACCAGAAAGGAAGGAACAAAGGGAAACAAAGCTTTTGTAAATAAGACGGGGAAGTGCAGTTGAAGGGAGGGGAGGGAAATGGGGGGAAAAAGAAGCAAGATATATCATGTACAGGAACAAATTCCCTGTGATGAATGTTATCATTATATATATCTAAAATGTATCACCAAACTTAATCAAAATAATGTTAGGGAGAAGTAGGATTAAAACTTGGCTAATATTTCAATAAAATAATAAAATAACCCATGGAAAGGCACAAGCAGGTGGAGACTGTATTCCTTTGGAAGGGGCACCAAGTAATAAAATCATCAAATTTTCCTTTTTTTTGAGACAGGGTCTTGCTCGGTAGCTCAGGCTATCCTTGAGCTCACTATGTAGCCCAAGCTAGCCTTGAACTCACAGTGATCCTCCTGCCTCAGCCTCCCAAGTGCTGGGATTACAGGCATGAGCCACCACACCCAGCAAATTTTCTTTTAATATTGAGGGAATGGATGGATTTATGTTTGTTTGTTTTTTTGGTACCAGGGATTGAACTTGGGACCTTGCACTTGTGAGGCAGGCTGCGGAACCACTGAATTAAATCCCCAGCCCTGGATGGGCTTGAATCAGATCAGAATGCTCTAGTAAAGTTTAATTGTAAAATATGAAAGAAAATTATTCCTCACCTACATCTGGTACGAGGTCTAGCAAATCTTCCTATAGAAGAGGCTATATCATGGTGTGGCTGAGGGAGTTTTTCACAGGACAATGTCCCAATGCCTTATTTAAATGGGGGGAGGACAATCCAGGTATTTTAGATACAAAAGACTCCTCTTGCTTTATCCTCAGGGCCACCATGTGGAACACAGTTCTTTCCTGCCCTCAACCCACCGCTGCTGCCTTTTCTGTGTGTCTTGTCGAATTCTGTGTTCAGAACACCAGGGACCAGGAAGGAAGCCCTGCCAGACCCCATTTGGCAGACCACATGTGACTTCTTCAGCCCCAGGAAGACCTTCAGGCAGATTTGGGGCCTCTCTGCCTCCTCACTCCTCCCATACACCTCGTACCCCTCAAGGGCTTTCTACAGAAGTTAATGAATGGCCACTGAAGAAGGCATGGTTTCAGCTCTGGGAAACCATGCATTTCATGGGGTTCTTGGGGCATACCTCCACCTGCAGGTGTGTGCTTTCATAGCTACTGAAAGAGCAAGTGACAGAGGAGAGAGCGACAGTCCCTCATAGGCAGACCAGAGGATGAGTTGTGTCAGGCAGAGCAGCCTCTGGAAAGACTGAATACAGTGGGAAAAGCAAGGCCAAATGTGCTTGCCTTACCTCCAAGGCTTTCTGTAGCTCCCCACTGCCCTCAAGAGAAAATCCGAACACCTTTACAGACTTTGCATGAGCTGGCCCCTGCCCACCTCTCACTCCTCCTCTGCTATTTCTACTTTCTTTTTCCTTTTTTTTTTTTTAGACAGAGTCTTGCTATGTAGTTGAAGCTGGCCTTGAGCTCACTATGTAGTAGGTCCAGGCTTGCCTGAAACTCATGGTGATCCTCCTGCCTCAGCCTCCGGAGTGCTGGGATAACAAGTGTGTGCCACCACACCCAGCTTCTAGTGTTTCTTTGCTCAATAACATGACCTCAAAAAAAAACCACAAAAAAAACCATGACAACACTGGTCTATTAGTCCTTGAACAAGGCATGTTCCTGGAGCTCTTTTCTCTCTCCCCCCCCCTTCCCCCTCTGTTCTGGGGATAGAATCCAGGGTCTTCATACTGACCTACATCCCTCTCCCTTCTTAAACTTTATTTTGAAGTCGGTCATCATGACGCATGCCTACAATCCCAGCACTCTCAGAGCTGAGACAAGTTCAAGCCCAGCCTGGGCAATTCAGCAAGATACTGTCTCAAAATAAAAAGGACTGGGGACATAGTTCAGTGCAAAGGTCCTGGATTCGAGCCTCAGAACCAGGAAAAAGGAGAAGGAAAGAGAGAGAGAGAGAGAGAGAGAAAGAGAGAAAGAAAGGAAGAAAGGAAGGAAGGAAGGAAGAAAGAGAAAGAAAGAAAGAAAGAAAGAAAGAAAGAAAGAAAGAAAGAAAGAAAGAAAGAAAGAAAGAAAGAAAAGCAAGCAAGCCAGGGATTTAGCTCAGTGGTTTCATTGCTTGCTATGCAAGCCCAAGGATGCGAGTTCGTTCCCCGGTACCAAAAAAAAAA
>NW_004624790.1:5673688-5702825 GCF_000247695.1 Heterocephalus glaber | reverse complement strand
AAAAAAAAAAAAAAAAAGAAAGAAAGAAAGAGAAAGGAAGGAAAAAGAAAAGAAGGCAGTCAGAAGACTCAGGTAGAAGTCCAGGCCTGGGTTACTTGTGTTTCCTTTTATAAAGTTGAAATTACCCAAGCAAGGTGCTCTCCTCACCTGAAATAAAATGCAAGTAAGTGAAAAAAAAAGTCTTTAATTGTTACCCTGTCACCTCATCCAGGAGGATGGGAAGTCCTGCAGGCATGGAGTTGGTTCCGTCATCTGGGTGCTGAGGAGAGGGCCTGGTACACAGTAAGTGCTCCACAAATGCATGTTAGAGAGGAAAAAATCCTGCAATCCTTGTCCTCCCCAATCCCCCAGGCCAAAGTAACTGCTGCTATCACTTTTGTTTTGTTTTGTGGAATCTCTCTAGATCAGTGCCATCCACTAGAATGTTCCACATCCACAGAAACATCCTGAGTCTGCAGTAGCCCATACACCAGCCACTAGCTGCGCTTGAGGTATGGCTGATGGTGGTGAAGAAGTGAATTTAAGATTTTATTTAATTTTAATTAATTTGCATTTAAATGTAAATAGCCACATGTGGGCTAGTGACAGCCATATCAGTCAGACCTGCCCTAGACTCTCTCTGCATTTGCTTACCTGTGTACACTCATGGACTAATTTGCACTATCGTGCTTTACATAAGTTTTCATGCTCTATGTATCCTGTTCCTGGCTTTTTTTTTTCCCTTGCTTTTTTTCACTGGACACTACATTATGGAAGTCTTTTTATATTGGGCCATATAAATCTTTCTCATTCTTTTTAACTGCTGCTCAGAATTTCATAGGATGGACATGCTATAGTTAGCTTAGCTGTTCCCTAGTGACAGATGCTTATTTAGATGCCTTTCTATTTGCCTGCTTTAAAAATAGAGCTACAACGGATATTTCTATTCAAGCCTCAATGGCACATGTCTGACCTTTTCTCTCTGGTTAACAAAGGTCGAATATCCTTTATTGAAATGCTTGGGACCACAAGTGTTTCTGATTTTGGATTTTTTGGTTTTTGGAATCTGGAATTTACCAGTTGAACACCCCTAATCTGAAGTGACAAGTGTATGCTCAAAAAGTTTTGGATTTTAGAGCATTTCAGATTTCACATTTTGGGATTAGGGATGCTCAACCTGCACTACAACTAATAGTTGCTATTTTAATAGCAGCAATAATTGCTCACATTTATTGAGCCTGTATTATATGCCAAACATTGTTCTAGTCTAGGCCCTTTATCTACAGTAAGTGATTTAACTTTTTTTTTGGTACAAAGGACTGAATCCAGGGAGCACTGAACTCAATGCCAGCCATTTTTATCTTTTATTTTTATATGTCTGTTCACTTTTAAATTTTGTGATACTAGAGATTGAACCAGGGCCTTCACACCGGACTCCATCCTTGGCCCTTTTTTTTTTTAATTATTGATTTATTTTTTAAAGAAAAAGTCTTGTTGAATCACTAAATGGTACAGGCTAGGTTCAAACTTGTGATCTCCCTGCGTCAGCCTCCTACAATGCTATTAGGGCAGGCACCACCAGACCCAGTTTAAATGATTCAATTCTTATTACAGTTGAATCTCAAGAGAGGCCTTATTATTCCCTCCATAGTATAGTTGCAGAAACTGAGGCTCAGTTTTAGAAATTTGTCTAACATTACCCAGCCAGTAGATGACAGAGGCAGGATCTGAACCCAGCATTCTGCTCCAAAGTCCACATGTCCATTTCCTGCTTTCCTAGTTCATGTCAAACTAGCCTGCACAGGGGCTGTCCTTGTGTCTCACACATGGGCTTTTGCCGGCAGAGCTGCACTGACACTTCAGGGGTCTCTTTTCAGGGCTGAGGCCCTGGGATCCTCTGTCTAGGGTCAGACACGTTTCCCTGGAGCCTTTGCAGGTGGTCTGTCTTGGAAGCACTAAACTCCTGGATGTTCCCCCTTCACACCTAAGTCCCCTGTCTTCCTCCCTGGCCACTGATATACTTAGAGTGCTGCAGAGATGGAGGTGGGCAGAGAGAGAAAGGGAGAGAGGCTGCGTTATATAACCTGGTAGAAAGTGATACCAGCCAACTTGCTGATTGGAAGCAAACAGGAAAGGAGTCAGGCAGGGCTTCCTGGAATCCAGGGTCCTGGAGCTGCCAAAAACAGGCCTCCTCTCTCAGGAACAATTGAATGTCACTGGAGTAACCCAATACTGCTGGCCAGAGAGAGCTTCTGCCCATGCCACACAGAGCAGCCTGTGTGAGTCAGGCTGGGCCTGTAGGAAAAGAGGGCCTGGCAGGGCGCCCTGGAAGGCCATCTGAGGAGACACTGAGCACCGCCTGGCTCTGCTCGGGGCTCCACTGTAACAGGAAGCCAGGTCACAGGATCAGGGCTGGATGGGCAGAGAGAACAAGGGAGGGGTGCGACCCCAGGGCTTAATCCCTGAACCCAGAGCTGCAATGGTCCAGTTCTAATCCTAGATTTTCCTGTGTGACCCTAGGTATGGCGTGACCTCTCTGAGACTCAGTTTTCTCAGTGGTAGAAAGGGAATAAAAACAGCATAGTAGATAAGAATGGATTAGTGGAAAGAGGATGAAAATATTTCAAGAGCCAAATGAAATAGGGGTTGGCAAACCTTTTAGGTAAAGAGCTGCATAGTAACTATTTTAGACTTTATACAGACATATGCTACATCTATTCAACTTTGCTGGTATAGAGCAAAGAAAACAAATAAGCACAAATCCAGGTTAGGGTCCACATACTTGTAATCTCAGCAGCTCCACAGGCTAAGGTAGGAGAGTCACAAGTTCAAGACCAGCCTGGGCATTTTAGCTACATCCTGTCTCAAAATAAAGGATTAAAAAGAAGGGGGCCTGAACTACATTTTATCATACCATTTTTGTTGTTGTTGTTTTAGAAACATGGTCTCACTTTGCAGTGCAGGCTGGCCTTGAACTCACTATATAGTCCAGGCTGGCCTCAAACTCGGGGTAATTATCCTGCCTCAGCCTGCTGAGTGTTGGGATTACTGGTATTTGCCACCACACATGGGTTATCATATTTTACCTAAATTTCCATTCAAGGATATGTAAATTGTCTCCAGCTTTTCACTCTCCGTGTTGTGAAGCACTGAAACTCAGACCTGGAATTTGCAGGTCAAAGAGTAAGCTGGGTGTGGTGGCACAAGTCTGAAATCAATAGCACTGGGGAGGCTGAGGCAGGAGGATTGCTGTGAATTCAAGGCCAGCCTGGGAGCTACATAGCAAGATCCTATCTCCAAAAGTCAAAAAAACACAAACATGGGGACTTATGATCATATCAGGAAGGCAGATGGCTAGGCATGGAGGTGCCGGTTAAGGGCAGCCCGTGAGGTCCTATGGAGCAGGTTCCAGCCCTAGCTCAGTGCCTGGTGGCTGGGTAATGCTGGGGATGTCACTTCACCAGTTTGGGCATCCATTCCTCATCTGTCAAGCTCCACCTTCATTGATCCCGACCTTGCTGCTGACCTTGAACTGTATCCCACCACAGCCTGATTAGAATTCCTTCCTCAGGACAGTTGTGATAATGAAAACCATAAACACTGCATGAGCTGGAATTTCCACTTCTCTTTCCCCAGGGAGCTCTCAAAAGAGCCAGGAAAAGGAACTGAGGCCAAAACCTGGGAACCTACGGAACATAGGAATGTAGTGAAAGAGTCCTCCACGTCCTCCTCAAACTCGCTCAAATGAAAGGAGAGGGCGCTGTGAGGCGCATCAGTCAGGAGCGCTTCCATGGTGATGGAAACCTGCTAAATTCGGTTTAAGCCAAAGAGAAGGCAATTGGCTCACTTAATTAAAAACACTGCGATGAATGCCACCCCCAAGCAAAGGCTGTACCCAAGGGCTAAAATGCCACCCGGGGACATTCTCTTTCTCCTGCTCTGCTCTCCAACAGTGAGTCCTCCCTGCTGGGGACAAGATAACCACCCTAGCCTCCAGCAACTGTCGGGGTGAGAGATTCTGTCTTCTCACTGATTTCATCAAGGACTCCCAGAATGAAGTCTCTTTGGTTCTAATGGGGTTGTATGCCCATCTCTGAACCAATCACTGGTCTTGGGGATAAAGACTGTGATTGGGCAGCCTAGAGCCAGGCAGAGATGGACTCAGTTTTGCCTGAACACCAGGAACGAAAGTAGGAGAGGAGGCCGGATGTGGTGGTGGCAGACAACTCTCATGCCAGCATTGTCAGGGGTGCTGAGGCTGGAGGATTGCCTCAAGTTCAAGGCCAGCCTGGGCTTACATTGTGAGTTCAAGTCAGCCTGAACTACAAAGCAAGACCCTGTCTCAAAAAAAAAGAGAGAGAGAGGAGAATAAAGGTTCCCTTTGCAGAAGTTGGGATTCAGACCTCTTTGGAATCCTAAGCAACTCTAGGCCTAAGCAAAGGAAGGCAGGTGTGTGGTCTGGGGACCAGCAGGACTATTTTCATTTGAAGCTACAGCCAGAGAGCGGTTTCCATAGCAGAGGGCATGAAGAGTCTCCACAGTCAGGAATCTTGCTGGGTATTGATCAGGGCCACACCGAGGGGCTGGTCAGGCAGAAGCAGGTGAGAACAGTGTTGATCCTGAAGGGACTTCTTTACCTTATAGCTCCTTTAGTAGCAAGAGTCTGCTAGAAGGAGCTTGGACTCTGGGCTCAGGCTACCCTCCGGTCAGATGGCAGCTCTGCCACCCATCTGGGGTGTGGCCTTTCAAGCACTCTAGAATCTGAGGCAGGAGGAGTTCTCTGAGTTCAAGACTAGCATGGACTACACAGCAAGATCCTGTCTCCAAAAACTAAAAAAAAAAAAAAAGTAAAAAATAAATGCCTGGCTTGTATGTACAACTACTTGTCACTGTCTAATAAGAATCCCGAATTTGGGCCGGGGATTTAGCTCAGTGGTTTCGCCGCCTGCTGTGCAAGCGCAAGAACCCAAGTTCGATCCCCGGTACCAAAAAATAAAAAAATAAAAAACAAGAATCCCGAATTCAACACGGTCATAATCAAACTTTTGATTCCTGACTCTCAAATCTATTTATCCCTGACTAAATACCTAGTTGCTGAAGACAAAAATATTTGAATCGCTTCAGGTCTCTCTCTTTCACCCACTTTTCCCACTCGGCCCATCAGCCAGGCCTGTCCCACTATCCTGCAAGTCAAAATACTCTGGCTGCCTGCCATACCGGCGCACCCAATAACAAGACACAAAAGCATACTGCTAAGGGCAGTGAGCAGAGCAGAGAGAGGCAAAGAATCTGGATTTGCTGTTATCTTGCTCCTCTAAAGGAACCCACTTTGAAGTTGTTCTACATCCAGACTTTCTAGGAAATCACGTGCCCACAGGTCACCTGTAGCTTTGTACTTGCCTCCCAAGCATCCCCATGGTGCAGTGGCACAGCGCATTGTTGACAATACCCAGAGTTTCCCACAAGGGTATCTACAGCCGGGGGACAATGCCCATGGGGAGGCAGGCTTATTTTTCTTGGTTAATGCACTTACATTTTGATTTTCTCAGGTTGGCTTTCACCATTTCAAAAACTAGGTAATAGGGGCCAGGGATTTAGCTCAGTGGTTCCGGTGCCTGCCTCACAAGTGCAAGGACCCAAGTTCAATCTCCGTTACCAAAAAAAAAAAAAAGTCAGTGGAACAATTGGGCTTTTACCTTTCTTTCTTTCTTTTTTTTTTTTTTTGGTACTTGGGATTGAACTCGGGTCTTTGCGCTTTACCTTTCTTTCTTTTAAGTGAATGAAATAAATAATTATTGCTGTGTAGTTCAGGCTGGCCTTAAACTCACTATATAGCCCAGGATGGCCTCCAACTCATGGTGATCCTTCTGCCTCAGCCTCCCAAGTGCTGGGATTACAGACATGCACCACTGTGCCCAGTGGAATAAATAGATTAATCTGCCAAGTATGGCCCCTGCTGAAACAGTCCCCGAGAAGTTGTTGGGAAAGTGAAGAAGGAAATGTCATTGAGGAGTTCAGTCACTAAAGGGTGGGAAGTGACCTGGCACTTGGATCCAGAGCTCGAGGGACATTCAGATTCTTCCTGCCTGCTCTGCCAGTGCCGATCAGCTCACCCAGCCCAGCCTGATGTTTCAAAGGATTTCCAGGAAGGCCACCCTGGCGCCAGCTGTATCGCCTTGAAGCCCTTTACATGTCCACTTCAATGCATCAGCCTGCCCCCTCCTCTTCAAAGACAGTGGAGGAAATGTGGCTGGCAGCTAAGGACCTCAAAGATGGTCTTCTCCTTTGTTTTATAGAAGACTGAGGTTCCGGGAGGAGGAAGGATTTTCTCAAGGTCGCACACAGTCGCTTTGCGGCAGGGTAGGAGTCACGAGGGATCCCCCCCCCCCCCCCGTCTGGGTGGTGTTCACTGTCTGCTTCTTTGTGCTCTTGTCCTGCCCTCAACCCTCAATCTTGCCACTCTCCTGCCCAAAGGGAGGTCCCTGGCTTTCAAGCTGTTAGCGCTGGGAGAGCCCCTAAGAAAAACAACCCTGATATCCACAGTGCCTACGTCTGGGGAACACCATATCCTACAGCCCCCTCCTGCATATCAGATGCATAACAGAGCATATTGCAGATCAAAGGCTTGGGAGAGTCTCATGGTAAAGAAAACTACTTTTAAAAAGTTTCCCGGATGGGCCAGGAATTTAGCTCAGTGGTTCCACCGCCTGCTGCGCAAGCTCAAGGACCTGAGTTCGATCCCCGGTACCAAAAAAAAAATAATAATAAAATAAACAAATAAAAAGCTTCTCAAGCCGGGGATTTAGCTCAGTGGTTCTCCCACCTGCCTTGCAAGCGCAAGGACCCAAGTTCGATCCCCAGTAACTAACTAACTAACTAAATAAATAATAAAAAAGTTTCCCTGCATGGGCTGGGGATTTAGCTCAGTGGTTCTACCACCTGCCTCACAAGCACAAGATTCCAAGTTCAATCCCCCATACAAAAGAAAAAAGAAAAAAAAAAGTTTCCCTCCAGGCCAGTCATGTTGGTGATGCCTGCCTGTAATCCCAGGACTTTGGGAGGCTGAGGCAGGACAATCACTAGTTCTAGGCCATCCTTCGCTCTATAGTGACTTTGAGGTAAGCATGAAGTATATAGTGAAACCAAGTCTCAAAAAAACCAAAACAAACAAAAATCCCCTTCAAGCAAGCTCTGGAACCAGCTTGTCTCAGTTCAAATTCTCAGTCTTTGGCCTGCTCAGTCTTCGTGTCTATAAAATGAGACTATTGTGGTGCTGTGAGGAGTGCTGACAAGTCTGCAATCTCTTCTCCAAAATCATTGTTTCCAAATTTAGAAATTTTTAGATTTTAGAAAAGTAATGTGGTTTATATGACATATATTCTATAGCATCCCATAATCAAAAACATTGTTATGAGCTGAATGTGGTGGCACATGCCTATGATCCTAGCACTTAGGAAGCTGAGGCAGGAGAATTGCCATGAGTTTGAGGTCAGCATGGACTACATAGTGAGTTAAAGGGCTGCCTGGAACACATAGCAAGACCTTGTCTCAAAAATCAAAAAAAGGGCCAGGGATTTAGTTCAGTGGTTCCAGCACCTGCCTTGCAAGCACAAGGTCCTGAGTTCAATCCCCAGTACAAAAAAAAATCAAAACAAACAAACCAAAAAAAAATTGCTATGAAACATGTGAGTATTTATACTATGTGGGATCACAGCGATGGCTTTCAGTGATACAAACAGCCCGCTGCAGCATGCATGCCACAGATTTGCCACCCTTGGACTAGAGTATAAATAACCAGAGGGTCAGGTCAGAATTTGCTCCTAAATGAGTTTTGGTGCCAGACTTCTGGAAAATTTGGTTTTCGTAGCCTTTTTGATTTCAGAATTGTATGGTGCTTTTTTTTTATTTGTTTGTTTCTTTGACAAAGTCTTGCTATGTACTTCAGGCTGGTCTTGAACTCACTGTGTAGTCCAGGCTGGCCTCAAACTCATGGTGATCTTCCTGCCACAGCCTCCCAATTGCTGTGACCATAAAGTGTGTGCCACCATGTCTAGCTAAACATGACTTCTTATATTAAATTTATTTTATTTTTACAGTACTAGGCATTGCAGTGGTTCTGCCACCTGCCTTGCAAGTGCAAGGTCCCAAGTTCGATCACCGGTACCCCCCCCAAAAAAAGTTATGAAAGTACTGGGGATTGAACCCACTGAGCTATATTCCCATCCCTTTTAAAATTTTTTGTTTTCAGACAAGTTATCACTGAGTTACTAAATTTCCCAGGCTGGCCTTGAACTTGTGATTCTCCTGCCTCAGCCTCCCTGAGTGCTGGGATTACAGATGTGTGCCACCATACTTGGCTTGATTTCAGAATTACAGACAAAGGAATGAAGACTTATAATGACACTAATGGCTAATATTTATTGAGCATTTCCTCAGAGCCAGGCAATGTGCCAAGCACTTCACATGGAGTAATTTGTTGAATCTCCAGAACCTCATGTGGCAGCTGCTACTGTAATCCCATTAGGCAGATAAACAATCAAAGCCATGGAGCAGCCAAGCCATCGCCCAAGAGGCAGAGCTAGGATTAAATGAGATCATAGGTATGAATTGTTTAGCACAGTGCCTGTTATAATCACCACCATATAAATGTTAGCTATTATTATCTTCATTAATGCCATCCTCATCAATGTAAGAGAGTTAGGATGAATTTTCATCTTCTTTGTGCATATACATAATTTATAATTTTGCTACAATGAAAATATTCTATATGTTGGGGAATGATGAAGAGTCAAATGTTTTGGGTTTTTTTTTGGTACTGGGGATCGAACTCAGGACCTTACGCTTGCAAGGCAGGTGGCAGAACCACTGAGCTAAATCCCCGGCCTGAAGAATCAAATTTTTAACTGAAGCTGGATGTGGTGGGTCATGCCTGTAATCCCAGCACTCGGGAGGCTGAAGCAGGAGGATCGTTGTGAGTTCAAGGCCGGCCTTAGCCACATAGCAAGATGCTGTCTTTTTTTTTTTTTTTTTTTTGGTACCAGGGATCGAACTCGGGTCCTCGCACTTGCACAGCAGGCGGTGAAACCACTGAGCTAAATCCCCAGCCCAAGATGCTGTCTCAGAAAAGAAAAAGAAAAAATCTGCACTGAGCCAGATTGTTCAATTCAATTGAGTCAGTTGTTTTTCTGAATCTATGTCAGGCCTGTTGCTGGTCTAGGTAGAAATAGATTAGTCACCTCTAAATTCACGTTTGGCCACCGCCAGGCCAGACACTGGGCACCTTGAGGCAGCCCTGGAGGGGCAGTTTATTAGCGCAAAGCTTGCGGTTTCCCTGTGGAAGGCAGTTTGCTGACACCCGAGGACGAAGCACCTCTGGGACCCACCCGACTCACCAGACCAGTTGCTTGGTAGACGCCTAGGGCAATGATCAAGCCTGCTGGGGGGCAAGGCCAGCTCTGCCGAGCACAGGACTCCACCCTACACAGTCTTCTCCCCAAGGATCCCCCATGAGGTGGCAAACACTTTGTCAGCTCTGGATGGCAACCTGAGGCCCCCGCCTCAAATCTGCTTTGTCCTATTTTTATCTTTCACAGGCATAACCATCCTCCCACCTCCTGGAAACTTCCTCTCCTTCCTACTCCATCTTGGCCTCAGCTTCCCAAGGACCTGGACTGAGCTGGAACTGCCCTTTGTTACCTACAGCGGTTATACTCAATTGCAAGAGATTATAGAGAATCACTACACTCTGAGTCAAATTTGAGTCCTTTATTGCCTACAGTCGAGAGCAGCTTGCATGTGAAAAACTCTCGAGGATGAAAAGCAGCTTGTAGGTTTCTTTTACGTGGCTCTTCTAGTTGGGGAGGGCTTAGGGAGAGGGGGAGCACAAGCACTAACTTTTGCTAAGTTAGTGAGGGTCGGGGAAGTTTCCTGTCGTTTAGTTGAAATAAAATATCATACAGGTGCAGAGTATTCTGTTTACAAGGTTGTAAAGATAACATATAGTTGTAGACTGCTCTACCAAATTGGAAGGTCACAAAGATAACATATAGTTGTAGACTATTCTACCAAACAGGATGCAGCAGTCTGTTAGGCATTAACTGAGGGCACTCCCAAGGGGGGAAGAGGGAGATGCCCACCCAGAATCACTTGACTTTACCCAGATGGACTGGGGTCGGCTATCACATAGCCACTCTCTGCCATCCTTATTGGGTGTGCCAAAACCCTGGGTGTGGGGCTTAGCTGTGAGGCAGGAATCACTGTATATCTGGCTTGCTGTCCAGCCCTGCTGCTAACTCAGGATCCGTAGTCACCAGGGGCAGTGCTTTCCTTCCTTCCCGTCAGCAGTGCTGGTCCAGGGTGAGCACAAGATCCAGCTATTAGCCAAGGAGAGATCTGGGGCTTCACTCTATCAGTAAGATGGAGCCTACTGAAGTGGAAGACTTCCATCTCACCCCTTTCTTCCTGCTCTGATAAGCTCCCTGTGGCCATATGATGTGTGGCTACTGCAACAGCTGTTCGGGCAGTGAGTCGAAAGACAGAAGCCAACTGCAGAAGATGCCAGAGCAGAAAGAGCCTGTGTCTTTCACCATGGAGCCATCACAATAACTTTGCAGCTGCCGGCCCCCAGATGTTTTGCTATAAAAGATGATTGCATTGCTTCTTTGCTTAAACCACTGTAACTCATGCAAGCTGCTACTTGCAGTTGAAAATGTTATAACCAATGAAGCCACATTCCCAATGCTTTGTTCACTAGATTGCCTTCCAGAAAGAATGGAAGGGAAGCACTAGGAAAATCCTCCCATCTCCAGTTTGCCATCACCTACGATTACCTCTCCCTTGCTTCAAATCCTTCCATGGCTCCCCATTGCTCTTAGGTCAGAGTTCAAACTCTTCATGAGTAAAGACCTCCAAAGAGTTGGCCCCTGCTGGTCAGATATCCTCCCCAACCCATCCTACTACCTACCTAGACCCTGGACAAACTGAACTTTTAGTTTTCAAATATCCTACATCACGTCTAGGCCTTGGATTGTACACATCTCTCTCTCCTCCCACTTTATCGGGCTCCTTTCTCATCCTTCAGGTCTCAGTCCAATGTTGTTCCTTGTGAGGGCTCCCTAGATTTCTTGCCTGAGTTTTTCAGCCCCTTAGGACTTCCCTTGCACCCCAGGCTTTCTTCAGTGAAAAACACTTATCATGCTGGGTTGTAGTCACCTGTTTCCATGACTGGTGGATTTTAATTGTCTGTTCTCCACTGTGCTGCTTCCAGCTCTTTTTCCTGACTGCTGGCCTGCTGACCAAAAGCTGGCTCAGGCCCAAGCCCAGACAAATGCTTGGCTGCAGACTCACAGAGCAACTGCTTCCCAGAGCCCTCTGCATGAACTCCCCTTGGCAGCTTTACTTCTGTGGCATCCTCTTAAATCCTCTTCTTAGCCTTCACTTCCCTCCTCCTCCCATAGCTGTGAGAAGTCTGGTTGCTGTAACAAATCCCTGATGCTAAACATTCACAGTGACTCTGCATGACACACATGGCAGAGGAAGACACCTTCTCCTGCCTTTGGGGATAGAGACACCATCTAGGATACCATCCAAGTCATTTTTACATCCACCCACAGTGATTGGTTCAGTCATGAGCACGTGACCTGGTCCTAGCCAATGAGAACCTGTCCCAGGATTTTTGCTGGAATAATTGGAAAGCAGGAGCTATCTTTCCACTATGGCTGTTGAGCTAATTGTTTGAAATCCTACAGGTACTGGCACTTATCTTGTATAATATAGAAAGGCAGAAAGATAGAAAGAAAGAGAGAGAGAAAAAGAAAGAAGGAAAGAAAGAAAGAAAGAAAGAAAGAAAGAAAGAAAGAAAGAAAGAAAGAAAGAAAGAAAGAAAGAGGGAGGGAGGAAAGGAAGGAAAAGGGCTGGGGATTTAGCTCAGTGGCTCCGGCACCTGTCTTGAAAGCACAAGGTCCTGAGTTTGATCCCCAGTACCAAAAAAGAAGAAAGAAGAAAGAAAGAGCAAGCCTGATGGAGCTGGGGATGTATCAGTGGTGCTGTGCACCCGCCTGGCAAGCACAAGGTCTTGAGTTCAATTCCCCAGTACTAAAAAAAAAAGAAGAAGAAAGAAAGAGTCTGCTGAAGAATAAAGCCAATAGAGAGGAAAGCAGGACAAAGAAATGGACTCACAGCCTCCAGGTGACAGTGACTGAGCACCTGCATTTGGTTTTGCTTGAAGCTAAACCTACTTCTGGATATTTTATTTATTTTATATTATTTTATTGCAGTGGTGGGGATGGAACCCAGGCCTCATGTGTATTAAGCAAGTGAGACTTTTTCTTTTTGTAGCTCAAGTCAGTATTAGCTGGATTTCTGTACCATCCAACCAAAAGAGTCCTGGCCGATACAGGTGAATAATAAATATCTGTTAAATGAATGAACCCCAAACTGATAGTGGCTATTTACTTCTATTTTTAATTTATTCAATTCATTATATTTCTTCTTTTTTTTAGAAGAAGAAAAAAGAAAGAATTTAGAGGGTAGGTAGCATATGAAAAATGGCAACAGAGTTCTAGGAAGGGGTTTAACCATCACTTTAACAACTCTTGCTTTGTTACAGATAAGGAGGTTGAGATTCAAAGAAGGTTTTGTTAAGGGTCTCATGATATGGTTCAGGTTGACCTTAAACTCTGTTGCCCAGGCTTGCCTTGAGCCGACTATAATCTTCCTGCTTCAGCCTCCCCAGTGCTGGGATCACAGGCCCATACCACCACACTGGGTTTAAAAAGGGAGTTCAATTTACTCAGGATCGCATGGCCAGGGTCTAACAGAATCAAAATGAGAGGACTTGGAGATGGCTCAATGGCTAAGCGTTCATCTACTATGAGTTAGGCCCTGGGTTCAATTCCCAGCACAGAAGAAAAAAAAAGACTAAAGGCGAAGTGGAGAATAGAGACTCTGAATCTGACACAAGGAAGCATCAGACAAACCCAAAATGAAGAATACTCTTTAAAAGGCTGGAGAGGGGAGAGAATATTCTTCAAAGTGTTGGCGTTTTGTCTAGCATGCATGAGGTCCAGGGTTTGATCCCTAGCACCGGGGGTGGGGGGAATCAGTGTCATAGACAACAGTGAGAGATTGTGAAGTAGTTCAGATTAAAAGAAGCTGAAGAAATATGAGACATGACAACTAAATGCAATGCCTGGCCCTAAAATGGATCCTCTACTGGAGGAGAAAAAAACCTTTAGGACATTATTGGATTGATTAACAAAATTGGAATGATAGATTAGATAAGAGAACACTGTTAATGTTAAATGCACTGTGTTGATGATAACTTTACTGGGGTTATGTACAAACATCCCTATTTTTAGCAACTATACATTGAAGTGTTTAGTGGAGATATATAAACCTTCAAAACCTTCAAAGAAACTATCTAATTATAAATACACACAGACATATGCGTGGGGGGTAATAAAGAACATACATATTCAGATAAAAGTTTATTTATATTCTTTATTCTGTTTGCAAAACTTTCCTGTAAGTTTGAAATTATTAGCAAATGATTTTTTTTGTTTTGGTACCGGGGATCGAACTTGGGATCTTGTGCTTACAAGGCAGGCAGCATGGGCCAGGGATTTAGCTCAGTGGTTCCGCCGGTTGCCTTGCAAGCGCAAGGACCAGAGTTCGATCCCTGGTACCAAAAAAAAAAAAAACCCAGAAAACAAGGCAGGTGGCAGAACCACTGAGCTAAATTCCTGGCCTATTAGCAAATGATTTTAAAAATGAAAATGTCTCAGGCCAGCCTACTCTTTTTTTTTTTTTTTTTTGAGACAAGTTCTCCCTATGGAGTTCAGGCTGGCCTTGAACTCACTATATATCCCAGGATGGCCTCAAACTCCCTGCATTCCTCCTGCCTCAGCTTCCTGAATGTTGAGATTACAGGCACTACTGGCAGCCACTTTTGCTCTGTCCCTGTTGTCTGGCAGTGGATACCTTAGGGTGCTTTGGGCTGCAGGTCAGTGGACACCCTATCAAGTGGACCTAACAAGGTCAGTAATAATTTCAGGTAACAACAAACCTGCCGATCAGCTGTCTCATCATGGGCTGTTTCAGCACCCAGTGATGGTGGCCATAGTTCCAGGGCCATACCCCAGCTAACAGTAATCCCAAGGCTGGAAGTCAGATTTACTGGTGAGGGTGACGGGAGAAGGAGCAGCACAGTGGAAGCTCTCACAGTGCAGGCCCTGCCCCATCCAGGGAGACATCTGAGCCTACAGCCATCAAGAATGGCTGCCCACCACCTTGTCTTCAGATTCATCCACATTAAACTTGCTGAAGACCCGCTTCTTTGAGATGCAGATATTCTGGCAGCCAGGAAACCTGAAGGTGCCCCACGTAGGCTTCCCTCACCTGCTTCTTTTTCTGCAGCTTGGTCGGGATGGCCACAGTGATTTAGCTGCCATGCCCTGGGGCTTCCCAGAAGTACCCTGCATACCTGTCCAGAGCCTGCATGGGGACTGCATGAGATCAGAGACAGGAATGTCCCCTGGACAGCACTGTGCCCAGGGGGCCTTAGGGTAACCCCACCAGCAACAGGGAGCACACACTACCCAGGAGGCTGCTGTCCATACCCATTGCTCACAAGGCCCCAAGAGAATGCATTTTAGTTTTAGGCAATCCACACGACATTTCCCTCCTGAACAACAATTTTTCTGTCTGCACTTTGGGAGACTGAGGGAGGAAGATTGCAAATTCAGCCCAACCCTGGGCAATTTAGCCACATCCTGTCTCAAAATTTTGAAAAAGGGCTGAGGATTAACTTAATGGAAAGGTTCAAACCTAGTACCATACCAAAACCAAAACCAACCAACCAAACAAACAATAAAACGCTTTACTGTGAAAATTTCATGGTCAAAGTAAAGAGTTCAAGATACCATCCATCCCATTTGTGTTAAATCCTGGTGTGAAGATGATAGCAGCCAGCTCTAGCTGCTGACAGGTGGTACTAAAGTGATTGCTAAATTTGTCACCATAAAAAACGACCACATTAACATTTTTTCCTGATTACTCAATATTTGTAGGCTACGGATGAGTTCCCCAATTCAGTGTGGGTCTCCATGATTCTGCTCTGTGTGTCATGGAGGGAAATCTTTCCCGAAACCCTCAACAGTCTTGGAGGGTTAAGACCAAGGACATGGCATTGCCATACTGGGTTAGAGCAATCAGAATTGATTTCCTGGGCCTGGCATGCCCCCTTTTACCCTCCATGAAGTCCTGTTGACAAGGGAAAGGAAATAGAGCAATGGGCAGAGTTGCTTCATGGCTTTGGTGGTTTTCTTCTCTTTTTTGGTACCAGGGATCGAATTTGGGACCCTGTGCTTGTGAGGCAGGTGGCGGCACCACTGAGCTAAATCCCTGACCCCCCTTTGGTGGTTTTCTTAAGTGAACATCTTGGCTTTTCTTATGTGATCTGGACCAGAGAGCAACTTGAATGCCAAAAGGTGTCCAGAGCCCAGAGCCCCCAAATGTGAAGGAGAGACTTTTTTGCTTTCTTTCTCTCTCTGGTTTGGTTTTTGTCTGTTTGGTTTTTGAGACAGATCTTAGTTTGCAGTTCAGGCTGGACTTGAGCTCCTTATGTAGCCCAGGGGGAGAGATTTTGGCCTGTTACTAGTTAACATGGGTCCTCTTTTTAGTGATAATGGAAATTAAAATTAAAGTGACAGTATGAATTTATAAGTATAATTTGTAATCAGAAAGTACAGAGCGGTAAGGAGAAGACTCCAGCTTGTAAAGTACCAGCTCGTGTGCTCTCTGATGAAAAGGATCAGATTGGCCCAATAGTGAAGCCGAGGGAGCAGTTTTATGGGGTGCTCATAGTGGGCGTGGGTCTGATTGATCATTACTGTATCTCAGTCCTGGTTTCCTAGGGCAGGTTGAATCCTTGCAACTTTTAAAAAAACTTATTTTATTTTTATTAGTCCATGTTTGCAGTACAAAATAATTACATTCATTGTGGGGAGTCGATGCATGTCCATAAAGCATCTCAATTCTTTTTCATTCCTTTCCCCTCCCAAGTTCTTGTGACTTGAAGGTCAATTCAGTTCCCATGGGAGGGATCTTCCTTGCTTGGGGGACAGCCTCAGACCCAAGGTGACTGTGGGTTCTGGGCATGGGTGTTCTCCGATTTGATGGGCAATGAGATAGGCTGGGTAAAATTGGTGCTGACGGACACTCCCTGAAAGACAAACAGACGTACGTGGAGAACTAAGTATTTGACCCAGAGTTTTACAAAATGAAGGTCAAGCTTTGTTCTGCTCTTAGTTACCTAATGAACATTTGTAGGCCCGAGTGAGGAATCATAGTTTTTACTGAAAACCACTTTTGAGTCTGTGACTGCCTCAGAATAGAACACAAATCGTACCTTTGATGAGTTATGAGTGAAGGGCCCAGGAGTGTATTTGTCCTTTGATCACTCGATCTCAGGGAATTCCCCTCCTGTCTTCCTGTCCCCTAGTTTAGGTGGAGTATCCCCATCCCTGGGCCTGGACAATCAGAACACTGACTTCCTCAAGTGACAGTGCTTAGTGCAGGGATGGGCCAAGGCCTGCAGAAGTCTGCTCAGAGTGAATGCTGGGATTCAGTGGCATTTCCAAGCAATGACCCCCTTCCCACCAGATTTGAACCTGGCAGGATGTGGCCCGGAGCCACACTTGCTCTGTGGCTGGTAAGTGGAGACTGAAGGGTGACATCAAATAACAGCAAGAGGCTGTGGCATGTCCCATGACCTCCTTAAGCCGGCCTGGATGAGCCAGGACTCTTTACTTACAAACCGAGCCAACGAATTGGCTTTTTGTATCGACCAGTTATGAATGGATTATCACTTACAAGATTTAAAGGAATTCTAAGGTTGTCAGCTTTTACAGATGCATGTTTGAAAGGCAGATTCTTTGGGTCCCGTCCCCAAAGACAGTGCCTGAGTTGCTTGGAAAGAGGCCAGTGAACAGCTTCCTCCGGTGCCCTTGACATAGGTGGTCCTGCCCATTAGAATCTGAGCTTCTCTGGGGTGGGGACTTAGCTCAGTGGTTCCACCACCTGCCTCGCAAGCACAAGGACCTGAGTTCGATCCCCAGTACCAAAAAAACAAAAACAAAACAAACAAACAAAAAAACAAGAATCTGAGCTTCTCTGGCCTGTTAATCCTGCCTAGGGATAAAAGAAACCCAGACCTCCCTTCACAAAGCCCTGGATACCTTCTTGGCAGAGTAGGAAAATACCTTTCATTCTTTCCCAATGACTTCCGTTGAGAAAATGGAAGGCAGTTGATTTCTCAATCAGGTTATTGTCCATGTTACCCTGGCCATAACTCTCCTTGCTGCCCTGGTTGCTAAAGCAACTGGAACTCAGGCGTGAACTGCTGTGCTGCCAAACCCAGAGACTGCAAAGCCCAATGGCTTCAAGGGCCAGGCAGGAAAGGCAGAGCTGGGAAGTGGCAGTGAGGAGCAGGGACACTCAGGCCCCAGCCTCTGAACTGAAGCCACACACTCTGTGTGCTTCTTCTCGGAGCCAGAGGTCCACACCAAGCCCCAGGAAAAGCTCCTCTCCCTCATTTCTGCCAGGCCTTCCTCTGACGAGGCTGTGCTCTCCTCTGATGAGACCTGTGGTCCCAGCCAACACCCTGACAGGAGAGGGACCCTCAGGAAAAGCTCCGCCTCCTCAGTTGTTGCAGGAGGAATCTTGGAAGAGCTGTCACTGGCTGGCCTGGGACTACGTGGACCTCCCGGCACCATCACTGTGGCTGAAGAGGACTGGTGGTGGCCGGGGAGTCTGAATCGAGGGACCAGAGGTGCAGGTGGGGTCAGGGTCTCCATTTCCACCATGGAAACTGAAGCTGTGGGGTGAGGTACAGAGAGGTTTATTCGCCTGAGACAAGGGTTAGAGGGGCATGGAGATTCTGTGGGGGGATCCCAGAAAGCACTGTGAGGTGAGGGAATGAGACAGCTGACCCAGGATGTGTTATTGAGCTCAGCCCACCAGGGACAACTGGACCAAATCCCTAGGAGATGCAGGCAGGCAGGGCAGAGCTCAAACTCAGGGCCTTCCCATTTTAGGGCCTGGGAGCTGAGGAACTGTCCTGCTAGTCGCTGAGAGCCGCTATGCAGAGTGTCAACTGGCCAGAATTTCCAGCACGTAAGAGGAAAGTAAGGAGCCGGGCGTGGGGCTCAATGGCAGAGGGTTGGCTTAGCACATGCAGACCCTGGGTCCATCTCCAGCACTGAAAAGAAAAAAGGAAATAACAAAAGAGAAAAAAAATAAATAGCCAAAACCAAAACTAAAACCAAAAAACAAAAGAGCAAAGTGGTCCCGCTGGTTTCAGACAGGAAGATGCAGGGTGGGGCGCCAGCCAGGGCACTGTCAGCCCTGGCTCCATTCTCCAAAGGGAAACGGGGCGCTGGCATCAGAGGGCACTGATGTTGAGCAGACCAAGCGAACAGGTGTCACCTCGGCCAGCTGGCTGCCTGCCCAGTCTCTGAGGCCATAGCCGAGCAGCTGTGGCGGCAGCAGCAGGGTCACACCCTGAATTGGGACCTTGCTTGGCCAGTTCCTGCTCTGTAACCAGTCCCTTGCCTTTTCTAAACTTTGGTTTCCTCATTTGTAAAACAGGGATAATAACTCCCACCTGCACCGGTAATGTGGGATTAAAGATTAAGAACCTGGTACACAGCAAGGGCTCAATACATAAATAGTAGCTTATTGCAGTCTTTTGTTTTGTTTTTTATTTATTTATTTATTTATTTATTTTATTTTTATTTTTTTGTTTTTGTTTTTGGTACCGGGGATCAAACTCGGGACCTTGTGCTTGCGAGGCAAGTGGCACAACCACTGAGCTAAATCCCCAGCCCATTTTTGATTTTTTTAAAATACAAAGTCTTGCTGTGTAGTCCAGGCTGGCCTCAGACTCACTGCAATCCTCCTGCCTCAGCCTCCCCAGTGCTGGGATCACAGGCCTGTGCCACCACGCCCTGCTGATTGTAGTCTATTCTCTCTGTCACTCTTTACTAAAAACTCATTTTTCTCCACACCTCCTTTTGTCATACTGGAGGACTGAACCTAAGGCCTTCACTACTGAGCTACATTTCCAGCCCCCTTTTTATTTTTTATTTTGAGACAAGGTCTTACAAAATCACTAAGTTCTTAGGCTGGGCTTGAACTTGTGATCCTCTGGCCTGTTTCCCAGGTGTGCAGCACCACTCCAGGCTTCTTTTTCATTAGTAATAGAAACCTCAAGTTTAGCTGGGCACATGGCCACCTGGACTAAAGATTATCTTTCCCAGCCTTCCTTGACATTAGGTGTGACCATGTGACTTTGATGTGGCCAATGGGATGACAGTGAGATAACTTTTAGGCTGTGTCCTTAGAGATGGTGGTGAGTCTTCCAGCTGTCAGCAGGAATGTAAGCATGATGGCAGGAAGTAAGGCAGGCATTTTGGGCCATGAGGTAAACATTTTATGCTGAGAATTAGAAAGGAGGGGGACCTATCATGTTTTAAATAGTAATAATGTTTCCATTGGGGCCAGTGTGGTTGGACAGAGATGGAAGACATGGATCTGATAGTTCCTCAATCGTTCTCAGTTAACTGAGCCTCTCATGGTGTGAGCCCCATGTTCAAATTCAGCATTGCCCCAGTAGAAGCCACGTTCATCTGGAGCTTAACAAGGTCTGCTGTGTTCTAGCATTGACAGTGGGCACAGGGAGACTGGCAGTGTTAGCTTCACTGAGACTCTGTGTAAACTCCTTCACAGCATACCCCATTCCATGGCATTGGTCTTTTGTTTCCCCCAGTGCTAGAGACTGAACCCAGGGCCTTGTGCATGCAAGGCGACTAGGTGAATGCCCTACCACTGTGATGGCCCAGCCCACGGTTTCA
Source organism: Heterocephalus glaber (assembly GCF_000247695.1). The sequence goes on along the minus strand of NW_004624790.1, from coordinate 5,682,933 downwards.
GTTTTTAAGGAATATTTGGGATCATTTTCAACTATGTCCCACAGTAGACAGTATAATGGTTAAGATATAGGCTTGACGGTGGTATTAAAGATCCAAAGTAACTACAGTTTTGAAAGATAAAGGTTTCTTTCTCTCTGGCATCATAGTCTGAGTTGAGCAATCCAGGGCTAAGGGGGCGCCTTATAGCCAGTTGCTCTGCTATCTTTAATACATGGCTTCTACCTTTGATTCAAAATTTCTGCTCTAGCTCCTATCATGACATCCATATTCCAGGCTATAGAGAGAACAAGGAAGATGGCCCACAGTGCCGGGGCTGTGAAATGCTGGGCTATAGTTCAATGTTGGGGTCCAAAACCTCCGCCTCCCCAGCTACTGGGGAGCAACTTCAAGGAAGCAAATCCAAACTCTGTGGCAAATCCGCTGATCTCAGAGGCCACGTGACCCAAGTTTGAATTTGCCTGGCACTGCTGACATTTTGGGCCACATGATTCTTGGGTGGGCTGAGGGTGGAGCCACCCTGGGCACTGTAGGGTGCTTAGCCACTTCCCTGACCTCTGCCTACAAGATGCCAGCAGCAACAGCCCCTAGTTGTGAAAACCTGAAATGCCACCTGTCCCCCCAGGGGACAGAATTACCTGCTTCCAGGAACATCGAGTCTGTACAGTTAGGAATATAATCATCACTTTGCAGATAAGGAAACTGAGGCTCAGAGGCAAGGACAACTCATCCAGGCATTAGGGGGTATAATTTACCTCTGAAATTGATGAATATCAAATTCACCAGCTGATAAAACCCACCAAGGGTGCATGTCAGACCTTGTATCAGAACCTTCCCGGAAAACAAGTTCTAGCATGATTTAATTAAATTAATTAATTTATTTGGGTTTTTCAGACAGGGTCTCACTATGTAGCCCAGGCTGGCCTCAAACTCACAGTGATCCTCCTGCCTCAGCCTCCCAACTGCTGGGATTACAGGTTAGTACCACCACACTGGGTGCTAGCATGATTTTAGTAGTCTATATCACACTAGAACTTGTTTTCTGGGAAGGTCTTATTTTTGGGGAAATGGGGCACTAGGAAAGGGGCCAGGGCCCTGTGTGGCCTCCAGGATCTTTCCAAAGTACCGTTCCAGGAAGTCTCAGTAGTTCGTGACCAGCCCTCTCTGTCCTTCACATGCACCCTATTATTTTGAAATTATTTTGCTTATCTAACATAATCTGCTTTTACCATAATCGTTCTTGTGTTTGCCTAATAAGATCAGCTAGATTAATAAAGAAAATTAGTGAGATGATTGCCATTCACTGAAAATATCCTCAAAGAGAATTGAGCAAACTGTGCTTATCTACAAGTTGTTGCTCCACCCCTGCTGTTCTCTGGGCCTTCAGGTGTGTTGGTTTTAAGCCCTACCACAAACACTGGAATGTAAGAACCCCCTCCACTTTATATAAGTACCATGTGTTAACCGATTGAGCTACTGGAACTCCGCCACCCCCATTTTAGAGAAGAAAGTGAAACATAAAGATTCTGACCTGTCCAAAGCCACCTAGAAAGATGAAAAGAAAGAAGAAAGACAGAAAGAAGAAAGAAAGAAAGAAGAAAGAAAGAAAGAAAGAAAGAAAGAAAGAAGAAAGAAAGAAAGAAAGAAAGAAAGAAAGAAAGAAAGAAAGAAAGAAAGAAAGAAGGGAGGGAGGGAGGGAGGGAAGGAAGGAAGGAAGGAAGAAAGGAGACAGACAGGAAGATAGTCAAGTGCAGTGACACACACTTATAACCTAAGGAGGCTGAAGCAGGAGGACTCCCAGTTCCAAGGGCAGCCTGGGCTATATGAGGAGACCCTGTCTCATACAAAACAAAATAAAACAAAAAAAAATAAACAAGATTTCCACATGTTCACATGTATGCATGGACTTCGACACACAAACACTGGGGCTGGTGAGGGGCCCGAGCTTCCCATAGACACATGGCTGAGCCGTGCCTGCCCCCGCTGGGGTTCTGTAGACAGAAAGAAGGAGCAGGACCATATTTGACTGGCAGCCCCTGGGTCCACCACGTCCCTCCCCTCACCTTAGAGACAGGAAAGGCTCTGCAGGAAGGCAGGACCAGACCTGGAACCCACTCTCTGGGCCAGCAGGCTGTCCACACCTCCTGTCATGGCTGGGGATGGTGTCTGCCGGGGCTGGCTCTGGGGTGCAGCCACAGTCCCCAGGCCACATAGGGCCCCACATCTCCTGCCAGCCATCTCCTCATAAGTCTACACAGCAAGGACTTGCTTGAGTAAAGGGAAGTGACCTCCGGTCACCAGAGGACTTCACAAAAATCCCCATGAGTCATTCTCCAAGCTTCCTACAAAAAGGACTTCCAAATAAGGGGCCCATCCCCAGAGTAATAAAACCTTGGCCCAAGGCCTAGACTTTCAGGGAAACCATCTGGCCTGCTGGGGCAAGGGTGGCCGGGAGTCACCTTCAGCTAAGTCTATTTTCTTATTCAGTCATTTATTCATCAACTATTAATAAGTGTGACATCCATTCATTCAACAAATGTTTAGTAGGAGAGGCAAGGTAACTCTCACTTTTAACTACAGTACTTTGGCCTTATCTGTGGATTTGTTTTCCAATTACCGTTACCTGTGGTCACCCTCGGTCCAAAATTATTAAATGGAAAATTCCAGAAAGAAATAGTGCCGGGGATTTGGCTCAGTGGTGCTGGCACCTGCCTGGAAAGCACAAAGTCCCGAGTTCAGTCCCCAGTACCACACACACAAAAAAGAAACAATTCATAAGCTTGAAATTGTGCACCATTCCAAGCAGCTGGCTGAAGGCTCCAGCGTCCCACTCCCTCTGACTCAGGGGAATCATTTGTCGCACACTGAACCTTCTCCCTGTCATGCAATTATTTGGGAACAGTCTAGTTAGCAGATTGGCTGTTGTAGCATTAGTATATTGTTAGCATTATTTCCTTTCATTCTAGTTATTGTTGATCTCTTACTGTGTTTACTGTATAAAATAAACTTTACCATAAGTCTGTATGCACAGGAAAATACACAGTATCCATAGGGTTTGGTAGTATCCGTGGTTGCAGGCATCTGCAGGGGGCTTTGGAATGAGTGCCCCTTGGGCAAGGGGACACTGCATATGCTTTTGAATTGTTTGCATTCATTATTACAATAAGCTTGAGCTTGTTTTTTTTAGTAAGTTTTGGTATGTATGTGTGTATTTATTCTTTTTGGTGTTGAGGGTAAAACCAGGGCCTTGGACATGCTAGGGAAGTGCCACTGTACCACTAGGATGTGCCTACAGTTTCTAATTAATCAATTTATCTTTTTTTGGCCTTCACACTGAGCTACATTCCCAGGCCTCATTTTGCGGGGGAGGGGTTAGATAGGGTCTCACTCTGCAATTCAGGCTGCCTTGGAATCACTACATAGCCCAGGCTGGCCTGGAACTCGAGGCAATCCTGCCTCAGCAAGTGCTGGGCGTGCACCACCATGCCTGGACCCTTTTTATTTCTGTTTTTTAAATTATGAGGGCCGGAGATTTAGCTCAGTGGCACCATGCCTGCCTTGAAAGCACAAGGTCCTAAGTTCAACCCCTGGTACCACACACACACACACACACACACACACACACACACAAAAATTATGAGACAGGGTCTTGCTAAGTTGCTAAGTTGCCCAGGTTGGGGTTCAACTCACAATCCTCTTGCCTCAGCCTCCCAGAGTGCTAAGATTATATAGGCTTTGCCACCATGCCAAGCTAATTTTTAACAAGTGATGAGGACATTCTCCTTATAACCACCATTGGGCAAGGTAATTTGCACCAGGGCACATGAATAATGTCTTCCTTCGGGTTTGTCTCTGGATTTCCATGTAGAGCCATAAAAATTTATAGAATTCCTTTGTGTTTGCATAAACGCTATCACAAATCAATTCGTAATTTTGAAACAGGAATTTACATTTACTGAGGTGCTCTTATGTGTCATTCTAGGGACTGGAGATACAGCAGTAAACTAGTACAGCTGCTTAAGTCCTGTGGGAGATATGACTCAATAAAGAAGTCATTGTAGGCCCTGGGGATTTAGCTCAGTGGTTCTGGCACCTGCCTCAAAAGCACAAGGACCGGAGTTCGATCCCCGGTAGCCCCCCCCCCCCAAAGAAGTCATTGTAATACAGTCTAAGTGCAATGGAGAGAGGCAAGGGCTGTTCGAGAGCCCCAAACCTACTCACCCCAGTGCAGAGGCTGCATGGTCAGCTAAGCTCACTGGGAGCCGGTGGCTCCCACTCAGACCCTGTGACTAAGAGTAGGAGTGGGAATGATTTCCAAGGGAAACCTGAGGTGTTGTTTCCTGATCCAGAGGACATAAATGTCTCACAGAGAAGGCCAGATCCCAGCTGCACAAAGCTTCCTGGAGAGGTTGACCTTTAAGCCCAAAACCCCAGGGTGACCTGGACTTAGCCAGGAGATAGGAAGTAACCAGAAAGGTTATCAGGGCAGAGGCAAGAGCACAGATCAAGGTCTGGAGAGGATGTCTCGCTCCCCAAAGCTCAAGTGCTGTCAACCGACACTATGGGAGGAGACAGAGGAAGGGACAAGGTCACACAGGGTCCTGGCAGTTTCCTGGAACTCCTCCCGCCCTCCCCTGCCACCCGCCCTTCCCCTTCCGTCACTGTGAGTCAGTCATGGGGTTTTCACACTCTCTGCTTCACGTCAGGCAGTTTCAGTTTCTCACCCAATGTGTCATCTTTCATCAGCAGATCATGTCACCCAGTGATCCACACCACAGTTCAGGAATGTCAGCTGATCCCCACACATTCAACCTCAAATCGTCCAGAGTTTCCTAGGTATATCAGTGAGCGTTGAGCTGCTGGGTGTCTAGGGGAGATATCCAGGCAACTTTAAGTGGAAGAAGGGACCTGCAGCCACCATCTATCAGGTGTGTCCTGTCTCCAGCAGCTGAGCCCTAACATCAAAAGAACAAACCAGGTGGGGTGGTACACACATAATCCCAACACTCTGGGAAGCCGAGGCAGGAGGATTACAAGTTTGACTTTTTTTTTTTGGTACCGGGGATTGAACTCAGGAACTTGTGCTTGCAAGGTAGGCATGTGGTGCCACTGAGCTAAATCCCTGGCCCTAAGATCACAAGTTTGAGCCCAGCCAGGGGAACTTAGCAAGACTTTGTCTCAAAATAAAAAATTAAAATGGCTGGGCTTGTAGCTCAGTGTAAAGGTCTTGGGGTCAATGTCCAGGACTGGAAAAGAAAGAAAAAAGAACAGGTGGACATACATGGTGGTGCACAGCTGTAATCCCAGCACTGAGGCTAGGGCAGTGGACTCGACACAGGTCAGCCTCCACTACATGGCGAAACCCTCTCTGAAAAACAAAGAGTCCAGGGGTGTCCCCCACATGGCTGGGCCCAGGAGTGTGAATAATGTCACTGGTGCTTCATCTGGCTTCCTCAGGTGGCTCAGATCTGTCCTGCCCAGCCTTCCTTTTCAAGTAGGTGACAAAGTTGGCCTACACGCTCCAGGCTAATGAGCTCCAGCCACCCTAGGGGCGCATCTGTGTCCTCCTGTGCCCTGGCTGAGGTCACCTTCGTGCTGATCACCATGGCCGGGAAGCTTTGCTGCTCCAGTGGGCCGGGACCAGGTGATGTCACCACGCACGCAGCGTTAGGTCAGTGGGCGGCTCCGCCCAAGCCACACGGTTGCAGGGCCTGGGTGATTTCCCCAAGGATGGCTGGGGCTCTGGGCAGGTGTAAGTCGCAGATGCGCCCGTGTACTAGGGGGCCGACCTACTGCCCAGGCTCGACCCCGCCTCTTTCATGTGGCTTTTTGACCTTGGCAGAGGGCTTGGTCTCCTGGTGCCAGCGTGGTCATCTGTAAAACGGAGCGGTAACTGAGAGTGTTAGGAGAGTGGACCGCAGGGGCTGAGGGCTGAGGGGTGCGTGGTTCCTTCTGCCGGCTGCTGCCCTCACTGGCTGGCTGCAGGCTTCAGCCATTCCCGAGTCACTTTGGGGGGCAGCCGAGGGGAGAAGGGAAAGGTGGCGCTGGACGCCGTGAGTGAGGAGGCCTACTTTTCTCCACCCGGTCACAAGTCACTAACTTGTGACCACTCAGCCCGCCGAGCTCCCTGTTACTCAGGGCACCTGACAGTGTCCTGGGGCGGGGGGGTTATGGGTCCTGAAGTTCATGCAATTTTAGAAAAAGAATACAAAACTAAAAGCATGGGAAATGGTGAAGCTATTTATTAACAAACAAAAAATTCATTCATTGCAAATTGTTGCGTACTTAGAGTGGAGACTCTGTTCTGGGATCTCTTTAGGCAATTTACCAGAGACGCTGGCACAGGGGCTGCTCCTCCCTAACTCTAGAACACTCAAGAACTCCTAGCACCACTCAGCATTGTAAATTATGGGAAGGCTGGCTTTGAGCTCAATAAAGATCCTGGATAAGTGTCTGTTGTATGACTCACGACACACTACACCGAGCTTATTCTTTATACCAAACAATCCACACCCACAGGGCTATGCACCAAGTGCTTGATTTTTCTTGAAACAATAAAGAAGGTTTTGGGCTGGGGATTTAGCTCAGTGGTTTTGCCTCCTGCTTTGCAAGTGCAAGGACCCGAGTTCTATCCCCGGTACCAAAAAAAATTAAAAAAATAAATAAATAAATAAAGAAGGCTTTTAAAAACCTCCTCCCAAGGAAAAATTATGAGAAAAGAAAAAAAAATGGAAACGAAGTATGTAAATAGGGAAGGGTGGAAGGGTGAAGGGTGCATAGGTAATGAGGAAAAAATAAGAACCAAGATACATCATGTACAGGTACAAGCACCCAATGATAAATGTAAACATATTATATATCTAAAATGTACCAATAAAAGAATTTAAGCAAAAAATAAATAAATAAATAAAAAAACCCTCCTCCCATGCTCAGCCAATGCAGCCATGAGCACAGGGTTCAAAACCATTTCCAATTTATGGAAATGTTGCAGAATAATCCAGAGAATTCCAAAGTATCCTTTGCCCAGAACCACCTATTTTAAATATTTTGCATGTTTGTTTTATTATCCTTTCTTCGTTTGTGTGAATATATTTATTATTAATAATTTTATTTTTCTGAACTATTTGAGATAAGTTACATATATCACTTGTCCCTTAATATTTCCACAATTTTATTTATTTATTTATTTATTTGGTACCAGGGATTGAACTTGGGACCTTGCACTTGTGAGGCAGGCGCCGGAACCACTGAGCTAAATCCCTGGCCTCATCCACAAATATTTTCTAAGAAAGTCTAAGGATATTATTCTCTGTTACCAAATTCAGAAAACTGACCTTGATACAAGACAGGTATGTGTTGCCTAATGCTGAGGATGTGAGTTTAAGGCCAGCTTGAACTATATTGCAAGACCTTGTCTCAAAAAATGAAACAAAAAAGAAAAGAAAGAAAATTCATCGAAGCATCTTTGTGAGTTCAATCTGAGGTGGTTCTCAAGGTCACTCACTGATGTTTCCCTGCCCTGAAGAATCTTTCCCACTTTCCGGGGCTGACACCACGTGCAGTCAGGTGGGCTGGCACCAGACTGGACCCGATGTGGTGACCTGGCCACATTACAGGGGCAGCAGGAACCTCGTGGCCAGAGGCTCTGGTGTGGGTGCTAAGTTGAGCATTTGGAGAGAAGCTGACACTTGTATCTGGAGCCCAAACAGAAGGATGCCCCTACCAGTCTCTCTGCCCCTCTGCCACTGCCGGCTTCCAGAAGGACCACAGTCACTTTGGGGGGAAATGTTTTTATTGAAGTATAAAGTACATTCAGAAAAGTACACACATAAATGACAGCACAATAAATTTTCACAAACGTAATATACATTTTCATAAACACATTAGAGTAACCGATTTCAGATCAAGAACAGAGAACATGCTTGGTGTAGTGGTGCAAACCTGTAATCCCAGCACTTGGGAGGTTGAGGCAGGAGGATCTCGAGAAGTTTGAGGCCAGCCTGGGCTACATAGTGATATAGTGGTTATAGCGATATAGCCAGACTGAACTACCTAGCAAGATCTTGTTCCCCCGCCAAAAAAAACCCCCTAAATTAAATTTAAAAAGAGACTGGGCCGTGGATTTAGCTCAGTGGTGCTGCACCTGCTTTCCAAGCGCAAGGTCCTGAGTTTGATCTCTGTGTACAAAATAAAAATAAAAAAGAGATCACCCCTCCAGTACCACAATTTCCTTCCAGTCTTTCTCATCCTCAGTGATAAGCAACATTCTGATTCCACCACCCAGGACTCCTTTTGCCTGTCTTTGAACTTTATGCAAGGCATCACGTCACTCTAATTCTCCTGTGTGCCACTTCCTTTGACCTTGTGTCTTCCTCCCTGAGGTCAAAGAGGGAAAGGAGCTGAGATTTAGCTCAGTGGTTCCGCCGCCTGCCCTGAAAACCTCAAGGACCCGAGTTCGATCTCCGGTACCAAAAAATGAAAAATTTTAAAAAAGAGGGAAAGGAACCTATAACTCACTTTGGATGACTGGTTTCAAGGTGCCAGCTGTCCCTTCAAGCTGCCACCAGCCAGTGAGCTGGGAGTCAGAAGCACAGAGAGGGGAGCAATCTGCCCAGCCAGGGAGTGGGAGGCCTGGATGTGAACCCAGCTCCCTGTGATCTCTGAGCTTGCCACACTCTCTCCTCTATGCAGTGGTCATCTGCAGAGCACCCTCTTGGGCTGGACCCTGCTCAAGCTTCACGTCCATTGTCTTTTGTCCTCTGCCGCTGCTTGAATAATATCCCTCCTTGGCAAATGGTGAAACAGAATTCAGGGAAATTAAGTCATTTATCAAAGTCATGAAATAAAGATTTAAGTCCTATTGTATTGATTCAACCATAGAGGATGGTATTCATACCTAACATTTATGTGTGCCGTTCAAATACAACTACTTTTGGTAGAGTTTCTCCGAGTGAGATGTTTTGTGAAATGATCCCCTAGCATCTCTTATTTATTTATTTATTTTCCTGGGGTGAGGTGGAATCTCAGTGTTGTTTTCTTTTTTAAATTTTTTTAAAAATTCTTTTATTGGTACATTTTAGGTACACAACACAATTACATTTCTCATTGGGAATTGTAGCTTTACATAATGCATCTTGGTTCTTATTTTTCCCCATTCCTACCCCTCTCTTCACCCTCTCCACCCTTCCCTATTTACAAAGACTTTATTTCCATTTTTTCCATTTCTCATCATTTTTCCTTTCCCTTCT
>NW_004624790.1:5656199-5671103 GCF_000247695.1 Heterocephalus glaber | reverse complement strand
TCTGCATTCTGTTTGCCATTATCTTATTAAGGATTTTTGCATCTATGTTCATTAGTGAGATTGGCCTATAGTTCTCCTTTTCGGTTGGGTCTTTCTCTCTAGCATCTCTTCTTGTCTGTCCCTCTGACTTAGCTTGGTGCATGGCTTTCCCATGGCTTTGATCCCAGCCTTCCTTGCAGCAGTGCGCAGCCGTGTGACTCACCTACAAGAAACAGAATGCGCTCCGTCCTCGGACTCCCATGGACCCCACTTCTAGGTCCTGCCCTACTAAAGGGATGAGCAATGCTCTTCCCCTCACTGCCCCCCTTTCTGGTACTGGGGGTCGAACTCAGGACCTTGCGCTTGCTGGGAGCCACCACAGATCATGTGGAAAAGGGGCCTCTCAGGATGCCCAAGTGACAATGCAGAAGGTGCCTGGGTGCCCACCTGGGAAGCTCTTCTATGCTGGTCCCAGAGCTCTGGCACTCGGACAGTTCCAAGATTAAAAGAAGAAATGAAAAGCCAGGTGTGGTGGCATGCGCTGTATCCTGGCACTCAGGAGGCTGAGGCAGGAGGATTGATGTGAGTTCAAGGCCAGCCTGGACTACACAGTGAGACCCTGTCTCAAAAACACAAAACAAAGCAAAACTGTGAGCCTAAGTAAACCTCTTCTCTTTATGAGTAAGTAATCTTAGGTGTTTCCTCACAGAGATGAAAAGCTGATTAATACATACCTCATGTTTGTAATTGTCTTTATGTTTAAGATCCACCTCATGAAAAAGGAATATAGCCCCCCCCGCCAAGGTCTCACTACATAGCGCAGCCTGGCCTCACACTCCAGTGATCCTCCTGCCTCAGCCTCCCGAGTGCTGGGATTATAGGTGTGTGTCACCATGGCAGGTGCATATGGTCTCTTAAATGCAGGAACTGAAGCCCAAAGACAAAGAGATTTCCCTCAGGTCACACCGCAAAGAAACACCAAATCCCACCTTCTGGAACTCCAAGTCTTACACTCTTCCACTATACAAAGGAAGGGTTGGCAAACGGTGGCCTGGTGACCAATGAGCTGAGAATCGTTTTACATTTTTTAAGAGTTGGAGAATGAAGAAGAGAAGAATATGCAACAGAGACTTTGTGTGTTTTGCAAAGCATAAAATATTTATCATTTGACCTTTTCCAGAAAAGCTTTCACAATTCCTGGGTTACACCATTTTTTAACTTCTCAGATTCTCTGCCTAGGAAATAAGGGGCTCAAGATTTATGTAACAAACTCAAGACCGTATGAGTCAGGGTCACATGGCCTGGACTGAGAGAAGCAGCCAGGATGAAAGGGACACTAGCGGGGTGTTTTGATCGATCGAAAGACCCCTGGACCCTAGGAGAAGACAGGTGCTTGTCCCTTATCTGCGCCTGGCGGGGGATGGACTCTTATCTGCCCTTTGGGTTTTGGTTACTCGGTATTGATTGCCCTGTCTCCCTGAGCAGCACCCTGGTTTCCCCGGGAGCCACCTTCTTTACTCCCTGTTCAGATGAAGCCTGAGGGGTTCACTCCATCCTTGCTCCAGGGAAGTCCAAATGCTCCAAGCTGGACCGTGAGCAGGCCTCACCCCTCTACCCATGGGGATTGGCTCACAGATGGGCAGGTGTCCCAAGTGGGCCGATGAGTCAGCCCCTGGCTGATTGCTGGGATTCTTGGGAAAACATTGTTTTCTTTCTGCTGTGTTAGGCTAGGACCATGAGGGTCATCACATACGGGCCCCTGAATCAGGCTGGACCTGGAGCCAGCAAGGTAACCCTGAACACGTGAGCCTACGTGGTTCCTTTTTCAGCTTACCTCCCTGTGGTAGACAATGCCGGTTCTCTGTCCATCCCTCTTGGCGCTCATCTATTCTCAGGCACAATGACCTGATGACTTCCAGCTCCCAGGCCCTGGGCTCCATGCCTAAGAACTTTGTCCTCCTGTGCACTCAGCACAGACATGCTCTGGGGGCGGGGGGGGCAGGCTGACCTCCTGCCTTACCAGTGATGGACAGGAGCTGGTGGATGATACGCCCCTCTCTTGGTGGAGTGGACATCCACGTGTGTTCCACTCTGTGTCCCAGAGTCTGGTGGAAATTGCACACAATCCAGTCTCAGATCTGTTTCTTCAGGAACCTGCTGCTAAGCTTCCTAAGATCAGGGTTCTATCATGCACAGCTAAAACTGCTCTGGCTGACACACACTTCAAGAATTCTTTTAAAATATTTGCCTCATAACTATTTTTCCAACCTGCTTTTCAGCTACAAAGCTGCACATGTGCTCTGTGGAGTGACTTGGTGCATGCAGCAGAAAGGAAGGCAGTAAGAGAAACCCCAGGATGCCCAGGGTGGGAGCCACCTTGGTCACTTCCTCTCTCTCACCACCACCTCTCTCCTCCCTGACCCATTTATTGAGAGCTCCCCACCGCCCACCCCAGAGATGGTCCCAGTTCCTTCCTCCTCTTTCATCTGCAAGGCCACCATCTGTCTCCAGACCTGCCAGCGATAAGAACATTTCACATCATCTCCCCGTCCCTGGCCTTTGAAAGAACCCTGCGTGCCCTGGGGGTGTGATGAAGACAGATGGAGATGTTCCCCATAGAGGCTCAAAACAGTGGGAATGGGGAAGTTCCTAAGAAGGCTCCATTTTTTCCATCCCTCTTGCCTTCCTTCCTTTCAGAAATAGTTACTGACACACAAGCAAATTACTCAGCAACAGTAATGTACATTGAAAATAAGTTCTCTCTATATCCTCTTTCTTCACAAAAGTATGTTTTTTTTGTTTATTTGTTTTGTTTTGTCTGGTTTGTTTTATTGAGACAGCGTCTTGTTATGTAGTTCTGGCTAGCCTTGAACTTGGTATGTAGCCCAGGCTGGCCTGGAACTTCCTGCAATCCTCCTGTCTCAGCCTCCCAAATGCTGGGATAGCAGGCATGCACCACCACACCTAGCCACAAAAGTATATTTCAAATGTAGAATAGCATAAAATATTTTGTAAAAAAAAAGAAATAGCTACTGAGCACTTGGGGAAAGCATTTGAAATTGCAGACAACAAATCACCTGGAGTCACCTTAGCAGAAGGCTGGCTTAGCCTTATTACATCTGGTAGAACCCTAGATGTTAACTGATCCCAACAGTGTGTGTCACCAGGAGCACCACAGCCAGGAGAAATACCACTTTCACTGTTCAGCTGTTCTAGCAGAAAAGTCACTGTGGCCTCTGCCATCTCTGCTCAGGGCTAGGAATCTAGGGCCTGGCTGCTGAAACCCCCTTCTGTTTCCAGAGGGACTGCAGCACTGTGCTTGCCAGATCCCCTGCTTGGCATCCACCGTTGGCTTCTGTCTCCCAAGCTCACCTGGGGAACCTGGGTTGCATATGGTGCTCCTGCTGCAAGGTAGTCTGGGAAATGTAGTTTTTCTCCTTCTAGGCATTATGGTACAAGTGTCATATAGGGGACAGGAAGGGTACAGGGGATTGGGATGGGTGTTGAATGAGCTCCATCGATGAGAGAGAGTGAGGAAAGTCCTCCATTTTCCAAGAGCTCACAGTGGAGGGGTAGACCAATATCGGACAACTAATCCAGGAGGAATAAGCATCATGTAAGAGAAATTATCAAAAGTAGTGAGAATGTATTCCCTCTAACAGGACCTCAGGACAGAGGCATCATTTTCCACAACTGTGAAGATATTTAGAAGATAACCAGACAAAGAAGAGCTGGTGGGAACAGCCCTCCAGGGAAGGGGAAACATCATGGGCAAAGGCCCAGTGGTAGGGAAGGTGAGGGAGTAGGAGCAATTGAGAGTCGGGTAGTTGGAGAACAGAGAACAAAGGAAAATGGGGAGGAAATAGAGAGGTGGGAAGGGAACTTCTCATGACCTTGTAGTCCATGTTGAGGAGTTTGAACTCTCTCCTAAGGGCACTAGTGAGCCACTGAAGGTTTATGAGCAGGGCAATAACATAACACTCCTAATATTTTTTGAGCACTTACTCAGTGCCAGACTTTTTGCTAAACTATTAACAAACATCATTTAGGGGCTGGGGATTTAGCTCAGTAGTTTCGATGCCTGCTACACAAGTGCAAGGATCCGATTTCGATCCCTGGTACCAAAAAAATAAAAAAATAATAACAATGAACACACACACATACACACACACACAAGAAGACTTGTTTAAAATAAAAAACAAAAAAAATCATTTAGTATTTATTTGCAGTAATACTACATAATCCTTTGACCAGGGGCAAATTTCTCAGCCGATCCATGCCTCAGTTTCCCCATATGCACACAGTTAGAGGTTCTAGTAATAGAACCTTCAACAAAAGGTCATTATGAGGATGAAACCAGTGCTTGACGTGTGGTAGATTTCTTTCTATTTTCTGTGCCAAGTTTTGCTACTCTTATTAACATTATACCAATGAAAAACTTGAATTCCAGAGAGAAGAATCAACTTGCCTGGGGTCACCCAGCTACTGAGGTGTAGACTGGACAGGACAGGGGTGGTGAGGGGAAAGAGCTGCCGAGAACAGAGAAGCCACATCTTCATCTTCATCCTAGAAGCAACAGGAACGCGGAGCACCCCTGGGACTCGCATAGCCACCTCTGCTCTGATGCGTCGGTGCTCAGTCACGCCAGTCGTGAAATGTTTCAGTGTTGTTCCCCCAGTACTACTACATCCATGGCATTATTCTGCGGCTTTAATATTTTCGTTTTGTTTTGTTTTTTGGTACTGGGGATCCAACTCAGGACCTTGTGCTTGCAAGGCAGGCACCAGAACCACTGAGCTAAATCCCCAGCCCCATCTTTAATATTTTCATAAGTGGGCCGGGGATTTAGCTCAGTGGTTTCACCACCTGCTGCGCCAGCCCAAGGACTTGAGTTTGATCCCCGGTACCAAAAAAAAAAAGAAAAGAAATATTTTCATAAATGGCATCACACTAATTGTTTATTTCTGCAAGTTCCTTTTCTTGCTCAATGTTATGTATTTAAGATCTAGTTTGTTCACTGGCCCTGAATTAAGGCCGGCAGTTTTCTGAAGCTGTTGGTTTCAAGCAGGAGCCTAAAGAGATGTCTTTCTATGGTCTGTTGGCCATTTCAGAACTTGGTAAATGGAATGGTCAATTCATTAGAAAGAAACAGTACTAAACAAATTATACCCAGGCATGGTGGTGCATAGCTGTAATACCAGCACTTGGAAGGCTGAGGCAGGAGGATCGCTGCAGTTCGAGGCCAGCCTGGACTGCATTGTGAGACCCTGTCTCAAAAAGCAAACAAACAAAATCTTTATCTCTCTTTATAGTTTTACATTTATTTAAAAATATGTATCAGCATCAAAAGTACAGACTTAAATTTTCCTTGTTTTATTTCATTTTAGAGTGAGATAAACACTTTTCAGCTGAAAAAAAAAAAAAAGATCTAGTTTGTTCATTTTAGCTACTTCCTGGTGATCCATCATGGGAACGTGTCACTGAGTATTCATGCATTCTCCCTCGGGCGCCTTTCACCTGGCTGTTTCTGGCCTATTATGGACAAAACATCACACGCATCTGTGCTGACAAACAGCTTCTCTCGGAATCAGAATCCGGGTTGCTTGACCATGGGGTTCATTCATTTCAGTTGCCAAATAGTAATCCAAGAGAGTTCTCATTTCCCCACTTCCTCACCAATGAGAACAACCCCATCGCTCCATGCAGCACTTACTCCACACCAGGACCTCCTAAACATTCATCGTGAAATGACTTGTTTAATCCTCTCAAGAAATGTATTTGTTTACTTATTTATTTATTTGAAACAAGGTCTTGCTATGTAATTATGCTGGCCTTGAACTCACTATGTAGCCCAGGCTGGACATGAACTTGCAACAATCCTCCTGCCTCAGCTTCCCAAATTTTGGGATTATCGGTGCCTGCTGTCATGCCCAGCAAATTTTTTTCTTTTTGAGATGGGTGTCTCACTATGTGCTCCAGGCCAGCCTTGAATCTCCTATGCAGCCCAGGAAGCCTCAAACTTTCAACTTCTGCCTCAGTCTCCTGAGTTCTGGGATTACAGGCAATCACCACTGCACCTGACCCAAGAAACTTTATGGTCATTAACCATATTAGGCAGATGGAGAAGTAGAGGCACAGGGCGATGAAGTAGATGTCCCAAGGTTGGCCAGCCAGGAATGGCACAGTATGGCTGTTCCAGAGACTGGGCTGTTAACCTTTCTTCTAGACTTTGGTATTTTCTGTTTTTCAAATTTCTGCCAGTTTATGGCTGTTTCTTAATGTTTTAGCTTGCATTGGCCAGTGAGGAGAGACTGTGAAGATCTTTCCATGCATTTATTGGCCAGGCAGCTGTCTGCTTTGGAAAAATGCCCTTTGCAGCCTTGGCTGCCCTTGAGTTTCTGATCTTCAAAGCCAGTGCTCCCAGAGGCCTTGGGGCAGGCCTGGCACAGAGTGGGCCCTCGATCAAACTACCGGATGGGGACTGAGGATGTGGCTCCATGGCAGAGTGCAGACCGGGCTTAGTTGAGGCCCTGGGTTGGATCCACAGCAACAACACACACACACACACACACACACACACACACACACACACACACATGTTCCTGCCTGACAGTGTCTCTTATTCCCCTTCCTCCCAGGAGCCTGATGCTGATTAATTAACCATCTGCTTAAATCACCAGCTCGAGTCTGTGCAAGGCCATCAGCAGTGCCTGGCTCCATTTGTCCCCTCCTGTCCCTGTGGTTGGCCAAGTGCATTCCCACCCCAGGGCTTGTATGGCGCTGCACCATCTGCCCCAGCACCCTTCCCGTGGTGGTGCCATCCTACACTTCGAGCCTCAGCTCCAAAGCCACCACCCCAGAGCAGCTTCCGGGGCATCTGTTCAGAGGGGACAGAGGCACAAGGAGACTGAGTGTAAGGCCCTGGAGCATTGGTGAGAGTTTGAACTACGTACGAGAACTTACTAAGTGCTGGGATTTCCAATGTTTCTAAAATGATGATTATTCTGTGTGTGATTTGTTTACTTCTTTCCTTTTTTTATTTTGTGAGACAGGGTCTCGATATGTAGTTCAGGCTGGTCTTGGATGCACAGTAGTCCTTCTGCCTCAGCCTCCAGAGTGCTGGGATTAAGGTGTCTTCTTTCCTTCTTTCTTTTTCTATTGCCATATTGAGAATTGAACCCAGGACCTTTGCTCTGAACTACATTCCCATACTTATTTCACTTTTTATTTTGAGAGAGGGACTCACTAAGTCACCAAGTCGCTCAGGTTGGGCTCAAATCTGTGATTCTCCTGCTTCAGCCTCCCAGAGTGCTGGGATCACTAGCATGCCTAGCTGTCTGTGTGATTTTGTATTTTTCAGAGGGGGTTTGTGAGATGGGATCTCACTATATATTTCTGGCTGGCCTGGACCTCATGGCGACCCTTCTGTCTCAGCCTTTGGAGTGCTGGGATTACAGGTGTGCACAACTGTGTCTGGCTATGTGTAGTTTTTTAAAAACTCAAATTTGAATTTATTTATTTTTGGTTTTTTGAGACAGGGTCTCAGTTTATAGTTCAGGCTGGCCTTGAACTCATTATGTAGCCTTTAATTTGCTTAAATCCTCCTGCCTCAGCCTCCCAAGTGCTGGGATTACAGGGAAGCGCCACCACACCCAGCTCAACTTTAAGAGCCAATCCAAAGAGAGGACAAATAAGTTTCTAGGGGCTCTGTTTCCCAATCCTCTTGGGTCAGAATCAGTTGCTGGCATTTTGTAACTTCCAGATTTCCTCACTCCCCAGCCCACTTTGTCCCTTTTGTCTGCTGGATTTTTCCTCTTGGCTCCAAATCACCAGTTGGAGAGCAAAGCCTCAGATCCAGAAGCCTCTCTGCTGACAGCCTCCTCCACGGATGTTTCTTATCTGCAAAATAGGGATAATAAAGGTCTTATCTTACTTCAGGGATTCAGGCTCCTGGAGCTTACCAAAGCATTGAGCAGAGGGAAGGCTCTGACTGTGGGAACCGCTGGGTGAATCTGCAGCCAGAGAAATGCTGGCTCAGAGTCAGCTCCCCATGTGACCCCAGGCTTCTCACTTGATCTCGCTGCACCTACACTCTCCTGTCTGTGAAATAAGGATAATACAAATACCCACCGAGCCCATGAGATTAGATACCATTTCTCACTACCTCAATTAACTCTTTTCTTCTTTTGGTTGCACATTTTTGCTTTTACCAGAAAGTCAGTCGTATCAGGGCAATGATTTTCCCTGACTGTCACTGCTGGGTCCCCAGGGCCTTGAAGAGAGTGGGTAAGTATTGAATACCCATCTGTTGACTAAATTGGGTAGTGTGTCACAGAACTGTGTGGTCACAGCTTCCTTCCAGGGCAAGAGGTATGGCTCTGCCTCCCTCTTTAAAATGAATACAGGGCAGCAGCTGATTAAATGAGACATATTTGCTTCTCAAACCACACTGGATGACTGCGGGTGAAATAAATGGTCAAACAAAACAGGACGTGGGTGGATCAGGTCTTCCTCCCCCAAAACACAGAGCAGGGTGGGGGGCCAACCCAGCCTTTAACAGTCTCCTCATGATTCATGCGGAAAAGACTTGGGCAAACAAGGGTGACTTCGTGTCCAAGCAAGAACTGCCCAGGTCAAAACCCTCCTTAAATACACAAGGAAGACAGGAAAATAATTCACTGATCATCTCAACACTGGAGGGTGGAGTTGTTGATTAAACCTTCATCCTCAAATGGAATTAATTTTTTGTAATTATGAAAGTAACACTGGGGGGCTGGGGATTTAGCTCAACGGTGCTGCAGTTGCCTGGAAAGTGCCAGGTCCTGAGTTGGATTCTTGGTACCCCCTCAAAAAAAACCAAAACAGAAACTAATACTGGCTCATAACTATAAAAATGTTTTTCAGGCAATATGAAACAATGTGAAGAAGAGAGTGAAAAACAGTGACAAATTTAGAGCATTTAGTAAATTACCACAGATTTTTTTCAATGCATAGATGTATGTTTAAACTCTAAAATGTATAGCTGGGTGTTCCGCTATTTGGGGCATATATATTGATTTTTTTTTTTTTTTTGGTACCGGGGATCAAACTCGGGTCCTTGTGCTTGCGAAGCAGGTGGTGGAACCACTGAGCTAAATCCCCGGCCTGGGGCATATATATTTAGGATTGTTATTTCTTCCTCTTGGGTTGTTCCCTTTACAAGGATGTAGTGACCTTCTTTGTCTCTCTTAATCAGCCTTGGGTTGAAATCCACTTTGTCTGCAAATAGAATAGCTACCCCTGCTTTTTTCCAGGTTCCTGTCCTGTGGAGTATTGATTTCCATCTTTTGTCTTTCAGTCTATGAATTTCTTTTTGAATTAAGTGTGTTTCATATATGTAGCATATTGTTGGATTTTACTTCTTGACCCATTCCGCCAGTCTGTTTCTTTCTTTTTTTTTTTTGGAACTGGGGATCAAACTTGGGACCTTGCACTTTCGAGGCAG
This sequence comes from Heterocephalus glaber, assembly GCF_000247695.1. The sequence continues at coordinate 5,661,640 of NW_004624790.1, read as the reverse complement.
GCGCCGGAACCACTGAGCTAAATCCTGGGCCCTAAGTCTTTTTCTTTTGATTAGTAAATTGAGACCATTAACATTGATGGTTATAACTGATATGTATTGACTTATCCTTGTTATGTTATTTTCCTGTTGTTGGCTCCCTTCTTTCCTCTTCTGTTTAATTTTTTGCCTTGCCTGTTGGACTCATTCTGTTGGGGTTCATGGAGTCATAATCCTTGTTATCTCTAGGATATCCTTCAGAACACTTTGGAGTTCTGGTTTGGTGGTCATGAATTTCTTCAGGTGTTCTTTGTCATAGAAGTATCTTGTTTCTCCATCAGTTTTGAAAGATAGTTTTGCAGGGTACATCAATCTGGGTTGGAGGTTGTTTTCCTTTAGGGCTTAAAATACTTCACTTCAAGCTCTCCTTGACTTGAGAGTTTGTGTTGAGAAGTCTGCTGTGATTCTGATGGGCTTTCCTTTACAGGTGATTTGTTTTCTCTAATAGCTTTTAATATTCTGTTCTTGTGTTGAATTTCTGGAATTTTGATTATTATATGCCTTAGGGAAGACTTTTTTTATCATGGCTAATTGGAGTTCTATATGGCTCACTTATCTGTATGTCAAATTATTTTTCCCTATTTGGGTAGTTTTCTGCCATTTTGTGAACAGGTTTTTTATGTCATTTGCACTATCTCCTGCTTTTTCAGTGACTCCGATCAATCTCATGTTATTCTTCCTTGCATCATCTAGCAGCTGCTGGATTGATTTCTCCTGGTCCCTTGTTATTTTTAAGAAATCTTTCTCTTTTTTTGATACTGGGGATCGAACTTGGGTCCTTGTGCTTTCGAGGCAGGTGGCAGAACCACTGAGCTAAATCCCCAGCCCCCAAGAAATCTTTCTTTTCATGATTGCTAACCACAATCTTATCTTCTAGATCTGATATTCTGTCCTCATATTGGCTCTGCTGTGTATACTTTCAATGGAGTTTTTTTTTTTGGTACCAGGGATCAAACTCGGGACCTTGCGCTTGTGAGGCAGGCAGCGGAACCACTGAGCTAAATCCCCGGCCCCTCAATGGAGTTTTTAATCTCCTGGATATCTGTTTCATGGATCCCATTGAATCTGTTTCATGGATCCCATTTCTTTCCTATGGTGGACATTCATGGTTCCATCATTTTCCTGAGCGCCTCTATTTTTTTTATCTGTATCTGCCCTAGAGTCACTAAGCATGTCTTTCATTCTGGTCACCATCTCTGTAGTTATCTGAGAAATTATTTTTGCTTCGATTTTTTCTAAAGCCTCGTTCATTTGCTTTGTTACTTCTGCTATTACCATTTAAGAGAGTCTAGGTGGGTGGCTTTTGGATTGTTCCACCTCATTGCCCCCTGGGTTTGCCTTTGGTGAGTTGAAAGTCTGGGGTGGTTGCATCTTGTTTGAGTGTCGTCTCATTTTCCATTTTTTGAAAGTTTAATTCCTGGGTTGACGCTTGTAAATTGCTTATGGTGAGTGGCTTAATTGCTAGTATTCAGAACCCTTAGGAAATGACTACTCAGAGATGTCTTCCAGGTGTAGCTGGCTTTTGAGTCTATTGCAAGATCCTACCTCTTCTGTTTATTAGAGATGAGAAGTTTATGCCTCTGTGGCCAGCCAGCAGTTCTTTGGCACTGGCCTATAGTTTTGGGGGTTTTTAAAAAAGACTTTCAGGCAATCTCAGTCTTGGTATTCCAGGAAGGACAACTGATCAGCACAATCATGTCATCTTGGCTAAAGTAGTACACAATCAGCAAAAACCACAGTATCAAATACAGCCTAGAAAATGACAAACTGTGGTAACTATGAATTTGCCACCTTTAACTGTATGAACTAGATTTGTGGTTTATAACAAAATCTAGGGCTGGGGGTTTAGCTTAGTGGTGCTGTCACCTGCCTCGAAAACACAAGGTCCTGAGTTCGATCCCTGATACCAAGAAAAAAAGTATATAGATACAAAAAATCTAAAATGAACCAGAAAATTGTATGCAATAAATAAGCCCTTAATATGGTGATTTTACCCTTAAAGGAGATTAAAAAGAGGTTGGGGGGGGGGGATAGAGAAATAGAAGAGGAAGAGATTAGAAGCAAGGCTAGAGAACAAAGGAAGATCATACAAATTTTGGGAAACTGGTGAAGAAGATAGGAGGAAATGAGAAAGGAAAAAATAAAAACAAGAACAGAACAACAACAAAAAAACTAGAAACTGTGTTCAAACAATCAAGAAAAAACAAAATAAGAACAAGAACCAGAAAAGAGGAAAAAAGAAAGAAAAGAAGAGAATAAAGAAGTCCAATTCAAGGTGCGTCTCTACTGTCACTGGTAGACAACATGGGTAGACAGAGTCCAGAGCCAAACTGATTAATCCCAGCAAAAGAGTCATAGCTTTGTGGTGGAGTAATGGGTAATCCCAGTGGGTGTTCCCCTTTAGTTCCACTGAAGTTCAGGCTGGTTTCTGGCTATGAGGCTGGAACCAGATTTGTTGAGCCTGAAACAGTCCATGTGCCTCCTGCCGGCTTGAATTCTGCCCCCCACTGACTTAAACTCTGCTCCCTGACCTCGTGCTGACTTGAACTTGGCACCCTTGCTGAGACACTGGGATCCTCTAGATGAAACAGGCTGGCAGCTGCTCTGAGTTCCGAGCTCAGTTGGCCCCACTCCAAGATGGCTACTGGTCATTCACCCTCTCCTGGGTGACATTTGAGCCCAAATAACTTACCAGCCACTGCAGTCCACTGTGTCCACTGCTCTCTTCCACTGGTGCATTCTCCATGGAGGACTCAGGGGTCACCAGTAGTCTGCAGGTTCGACCTGTCATTCCCATGCCATGAGTCCAGGCTCTGGGAGAAAGTGCTGCTTGCTATCTCCCTCCTCTTCCATTAAAGCTCTCTCTTCACTCTCCCCATGGACTTCAATTCTCACCTCAGAGCCTTCCTGGGCTCCAGGGACCCACTTCCCTCCTTCTTCTCCTCATGCTGCTATATTCCAGTGTGAGGGCACCAAATCTCAGAAAGGCTCTTTCTCTGCTGCTCCCCATTCCACCATCTTCCTAAACTCTAAAGTAAACTTGTACTTTTTATTAAACAGTAATATCTAACATCTGTTGAGCACTAGTTGCACTCTGTGTATTAATTCACTTTATATTCACAATAGTCCTATATGATGAGCACTATTTTTAATCTCACTTTGCTTGGTGCAGTAGCACATGCCTATAATTCCGACTACCTGCGAGTCTGAGGCCTGGGAAATTTAGTAAGATCCTGCCTCAAAATAAACTTTTAAAAGGCTGGGTCTATAGCTTCATGTTGGAGCACTTGCCTAACATATGCAAGACACTGGATTCAAGCCCTAATACCACGCCTTAACAAAAAAAAGGTTTATTAACCCCATCTTATAGATGGGGAAACTGAGGCATAGGGAGGTTGTCATTTGCCTGAGGTCACAGGTGTAGGCCACAACACTGGGATTCACACATAGGTAGTCTGGCTTCAAGGCTACATAGTGTTGTCAAGTTGGAGTAGAGGTCCCTTCCCAAGTTAATATCCACCAATATTAGTCATCATTTGGGGTGTCTGCACTTATTCTCAGGGAAACCAATACAAGGCTTAGCCCCCCCGCCGCAGTTACCCCATTTGCAACATATATTGGCCAGTGTGTATGTGGAGGGACTTTTATTTGGTAAACACCCATAAAGTACATATGTGCCAAACATGGCTCTAAACACTGCACTTAATCCAAAAACAATGCTCTAAAATGCAAACTGGGAAAACTAAGGCACAAAGCAGTTAACTGGGACTCAAACCCTGGAAAAGTGGTGGTATAGCTGGGCATGATCTCAATAGCCATATAACAGCACCATTTGATCAGAGTGGGCCGGGAGTGCCAGAATCAGCCTAGGCAGCAGTGCCTCAGGGCTGACCCTTGAACCGGAACTTGAGGGGCTCAGGGACACCAAAGCAGCCAGTGATTCTGTTCCCACAGGGCCAGGGTTTCATCTGGGTGCCAGTAGGCAAATTTTTACAAGAAACATAATCTTATGTTAAGTGGAAAAGCCAGACACAAAATGCCACCATTTTTATTCATTTATAGGAAATGTTCAGAATAGACAAACTATAGAGAAAATAGATTGATGGTTGCCAGGGTGGGTGGAGGGATGAACTGCTAACAAGCACAGAGTTTCTGGTTGGGGTGATATACATGGTAATTAGAGAGTGGTGATGGTTGTGCAATAGACCAAATATATGAAAAAGACACCAAACTGCACCTGGAGCTGTGGCAAAGCTTAGGCGGCCATGATGGTGCATGGCTCTATAATCCCAGCTACTCAGGTGGCTGAGGCACAAGGATTGAGAGTCTGGCTAATTTAGAGAGACCATGTCTCAAAATAATTTTTTTCCCTTTTGGTTTTTTGAGACAGGGTCTCGGTATATAGCCCGGGCTGGCCTTGAACTCATGGTGATCCTCTTGCCTCGGCTTCCCAAGTGCTTGGATTACAGGCCTGTGCCTCCACACCTGGCTCAAAATAAATTTTAAAAAAGGGTTGGAGTTGTAACTCAGTGCTAGAGCACTTGCCTACCATGTATAAGGACTTGGGTTCAATACTCAGTACCGAAAAAAAAGAGGGGAGCTGGGCATGGCGGCACAAGCCTCTAATCCCAGCGTGCCAGGACACTAAAGCAGAGGATCACAAGTTCAAGCCCAGCCTGGGCAATTTATTGATTTAGTGAGTTCCTGTCTCAAAATCAAAAAGGGCTGGAAAAGGGGGGCGGGGGGCTGGGGATGTAGCTCAGTACCAAGGCACTGAATTTAATCCCTAGTAACACACACACACACACACACACACACACACACACACACAGAGTGATAGGGGAAGTTTGTGGTCTATGAATATTTCAAAAATTATTTTAAAAACATTTAAAAATGAAACAAAATAATTTCATATGATGCTATGTGCCATGAAAGCAAGAAAATGAAATTCTGGAAGAGATGGTGCCTAGCTGGGGCAGGTAGATTACAGCCTCAGGCAGGATGGTCCCCTCTCTGGGCTGAGAGGCAGCTACATAGTAACAGATGAAGGTGGACAAAGGAACAGCAAGTGCAAAGGTCCTGAGGGACACAAGATTGGCAGGTTCAAAGCAGACAAGAGTGGCACTTGAGCTCGGTGAACTGGGGTGCAGGGAAGGTTAGAGACCCCTGCAGGGTAGGACATAGGCCCCAACAGGGCCTTGCACACCACTAAGTGGTGTTTGGGTTTTGTTCACAGTCAAAGAGGAGCCAAGGGCTGATTCTGAGCAGGAGCAATGTGACCTGGTGCGTGCTTCAGATGACATGCCGTGGGAACACAATAGGAGGGGGCCAGGGGTTTAGCTCAGTGGTTTCGCCACCTGGTACACAAGCCCAAGGACCAGAGTTCGATCCCTGGTACCAAAAAA
>NW_004624790.1:5608538-5656099 GCF_000247695.1 Heterocephalus glaber | reverse complement strand
ATATATATATGTATATATATATATATATATACCTGCCTTAAAGTTTGTTCCTTGACAGGAGGAGGTGAGAGAAGCAGAGGACAAAGCCTCTGGCCCTGTGCACCAGTGGCGCTCAGACTAGGAAGATGCCAGCCTGAAACGCTTGTCTAAATGCAGGAAGCCATGGCCATGGCACGCTGATGTTTTTGTCTTGTCACGGCCTCACCTTCCTGTTCTGTGCTGCATCAAGCCCTACCAATTCTTTCCCTGCCACCTCCCAGGTCACCTTTGTATCCTAAGATCTGGCGACAGATGGAAACGCCAGCTTCCAGGCTGGCTTGGGCTCACCTTTCCTCCTTCCCTTATAAAAATATTTTTTTCATATTTCAAATCATACATCATTGGCATAAAAGTGAATAAAAATACAATTTAGCAAAAGAAAGACAAAAGGATATGATCCACAATTCAGAGTTACTCATTTTCAAGATATAAATATAAATTATTCCTGTCCCTTTACATTTATTTGTGATTTTTTTGTGATACTAAAACAACTTTATTTTGCATAACAAGTTTATTTTTTAAAGGCATATAGACAAAATAAACATTTAAACAGATTTTAACTTCTGTCCTAGAATTGTTCCTTTAAGTGTCAGTCTCTAAGCATTTTTAGCTCAGTAATCATCTTCATCAGAGTCCATTACTTTTCTTCTGTTGAACTTAATGGTTTTCTTTTCTGTTTGTTGGCTTCCTTTTTTGAGGACTTCGATTAAACCTTGTTCTGAGACCTTCCCACTTAGCTGTCCATACTTTGCCATCTGTATAAGGTAATGCTCTACTGTTCGTTTTCTCAGGCTTTACAAGTGCTAAGTTACTTAACCCGGCCAGGGCTGATTGATGCAGAACTTGCGTTAAGACACTGTTTCTCATTTCTGCCTCCCTGTGCTTGGCTTCCTGCTGTGCTGCATCAATAGGATCCCCGTGTTTCGCCTGAAGCTCAGCCAGCCTCTGCTTCCTCAGCACCTTCAGCTCCTCGTCCGCCATGGCGCGACCGTCGCGGGGTAGCAGCAGTAGCCACTGTCTGGCCTGCTCTGAATGATCTCACGTAGCCCTCATGGTGCGGGTCACCACATTTATTTGTTTTTGATACTGGGGATTGAACCCAGAATCTTCACACTAAGCTGTATCTCCAGCCCTGTTTATTTTTATTTTGAGACAAGATCTTGCTAAGGCACTAAATGGCTAAGGCTGGGCAAATAAACTTGAAATCCTCCTGCCTCAGCCTCCCAGAGTGCTGAGATTACAGGTGCACAGCACCACGCTAGACTGTTTTTATTTTATTTATTTTGTGGTACGGGGGATTGAACCCAGGGCCTTGCACATACTATGCAAAAGCTCTATCACTGAACTACATCCCTAGCCCATTTTTTATTTTACTTTGAGACAGATGTCTTACTAAATTTCCCACACTGGCCTTATTGAGATTCTCCTGCCTCAGCCTCTGGAGCAGCTGGGATTACAGGAGTGTGCCACCATGCCTGGTTCCTTTCTTTTCTTTTTTTGGTACTGGGGATTGAACTCAGGTCCTTGTGCTTTTGAGGCAGGCGGCGGAACCACTGAGCTAAAACCCTGGCCTGCCCAGTTCCTTTCTTAATTTTTTGGTTTTTGCTTTTATTTGGATTGAGGTAACACATGCACATAATTTGAAGTCAAATTTTCTAAGGATAGAAAATAATTTCCAAGAACAGAATTTCCCTCTTCAGTCTCTCCTTCCCATTGTCCTTCCCCTAAAACAATCACTCTAAGCTGATTTTATTTTGAAATTAACTCCTGTCATTAAATAATATTCCTGTATTACCCCCCTGCTTCTGTACTGAGGGTTGAACCCAGGGCCTTCACATTGAGCTACACCCCAGCTCTGTTTTTATTTTTTGATTTTGAGTCAGGGTCTTGATAAATTGCCCAGACTGGGCTCAAACTTGCAGTCCTCCTGCCTCAGCCTCCTAGATTCCTGGGATTACAGCTATGTGCTGCTGTGCCCAGCCACTTCTTTTTTTTTGTTGCAGGAATTATATTTTTATTAATATCAATATAAAGGGATACTCCTTTTTCAGATAGGAACATTTATAGATAATCTGAAGGTTATCAAGAATTAAACTTTTATTTTACTATATTGAAGACATAGTCTTAAGAATTTTAGTACATACTACCTGGAAAAATTTTTTTTTTTTGGTACCGGGGATCGAACTCGGGTCCTTGCGCTTGCGCAGCAGGTGGTGAAACCACTCAGCTAAATCCCCGGCAGGAAAATTTTCTAATAAGAACGTAGTATTTTTTAAAAGCTTAGAATCAGGCAAAATATCATGCAAGATTCATAAAGAATCTATAACTTGCTACGTAAATCCAGTAATTTACTACTTTTTAAAAGATCAAATATTTAATTTTAACAAGATTAATTACACATGCAAATGAGATAGTTGACCTATATGAGATCCGTTTCGGTAATGTAGGATGAAAATCCAGAAGTTTTTTTTTCCAGCCACTTTTGTTCTTTGGTACCGGGATAAAACTCAGGTCCTTGTGCTTTCGAGGCATGCTTTGGAACCACTGAGCTAAATCAATGGCCCCCCAAAAATTATCTTTGATGAGGTCCATTTTTATTATTTGCCTTACTGCAACTCAGTGAATGGATTCACTTCTGAGCTCCCTGGTTAACTATGATGACCTTGGTTTTGTGTACAGCTTTTGATTATTTTGTTCCCCTCTGTCCCAACTTGGCCTCATTTTCTCAGTATTTTTTGTCAGTTCCACTCCACTCTGCCAAGCGGTCCAGACCTCCTCAAGTTCTTCCACCGCATCTGACAACCTACCCATTCACTTCCTAGGGTCTCAGACCTGTACTGCTCGCCCCTCGCTACCAGGCAGGGAGGGATCCAACCTCCTGCTGTCTGCCTGCTGGCTCACGTGCCCCATTCTTCCCTGCTTTGGCCCCTGCTTTTCGTGGGGCACAGGTTCCAGCTCCTGTAGGGATGGCATGTGGGAAGTAGAAAACTTGAGACTTTCCATATCCAAAACTGTTTTTATTTTAGTGAGATCATCAATAATGGGCTGAGGATTTAGCTCAGTGGCACTGTGCCTGCCTGGCAAGCACAGAGTCCTGAGTTCGATTCCCAGTACTCCTCCCCCCCCAAAAAAATCCTGAATAATGAACAGTGATTTATTCGGGTGTAGAGCTCTAGGTTGGGAATCATTTTCCTTTGAAATTTTGAAGGTGCAACATCATCACCTTCTTGCTTCTGCATTTCGATTGAGGACAAAGTTATTCCAATGCTTTGAATGTAACCTACGTTCTTCCCTCTTCTAAATTTTCCCCCACTTTGGTGTTTTGAGACAGGCTCTTGCTATAAGTCTAGGCTGATGTAGAACTTACTCTGTAGCCCAGCCTGGCCTCTGACTCAGTTCTTCCTCCTGCAGCCTTCCAAGGGTTAGGATCACAGGCGTTCACCTCCCGAGGGCTAAGACCACAGGGGTTCGCCACCACTCCCGGCTCTTCTGGAACTTTAAAGGATCTTTGTTCTCAACATGTTAAAGTTTCACAGTGATGTTCCTTGGCAGCGTCTGGAAGTCTGGGACTCAAAAGGACTTTTAGTCCATCTGTTTTACATCCTCTTCTCCACAGATCTCCACTCATTTCGATTTTACTTTCAAAAGCACCTGGTGCACCAATTCCTGAGCTTTTTGGAGTTTTGAAGAGAAAATCAGGTTGGCCTAGTCCTTCCCCAATACAGGTTAAAGATTCAGTTTTCCTGATTTGCCCAGTTGTTTACCATCTGTTCGCTATTCTCCAAAATGTTCTTACTATTTATTGTCTCCTCTCCTATTCTCCAGCCCTTGGGGGTTTTATGCCTTTAAAAAAAAAATTCCTGTATTGTCTACTTAGTGGTGCTTAGGGGATAACAAAAGTAAAATCACAGGTTTGTTTTGCCACCTTTTCCCCAAAGTCTCACAGGCTGATCTTAAAACGGCACTTCCAGCATCCACTGAAATCCTACTCATTCCCCGCTGGGCCTGCCTGACCTCCGCATTCCTCACTGGAAGGCCACACAGCAAGCAAAGCACGGGACTTTCATTTAACAGGAGCCTCCCCAGTGGTGGTTCCCAGTGTGATTACCCTCAGAAATGCTTTTTTTTTGAGACAGGGTCTCACTGTGCAGCCCAGGCTGGCCTCAAACTGACGGCAATCCTCCTGCCTCAGCCTCTCAGGTGCTAGGATTACAAGCTGCACCACCAAGCTATCCCAGCATTTGGGAGGCTGAGGGAGGAAGATCACTGTGAGTTCAAGGCCAGCGTAGACTACACAGTGAGACTCTGTCTCAAAACAAAACAAAACAACCCAAAAAAATTCTCAAGGGGGAATATTGTAGTTTGCTTTGCCCAGATGGAGGAATGGAGACTGAAGACAGGGAAGAGGAAGAAGACCATACAGCACATTGTCAAGGAGGTCACACAGTGGGTAGCCGGAGCTTGATCTCACTGGAGAACTCCAAGAAATGGTTTCCAGGCTCATAGACATTGGGAACTTTGCCCATCCGGAGCACCTGTAGCACTCATGCCACAGCAGGCTGTTTCTATCATTGAGAGCGCCAAAAGGTTTGCCATCACTGGAGTGGGGCACTGAGCCTGCGACTCCCACGGGTCCTCAGTTGAGGAGCACTGCTAGCTTGTGCTGTGCTGACAGGAAGTCCTGTCTTAGTCGTTTCTGTTGCTATAACTGAACACCCGAGAATGGATAATTGATAGAGAAGAAATATATTTCTCACAATTTTGGAGGCCTAGACTGAGAGCCCAGCACAAGGCAGGGGCCTTCTTCACTGGCAGAAGGGCAAAGAAAGGGTGAGAGAGGCCAAGGGGGTCAAACTGGTCCTTTTCTAAGGGACCCACTCCTACATTAGCAAAGGTACTCCTCAATAATGGCATTAATCCTTTAATTACCTCTTAAAGGTCCCACTTCTTAATACTTCTGCATTGGGGATTAAATTTTCAACACATGCTTTTACTGAGACTCATTCAAAACTATAGAAATCAGGGCTGGGCACGTGGACAGAGCGCTTGCCTTAAATGTGTATGGGCCTGAGTTCCACCCCCAGCACTGCAAAATAAAAAATAAAATTGTCAGGTAAAAGAGCTGAAAACATGGGCCAGGAATTTAGCCCAGTGGTTCCACCACCTGCCTTGCAAGCTCAAGGTCCTGAGTTCGATCCCCAGTACCAAAAAAAAAAAAAAAAGCTGAAAACCAAGACCAGACCAATACCACAACAAGCCTTTATTAAGGAAAAGGAACGATCTGATGGGCTACCTCCTGAACAAAGAGTGCAGCAATGTGGCAGGGGCTGGAACGCCTTTATAGAGGTTGGGTGCGGATTGGGAGGTATGACAGTGAGGGATTGGAGGGTCTACAAGGCATGTCACCAAGGGATCGGAGGAACTTGTGACATCACTAGTTGCCAGGAAGGGAGCGAGTATCAGGTTACTCTTTTGTCGGGAAGAGGGGCATGTTGGGAAGAAGAAGGTTGTCTTTTGGCAGGAGAAGCCATTTTGAGGGCTAGCTTTAGGCAAGAAACACTGTATCATGGGAAGAAGAAAACCAGTTTGGGTGGGAAAGGAAGCCATCTTGGGGTTGGGTTTTAGGTGGGGACGCAGTGGGTTGTAGGAAGAAGGAGAGCTTGTGGTGGGAAATGGGGCATTATGGGAAGGAGAAGGTGGCCATTATATGTAGCAGCTATTTTAAGGAGAAAGAAATCTATCAAAAATCATAACAATACTTAGGCAGAGAGTCACAGGTACTTGCAAAAGAACCAGGACCAAGAGTTTGCTATGGGTGGGGGTGTGGAAAGATGGGTAGAAATTCAGATTCCCAGGCCTGCACTTGAGATCCAGTAGGTCTGTTATCTGTATTTTTTTTAATCTGTTTTTTCTTTCTTTTTTTTTTTTTGTACTGGGGATTGAACTCGGGTCCTTGTGCTTGCACTGCAGGTGGCGAAACCACTGAGCTAAATCCCCGGCCCCTAATCTGTACTTTTTTAAAAAAATAAATTCTCAGCTGTATTCATTGCACTTGACTCCGCTGAATTGTACAGCCCAACTTTTTCATTTTTGTCTAGTAATTCTAGCGTCTTTTACCTGCTAAGCAGACAGGGCCAGATGAAAAATCATGAGTTCATAAGCACTAAAAAATTGTATGGGCTGGGAATACAGCTCAGTGGTAGAGCATTTGCCTGGCACATGTGAGGCCCTGGGACTGTTCCCAGCACCACAAAAGAAAAGAAATTATGCCCATTCTCCCCCCTGTGTAAATGAATGTGAACCGAGGATAAATGATAGAAGTGAATGAATGGATGCCCCACGTGGATCTCATTTTTTCCTATGGTGCAGTGGGTGAGAAGTGGCCTATGTGCTAATCGCTGGTCCCTATGAATTGTGTTGTTACAAGGCAAGGGGAACTGGAGGTTGTAGAGGGAAGCAGAGCTACTAACCAACTGACCTCAGGATGGGGGAATCGCTTTGACTGTCTGGGTCCGTGTAATCTCAAAGGTCCCGATAAAGGAAGGAGGAGGCAGGAGAGTCAGAGTCAGAGAGATGGGAAGGAAGCTAAGGCCAGAATGATGAGGTCCTGGCCTTGAAGACATACAATGGGCCACAAACCATGGAATTTGGCTAACTAGAAGATGGAAAAGGTTGGAAAATGAATTATCTCCTAGACCCTTTAGCAGGAATGCAGCCTTGCTGATACCTTGATTTTAGCCCCTTGATGATTCTAACCAATAAAAACATGAGATAATAAATCTGTGTTACTTTAAAACAATTCTATGCCATAAATACACACACACACACACACACACGCACACGCACACGCACAAGCATGCACGCACGAGCGCACACACTTGGAATTGAACCCAGACCCTTGAGTATGCTAGGCAAGAGCCCGCCCTACACCCCAAGCCCAATTTTCTTTTTTAATAAACTATCAACGTTCTTTTTGTTGGTGTCCCTGTTTTGTTGTCTTTTTCTAAGCTCTAGGAAAAGAGTGATGAACAAGACTTCATTTCCACACCTTTAAAACTGGGCTAAGAGAGCCGGGGATTTAGCTCAGTGGTTCTGGCGCCTGCCTCCCAAGAGCAAGGTCCTGAGTTCGATCCCCAGTACCAAAAAAAAAAAAAAAAAACTGGACTAATAAGAATACTTACCTTGGGCCAGGGATTTAGCTCAGTGGTTCTGATGCTTGCCTTGCAGGCACAAGGTCCCAAGTTTGATCCCCAGTACCAAAAAAAAAAGAATACTTACCTCTAGAGTTTTTATAAGGATTAAATAAATGAGCAGAACACACTTGGAAAAATGCCTGGTATAAAATAAATGTTCAAGAGTTAGAAGCAACCAGGTGTGGCGGGACACACATGAAATCCTAACACCCTGGGAGGCTGAGGCAGGAGGATCATTGAGTTTGAGCCTAGCCTGGGCAGCCAGACCCTGTCTCAAAAATAAATAAATAAATAAATAAAAAGGGCTGGGGATGTAGCTCAAAGAGAAGGCCCTGGATCCAATTCACAATACTGGGGTGGGGGTGGGGGTGAGATAAAAGGTGGAAGAAAGGAAGAAGAGAGACCAGATCTTTGCTTTTGGGAAGCTTACATCCTAGGATGCGAAATGGAAAAATAAAGTCAGGAAGGAACGGGAGAACGAAGGAAAGGAGGGAAGGAAAAAAGCAGGAAAAAAGTCTGATATCAACAAGTACCTCAGAGACACTTTTTTTTTTTTTTTGGTACCGGGGATTGAACTCAGGTCCTTGCGCTTGCAAGGCAGGCGATGGAACCACTGGGCTAACTCTCCGGCCCCAACAATTTCTTGTGTTTAAGACTAGTTTAGATGGCAGCAGCTGAGGGTCAAACCCAGCCTCCTGCCTACTTTCCTGTGGTCCACCTGCTAAGAATGACTTCACATTTTTAAATGGTTGAAAAAAAATTCAACCAGGAATAGTATTTCACACCAGGTGAAAATGACAAATTTCAGCATCCATAAAGTTTTATTGGAACACAGCCATGCCTGTCTGCATCTCCCACAGCTGCTTTCACACTGGAGCCGAGTTGGCACCACATGGTCACAAGCCCCACAAAGCCCACAGAATTTATGTCAGTTCTTTAGAGCAAAAGTTCGCTGAACCACCCTGGTCTTCACTGAGTGGCCAGGGAGGGCCTCCAGGAACAGGTGACATTTAAATGGAGGGGATGTGAAGCTGAAACAAGGAGGAAGAGTGGGCAGATGGGCAGAACAGCTCAGGCAGAGAGAACAAAGGCAGGAGTGGTCTCTAATCCTCTAACAGCCCTCTGAGGAGAAGTGCTGTTAAAAATGTGCTGGGGCACTGGGGCTCTGTGGCCTCCCTGGCTTGGGAGCAGCAATGCCTGGCGCTGAAGCTGACTGTGCCCTGTGTCAGTGACTTGTCCACTGGGCACGGCACTGCAGCCCAGGAACTGTGTGTCTGGTGGTTTTATTTACCTTCCTGAGGCAATGACCCAGGATTTTAGATTCATTCACAGGAAGAGGTATGAAGTGCAGGTGCTGTGCAGCTTCAGGGTTGGCAGCAGGCCCAGAGGAAGCCAAGGCCAGGGTCGCACCATCGGCACAGTGCCCTGACTGGGCCGTGACTGCAGGTGCTGTGGAGGGGGCAGTGGGTCAGAGAGTGGCGAGAGGGGCCGCCCTCGGCATCTTCCAGCCAGGTGTTTTTGTTCTTACATTTTGTATTTTTGCTGTACTGAGATGTGGGGACTGAGTCAGGGGCCTCCATCATGCCAGTAAAAGTTCTACTGAGCTCTGTCGCCAGCCCTCCCTGAGGTTTTGTATGGCTGGAAAAGGAGTAACAGCCTCAAAACTCAGTTTAATTGCCAGAGAGCTCCCAACTCTCCATCCTGTGTGGCCTAGTTCCCTTCCCCGCGGGCTCTGTGCTAAATGATGGAAGCGGGCTATTTGGCCCATTTTAGAGCCAGGAAAACAGATAGTTCCAACCCACTGGGCCACTGGTTAAAGTCAGACTCTGCTCCTGAACTCCAAGCTTCACCATTTGCTAGCTGTGTGACTGCAAGATGGGTTGGCTCCCCTGTGCTTCCATTTGGCGATTATGATTGTATCTGCTGCAAAATTATGTTAGGAATTAAGGAAACAATAGCTCAGCATCACACCTGCAGGCCGGCCTTGGTCAATCCTGGAGGAGCGTAACCACAGTCACTCAGTTAGTTTTGACAACAGTCTTAAGAGGTCAAGAACTCAGTTTCAGTCCAACAGGTCTCTTCTCAGGCCAGTTCCTCAGGGCCAAAACCCTGACTTCATCCTCTTTTATCTGTCACAGTCCATCAGCAAACCCCGCCCTTAGCCAGAGTCCAGCCATCCTAGCACCGGCATGCATCACCTTCATCCAAACCACCATCTGCCTGCATGTAGATTATCTCAAGGCCTCCTGGGTAGTTTTAGGGCTTTTGTCCTAGAATCCCACCCCCTACCCCACTTAACTCTCCCCAAGCAACCAAGATCATGTTCTTTCCCAGAATGATACCCTTCTGTGGCTTTCTGACACACCTAGAATGAACTAAATCACTTATTTTTCAATGGGTGAGTGTCTACTCTGTGCCTGGTACTGTTTTAGGCACTGAAGATAAAACAGAAAACAAAACAGACAAAAATTCCTCTATTCATAAAGGTTCCACCCTCACTGAGGGAGATAAGCGACAAATATGTGAGTAAAACAAACGGTATCTTAGGAGACCTGTGGAAAAATAGTTAAGGTGTGAGGGGTTGGATTTTATACAGAGTGGTCAGGGAAGGCCTAATGCACAAGGGAAGGGTTAAAAGCTGGCAAGTGTGAGAGGAGAGTCCAAGGGGGTACCTTGAAGCCTTCTAGACAAGGGGCGTGGTAAGTGCAAAGGCACAAGTGTTCTTGGTGTTGGGAGCACGCGGAGGAAGCCACTGGGACAACAGTAAAAAGCCTGATGTTGAGTGCGCTGTCACTGAGGCAAAATACCAGAGAGAAACAACTCAAAGGATATTTTGGCTCATAGTGAGAGAGACAGAGACAGACAGAAGGAGACAGGAACCAGGACAAGATATGGTCCCCAAGGTCATGCCCCATGACCCACTCACTCCTACTAGGCCTCACCTCCTGGGTTTCCATCACTTCCCAGGTACACCATTCAAATTATGAATCTATCAATGAGTTAATCCACTTATGAAGTTACAGCCCTCCTGATCCAATCCCCCTCCAAAAACCCTATTTCTGAACACATGAGCCCTCTGGGGGACATCTTAGATCCAAACTATGAGTGTTAGTGTGTGTGTGTGTACAGCTTCATGGGGTCAAGGGGGCAGGGCTGATTCCTATAGGTTGTGCAAGATTTTATTTTTTTTGATTGGAAGCCATTACAGGTTTTGAGCACAGGTATGACTAGAATTTTAAGGGATCACTTTGGCCCATGTGTGGAAGACCAAAAAGAGCCACATCAGAGTCAGACCATTCAGAGAGCTGCTGTGATTATGCAGATGAGATACAGTAGCCTGGACATGAAGGAAGAGGCAGGGGTCAAAGCCAAAGGCCTTAGGACAAGGTATCAGCCTTCCTGATGGGGTCCCACCTACCCTCAAAACCTCACCTTGTACCTTCCTGTAGCCCTAATCCCATAAAGCACTGCTGTATGAAGAGCAGAGGTCAATTAACAATTTGTTGATGCCAAGTGATGGGCACACCTGTAATCCCAGCACTCTGAGAGGTTGAGGCAGAAGGATCAAAAATTCGAGCCCAGCCTAGGCAATCTAGCAACTCAGGATGACCCTTCCTCAAAATAAAAAATTAAAAAAGGGTTGGGGATGTAGCTTAGTGCTAGGCATGGGTTCAATTCCTCCAGAACCCCCCACCCCCACCCCAGACAAGCACTTGTTGAATCAGACAGAACCTGAGGACGTAGCTCAGGCCTTGGGTTCAATCCCCAGCATTGCAAATAAAAACGTTTTGTTGAATCAATGAACATATGAATGAATGATCTGTTCCTTCATCTTCAGCACCTGTTTATTTTGAATCTTGCTATGTATTTAGCCCAGGCTGGCCTTGAACTCTCAGTGATCTTCCTGCTTCAGTCTTCCCAGTGCTGGGATTACAGGTATGTACTACCACACCCGGCCCTCCGCACCTATTTTGTTTGTTTTTAAAGTACCGAGGGTCAAACTCAGGACCTTGCGCTTGAGGCGCCACTGAGCTACATACCCGGCCCAGTTTTGGTTTTTTGAGGCAGGTTCTCAATATGTGGTTCGGACTGGCCTTGAACTCACTATGTAGCCCAGGCTGGCCTCACAGGGATCCTCCTGTCTCGCCTCCCGAGTGCTTGGATCACAGGCATGCGCCACCACGCCCGGCCTTCAGCACCTATTTTAAATGCCATATAGTCATAAATGATTACAGATGGAATGCTGAACAATCATTCAAGTCCACGTGGTTATTCCTCTCAACAGGTGAGGAAAACTGAGGCTAGGATTGCAAAGTGCACCGCCGGGATCCCTAGAACAGTCGAGACTTCAAATTGAGCCCATCCCCTTCCCTCCATTTAGCAGAGGAAATTCCAGAGCACTGGGTGGAGGGTACTATCCCTCAGGGTGAGTCACAGGGACCTCACAGGAGTTCACCCGAAATCGCACTCGGCCAGCGACGGAGAAGACCGGACCCTCTTGCGAGGAGGCTTACTCTGCACGGCGCCCAGAAAGTCCCACAGCTGTCCTCCCACGCACCTCCTCCTACCCTTGGGCCATTGAGACGACAGGACAGAGGGTCGTCCCGTCGTGGCCGAGGCCCCGCCTTCACTCGCCGGCCCGCTCGCGCCTCCAGCGGAAGCCGGAAGCGACGTGGGCCGTGCTATCCCTAGGGCTCAGAACTCGGTGGTCTTGGAGGCGTCGCAGGATTGGGGAGAAGATGGCGGAAGAGGAGTGAGTGGGTTTTTCCGGGCTGCGGAGGCGGCAGGGCTGGGCCCCCTGCGGGTGACGGCTAGTCTCTGGCTTTGGAAGGCGGAGCTCCTTGTGGCAGTTGGCTCGCAGTCTGTGCCGGCGCCTGCGAGAAGGGCGGGATGGGTCTGGGCGTACTTGGGCCCTACAGCCTCTTTTAGGCTGGGGATCTGGCACTCAGCGCAGGCCTTGAGATCACTTTTGCCGAAACCGCTAGCCGTATTTCACTTTCCCAGGTTCCAATTAGCTGAAGATTACTAAACGCTCTGCCTCCTCCAGGAAGTCCTCCCCATCCCCCACAACACCTCCTACTCAGCCAGTCCCCTGTGTAATGATTAGTTGTCGCGTCTGTGTAATCCACTAAATTTCATTCATTCATTAACCTGTCTACGTAATTGGAGGCCCTGCCTGGGCACCTAGTAGCAAAGGAGGCAGATCAGGAGCTGCCTTCAAGGACCTTCCGCTGTAGTGGGAGAAGAGCATAAATAGACAAGCAAAATGGTTTCAAGTTCTGTTAAGCACGACGAAGGAAATGCTGTAGAGTGGTGTGAGGTTAGGGGAATCTGTGTAAGAAGCAACGTTTGAGTTGAATGAACAGAAGGAGGGATAGGAAGGGGGTGATATTACGTCCAAAGGGCCCGAATCAAGAAATGATTTAGTACTTTGGAGTGAAGGAAAAGCAGAATGGTTGGAGTGTAGACACCAGGGGGGCTAGTTGTATATGGTGAGGTGTGGGGAGGGTCTGTTTTCTCCAGACCACCGTTAGTCCATCCCCATACCTGGAGATGGTTACCATCCCCCCTTGTCACATAGATGTCCTGTCTGGAGTGTGTGAAGATTTAACAGGAACTCCTCGATTAATACTGGTCTCCACCACCTGGCATGTTTCAGATGCCTCTGGTCAAATGGGTGGCAAGTCATTTAGTTGACTTATTTATTGATCCCTCTCCTAGACACTAAACTAGGCCTCAGCAGCACAAAACAGACGTGGTATTGCTCAGTGATTTGAGTTTGAAAGCTTGATTCTGCCATTGACTGAGATGTTGGCCAAGTTACAGAACCTTAAGAAGTGTTGTATTACCTATTTCCTGGAATGAGCTGGGCTGAATAAATAACAATTTTCATAATTACTATGATCATTATATCAGTTTGCACTAGTTCACAGCCACAACACAATGGAAGAAGAGTGTGGGCACATAGCTGTGGGGTGGGGAAATTGGGGTGGAGTGGGGTATTACAGAACCGGTAACCTGAGCCTTAGGAAATCTGAGAAGCATTTTGTAAGATGGGGTAGAACATTCTGGCCAGATCAACAACTAGGCAAGTTCAAGTGGCTTTTTCAACTTGCAAAAATAATCCGAGGAAAAGAACGTAAAGTGGGGAAATAAAGTGTTGGGCCTCGGGATGTGATGAGATTCCAGTCGGGGTCCCCCGTCAAGTATTGAAGAGCAGGCAAAGTTTCTGTGTGGGCCCTGCCTCCCTCATTCCTGTCCTTTAGGTGGCTCTGTTGAAAAGGACCTGAGGGCCCAGGGATTTAGCTCAGTGGTTTCTCCGCCTGCTGTGCAAGTGCAAGGACCTGAGTTCAATTCCCAGTACCAAAAAAAAAAAATGCAGCTTTAAGAAAAAAAAGAAAAGAAAAGCAGCTGAGACCACTCCTACCTGCTGTGCATCCTGCTGTGCAGGCAGGGGTTTCCTTCCTTCCTCTCTTGCAAAACCTGCCACTCCCATAAAACACTTTGCCCAGTTTGAGGTGTGCATATTAATAGTTTAGAGCCTTTTTTCCTTTGTCTAATTCTGCTGCTTGTTATGTCTTCCAACAGGTTCTCCAATACAACTCTGGAGAGTTTCAATGTCACCCTCCACACTACCTTGGGTGTCACGACAAAACTGGTGCTCCCAACCCCTGCCAAGCCCATCCTCCCTGTGCAGACGGGGCAGCAGGCTCAGCAGGAGGAGCAGTCCAGCGGCATGACCATTTTCTTCAGCCTCCTCGTCCTAGGTGAATGTGCGCCATGTGGAGTGTCTGTGTATCAGCCCTGTGGCTACTGTTGACTTTATGGAGTCTCCCTCCCACTTGGCTCTTGCTTTAAACACCCTGGGCAAACCTTCAGTTTATAACCACCCTGGGGCACTCCCTTCGCCTTAGGGAATCACAGAAAAGCCCTTAATACATTATTTTAGATGGTCTTTGGAAGAAAAAAACTAAAGAATTTTTAATCAAGAATCTTGAACATTTAATTTAGTGGACTTCAAATTCTGTTCATAGAAGTCTGCGCACTTGTGTATGTATGTGTGTATCGGGTGGCGAGAGGCAGCAGAGTCAAATGTGAAGGTATCAATAGAAGCAGTATTTTTTCCCTTATGTTTATTAGGCTTCAATGTACATTTTTGTTTTAAATTTATTTATTTTAGTTTGGGTTTTGTTCGTTGTTTTGTTTTGTTTTTTTTGTTTTTGGTACCGGGGATCGAACTCAGGTCCTTGCGCTTTCGAGGCAGGTGACAGAACCACTGAACTAAATCCCTGGCCCTGTTAATTTTTTGAGAAAGGTCTCACTACATACTCCAGGCAGGCCTTGAACTCAGTATGTAGCCCAGGCTGGCCTTGAACTGGTGGCAGTCTTCCTGTCTCAGCCTCCCAAGTGCTGGGATTACATGTGTGAGCCACTATGCCTGGCCTTGTTTTGTTTTTTGACACAGGATCTCTATTTATTTGGATTTTTGTTGTTGTTTTTGTTTTTTTGAGACAAGGTCTCATTGTGTAGTTCAGGCTGGCCTTGAAACTCACTATGTAGCCCAGGCTGGCCTCCAACTTGCAGTGATCCTCCTACTTCAGCCTCCTGAGTGCTGGGATTACAGGTGTGCACCACCATGCCCTGCTCAATGTAAATTTTTTTTTTTTTTTGGTACCGGGGGCTCGAACTCCGGTCCTTGTGCTTGCGCAGCAGGTGGTGAAACCACTGAGCTAAATCCCTGGGCCTCAATGTAAATTTTTATTAAAGGTTTCTTTTAAAAAATTTTATTAGTGTATGTTTATGATATATAATAAACAGTCATTATGAGGTAATGGCATACACTCATATTGCATCTTGATCCTTTTTTTAAGGTTTTCCTGCTGAGTGAAGATCAGAACTCTTGTCCCAGCACACCATTTATCTCTTAGCGTGCCCATTAACCATGGTCATGACCTTTGCTGTACCCATGGGCCACTTATACTCTTACTTTCTTATGTAATAATTTAGTTTAAGTGGATTCATTCAAACTTAAATGTTATTTAATTCACCTTCCTCCTTTAGTAGGTGAGCAAATTTAAGCTCAGAGATGTCAAATAATTGGCACATCTGGTTAATAGGAGACTAGAGGCTGATGTCTAGGGTGCCAGACCTCAGTCAAGAGATTTAGATAACAGGCAAAAACTAGCTAGGTTGAGGCAGGAGGATCACAAGTTTGAGCCCAGCCTGGGAAATTTAGGAACATAGTTCAACTTTATCTCAGAATTTAAAGGGGGGGAGATATAGCTCAGTGCAAAGGCCCTCCAGTAACACACACACACACACACACACACGCACGCACGCACGCACGCACACGCCAGAGGCAGAAACTCCCATAGTCAGTAGATAATTGTTTTGGACAGAAGAACTCAGGCTGAAACTACACAACCACTTTGGATTAGCTGACTAAGGAAGAAAGAGTTTAAGAGTTTGACCCAACTCCAGACTCTTGTTTGAAAGTGAACTTGATATGTTTACATTTGCTGCTTTCTAAAAAAATAATACCAAAGTCATCTTTCTAATTAGATTAGATTGTTTCAAAAGATTCAGAGGTGGAACTGGGTTTTCATTGCATATTTCTCTGATGTCTCTTAGGATTGGATTTTGAAGAGTATAATATCTTTCACATTTTTATTCAGAGTGATGAGTGATCATATAATTACAAAAATAGAGTAATTTTATTTGAAACCTAGGATTCATCCTTGTCTGTCATAGAGTTTTAAAAACTTTAAAATTGAATACCAAGGGTGGGGATTTATCTCAGTGGCACCGCACCTGCCTCTCAAGTATAAGTTCCTGAGTTCGATCCCCAGTACCAACAAAAAACAAAACAAAAGAAACAAAAAATTGAATACCGAGAAAGTACACAGACCAGAAGTGTACAATATCCCACGTAGATTTAACACACCCTGGAAATTTTTTTACCCTGTAAATCAAGGACTCCTTTTTGTTTTGGTTTGGTTTCGTTTAGTAGTTGAATACAAAGAAGAAAAGCAGTTCTTTTCTCAATTAAAAAAATCTCCTGAAGTCTCCTTTCAGGATTATGTATTATTAGTCTGTTTACATTGGCTTCAGCTTGCTGTGCTAGAGCATATAAAAGGCAGGCCTAGAAGAAACTTTCATAATCTCCTTTTTAAAGGGAGAGTGAAAAGCGTGAATAAGACTTCCAAAGTAGCTTTCAGGGTGTGGAGCATTTAAGATTGCTTATGCACTGGGGCTTTTTTCATGCTTTTAGTATTTAAAGTGGGATTTTCTAACTGGTTAAATTTTTTCAGAATTAAATATTTATATTAAAATAACATCACAGAGCTGGGCATGGTGGTGCACACCTCTAATCCCAGCACTGGGGAGGCTGAGGCAGGGGGATCAACTGGATTTTGAGGCCACCCTGGGCTACATAGCAAGTTCAAGGGTAGCCTGAACTGCATAGTGAGACCCTGTCTCAAAATTAACATCGCAGATTGATAGTTAAAATCACAAAGTGGAAAGAGGACAAAATTTCTTTTCTCTGGCCTCCTGGTACTTTTTGGTGGGATTGAAAAAATCTGATTTGTCAGTATGGGCTCTAAGGGTGGCCAGTTAATAGCCATTTAGATTGTTTAAAAAGCAGAGCTATGTTTAGAACTGTTAAATTAATACTGTGATTAGTGAGATGGTATACCACCCAGGTGCCAAATAAAGGAAAGAGACGCATATGCTAACATTTGGAGCATAGAATTGCATTGGGAGTATTCGTGTGAAAGGACACTATTTTTCTTATTTTTATTTTTTGATTCAGAAATACTATTTTCTAATAGAGTTACATCTTTTTATCCTCTTTCTTTCTTCCTTCTTTTTCTTTTTTTCTCTTTTTTGGCATCCTAAGGATCCAAGCCAGGGGCACTCTGCCACTGAACTCTGTCCCCAGCCCTTTTTATTTTTTGAGATAGAGTCTTGCTAAGTTACTAAGTTGCCAGAGCTTGAACTTGAGATCCTCCTGCCATGGCCTCTTGGTGCTGGGATTACATGCGTGTGCCATTATGTCTGGGCATCTTCTCTTTTCTTTTGTGGTAGCACCCCTGTGAAGAAAGTCAGGCATTACTCTTGTTTGGGAGGTTGAGGAATGAAGGCCTCCAGCCAGGTGGGAGGTGGTAGAGCTCACAGTGGTTAAGTGCACAAAGTCAGAATGAGACTCCCTGCTTCAGTAACATCCCTGGACTTCGACATCCTGACATCCCAACACCCTGAAGCTGCTTTTCTCATGACAGCTGGTGAGGAAGTTTGGAGGATTGAATGAGGCAGCATTGGGAAGTGCTGTACCCAGCTGGAGTAGCCAGCTGGGGGCAGGAGTCACTGTCTTCAAATTTCTTTAATGTTCTTGTCATCAAACTGAAATTTTTACTTTTTCCTGTTTGTAAAGTACCCTCACTTCTGGGCCGGGGATTTAGCTCAGTGGCACTGCGCCTGCCTCGAAAACACAAGATCCTGAGTTCGATCCCCAGTACCAAAAAAAAAAAGAGAACCAGTTATATGGTGCAAAATATTTCATATCCACATGATCAGTTACAGTTGCATTTATGTAAAAGTAATTTCACCAACTTCCTATTTCAAAAAAGTAGGACCATTTCTAATAATCAGGAAAATTTGAGTAATTGTAAATGGTTGTATTAGGTTTTACAGTTTATTACAAAGTTAACCACTGGAGAACAGTTCAGGCATAAAAAGAAATATAAAGAAAATATAATAAATACTATCAGCCTGCCTCTAGGTTAAGAATCAATAAAAATACAACAGACGTTCACTGTGTCGTTGCCAGTTGTCCATTATCTTGATGGCCCTGCAGAAGTAACACTGCCTTCAATGGGGTGTTTACTGTTCAGAATTGGGCTTTTAAAACAATGTCTTATTTTTTCCCCACAGCTATCTGCATCATATTGGTGCATTTGCTTATCCGATACCGACTGCATTTCTTGCCAGAGAGCGTTGCTGTTGTTTCTCTAGGTAAGTGCGTCTCAGTGACCTCACAATAAAAGCAGTAACAAAAACTACATTTTCGACGTGCCTTCCTCCTTAGCACCAGCAACCACAAGAGGCGCATCACATACCTGATTCCATTTCCACTGCTCTATATCCTGCTCTAGTGTTTCGAGTCCACTTTCCAGAGAAGGATGCTGGGGCTCAGAGAAGGGTGGCAGGTTCCTGAAGGTCATGCAGAGTCCATCTGTGCCCCCATCGGCCCTTTCCTTGGGCTTCTTTTTGTCCTTTGAGCACATTGACCTTACAGTTTAGGGTGGCGAAATGGCTCCCTAATATTAGTTAGAGGCAGCCAACCACTTAGTATCTCTCTTGTTTCCTGTGGCATTTGTTAAGATAGTTAGCTTCTAGGCGGAGTGGAGTGGATGAATCTGTGTAACAACAGATGCGAACACAGGCACATTCATTGAATAGTTAATGAAGGATGAAGCAGAGACTTTAATTAGTGTCAAATTCAAGACTAAAATGGGGGGAAGGATGCTTAAGGCACAGTGAATGGTTATACTAAGGCTCCCTATAGCTTAGCAGTTGACAAAATTGTAGTTACTTTTGTTAGTCTCCACTTGCCTGCTGATAAATATTTTTTCCTTATCACCTCTGATTCGTTGTAAGTTGTCTTTGCTTTATAGGTCTTGTTTAATGGGGTAGTGATGCTTTCCCAATCTGCGTGTGATGTAAGTTTGCTTTGGAAATGGACATTCAGATTCTGTTCAGCAGCCTTGTCTTTTCCCATCGTCACCTGCCTTCCTGCTACCCTAGTACAGACCCCCCTATGTTTGCCTTGGACCACACTGCTGCTCAGGGGCAGACTCAGGCTGTGAGCCTCCACACTGCCGTCTTATAACGTCTGGGTTCAATTTTAAGGACAGTCACCACTCTGTAGTACTGATCTTGAGTCCAGAGTAGGAAACCAGTTTTAGTCAGAGTTCCTGTTCCCTGTTTAGCAGATTCTAACAACCTAACAAGATACTTCTGTAGCTCTGAGAGTGCAGAGCTTACTCATTAACATTCCTTTCCTGCTATTAGTCACTCAGAAAATAACCTTCATAGCTAATATCCAGTACTCTGGGGCATTTGATAAAGACTTAAAAAAAACACTTCAAGAAATTTACAAAAAAAAAGAAAGAAAAAAATTTTCAGTTTTGTGGTCAGTTTCATAGTTCTTTTGGTTTTTCAGACAGGGTTTCACTTTATAGTTCAGGCTGGCCTTGAACTCACTGTGTAGCCCAGGCTGGCCTTGAACTGGGGGGAGGGGGATCCTCCTGCCTCAGCCTCCCCAGTGCTGGGATTATGGGCTTCTGCCACCATGCCCAGCTTGCGGTTTCTTAAATGGTAAGAATTATAGTTGGTGTTATTTAGTTATGGTGCATATAAAAAAATGATAATTATTATTATTTTTTTTTGGTACCAGGGATTGAACTCAGGTCCTTGCGCTTGTGAGGCAGGCAGCAGAACCACTGAGCTAAATCCCTGGCCAAAAATGATAATTCTTTATAGAGCAATTTGGTTTGCAATGTCATGTTCTCTCTTTTTTCTTTTCTTGTGGTACTGGGGATTGAGTGCAGGGGTGTTCTCTACCACTGAGTTACATCTTCAGGCCCTTTTATTTTTATTTTGAGATAGGGGCTCACTAAATTGCGCAGGCTGAGCTTAAACTTTGGATCCTCCCGCTTTAGCTTCCCAAAGCGCTGCAATTACAGGTGTGCATCACTGTGCCCAGCTTTCGTTGTCTCTCGAGTGTGTGGGTTAACTGTGGCTCGCTGAACACCAGTGCTTGTATTGGAGCTTACAGCAGACATTCTCAGTTCCCTACCCAAAAGCCATTTCCCTCTTCTTTCTGATCAGAGAAGACACTTGATCAAAATTAGGTATCTGTTTTAAAGGAACAAGAAGACATGGCTTGTGGGTAGGCAGCCAACAGTGTCAATTTGGTCTTTGCAGCCGGACATGTGGTGCATACCTATGATCCCAGTACTTTGGGAGGCTGAGGCAGGAAGATCATAAGTTTGAGTCCAGCCCCGGGAACTTAGTGACTTAGTGAGACCCTGTCTCAAAATAAAAAACAGGCTGGGTGTGTAGCTCAGCGAGAATGCCGTGGGTTCAACCTGCAGTGAAGAAAAAACCAAAAACAGCTTGGTCTTTGCCCTCATGGTAATTACACTCTCCTTTTCCCTTGGTTGAGAGGGCGGAGCCCGGTCTGGCCAGCAACAGTGAAGGGAGCCGTGCTGTGTGATGGGTCCCGGGAAATGTTTTCTTCCTTCCTTTAATTCTGCTGATTGAGGAAGTGACGCCTGGATGGTTGCCATCTTGCAACCACTGTGGCTCAAAGGCAAAAGCCAGAGCTGGGCATTGTGGCTCATATCTGTAATTCCAGGACTCAGGGAGGCTGAGGCAGGAAGATCACGAGTTTGAACCCAGCCTGAGCAATTTAGTGACTTAGCAAGACCCTGTCTCAGAATCTTGTAAAAATATATTTTTTTAAAGACTGGGGATGAGCTCAGTATGAAGGCCCTGAGTTCAGACCCTAGTACCATCAAAGGAAAAAAATAAAAGACAAAAGCTGGAATGGCAGGAATTGCCAAGGTGAGCGATGAGAAGCCCAGATGCTTGATCTCATTGCTGCTTTGTTGACTCATACCCTGGAGCTGCCTGTCTCAGTGCCGCCTGCTCCATCAGATAATGAAATCTGCCCTTTAAGCCATTTTTAGTCAGGTGTTCTTTTACTTGCAGCTAAAAGTGTCTTAACCAATACTGAACTTTTTCCATTTCAAGAGGCCAAACCCAATTGAAATTGATTGAAAGAGAACAGATTGGTATGGGTAGGGCAGCACACCTCTTCGCTTCTGTGAAGAAAAACTGCAGGTAGTGTGAGCTTCAGACAGCTGGTCCGACAGCTGGGTTAGGCCTTCTGACTCAGTTCTCCACTTCTCAGCAGTGCTTCCTGTGCCCTGCCCACCCTGTGTGTCCTGGCTTCCTCTCAGCCCCACTGGCCGCAGTTGCCCGGGGAAAGCTGGCCTGCTCTTCTCTCTGGTAACTAGGTTACCTTGTGACCACCTCAGAACCCGAGGTGATGGTGTTAGAGGTCAGCTGAAGCTCTCCATCTGCAGGGCTCCTTGCTCCATAGACTTCACAGAACTGCAGCCCATAGAGCCAGCCCTGGGATTGGTGATGGACAGTAAGGCCTGCTTTCAATATGGCTTTGCTAACGCGGGCAATTGGAAAACAGCAAGTACATCCAGAGAGTGCTGGGGTACAGGGAGTATTTTTATTGCATTAGAAGACACTTACTTAGAATCTGGAAATGCTGACAAAGCATTGAGACTAGTTTTGCATTTCATAAAGCTATAGAAGTTGGAGCAAAACTTTTTTCCTGCTGGAGCACCGTGTAACAAAATACTGAGATCACTACCATTTCAAAAATGTCCAACTTTTGTGCCAAGAAATAATCCAGATGAAGCAGCCAGAGCAAGTGAGGTTTGTTCTTTCAGGATAAATTCTTCTAGCCAGAGGTTACAAATAGCCAGCCATAGCTTAGAGCCATCACTGGCCGCCTGTGTTTTGGCTCAACCCTCTGTGTTCCCGGGTAAGACTTGGTGTAGAAAAGTGCAGTGTGCCCACCCGCACCTCAAAGCACTTCGCCCCGCTACTTCATTGTATTTTCCAATGAGGGTCCAGCCATTTTTTCATTCTTTATAGAAAAAGACCATCAACATGAAGTTTGCTTTTTGCAGTATTGGGGTTGCACCCAGGGTCTTGTATGTAATAGACAAGCACTCTGCCACTGGCTATACCCCTAGCCCTTTTTTTTGGTACCGGGGATTGAACTCGGGTCCTTGCGCATGCGCAGCAGGCTGCGAAACCACTGAGCTAAATCCCCGGCCCCTAGCCCTTTTTATTTTAGCCTTCCAAGTAACTGGGTCAACATGAAAACCTGAAGAGATTTCTGTGTCCCTTATTCAAAGCTTTTAGAATACGTCCTGTATTTTATAGAATTCTGTAGTTTTGACTTTAAACAATGTTTTTCCTCACAAACCACTGTACAAAAAAAAAGAAAAATCTTGTCCATTGATGTCTTCAGCTATTTTTAGTATGCTTTATTCTCTTCCAAGCCAAGTATAGGCGTGTGTGTGTGTGTGTGTGTGTGTGTGTGTGTATGTATGTGTTCGTGTTCTTTCCACATGTTAGTCAAGTTCACACTTCGTTTTATTGGCCATGTAATATTTACTCACTTTATGTATTGTGGCTAAAATCTATAAGGAATGAAAGTAAAATAATTTTATTGCCCATATCTTCTGTTGTAAATAGCAAATACAGGATCCCCTCTCCCTCATCATGGTTTATTGTAGAGTGAATAAAGGCCAGAGTAGGGTTAAAGGGCTGGAAATTTGACTTTAAATGCTGAGGGTTAGCCTCAATTGTGGGGATAGTTAGAAAAAACATATTTTGTGAACTTGAGTAAATAGGATTCCCACCAGCACCCCCCTTTAACCTTCTTAACCATGCTTATGCTTTTAATTATATTAATTCCTCCCTACTTTTTAAGAGTAGTACTCTTTTTTTTTTTTTTTTTTTTGGTGCCAGGGATCCATCTTGGGTCCTTGCACTTGCGCAGCAGGCAGTGAAACCACTGAGCTAAATCCCCGACCCTAACAATAGTACTCTTTTTGTCAATGAGGGTTTTGAGAAGATGATGATGACAAAAAGCAGTTCCTAAGTTATCAACTAATGTTAATTCAGAAAAAAGCAGATACAATAATTATATTTCAGTGAACTTAAGTTCTAAAAAGTTCTTTAAAAACATATCAAAAGAGAACTCTAAATGTAAGGGTAGCCTTTTTAATTACTGTTTAGACTCCTGACTAATGTTGATGCTGCTTACAAGTGTCCCCTGGTGACTGCCTGCTTTGATTTCTTTTTTTTTTTTTTTTTTTTAGACAGGGTCTCACTCTGTAGCTCAGGCTGTGGTCCAGGCTGTCCTCAAACTCATGGCCATCCTCCTACCTCAGCCTCCTGAGTGCTAGGACTATAGGCATCCCCACCACGCCTGGCTTGATTTCTGTTAGAGAAGCAGGTATTCATTTGTTGGTGTTTAGGATAGCTGACTCAGAAGCAGAGGGCAAAACTGGTTGTCACTTTGACAAGATGACCAAATTAGACTGTGAGGATTTTCCAGGCTGTTGTGTTCCAAGAGTTATCAGTATTGTCTTTTCCCTCTGTGTTTCTGAAAACATGGATCAGAAGTGTTCGTGTCAGTAGTAGATGACATAGAGTCTGGGTCACCTGCTTATGCAGTGTATCTGTGGCCTGCGGAGCTGCACAAAGCTTGTCTCTAATGTGATACCTTCTTACAATTAGATTGCTGCTGGGCCCACCTGGCCTTGTAACCTCATGGGTCTGACAGCTTAGCTTCTGAAGGGCATTTCCAGCCATATGCTGACTTGATGTCCCTTGCTCAGGTGCTCTGTCCTTGCAAGACAGGATGCTGGGACAGCATTTGTGAAAGGCATGTAGTTCTCTGCTGCAAGTAGTGACCTTGCTTCAGAACCCAGAGACCTGTGCTGAGCCATCCTCTTAGGGCTTGCTGGAGATAGCATTTCTTCAGTGGGCAATGTGTTACCTCCAAAATCTGGAAGAGGCCTCCTGTGCAGCATGCTCCTTTTTTAGTGCTAGGAGGTAGAAGTCTCTGCATGCCTCAGACCCCGAGCACTAAAACTTTCACCGATGGCAAGCTAAAGCCTTTTTGTCTTCTGAGGTCTATGTGTCTTACCAAGGTGTCTGCTCAGCACTTCTTGCTCATCCTACCAGAGTAGCAGGATGTTATTGGTATAGCAGGCCAGTGTGTTGCTCTGTGGGATACCCAGGTATCTGGGGCCTTTCAGACTGTTGTGACAGAAAGGAGGCATTGATACTGTTCTGAAAGAAGACCAGGGGTGCATCCCATATCTGTCCCACGGGACTGTGGGCTGCCTCTGATTCTTCTTCCTGATGGGGTGGAGAAGAACACAATTTTCAGGTCAGGAGCCTAACACCGGCCCTGAGACTGCTACTTTCCTGTCCTCAGATCCCTTCTCTGAGGTTCGCCCACCCCCTAGCCCAGTTATTACAGTTTGGAGTAACTACTTGGTTACGTTAGCCATTGCCATCTACCAAGATCCATTCAGTTTTTGCAGGGGCCAGACCACTGGCCTTGTGTTGTTTTAGTATTTGAGGGTGGCTGTACTCTGCTCTTCTGTCCAGGGTGCTAATTTGTTTGGGCAGAGGTGTTAGGGGGCAGATTAGGCATGTCTACTTGTCCTTTCCAACTTCAATAGCTTTTACTTGAAAGGTCAAGAACTAATGTGAGAGTTCTGCCAACTGCTCAGAATGTCGCTGGAAGAGAGGAAAGGTCCACTGAGTAGCTGATTCAACAAGTGGACCAGAATTCAGTGGACCTGGGCCAGGTCTTACCTGACCTCATCTGCATTTACCCTAAGAGGGGAACCATGGTGGTGCTTGGTATCAGTGTCGGGCCAGGCCCTGTCTGCTGACAGCCTTGAAAGATCCGAGTGCTCCTCTCCACCCACGTGGCTGCAGGTCTCTTTGGGGAAGGAGTGGCCCATCATCACTTTATGGGCTTGCTGTGGGATTTCAGGGCCTTCCTCATGGACCTGACATTTCTGGATCTGTGAGCTCTGGATCTAAGAACTGGCTCAGCTCTGGAAACTGGGCCACAGACTGCAGCTTTCCATTGAGGTGACTGACCCAACATTCTGCTCCTCCTTTCTTGGTCCCTTTCAATGGTACACATTAAGCAAGGACCTTCATGGGTCCCTGCAGGTTAGGCCTCACTGGGTCCTACACAGCATTGTCAGGAGGATTTTATGGCCTGCTGACAGAGGGAAAAAAAAAACCCAAGCTTGCTTCATGGATGATTCAGCCACCCTCTGACCTTGACTGCTTCAGTGTTTGTGCAACACATGCACAACAGTGGCTGGGATCAAATGGATGCCAGCATGGTCACAGAGACCAACTCATTACCAGACGTGGCACCACTCCCTGAGAAACCAGCCAGCTGTGTGCCCACCCTGGGAAGGGCTGCAGTTCATCCTGACTGGCACTGAAATGTGCCAGCCATTATGTCTTTCCACTGGTGCTGCCATTGAAGGGCCCACAGTGTTTGATCCATGTGGGGTTCTGCGTAACTGTCTCAAAGTGAGTCACTATATGCTAATGGAGGTGGGCACGTGACTATGGACGCCACATGGTTCTACATAATGTACCACATCAACCAGAAAATGCCAACCAGCCAGAGTGGTAAAGGAACTCAGTACCTTGGGCTTGAGAGGCAGGCATGGTGCCACTGAGCTAAATCCCCGGCCCCATTGTTGCCATTTTGCCTCTGCAGTTCCAAAATTTGGTCATCCCCAGTGTTACTGGGAAGCCTTGTGCCATAACAGCACATCCTGTTAACCAGGCCCTCGGGGCTCTTCAGTATGGTGCTGTCCCTTTTTATCTGCACAGCCTGGCTGCTTTATCCTACAGGCCCTCCCAAGGGCCATGGTCACTGAGTGGGTCTGCCAGTCCTGTAGAGGAGAGCCTTCCTTGCATGCCTGCTGTTCTGAACCTTTTAATCCCTTCTTGTGTCTGCTTCCTGTCATGTGGACATTACTTTCTCCAGCCTTCAGAGCGCCTCCCAGCACTGCATCAGAGCCACCTCCCAGAGCCCTTGCTAGGTACTGCTTCCTGTGTCACAGGTGCCAGATGAGCACACTCTTTTCTCCTGCTTTTTGTACTGTCCCTTGTCATTGATTCAGTCCCTCAGCATCCACGTCCAGGCTATTATGGGGGGGGGGTCCTCTGGTATATAACCTCCCCTACTGCTCTAGCAGGCCTAGCACTACTAAGATTTGACCCTGGTTATTGGTCTGAGGGTCAAGGGAAGGCGAGAGAGTCGAGCCTGTCTGGTACAGAACTTGCCTCATTTGAGGCTTCTTTGTAATTTTTTTTTTTTTTTTGGTACTGGGGATCGAACTCGGGACCTTGGGCTTTCGAGGCAGGCATCGGAACTTCTTTGTAATCTTAAGAATCCATGGGGAGTTTCATTTTCCAAAATATGAGGTGTAGCCATGGCAGGCCAGGGAGGCTCATGGGAACCAAAGGATAAAGTCCTGTGCCCAGCTTTAGCTCCCTAAGCTCTCTAGCTTCGGCAGATGAGGGTCTCTAAATGCAGCCAGGAGACCCTTGCTTCAAGGTAGTGATTGTCTAAGCCTGTCATTTCCTCTTTTCAAAGCATCAGTGGCATTTAGCAACAACCACACAATTCCCTGGCTTTCCAATTATGATTTCCCTACTACCTCTCCCTCACCAGAGAGCTGGCCCCAGCTGGTGGTCTCCTCCACACTGTCCTGCCCAGCTCAGGTGCAAGTCTTCGCACCTGCACTTCTACCCGGAGGGAGGAACCACCAGTACTCACCTGCCACCAGCGATGGGTGCTCACAGCCCTCAGCTGCTGAGTGACCCAGCTCCCAGTCTGAGTCCTTCAAGTATACTCCCTATGAGCGCTCCACTCCTGGTGCCAGCTGTCTGAGAAGCAGAGTCAGAGGCGGGTTTCGGGACAGGTAACTGTAGGGAGCCGTGAAAGCACAAGTCGACAGTGCTTTGGTTCAGGCTGTGAAGGGAAGAGGATCTGAGAGCTGTTGGGTTCTGTGTCAGCAGAGCTCCAGGGCAGGTGCGTCTCCTGATACCCAGTGTAAATAACTTCTGTAGCCAAGGTCGGTGCTGGCCAGTGTAAATAACTTTAGAACCAAGGTTGTTCCTGGGCCATGGCTGTGGCTGTGTGTTGTATATTTTGGCAGTGACACCAGAAGCCTGGAAACATGTCATGCCCGGTACTTGGGACATATTGGTGCCTGGCGTGTGAATATGGTGGAACACTCTGCAGCTACTAGCAGAACAAAAAGTAGTGGGTAGCCCTTATGTATTGCTATGGAATGGTTTCTTTTTTGTTTTTTGAGATTTGAGACAGGGTCTCGCTATGTAGTTCAGGCTGTCCTTGTACTCACTATGTAGCCCAGGCTGGCTTCGAACTCATGGCAATCCTCTTGGCTCAGCCTGTGAGTGCTGGGATTGCAGGTGTGCGTCACTACACCTGGTTCGGAATGGTTTCTGAGATTAAGAAAGATGTAGCCATGTGTGGTGATGCATGCCTGTAATCCTAACACTCAGGAAGCTGAGGCAAGAGGATTGGTGTGAGTTTGAGGCCATCCTGGGCTACAGAGTGAGTTCAAGGCCAGCCTGAACTAATAGCAAGACCCCATCTCCAAAAAACAACAAAAAAAATTTCTTTAAAGGAAGATATGAGTACTGTACTGTCATTTATCTTAGAAATTTTGATATGTACATGCAGGTGCACATATATAATTATAAATGCACAGGCACTCTCAAAAGAAATGTGCAGAATTACCAAGCTATGGTAATGTTGGAAAGGAGAAAAGGAAACAGGGATGGGAAACTTGAATCTTCTCTGTGTGCCTTTTTATACTTTGTGTGTGTGGTGGGGGGTACTGGGGATGGAAGCAGGGGCCTCATAGCACTGAGCTCACCCCAGCCTGTTTTGTTTTGTTTTTTTGGTACCAGGGATTGAACTCAGGGCCTCATGCTTGCCAGGCAGGCACTGTGCTACTGAGCTACATCCCTGGCTGTTTTTTGTTCTGTTTTGAGATAAGATCTTTTAAGTTGCCCAGGCTGTCCTTGAACTTGCTATCCTTCTACCTCAGCCTCCTAAGTGGCTGGAACTACAAGCACATCCATAACACCCAGCTTTTTTGTACCCTTAAAATATCATACCATATGCATCTGTTACATAACCAAATAAAAACAATTGATTTTCAGAACAATTCTGGACCTGCTCATTACGAGCTAAAAGAGGCTGGGCCTCAGCCTCAATTTTTTAATCTGTAAAATGCAGACAACAGTATAGATATTAACCAAGATGACTCATGGAAATCACTTAGTAGAATGCCTAACTTTTAAGGAACCAGTATCTGTTGGCATCTGTTAATATTATCGTCTATGCTATGTGGTTTTATTACCTTGTAACATAAGTTTTAAACATTAGCACAGCGCCTGGTGCTAGTATCATGTTGCACATATTGTCCTGTAATCTGATCATTAATGTACCTTCAGCGTTTTCTGTGACTTCAAGGACCGGGGACAATGCTCTTTTACAGTGATAGTGCAGCCAGCTCTGCTCTTGGGGAGAGCTGAACATTCGAAGTTAGAGGGGCTGTCCTAGCTTCTCCTTGAGTCTTGGCCAGGGAGGAGAATGCACCTGGAGCCTGCAGGCCAGCATTACTTTCCAGGCCCTAAGCTCTCAAACAAGCTACTTAAACTCTCTGAGCCTTCTTCCCCGGGTGTCCTCTTGAAGATTAGAAATTATTTGAAGTGACAAAGCCTAGGAGAAGGAGTGCGACACGCCCCGCATGAGGCTGGTAGTGTCTGTAGGAGCTGTCTGTTTGAAGGTCCCCTGGGGGCAAAAGAAAATATTGGAGTCTGTTTCTGTTAATTCTTTAATCTCACTCTTTATAATTTTTAATTTTTTGAATGTTTTAAAGTATATTAATATAGAGCCAGGCACAGTGGTGTGTGCCTGTAGTCCTTCTACCCAGGAGGCTGAGACAGGAGGGTTGCTTGAGCCCAGGAATTGGAGACCAGCTTTGACAACATAGCAAGACCTCCTCTCAAGGACAAAACCAGTAAATGTTAGTATGGTAGCACTTTTGTTTGTTTGCTTTTTTGAGACAGGGTCTCACTTTATAGTCCATGCTGGTCTTGAACTCACTGTTTAGCCCAGGCTGGCCTTGAACTCGAGGTGATCCTCCTGCTTCAGCCTTCTAAATGCTGGGATTACAGGCATGTACCAACATGCCCAATGGTAGCACTTTCATAAAATGAATAATAAATAAAAATTTATAGTTTGAAGGTATACCCTTAAATTATTTTTACTGACAGGAAACTGTATCTGGTGGCCAGGGGTGTGATTATAAATTAATTTCCTGTGTAGCTGGACATGGTGGTACACACCTATAATCTAAGCACTGTTTAAGGCTGAGGCAGGAGGATCACAGTTTGAGTCCAGCCTGGCCAACTTAACAAAACTGTTTCTTAAAATTTCAAAAAAGAAGGGGGAGCTGGGCTTGGTGGTACATGCCTGTAATCCCAGCAGTAGGGAGGCTGAGGCAGGAGGATTGCTGCAAGTTTGAGGCCAGCCTGGGCTACATAGTGAGTTCAGAGCCACCCTGAACTACAAAGCAAGACCTTGTCTCAAAAATAAGTAAATAAATAAATAAATAAGGGGAAAAGGGTGGAGCTGGAGATGTGTCTCAGTGCACAGGCCCTAGGTTTACAATATGACAAAAAAACGGAAACAGTAAACTTGTTAGCCAGTTTAAATGTTGCACCAGACTTTAATTCTAGAACCAGTCTCAAAATGATTTCTCAAGTAATAATACCACATCATACTTTACAAAGTTTCCTAGCACCTCATAAACAGTAGTATAATCACTGATTTTTGGATGTAACTGTTGCATGTGTAATTATGAAGCATTTTCTTGGTGTTAAAGTTTAGTGTGCTTCCATAAGGAGAAAGGAAAGTTGAGGTTTTGGCAAAGCAGAAAAACACTAGCTTTAAAAATGAAATCAGAGGGAAAAAAAATGAAATCAGAAAGCATTTCAGCTTCTGTGGTAATCAGCAATGATAACTAATGCAAACACAAATTGAAACGTTAAAGTACAATTTCTTGTCATCAAATTGGCAGAATCGTTAACATCTGCTGATTCTCCACGTCCAGCCCTGGTGAAGATGTGCCGTTGTAGAGATGTAGATTGATTCCATCCCTCTGGAGGATAATCCAGCAACATGTTTTCGGATAAAAGGGCTCATGCTCTATAAACGCAGCCATTCACAGCCTCTGGCTCTGCCCTAGCACAGGTAACACTGCTGTCCACAGGAAGCAGTCGGAGACAACCATCCACAGGGAGATGGTGAAAAAAGTTGTTGAACAATTGAAATATAATTCACATAGCATAAACTTCACCATTTGAAAGTGTACAGTGGGGTTTTTATAAGCAGTTTTTAGTATATTCACAGGGTTTTGCAGCTGTCACCTCTAGTTCCAGAACACTTTCATCATCCCCAAAATGAAACCGTATACCCAGTAACAGGCCCTCCCTGTTTTCCTCTCCTCGTATCTCCTGGAAACCACTAATCTGCTTTCTGTCTCTGTGAATTTGTCTATTCTGGATATTTCATATAAATGAAATCATAGAGTGTGTCTTTGTATATGTAACGGCTTTGTTGAGTTATAGTCCGAATAATACATGACCCACCTGTTTTAAAGGTACAGTTCAGTGGTTTTAATATATTCACGGAATTGTGCATCCATTACCACAGTTGATTTCAGGACATGTCATCACCCCAAAAAGGAACCACCACGGTCTTTAGCTGTCATCAGCAAACCTCTTTTCCCAAGCCTAGGAAACCTTTTCTACCTGTAAATTTGCCTGTTCTGGACATTTCATATAGAGGGACTGGTAAAATCTGTGATCTTTTTGTTTCTGGCTTCTCTCACTTAGGATATTTTCAAGATTAATCCATATTGTAGCATTCATCAATACTTCATCCCTTTTTATTGCTGAATATATGCCATCCATGATATGGATATGATGCATTTTGTTTATCCGTTCATTAGTTGGGTATTTGGGATTTTGCCTTCTTTTGGCTGCTATGAATAATGCTATTATGAACATCTGCACATAAGTTTGTTGTTTTGTTTTAAGGTGTTTTTGGTTTTTCTTTTTCTTTTCTGGTACCAGTGCACAGCTGAGCTACATCCCTGGCCCCCCCGCCCCCCTTTTTTTTTGAGACAGGGTCTCACTATGTAGTTCAGGCTGGCCTTGAACTCACTATGTAGCCCAGGTTGGCCTCAAGCTCATGGCAATCCTCCTGCCTCAGCCTCCTGAGTGCTGGGATTATAGGCATGCACCACCATGCCTGGCTACATATAAGTTTTTGTATAAACCTGTGTTTTCAGTTCTCCTGGTTAGAATTTCTGAGTCATTTGGTAATCACTTTTAACTTTTTGAGGAATTGTCAAACTACAGTATTTTAGATTCCTATTGGCCATATATGCAGGTACTAATTTCTCTATATCCTTGCCAACTCTTATGTGGGTCTGGGGTTTTTTTCCTCTATTTGTTTTGTTTTGTTCTGTAGTCCTGGGGATTGAACTCAAGGCCTTTGCACTTCAGCGGGCCTCAAACTTGATTCTCCTATATCAGCCTCCCAAAGCGTACACCACCATCCCCAGCTTCTTCTTTTTTTTTTTTTTTTGGTACTGGAGATTGAACTCAGGACCTTGCAGATGGCAGAACCACTGAGGTAAATTCCTGGCCCACAGCTTCCCTTTTTTAAAAGAATATTATTGTAGCCATCCTAGTGGTGTGAAATATATCTCATTGTGGTTTTGATTTATACTTCCCTAATGATTTATGATATTGAGCATCTTTTCCTGTGATTTTTAGCTATCTTTGTGTCTTTGTAGAAATAGGTATTTATATTATGATATTTTCATGTAAATCTGTTAAAAGGAATGAGACAGTTCTCTACATAATCACGATTAAACTTCTGGGATTTAACACTCAGTAAACTAACAAGTAGAAGAATGGTGTACAGTAGTACGGTGAGTTTTATATAAATAGACTCAAATCATTCACATACCTGCAAATACACACACACACACGCTGGTAGTGTGCAGATAAGTGTCTGGTTGTGAAAAGGTAGAGAAGGGAGCTAGAATAGTCTCCGGACACAGTAAGACTGGGGTGCAGAGAGTATGTGATCAGAAAGGACTTTTCTTACAAGATTTTACGTAGCATTCATAACTATTAGACCAATAAAACATTTTAAAACTCCTTAAAATAAAATATACAGTTTGAAAAAAATAAGAAAAAGGAGCTGTTGGGGAACTTCAGCAGGAGAGGGCTGGGAATCAGTGCTGCATGCCGCCTGGCAGGTGAGTGGAAAAACACCACCACCCAGCACACCTTCATTGACTCCCTTCAGAGCTTGGCTCTATTTTGTCTGGTCTTTTTCTTTTTTTCCCCCCAAAATACTTTTATTATTAATTTACTAATCTATAATAACTCAATTAGTGTAAAAATTATAAAGCTAAAATAGATTTATCTCCCCTGTTCACCTCACACACACACCACCACATA
The DNA here is from genome assembly GCF_000247695.1 of Heterocephalus glaber. Next base: position 5,623,562 of record NW_004624790.1, on the reverse strand, counting down.
TACACACATCAGTTAGTGTTATTGAAGTCCTTTTCCTGATAAACCTCTGGGATCCCAGATTGTCTCTCCCACCGGAAGAGACCTGCTGCTTCCAGGCTGAGCTCCCTGTGGGAGGGGCAGCTTCCTCTCTGAGCTTAGTGGCCGTGGCCTGGTGCGCAGGCCTCCTTGGTCACCCCACCCCACCCCAGCCCAGAGAGAGTGACTTCGTAAGCCTGGAGTTCTGCCTGGCATTTTTATTTATAAAAAGCTCCTATAGTGATTCTGATGGACCAGCAGGGATAAGAGTGATTTATCCAACAAGTAACCAAGCAGTCACGACTTACATCTGTGGTGCTTCGTGGAGAATTATTTTTGGTGAGTACTTTAGGAGAGAGTGATGAGCCTGTCAGCTTTATGGAAACATGCTGCACTCATATAATCTGCTTTCTTCCAGGAATTTCACAGAACTTTTACTTTGGATTATTTTCAGCATTTGGGTTTTATCTCCAACCCTAAATATTCAACATAGAGCTGCCATCTGAATCTGAGAAAGTGATCTTGGGTTTTTTTTTTTTTAGTGATAAGAATAAACAGTATAGGACAAACTTAGCTTTTAAGCTTTTGCCTTTTTTTTTCTCCTTTCCTTTCCTTTTTTGGAGATAGGGTCTCACTATATAGCCCAGGCTGGCCTCAGCCTTCTGGCAATCCTCCTGCTGCAGCCTCTTTCATGCTGAGATTATAGGTGTTTGCCACCATGCCTGCCTGCTTCTGTGGTTTTACACTGAAAATAGGTGTATATATGAAAAACAACAGGCTGCCACATCTTCAGGCCAGGCAGAGTATCTTGGATCTTGTTTTGTAAAGCCTTTTCTTCCCCCTAAATCTCTGTAAATTTCTTCATAGTGTGTCTGCCTGAGATGCAAGTGACAAACTTGTGTGACTTAAAAAACTTCACACTAATTCCCATTCTTATGTTTTTAGACAGAAACTTGCAGAATTCCATCAAAACCTTTTGGAGACACAATGGATAATGTTCAGTTTGTCTAGAATAATAAGCCTGAGTAATCTTTCTCACATCTTACATTTATGTTAAACTTTATATTTTCTCTTCCAGGTATTCTCATGGGAGCTGTTATAAAAATTATAGAGTTTAAAAAACTGGCAAATTGGAAGGTGGGTTTGTCCGACTGTTCATTTTATAACATAGTTTTTGGTGGTTGTTCATTTTAGTGACATTGATCCTTATACTGGCTTTCTTATCATTGCATTACTCACATTGTCCCTTTAATTTTTTTCCCCATTACAGGGGATTGAACCCAGGGCCTTCACACTGAGCTACATTCCCAGCCCTATTTTATTTTTTATTTTGAGACAGAGACTCACTATGTTGCTAAATTTCACAGGCTGGTTTCAAACTTGTGATCCTCCTGCCTCAGGCTTCCAGAGTGCTGGGATTATTTAAGTGTGTACCCAGCCTGTCCCATTACTTTTTAACATTCTGTTAAATGCTTAGATTCATTACCTTTACATGTAATAAATACCTTTACACAGTAATCTCATACTGTTTCAAATGAGTATGGCAGGTCTCAGTGTCATATTTTGTTGTTGGCTGCATTTTTACAATCCTGGACTAACTTTATGGGGGGCTCTAGTTAGCATTAAATGTTAAACAGTGTCTATTGCTCCAATTCCACTCTGACAGCTGAGGGTAATAAAATGCGTTCATCCAGCACTGTTGACCTTAGAGTACTTTCCATAACTTGAGCTTGTGTTGTCCTCATGACAGCCATTTGAGGTGGACTAACCAGGTTTATCGTTGCTTCATTTTTGCAGAGAAGAAAGAGCCAGAGAGCTTGGGACACGTCCAGTGTCGCTAAGTTGAGTCTTGTGTTCAGCACCTCCTCCCGGTGTAGTCAGTATTTTTTGCACCACGCCACACTATCCTCAGTTTGCCACTGGAGCTGCCCTCGGGTTCACGTGGTAGTTTTTAATGTGTGAGCATCGCCTTGTGGTCCCAGGGCTACTTGGACTCGAGCCTCCATACTGAGTGGAGAGAGATGAATGAGTGTGTTACAAAATTCACTTTGTGGAGGAAAATAAGGTTCATTTCAACATCACAATTGTGTGATTAAAACTTATCATATTGGAGCCCTTCCTACTTGGGTGGAGCTCCTGGGTGCTTAGATTAATTTACCTGTGAAATTATACTATAAAATTTGCAAAACAAGCCTTATTGTCTGACCTGAAACACAACTTGAAACTTACAAGTAATATTCAAGGAAGGAAAAGAACATTCAGGAAATATTTTATGGATCAAATGAATTCTCAAGAGAGTGTACTGAAGGCCTGATATATATAGATCGCTCCTCACTGCAGGGGGCAGGGGAGGGGCAAGAGGCCCCCAGAGCCCATTCTCTCTATCTTACTGCACCTTGGTTAAAGTTAACCACCCCGAGAGTGGCTCATGCTAGGGGAAGGTCACAAACCAGAAGCCCTCTCCCCACTCCTAGACTACTAACCCATTTTAAAATTTTGATTTAAAATCAATTGATCGGGCTGGGGATTTAACTCAGTGGTTTCACCGCGTGCTGCACAAGCGCAAGGACCCAGGCTCAATCCCCGGTATCAATCAGTCAATAAAATCAATTGATCAAGGTGGTGCATCCCTTAACTAAGGATGCTGTGGCAGTTAGGGACTAAAGACTAGGGGGCTGAAAACCACAGATTTGATCAGGTCTCAGTGACACATGCCTATAATCCCAGCACTAGAGAGGCTGAGACAGGAGGATTATCATGACTTGGAGGCCAGTCTGAACTACAAAGTGAGACCCTGTCTCAAAAAACAAAACGACAACAAGAAGTGGATTTGTCCCCTTACAGTCTGGAGGCCCGGAGTTGAAAGGTGTGGGAAGGGCCATAGAGAAGAATTCTTCATTGGCTCTTGTAGCTTCTCGTAGCCCTGGAGTTCCTAGCTTATGACAGCACAGCATTTTATAACCCTAGACTAACTTACTGGTGTATGGGGGGGGGGCTCTAGCATTAAACAATGTCTATTGCTCCAACTCCACTCTGACAGCTGAGGATAATAAAATGCGTCTGTCCCATCTCTAGCTCCCATCTCTGCCCCTGCCCTCATGTAGCCTTCTCCATGCCCCTGTGCCCTTTTCTGTTTCTTACAAGTCCACTTCCTTGGGTTTAGGGCCCCAGTCTGCTGCGCTCTCATCTCCGTCCCTGCCTTACCTGGATCCTGACCTCACCCTTTGAGGACCCTGTTTCCACCTTAGGGCACTGTGGGGAGAGACCTCCCAGAGGACAGGAGGGGTGTGCACCCCCCACTGCAGGTGGCTTCTCCTCCAGGGGTTTAGTTTCTGAATCTCCAGAAGGACCTGCCTGGTGGTCAGACTGCACAGACCTGAGAGGAGACCACCCCGTAAAGTGCAGCGTTCAGCCCACCCCTTTTCATATATGCCCAGTCTGAGTCATGAGCATGTTGTAATGCCGTTATTTTGAGACTTAATAGGGCATTTCAGAAGTCATCATTTGCTTCTATTTTGAGTCTTTTTTGAATGTTATTTTAGACTTTAGGGTAACAGCTGTACATTTGTAAGAATACATGTAGTCATTGTTTTGAATAGGGATTTTGACAAGAAATCAGACTCAAGTTTGCGATGGGGTGGGGGGGTTGCTGCCAGGGATGTAGCTCAGTAGTACAGCGCCTGCCTGGTAAGTGCAGGGCTCTGAGTTTGAATACTGGTACACAAAACAAAAAGATTGTGACAGGGGACATTCATAAGAAAGGAGGCCTAATTTTTTTTTTTTGAGACAGGGTCTTGCTCTATGGTTCAAGGTGGCCTTGAACTCATTGTGTAGCCCAGCTGGGCTTGAACTTGTGGCAGTCCTCCTGCCTCAGCCTCCAGAGTGTTGGGATTGCAGCTGTGCACCACCATGCCTGGCTAAAAGAAGCCTAATTTTATAATATAAAATAGCTTGTGTATTATATGTAGCCATTTTTGACTCAAGTATCTTGCCCTGATTCTACCAACAATTAAGGAGTTATATTAATATAGAACATAAAATTTGCATTATTTCATCCCCCCAGAGATGGCCATCATCTACAGCACTTTTCATAGTGGCATTTAAAGTCAAGTCAGAAAGCCTGGGAGGGGGCTTGCTCTGTAGCCACCTCCCGTGGCGTCCGGTGGGAACTGTGTCAATGCAGCCTGAGGCAGGAAGATGGCAGAGGTGCCCGTGATGGGCACAGAGCAGGCAGAGCTGTTGTGACCGTGTAGTGCACCCTGCTGGGCCTACCACTCCCTTTTTCCTGGAGGGTTCCAGTTTGTGGAATTGTTTTTGTATGTGTTGTATCTGAATTAAGGAGTAAAAAGCACACCCTTTATGCTTGGAAGTAATTCATTGTTACTGTTTCTTTTGCTGGTTACCCTTTAAAAAAATCTCTGGTTTCAACATCTTAGAATGCAGTTTAACTTCTGGCCTCTCTTTTTGCTTGGTTTTATTATCAGGTGGTCATTTACACATTCATTTCTACTCTGAATTATTTCAACTGATTGATTTCTTTGTAGCATGAACTCCATGTCTCTGAAAATACCCACTTTATATTTATAGGAAGAAGAAATGTTTCGTCCAAATATGTTTTTCCTCCTCTTGCTTCCACCTATTATCTTTGAGTCCGGATATTCTTTGCACAAGGTAAGACTTGGGCGTGTGTCAGTGCTTTGGGGCTGCATGGCTCTTCATGTCTGTAGGGCAAGTTTCCTAAGAGCTCAGGCGTTAATTTAATTAATTTCCGTTCCTTCCTGGGGGCACATGGTGGAAACAATGCAGGGCCCGACATCCGGAGAGGAACAGACAAGATCATTAGCTGCTCTGATGGCTTCAGGTGGTATGGCTTGTTGAGCCAGCACTTGCACAGAACGGTAATTTGCCAGGGAAGATGGCCAGTGTGATTTTACTTGGCACACAGATGACACACTGACTCCTCTTGTTGGACATGGACTCACACTTGTTAAGAGGACAGACTTTGTCCTGAGAGAACAAGAACATGTGCCCCAGGCCATTTGCTTCTTTCAGCTACCCCCTTGAGGCTCCTGTCGTCTCTCCTTAGGCGTTTCCTTCTTGTCTTCTCTCTGGGTGCCCTGTCCTGGGCTTTACCTCCCAGTTGATATTCATCACTGCCCCTCAGCCTCCATCTCTCCCCGTTCTCACTGACCCACCTTTGCCGTCATGTTCAGGTCCCGGGCCTGGTAACCTGTCCCATTGCTCCTCTGCCCATCTGCCTCCCAGCTCCCAGCCGGCAGCATCGCTGATGCTGTCCTCGAACTCCCATTGTGGGCCTTTCCTTTCACACCTGTTGATGTCTGTACTGGGGATTCTTTTTTCCCCTATGGTAATCTTCTTTAACTATCAATGGGTTTGAGTTTTTAAATAAATTGATTCAATTTAAAGTAATAACAGCAGGTATTTTGTGAATGTCATAAAAAATGGTGAGGGTTGGAAGAACCAAGGCTAGACCAACTCTTGCGTGGAGGAAAGCGCCTGAGAGGACTTTGGACCTCAGACTTGCAGGTCTGATCATGCGCTGCCCCCTGCAGGCTGCATGATAGGTAAAAATTAAAAACAAAACCTCAAAAAACTGCCCCAAACCCTGCTTCCGCATTGCTTTGAGATCTACGCTAGATAAAAGAATGGAAGCAAAGGATTGCTTATCACACTAAATAAATGGAGTGCTGCTTCTTCTTCTTCTTCTTACGGACAGCAGTGATGTTATTATCTAGTATTGGTAATAATATTACTGCAGGGAGTCATGGTGACAACCTATTCCTGGGCGTGGTGGTGCACTTGGGATTAGCTGTGCACCACCACGCCTGGCCTAATTGTTTTAGTTTTAGCTTTTTTTTTTTTTTTTTTTTTCGGTACCAGGGATCGAGCTCAGGACCTTGCGCTTGTGAGGCAGGTGGCGGCTCCACTGAGCTAAATCCCCAGCCTGGCCTAATTTTTTGAAAGGAAGATAAATTTGTTCAAAACTTGGAGGAAAATAGTATTTTTTTAAAAAAATATTTCTTTGAAGTTGGCTTTTCAGCAGAAAAATGTGATATTTGATGTGAAAGGGACTGGTAGGAGTTGGAAATCCCAATTCAGAGGCTTTTGACTACTCTTTCCCTTCCCCCAAAGAAGACAGGAAGTTGACTTTGAGCATTTAATTTTTTTTTTTTTTTTTTTTGGTACCAGGGATCGAACTTGGGTCCTTGCGCTTGCTAGGCAAGTGACGGAACCACTGAGCTAAATCCCCGGCCCTGAGCATTTAATTTTACTATTACTGTATTGGCTAATGTAAATTTGGACTTAGAATACACAGTTCAGTGAGATGATCATCAGTTGGTATATACTAAGTAGACAGCTACTGGTTTTTTAAATTATAAATGTTATGTGAAAAATAGGATGTTAGTTATGTTAGAGAAACATAAATTTACTCTAGGTAGCAGAAGTTCTTTTAGCAGAGTAACTTGAATATGGATAAATTTTCTGTATCTAGATTAATATTAACCAACTACATAAATCATATCAGAATTAGAGCCCTGTAAATAGATCAAGACCAGTTAGTCTAATCTTTTCTTTTTCTTCAGACAGGGTTTGGCTATGTAGTTCAGCCTGGCCTTGAACTCACAGTGATCCTCCTTAGCCTCCCAGTGCTGGGACTACAGGGGTGGGCCACTAGGCCTGGCCTAATCTATTTTTAAATTAAAAGAAGAAAGTAGCTGTTTGTAAAGAAAAGCTCATAGATGAAAACCCTTTGTAGAAACAAAGCAAAACAGTGATTTTAAAATTCTTTGTGTGCTAGAGATTGATATGCTAAACACAGGAATCAAGTGTGAGATTATCAGATGATGGGCAGCCAAATCAAAACTGCAAAGCCACTTCCTGCAGAGGAGGTTTAGTGGGTTGTCAGTGTGGAGCTGAGGACTCTCTTGAATTGAGCTTGGATGAAGCAGTTCTCAGTGTACGTGGCTTGATGGTTCTGGGCAAAAGATGGGATTCTTGTCCACACCAGCCATCAGGGGTTGTCAGAATCCCTTGGTGGTTCTCAGTAGAGTGCAGGATTCTTGTTGTGGGGTTTTTTTGTTTGTTTTTTTGGTACTGGGGATCATCAAACTCGGGTCCTTGCCCTTGTGGAGCAGGCGGCAGAACCACTGAGCTAAATCCCCAGCCCGAGTGCAGGATTCTAACAGCTGCATTTCCTTAATCTTATGGGGTTTTTTTTTTGAAGCAGTACTAAGGAATAAACTGAGGGCCTTCATACTGAGTTATATCCCCAGCCCTTTTAAAAAATTAATTAATTAATTAATTAATTTGGGTACCAGGGATCGAATTCAGGGCCGCAAGCTTGCCAGGCAGGTATTGTGCCACTGAGCTAAATCCCCAGTCTCAGCCTGTTTTTGAGACAGGTTCTGCTTAAGTCACTAAGTTGCCCAAACTGGGTTTGAATTTGGGACCCTCCTGCCTTAGCCTCCCAGAGTGTTAGGATTATATGCCCAGCTAATCCTGTAGAAGGAAGTTTGGAAGATGTTACTATGCTATTTGGACTTGGAATATTTTCTCTTAAATATTGTGAAGGATAGATGGACACACATTTTATCTGTCAAATTTGGTGATGAGCCAGGCATCGTGGCCCACACCTGTAATCCTAGTGCTCGGGAGGGCAAGGCAGGAGGATCACCGTGAATTCTAGGCCAGTTTGGGCTACATAATGAATTCAAGACCAGCCTGAACTATGCAGCAAGAACCTGTGTCAAAAAAAAAATTGATGATGATACTAATAGAGTGAGATGCAATGTTTAAAAGACATGGATGGGACCGTGGGTTTGGCTCAGTGGTTCTGCCACCTGCCTCGCAAGCACAAGGTCCCAAGTTCAATCTCTGGTACCAAAAAAAGGAGACATGGATGGCAAAAAAAGTTTCTGATGGTATAACCTGTTATCTTGATATTCTTTATAATCAGCTTTTCTTAATTAAATGAAAAACTGTAATTGTATAGATTTTAGGCCTTGATCAGATTTGAAACCCAATCGATTCCTTCTGTACCTGTGTACCAGGCATTTTCCACCTGACAGGCAATGTGTCAGTGACTATGTTGTATAAAAGCTGATTTCATTGCCCCATTGAGCCTGCAGCCTTATGAGAAAGACAGATGTGAGTCAGGCCGGTGCTGTAGTTCAGTGGTGCTGTGCCTGCCTGGCAGGCACAAGGTCCCGAGTTCGATCCCTGGTACCAAAAAAAAACCCCCAAGAAACAAAAAAAACTTACAAGACAGATGTTAGTCAGATAGTTACATAGGTAACTGAGCCATATCTGGTGCCACTGGGAGCAGGCCACCAGGAGAGAATGGGACCCCAGCTGGGTGCCAGCTAAGGGACAAGGGATGGCTTCCCTCAGGAAGCATGGAAGTGTCTTGGGGTCACAGCATGCTGAAAGTTCTCCTCGAAAAGAGGAAAAATGATAATGCTTCCAGAACACAATGAACAAAGGCCAGCATGCTGCCAAAACAGCACAGAGGCCTTCCAGGGTTCGAGCCATGCAGGTTCACGTTTAGCTGCATTTCAAGTGGAAGTGGGGGTTGGAGTGAAGGCAGCATCTTCAGATTTATCTTTTGCAAGAATCATTCTGGTAGCATTGGAGAGTGGCAGAGAAGGGCCAGGAGTGTGTCGGGATTTGTGAGACACCGTTGCAGTGGTCTGGTGAGAGCTGATGTGGGGGCAGGGGCAGGGAGATGTGCCTGACTCTGGGACCCTGCAGGAGGTGTGGGGTGGAGGAAGCCTTAGGTTCCTAGCTTGCCATGCAGGCAGGCCATGGTGCGCTTGCTGAGAGTCAGGCCAGCTAGGAGGGCCAGGTGCTGGTCACTACTCCACTGGCAGGCTGGCGTCTGATCATGTCTCTGTCTGCTCTTTTAAACAGGGTAACTTCTTTCAGAATATTGGTTCTATCACGTTGTTTGCCGTGTTTGGTACTGCAATCTCCGCTTTTGTAGTAGGTGGTGGAATTTATTTTCTGGGCCAGGTAAGAAAAACATCTTTGAAAGACTTTGATGATCTCACATTCTGAGAGCTGTTGCAGGGAGTGGGGTGGCCTCCTGGGCCTGAGTTTGCAGTTTCCCAGTGCCTTCCTGGGAGGGGTCCCCAATGCAGGAAGCACAGCAGAAGCATGTGAGGGTGTTCCTCAGCCCCCCATGTGGTGTCTGGAATTGAGTGAATCTTTTCCATAATCCCCCAAAGCATTCAATTTTATATCCAGATCAATGCTGCCCTAAATTGAAATGCCTAAAAATACACCAGATTATATACTATCATGGTTTTCAGATGGAATCAGGGTTAAATGTTGTTTTTAAATAAAAATTTGCATTTTGAATCAAAGATGATTTTGAGTCTGTTCACTCAACTCTAAGCCCTCCACCTATAGAATTATATACTCTGGATTTTCCACCATTACCAACCACTTTGCAGTGGCATGTATTGGTTGAGTGCTCAGCACTTTGAGCTTCAGATTAAATTCAAATTAATCTAGGTCAGATGCACCTAGGAAGCAGTACTTGCAGATCTGTGCCATGCATGTCCATGCATGTGCCACTTCCTAGTTTTGCAATTTGCCACCCCCAGTGCTGAAAGCTAGAGGTTCAGGCACCTGAGTGGCCAGCAGATTGCTCTTAGTGTGGGCCGTTTTCTTTTCCTGATAGCTGAAGCCCATTCTGTCTGAGTTTCACTTTTATTGCTGCCTTGATGGCACCGGAACAAATCTGTTTCTACAAAATTTTCTTCGTTGCTCAGCTTCTCATATCAGAGGAATAACCTTTAGAGAAGAAAACTGCAGTTAATTGGGGTTGGAAAGTGTTCCCTACTTTTGTTGTACGATGATTGAATGCATGCTTAAACCAGAGCTTAGGCGTTTTATTTTTAAAGTGATTTGGGGACTGAAGGTTAATGTCCTTATTGGTAGTAACGCACTGATGGACATTTTAATCTTCTTGACTGCTCTCCAGGGGTTTTTTTGTGTCTCTGTGTTTGTGTGTTTTATTTTACAGGCTGATGTAATCTCTAAACTCAACATGACAGACAGGTAAATCCTTTACACTGCAACACCCATGCATCTGCTGTACAGGCTGGGGAAATTTCTTCATATTGCTTCCTGGGTGTGGTACTTCTTTGTTTACTCCCCCTCCCCCTTGCCAATGATTTCCGGTGTAGTATCTGTTCTGAATTAATTTTTATCTCTAAAATGAATCAAAATTATTTTGAGGGCTTTTGAAGACTCCTCGTCTAAGCATTGCTGATTGAAATGATTTAATTTAAGCTTTAGAGAGAATAGCTCTGTCCAATTAACTGGCCCACCCATATACACATATACAGTGCATCACTGTCCTTTTATTATTATTAAGAATTACCCTTGGGGCAGGGATTTAGCTCAGTGGTTTCGACACCTGCTGCGCAAGCGTAAGGACCCAAGTTTGATCCCTGGTACCAAAAAAAAATTTTTATCCTGGCCATAGTGGTGCACACCTGTACTCCCAGAACTTGGGAGGCTGAGGCAGGAGGATCATCTCAAGTTCGAGGCCAACCTGGGCTACACAGTGAGTTCAAGTGTCTGAATTACAGAGTGAGACCCTGTCTCAAATAAAAAAGAAAAAAGAAAGAAAAAGAAATATGTTTCTGATAACAAAGTCCCATTGCATTCCCACCCCCTTCCCTCAGCCCTGCCCGAGAACTTGAGTTTGGAACTCTTGTAAGAAAAAGTTTTTATATATAAACAAATAGCCAAGATCTCATTCCTGTTCCACGGGAACTGGAAATAAAGCAGAATTGATGCTCTGTGTTTCATAGGTATTTTGCAAGTGAAAGGAAATGCCCGAACCCCACTGATATAAAGGAAGGTGTCACAGCACTCAGACCTTCACCCTCTTTGGGGTGGAGCACCGGGCCAGAGACATAGGTGGTACTGCACACGTATTTGTGAGGTTGAATTTAAGCAGTGGTTGGGGTGTTGGGGTGGAGGGAGTGAAGACTCCTATGGATGAGCTGGATGAGGGCCGGGCCTTGGGCAGGCGCTCCGTGCTGATAGAAACAGACTGTCCCAGCTCACACATCCACGCCATGCAGAGCGTAGAGCCCCTCACAGAGGGAACCTGCCAGGAGTGGTGGAGGTAGGATAGTGGCCCCAGGAGAGCACAGCTGCCCAAAGGGAACAGCGCTCCTCAGCCCTTCCTCATGATAGACATGTGACAGTATGCATAGACAGCCTACAGTTGATTGTTTTTTAAAGATTGTGGTGTGTGTGTGTGTGTGTGTGTGTGTGTGATTCTGAGAATGGGACCCAGGGCCTTGTGCAAACACTCCATCACTGAGCCACACCCCCGTCTTGTTTAAACAAAAGATTTTTTTTAAGAGGCCAGGTTTCTGGATGTTGCCAGGGAATCTATTCCCGTTTTCAAATGTCAATGACTTAGGTCACTGCTCAGAAACACCACACAGGCTGATGATGAGGCACACAGAGCACCTGTTGCAGCCTCTGCATTGTGGAAAACACAAAAATGACCTTGTGGCAGTTTTGATTTTAGTGATACTTCTGCTGGAGACAGATTTCATCCTAAACACCTGGATTATTTCACCAGTGCAGTCTGTATCCTTCTCATTTTGTTGATGTTGTTAATTTTTGAAGTGACAATAAAGTATGTTTTAAATTTGCGTTTTTCACTTCAAGCTTTGGTCGCAGAGGCCTGACCTGGAAGCACTTCTTCCCAGGCCAGGGGACCCTGAGACACAGGCTTCTGGGAGACTGGGGCTTCCTGTTTCAGGCTTTGCCAGTTTACTCTCACAGTCCCTCTACCTGGTTTAGATGCCCAGCCAGGGCTGAATGTGTTGTATGATTTACACAAAGCATTTTCCCCAGCTTTTATTATGGAAAGTTTAGAAGACAGAAAAGTAAGGCTGAACAGGGAGCACCCACCCAGCCACCTCCTGAACATCACCGTCACCATTTGCAGTGTTCGCTTTGGTGCCTGCTTTCCCTCTGTCCGTTCCTCAGTTTTCTTGTGGCTCCCACAGTGACACTGATACAGTACATCAGCCAGGCCGCTTGCAGTGCAGCTCAGACCTGACACAGACGAGCTTAAGTGCAGAAAGGAAATTTGTTGGCTTGTAGGACTGGAGTGTCCCCAGGGTGATGGCTTCTGGCATGACACTCTCCAAGCGCCCACAATATTGGGAATCTCCTCTTAGTGGTCTCAGTGCAGTCTCCCTGACTGGCCTCCTCCTCACACATGGTCACCCTATGGCAGAGCTGCTGGCCCAGGCTCACAGCCTCCCCTCAGCCTCCCCTCAGCCTCCCCTCAGCCTCCCCTCCAGAGGGCCAGCCTCTTCCTGCTGACCTGGTAAAGTGCTGGTGATGCCCTTAGTGCCCAAGCTTGGGCCCCAGCCCTGCACCCAGAGCCCCACATGACTGCAAGGTCAGAGAGTAAAAGGTGTGGCTCCCCAAAGGAAGATGGGGTGCTCTTACCAAGACCAAGGGGGTGTGGGTGCTGAGCATGGAGAACCGTGGCTCTCCACCCTGCTGCGTGCACTCTCCTGTGAATGGAGGGAAAGGCCAGCTAAGCCATACTCAGTCAGCTCAACACGCCCACCATGGCTTTGGCTCCTTCCGGCTGTTGGCTGTCCTCCTTCCTCACCCTCATGTGTTGCTGTGAGAGATGGGGTGGAGAGTGAAGAAGAGGACAAGTTGCGTCTACGTTGCAGTGAGGCCCTAGACCAGCGGCCCTGTTGGAAGGAGCTGCCTCTCCTGTGTGTCTCTCCTTCCTCTCCACCCTCCCTCTTCCCGTCCAAAAGTATCTGTGGGCTGTGCTCAGCACTGGTCCTGGGACACCAGTGATGAGGCCACATGCATGTGGTCGTCACCCCTGTGAGGACGGCGAGGTATGGGGACGAGGTCTGAGCAGAGGCCACTGTGTGTTTCTGGCCCTCATCTGGGATCCAGAGGCCCTCCTGGGTGGGTTTTCACTCGTCACACTCACAGGCAGCTGTCATGGAACTCTCAAGCTCAAGGGAGCAGTTTATGAAGGGACATGTAATCAGCGAGGCAGCCGGGCGTTTCCTCTCATCAGCACCCTCTGCCAAGGCTGCTCGGTGCCCCATGCCCAGTGTCACTCTGCGCTTGCAGACTGCACACTTGCTTATGGCCTGTGGATGGTGACTGATGTAGCATTGCACCCTCGGGCTGTGTATTTTGTTCCACATCAAGAAAGGGGCATTGTCCCTCACCCAGCAACGGGCCGTCACAGCAGGTGAGGACTAGAAGGCCTGCGGGTGCACTAGGGGGAGTCGACAAGCACCAGAAAAGAAATTATCCAGACTTCCTGTGGCCCGTGAGGTATCATGGGGGACCTAGGCCTGCCTCCCTCACGGGCCTCCGTGGTCTCCTGCCACTCCACCACCACCACCACCAGCACCAGTGCACCTTCACTTTGTTTCATAGGCAGCCAAGCTTGCTCCCAGATTCAGGGGCACTTGTTCTTACCTCTGTCCCCAGATATCTTTTTTTTTTTTTTTGTCCCCAGATATCTTGACCACTGTTTTTTGTCATGGAGCTCTTTGTTCAGATAATTCATCTCTTCAGAGGCCTTCCCTGACCTCTCATCAAATGGGCTCCCACACATCTCCCTCTGCTGGGACATTCTTTTACATGTCGCCCTGTTTACTTCCTGGGCCACACTTGCTGTTTTCTAAATTTGGCTTTCTTTCTGTGTTGCTGCACCCACCTTAGTGACTAACTGGCCCCGAGTGTTTGAGCTTGCTCTGCACCATTCTGCCTCTTGCCCGTCAGTCCTCTGTCAGCAGCAGTGCTGGCTTGGTGCCCGCAGTATGGAAGGCTGGGGCCCTGGAAGAGGTTAGGACAGGGCCTGGGGTGCAGTGAGGGCCACAGAAGTGTCTGCTGTTGAGATGAAGCAGAGGAGGCAGTTGGTGAATATTTGTTGGAGGTGACACCATTGTGCTGGGTACCGCCTGTGAGACCTAAAGGCCTGGGTGGGAGCCACCATGGGGTCTGTCGCCCAGACTGTGCATCTGGAGTTGGGGTGGCTGTTGCCACTTTCTCAGATGTTGCAAGTCAGAGTAGAAGTGGGGGCTGGTCCTGATGGCACTCAGCCTGGCGGTGGGAGGCAGAACACGTCAGACCCAGCAGCTCATGGGCTGAGTGCTGAACATGGAGAACCATGGTTACTCTGACCAGCAGGGCTGGGCAGTGTGCTGTGTATTTGAGCAGAAGCCTCCTGCTTATCCACTTACCTTGGGAAGGATAAGTGTCAGTGCTGGCAGGTGGAAACCGGCCACTCCTAACCCTTCAGGTTGGCCTCTTCTGTCCATCAGCAGCTACCTGGGAAAAAATGCCTGTCTTCTGCAGCCTGTGCCCTTGTGTTGTGTGACTCATGGTTGCAGGCTGATGCTTTGCTGTGTGGACCAAGTGATACGCCCTACAGGACCTGCCCTTCCTTCTCTCTTCTTCTTCCAGTTTCGCCTTTGGCTCCCTAATATCTGCTGTTGACCCAGTGGCCACTATCGCTATTTTCAATGCGCTGCACGTGGACCCTGTGCTCAACATGCTGGTCTTTGGAGAAAGTATTCTCAACGATGCAGTCTCCATTGTCCTGACCAAGTAAGTGGGGGGCGTGACAGAACAGAAGGGCCCTGTAACAAAAGGTCAGATGTTCCACGAAGCACAGCTTCCTGTACAGCGGCTTGTCCCCTGGGTGATTGGCTCACCTGCTATCTTTCCAACAGCCCTGACAAGCCATCATGAGCCACAGGGATGTCAGATGTCAGGGTCCTGGGTGATTAGGAGACCAGAGCCCACCTCCTCTGACCTGCCACTCAGTGTGGCTTCTGAGCCCATCTTCTCATCAGCATCAGCATCACTGAGAGACCTTAATAGATGTGGTATTCGCAGGCCTCGCCCTCAGAGCCTCTCATTCAGTCAGCCTGGGTGAGTCCAAGATCT
>NW_004624790.1:5543521-5608438 GCF_000247695.1 Heterocephalus glaber | reverse complement strand
CAGTCTTAGTGCATTCCCCAGGTGGTGATAAGCAGCCGGCCTAGCAATCAGCATTGGACAGCATTGTTGGAGACAAAAGCAAGAAACGTGGGGCTGGGCCGGGGATTTAACTTAGTGGTTCCACCGTCTGCCTCAGAGTGCAAAGACCCAAGTTGGATCCCTGGTACCAAAAAAAAAAAGAAAAGAAAAGAAACATAGGGCTGGGGATGTAGCTCAGTGCTAAAGTGCTTGCCGTGCATGTGCAAGGCCCTAGGTTCCATCCACAGAGCAAACAGAAAGCCAACCGACAGAGGCCCTACTCCCACTCCCTAGTTGTTGCACGGAGTCTTCACCTTCACAGCTGTACAATAGGAGTCCTGGCAGAAGATGCTATTGTGTAAAAGCTGTTTTGGAAATGGCAGATCTTTTTCAGATGTTCACTGGTATTACTGCTTTATCTGATGGGATCTAAGAAATTAAAGCCAAATTCTAAAATGTCAGAAATCTTATGTTGGAATAAAATGATGTTCTGTAGTGGGAAGAGGCCATGGTTTTTTGGTGTTTTGTTTTGTTTTGTTTTGTTTGAGACAGGGTCTTGCTGTGTAGTTCAGGCTGGCCTTGAACTCAGCAATCCTCCTGCCTCAGCCTCCCAAGTACTGGGTTTACAGGCATGTGCCACCACACCCAGAAAGCCCAGGGGTTTTTGCTTGTTTTTGTTGGTACTGAGGCACAAAGATGGGGTCTTACACATGCTAGGGAAATGCTTTCCCACTGAGCTGCTTCCCCAGCCCAAGCCTGGGTTTTGCAGTCGGGCTACCCAGGATTCAGGTGCTACTGATGCCATCTGGCCATGTTGTTCTAGATCAGCCCCTGTGCCTCTGGGAGCTCTTGGTTCCTCAGCTCTGAAGCGAGGGTAAGAAAGCCTCAGCCTAGGCTTGGGCTGAAGAATTCATGGATAAAGATGACACTATTTGAAAGACACCTGGCACAGTTCCTATGAAACCCTACCCTCCAGCCCCACCTCCAGTAATTTTTACCATTTTGGCCAGGTTTTGCCCTACATTTGCAGGCAGAGCTTACCAAGTCTTGCTTAATTGCAAGAAGTACTCACTAGTCTTTTAAAAAGAAGCTGAATTTTAGAGTGTTTTTGTTATTCTAAAGCTGTGTGTTGTTCACACAAAATTCAGAAGACCACAAACAAAAAAGAAAAAAACAGGCACATTAATCTTTACTACCTGGAGATAATTATGATTAACAGCTTGATGTAAGTGTATGTATATTTTATTTAAATGGGCT
Organism: Heterocephalus glaber; assembly: GCF_000247695.1. The sequence continues at coordinate 5,607,163 of NW_004624790.1, read as the reverse complement.
TATATCTCAAATAATACATTATAATTTTCCCATTGAACAATGTTGATAAAATAATCTTCAGCTGGACTTGGTGGCACACACCTGTTACCCCAGTACTTGGGAGGCTGTAGCAGAAGGATTCTAAGGCTAGTCAGGGTCACATACAGAGCTTGAAGCCATCCTGAGCTACATAGCGAGAGCCTGGCTCAAAAAACGAAACAAAATAATAATAACCTTCTATAACGTTATCTTACTGGGTACAGAGTGTTGCTTCCTTTAGATTACTATGAGTGATATATTCAGCCAAGTCCCTCTCACTGGCTTTTCCACATTTGTCTTGGCAGAAATTTCTATAGCTTTGTTAAGAAATTACCATACATCGTGCTCCAAGACCTTTAAAAAATCTGATGGCAATATTTTTTCTTATCTACGATCTGTTCTGAAAGCTGCTTAGTTCTCTGGTTTTTACTTTTATCTCCTCTTCTGGTAGATGTAGTGAACATTTGTGATAAGGAATTTTGCCCAACTTGGAGGTGGCATCATGAGTTATTTTTATACATTAGGAGCTAAACTCTAATGTATAAAAATAACTCATGATGCCACCTCCAAGTTGGGCAAAATTCCTTGTCTCTGATTTATTTAAAGAAAAAACTGTCAGGGCTGGGGCCTTTTCTGAACTTTTCCAGATCTTGCTGTTGCAAAAAGGCCAAAGAATAGGAAATATTTTGAAAAAGTGGGAAACGATGGCATCGTTGTGTGGAGACAAAGGTTCTCACTGGAAAGGGGCTCTTGAAGGCCAGGGTCACCTGCGCTGACTATTCCTGCAGCTGGCTTTGTGGACAGCCTGTGCCTGGCTTTTCCACCGCTGTCTCCTCCCTTGTCACAGCCCCGAGGAGGCACAGACCGGTTCAGAGGTTGCCTCCCTCACTGGCTGCAGTGTGCGAGCAGCTGCTCACCTGCCTCTGTCTTTGATGGGCCCCTCCATGAGAGTGGCTGCTCAGAGACCAGGTGGACTCAGGAACTTCGTCCATGGTAGGTGAAAGCTGATTGTAGAGTGTAAACAAGAGGCAGTTGTGGCGGTGCAGGACTCCAGGAAGGCATTCAGTTCAGCGGGCTGTGCACTGGGCCTGGCAGACCAGAGGATACTTTGAGGCAGAAGCAGGGGGAAGGGGTGCAGCAGACATAGCCTCTTCTCTGAACTACCAGAAATCCAGTTGCTGGGAGCTGTTGTCCTTGGTCCTTGGCTAGGAGGTGGACTCACATCTTACAGTAAAGAGGAATCTAGTTTAGAAAGTAATCTGACACTTTCATCTTTGCAACTCAGAGAACAAACGATGCATTTTAGGTGCTGTTACCTTCCTTAGTACCAGAAAGCACAGTATTGTCTATTTCCTTATTAACTTTAAATTCTTTTGAGCTGTGATCTGTTACAATGACAATTTATTCCCATATGGACTGCAGTAGAGGAAACCTTACATTTTTTCCACCTACCGCTTAAGAGTGAGGAATGGGTCCTGATGTAGCATTGTCCTGTGGGCCTTAAGGCAGGAGATGCATAACTGTAAGAAGTAACATGTGGAGGGCCAGGGATTTAGCTCAGTGGTTCTGCCACCTGCCTCACAAGCGCAAGGACCCGAGTTTGATCCCCGGTACCAAAAACAAACCAAAAAGAAGTAACATGTGGAAAAGAAAAAATAACAAAACAGGCCAGGGATTTAGCTCAGTGGTGCCTCCACCTGCCTCGCAAGCGCAACTACCTGAGTTCGATCCCTGTACCATAAAAAAAAAAACAACAGAAAAGAAACAAGATTGCCAGGTTGGGAGGAGCCCAAATTTTCTTTCATGATCTGGAGTTCAGAACCTATAGGCCAGCCCTGGATCTGCTGTTAGGCTGAGTTACAGTCTCTCTGGGCTTTAGCTCCCTCAGTATAAAAAGGAAGCTGCAGGGGCCAGGTATTTAGCTCAGTGGTACCGTGCCTGCCTTGAAAGCACAAGGTCCTGAGTTCGATCCCTGGTAACAAAAACAAAGGAAGCTGCAAAAGCAGCCTGAGTTCAGCTGGTAGTGGTAAGGGGTAGGGGCTACACACGACATGCATCTGCTCCGCAGTTCCCTGTGGTGACCTGTAGGTGACAGTGGCCTTCCAGAGCACTTCAAGGAGAGCCTTGTGACCCCCCACGGTCCCCAGGATGAGCTCTTAACCTGTGATCTGCAGAGAAAGAAAGGGGAAGGGGAAGATGCTGTGTTCAGGAGAGTCTAGAAACTTGTGTGAAGAGAGGCAGATTTCTTTTTCGTAAGACTTCTCAGAACCTATATTATGTTATTCTGAGCTATGCATCTCCGTAAAAGACTTCCTCGGGTCTTTGCCCAAGCTCCCCTTTTGTCAGAGATTATTCTGCTTGAAAATGAAATGAGGAGAACTGAGTGCAGTTCCACACACCTATAATCTCAGCACTCAGAAGACTGAGGCAGGAGCATCACCATGATTTGATGCCAGCCTGGGCTACAGAGTTAATTCAGCGCCAACCTCGACTGCATAATGAGCTCCTGTCTCATAAAAGAAACAACAAAAATGGTAACAATTCTTGGTTTTATTTACTGCTTCAGTAGAAACACATTGAGTGCCTGAAGCATGCTGCACTGTGCTGTCAGCCCCAGACAGAAGGACAGAGGCTTGGTCCTCGTGGAATGATTTGCTGTAGTTTTCACATGCAGTGGAGAAGGCAGGCCTGTGAGGACCTGGAAATGGGCTGCTTTTGTGAGACAGGACAGGTGTCTCCGGGAGTGTCACTGACCCTTGCTCTGAATCAAAAGATGGATAGGAGAGTTAGCTGGGGCCAGGGATGACCCAAAGGGAGGTGCCAGGACCACGGCCCCACCCTGAGTGGGGAGTCAGAGAGGTGAGGGATCCAGTTCATGCTAAGACTGGGCTTCCTCCCAGAGCCATAGAAAACTGCTGTGGAGTGTGGAGCAGGCCGGTAACAGCCCAGGTGTGACTTTAAAGGGGTCACTCGGGCTGCTAAGTGCAGATCCTGTGTGACAGCAAGACAGGGGTGACCATAGCAAGGTCAGCAGCCCCTGCCTGGCATGGGGGATCGTGGGAGAGGGAGAGACGTGGACACAGTTGAGAGTTGAGGACTGGTGGGGGTGATGCACAAACCGGAGAGGACAGAGTTGAGAATCCGGAGGACTGAGTAGGAGGAGGATGTTTATGGCAGCTTCGTGTGGATGCCGTGATGCTTCTCTCTGGGGATAAAACAGGCAATTATATTTAATGGCTTCTGACATTTTATTTTGTTCAATTACAGTGAAAGGAAAGTTCCTTCAGTTCTTCCTCCTTAATACCCAACTCCTTCCTCTTAGCCAAAAACCCCTGATGCTGCTTCCCCTGGACTTGTAGCCAGGGCTTCAGCCTCAGGTTTTACTGTAGGCTCCCCCTACTGAAACCACTTCCCATTGGCTCCCGGCCTTCAGGGTGAAGCACCAGCACCAGCCTTGGGCCTCCCACTGTCGCTCCATCCCGCTCCCTGTGTTTCAGCCACACTAACCGTGTGTGCACACAAATGTTTCATGACATGGGCGTCTGTCTTGGGCTCCCTGTCTCCCTGCTTTTGCATATGCACCTCCCCCAGGGAGGGGTGTCTTCCCTCATTTCTTTGAAACCTGGTGAACTCTTCCCCCAGATTGGCATGGGCTCTCATCTTGCTTTTCTCCCTCACTAGTCTTAGGGGAGCTCTTTCAGGGCACAGACTTTGCTCTTATCTCTGAGCCCCAGGAAACTAACATCGTACCTGGGACAAAGTAAGTGAGCAAATATATGTTTGACTGACTGAATGATGGAATGAACAAAAGAGTGAATAAAAAAGAAATAAGGGCCGGGGATTTAGCTCAGTGGTTCCACCACCTGCCTTGCAAGTGCAAGGTCCCAAGTTCAATCCCAGTACCAAAAAACAAACAAACAAACAAAAAACCCCAAGAAATAAGCTTTTCATAAATTAATGCCTGAGAATTTTGTCTATAACATTTTAATTTCTTTCTGTATTCTGTTTCCTAGCACAGCTGAAGGTTTAACAAGAAAAAATATGTCGGATGTCAGTGGGTGGCAAACATTTTTACAAGCCCTTGGCTACTTCCTCAAAATGTTCTTTGGCTCCTCAGCACTTGGCACTCTGACTGGCTTAATTTCTGCATTAATATCCTTTTAATGTGATGAACACGTGGTGCGGAGGAGATTCCTCTTGATTACATCCTTCTCCAGCTATTTTCTCCTGTTCCTTGGGGGGCCAATTTTAATCTAAGGTTTTGTTTAAAGGAAGATTTTTATGCCAAGTTCTGGTTTGAGAAACACCCTAGTTTAAACTCAAGGATTTTTAAATTGAGCATACGAAGGGCTGGGGATTTAGTTCAGTGGTTCCGCCATCTGCCTCGAAAGCTCAAGGACCCGAGTTTGATCGCCGGTACCAAAAGTAAATAAATAGACCATAAGAAATATATCGTGTCACTTTTCAAAGTTGAAAAGCACATAAACTGCTGGATATGAGGTGTGACTTGGGGGACTTCTTAGTTACCAGAGGGCAGTCACCATACTCACATGCATTCCTTTTCTGCTGTCTCTGTTTACACATTCAGAAAACTGGAAATTAATTTTCTTTCAAAATGAAATTTTAAAAAGTCTTTACCTTACTGAACATGATTATCTGGAAGGATTGGAAAAGGGGCTTTCCAGAGTGAGCTCCATCGAAGTTATTTGCAGGTTTTGTTGCTTAACCCATGAGCTTTTTGAGCCAAAGAAGGAAGGGCTTGTTAAGGCAATGACACCTTTACTGCTGTTGAAAATTCATCCTGTTTAAAATAGGGCCAGGCACCAGACCACTTCAGTACACGCCTGGGCTGTGTCCCCGGGACACAGCAGTTTGTCTCACAGATGGCCGGAAAAGGCTTTGCTGGCTACAGGCGTGTTTTTCTGCCATTCTGTTGAGTTTTTGCATCAGCTCCTTTGTCCAGAAGTTAAAAGCTCTGTGGAGTTGGCTGACAGCTTCTCATATTGTACCAATAAACAGAACAAAAATGAAGAGGAAACTTTTTCCAGTTCAGTATTTTCCTCCATATTTATCTCTTTCAGAAAGCCTGTATTGTCATGAAGCCAAGTAAATGGGGACTCTGAGCTCCAGAACAGGCTTTGTGAGCACTATCTGAGTATACACAGGCTGCTTCCACAGGGCCCTGAGTGTGTAAATGGCCAGTAACAGGGGCAGCGGTCTTTCAGCAGGACATTGGATCCCCGCAAGGCAAGGTGGCGGCTGCCCCTGGGTGATCTCTTCTGGTGTCCTGCAAGGTAGTGGGAGGGGACCTAGCAGTGCAGGCCATTCCCAGCGTGTCTGCAGCCCTGGCATGGCCAGCACACCCCTGCCCTCTTTGCTGGCTTTTGTTTCTCCTTCGGTACTGGCCATGGAACCCTGGGCCTTGCAAGTGCTAGGCAAGTGTTGTAGCACTGAGCTCATCCTCAGCCCATAGGACTTGACTTAGGCTGATTTTCATCCCCCCCCCCACCATTTGTCTCAGGAATTCCTTAGTATTTTGTCAGATTCCTTTTATATATATATATGTCTCTTTACAAAGGAAAAATTCTATAATAATAAATTTTCAGTTGTAACTTTGAAATATTCAAAGTGTGTTGTATTTGTTTATGTATTTGGAAGCAGCACTTTGGTGACATCTTTGCATCTCCCCCTCAAGTGGCCCGGAGCATTTTTCCTTGACAGTTACCATTTACGTGTTAAAGCACATTGACTTGAGGAAAACCCCTTCCTTGGAGTTTGGCATGATGATCATTTTTGCCTATCTGCCATATGGGCTTGCAGAAGGAATCTCTCTCTCAGGTAAGCGACAGAGGCCTAGATCTGCTGTGGCAATGGCTGGTTGTCCCCCCTGGTGAAAGAGCTTTTGTCAGTCGGTCACTTTGTGTCCCGAGAGATGAGTCACTTCTCAGAAGAACCTAGGTTATAGTAGGATTTGTTGGTCCCCAGGGGTAATACTCTGGATTCAGGCCTGGCTGGATCTAGGCGCTCAAAGAGTCACACTGGTGTCATAGCCACAGTTCTTTTCTTTCCATCATTGATCCTCAACTGCGGTATGATCCTCCTTTCCAAGTAGGTAGCCTGTGGGAAGGAAATACTCTAAAGATTTCTGTTTTACTGATGAGAAAACCCAAGGTTGAGGAAGATTAAATACATTGGCCCAGGGTCCTAGCTGGAACTGGTGGAAAAACTACTCATAGATGGTTGTCTTGACTCAAGAACTGATGCTTAGGCCGGGTGTGGTGGCACATGACTATAATCCCAGCAGAGGCAGGATTACCATGAGTTCGAGGCCAGCCTGAACTACATAGTGAGACCCTGTCTCAAAAACAACAACACATAAAAAGAACTGATGCTTACCTCAGGGGAGGTGGCACACGCCTGTAATTCCAGCACCGGAAGGCGAGGCAGGATAGAGTTTAAGGCCAGGCTGGGCTACACAGCAAGTTCAAGGCTGGCCTGGACTACATAGCCAGCAGACCTAGCTCAAAAAAAAAAAAAAAAATCTGACACTCAAGCCAGGTGCAGTGTGGCACACCTGTGGTCCCAGCCACTTGGAAGGACAAGATAGGATTACAAGTTCGAAGCCAGCTTGGGCAACTTCGTGAGACTCCACCTCAAAAAAACAGAACAGAAGAATGCATGCTCTTCATGCTCCTCCGACAGTTCCCTCCTCTTGGCTCATTTTGAAACCACATAGACCGGCTGGCTGGGGGACAGGCAGTGTGTCCGTGCAGTGGTGATGCCTCACTGGGATGCATTGTCACAGTAAACCCGTATTAAGGCTTTATTTTGTTCTGCCTTGTTTTTCAAGACAGAGTAGTATGTGCTGCTGTGTCCAGTTTGCACTCAGTTTTAACGGTTCCACCACCCATAGAGCAGGCAGGAGGAGCCAAGACAGGTCACCAGCTCAAGGCTGTACAGATAGATAGTAAGAGGTGGCCGTGAGATTCACATGATGACAATCTCAACCCCATGCCATCTCCCTGGACCCCAAGGGAGGAGGATGTGCAGTTCCCACAACCAGGGGGCCCTAGAACATGGTGCTCACAGCTACAGGATGGGACTCACTGGAGGTCCTGGAGCCCTCCCTGTCCTGGGCCTGTCAGCGGCCCCCGCCCATAGGCTTGCCCCAAGTGAGGTTGAGCCTGTGTCCACAGTTAGATTGTAAAGGTGCTGACCCAGAAATGGGCGGCAGGAGCATGGCCCCTGCCTTCCTTGTATGTGTGTGGGGTGCCCCCAAGTAGAGAGGGCTCTGCCGGGGACATCCAGATATCTTCCAGTGAAAGCCCTGCACAGGCCAAGTTCTGGAAAATGGCACCATTGAGCAGCTGGTTTGATCTCTGCCACAGGAAGCTTTTTTCTTTGTCTTTATTTTCATCTTTGTTGAAATATAATTTGCCTATAGTAAACGACACCCATTCTAATTATGCAGTTCTGCAGGCTGTGACAAATACAGGCAGTCGTGTAGCCACCACGGTCAAGATGTGGAATGCTCCCTCACCCAAACCCCACGTGTTCCCTGCTGACCTCACTGCGTTCTCTCACTGTGGTTTCCCTAGGGTACATAGTCTTTCATGTCTCATTCCTTTAATTATGTTTTTGAGAAATGTTTATGTTTCTGCACATACCATAGTTTATACATTCCTTCTGCCCCTCGTCTCCCTGTCCTTCTGAAGGACCTTTGGACTGTGAACATTTATATGTTTTCATTTATCTTGGGTAAATGCCTCAACGTTAGGTTGCTGGGTCATTTGGTAAATACATAACTTCATTAGGAACTGCCAAGTATGTTTCAAAGTGACTATCGTTTTTCTGTTCCACCAGAATGTGAGAGCAATCCAGTTGCTTTGCACCACTTGTTTTAATTTTTTAAAAGTTTAGCCATCCTGTCAGGTGTATAGCAGTTCTATTTAAAAGTACTCTGGTATGAGCCTCTTTATATTCTGCTTGGAAGCCCATTGCACTTTTTGTTTTATATTTATCTGAGTATATATCTTTCATCAAATTTAGTAAATTTTACCCATTTATTTACACATTTTTTTCAGTTCTCCCTCTGCTTCCCTGTTGGGCCCCCAGCCACAATACATTGCATGCTACTGGCTCACAGTCATTTTATTTTCTTCTTTGTTTTCTGTATGCCTTATTTTTGTTAGCTTCTATGAGGGTGTCTTCAAGTTCACTCTTCCCCATGTGGAATCTCCTGTATTTCTCATTTTGGATACTGTATTGCATCATCTACAGATGTTCCCTTTGTTTCTCCCTTCGTCCTGTCCCTGTCCCATTCTTTTCTAGGTTCCTGAGCATACGAAGCACAGTTAGAAGAGCTGTTTGAAGCTCCTTACTGGCTAACGCCTTCACCTCTGTCCAGCCTAGGTCCTGCTGATAGGTCATGTTTTCCTGCCCTTTGCTGTTAATTTTTGATTGGATGCCAGTCACTATGAACTTATGTCTTCCTATATATAGTTCTGGGCTTTTCTCCTGGGACATAGCTAAGTCTCTTGGGATCCATTTAGTCTTCTTGGCGATGAGTTTCATATTTTGCTGGGTGGGTCCCCAGTAGACTGCTGAGAGCCCTACCCCATGTCCTGTGAGGTCACTAATGGGGCTTGGGGCTGCCCCATGTCAGCTTCCGGAATTGGTGGACCTATTTCTTAGCGGTTCTTTCCCTAGCCGCTTGGAATTTCCTCACTTGCACAGATCACGATGCACCCAAGCTTTCAGAGGACTTCGTGGTGGATCCAGAGCTCTTTTTGCACAGCTGCCCGGCTCTGCTTCCCTCCTGGTCTCCTCACCACAGCCTGACAGACTGCTGGGCTTTGTGGATTTGCCTCCCCCAGCCTCTCAGCTGGGGCTCACTTCCAGGCAGGAAGCATGGGCAGGGGCCTGGGGACAGGAAACCACCCAGCGTCCTTCTGCTAGGAATCGCAGTCCTACCCTGCCTTTTGTCCAGGATCAGAAGACAGTTTGGTTGAATACCTTGTTTCAGGTTCTCTGCTTATGCTGGGCAGCAGTGGTACTGCAGTCATTCTTCGTGGGCAAAGTGGAACCCAGAGGTTTCTGCTGACTGGTGAAGGGAGGTCCCCTTCCCGAGCCCATTCTCTGGAGCCAGCTGCCTTGCTCCCCGGGCACATCTTGCGAAGCAGGAAGCAGGGAGGCCTGTGCCATTTTCCCTGGAGACCTCGTAAACCTCAGGCTTTTGTTCTTAATCCTGAGCCAGCTCACAAGGATAATTTCATCCTGGTATCTGCCATCGGGTTTCCTCTCTTACCTTTACTCAGTTTTGGTGCTTACAGAGAGTCATTGGGCTCTAGCTTGGCTATTTTTACCTCTGTTTTTCTAAATTTCTCCTCTATCCCCTCGAGATTAGCATTGAGCACCTGTTGGCAAAGAGAGATTCATGCATCCGTTTAGAATTTATAATTAAAACAAAGGAGTGGTTTTCCTTTTTTTTGGCACTGGGGATTGAACTCGGGACTTTGTGCTTGCGAGGCTGGCGACGGAACCACTGAGCTAAATCCCCAGCCCTGTTTTTCTTTTTTTTTGGTACCAGGGATGGAACTTGGGACCTTGAGCTTTCGAGGCAGACACCGGAACCACTGAGCTAAATCCCCGGCCCCAGGAGTGTTTTTCTGTCTTTTCTCCTAAGCGGCAGTGTTTTCTATGTGGAGGGGTTTGCTGCTCAAGCTGATGGGGCCAGAGAGCTATGCTGGCCCCGAACATGCACCTTAGTCGGGGAAGGGCACCAGCTCTGCCGACTCGCTACCTAGGGATACTGGTCATTCGGGGTTTTTAGAGGAGTTACATGGCCCTCTCATGTAGTGGGGAGCCTCCAAATTGTTCAGCAGGAGCACACACAGGAAGGGGCGGCAGTCTTTCTGTCTTCCCCTTCCTGTTTGTGCGTCTTTGTTCCTGATTGTCACAAAGGACCGGCAGTGGGTGGTCTTCAAGACCATGGAGCAAGGCCGGGGATTTAGCTCAGTGGTTCTGGCGCCTGCCTTATAAGTGCAAGTTCCCGAGTTCGATCACCGGTACCCAAAAAAACCAAAAAAAAACAAGACTGTGGAGCAGGCCCTCTCTTCCTAGGAATTGCAAACAGTTTACCGAAGCCCACGCGTTCAGAGCGCGGTGGATAAGGCTTAGGGCTCTGGCTGACTTCAGCCCCAGCTCTGCCTCCCAGTCACTATGTGACCTCAGCCTGCAGACTGGCCCCTCTGAGCTTTCCGCTTCCTCATCATGAAGAAGATGTAATGTCAGGGTCAGCCCAAGGCACGTCTGGACAGAAGGGGTATTATTGCTAGTCTTACTACCTGCCTTGCCCCGTTGTGCCAACATGATGAATTAGTAACAACCCCTTCCAAAAATTTTGTGGTTTTTGGGCCAGGGATTTAGCTCAGAGGTGCCACCGCCTTTCTCGAAAGTGCAAGGTCCCGAGTTCAATCTCCAGTACCAAAAAAAAAAAATTTTGTGGTTTCAATAGCAAATTAGCCTTCCATCACTTGGTGTTATCTGTTCTCAGCATCTTTGTTCTAATCGTGTCAGCGTGAACTTTTTTTTCTAGCACTGAGGGTTGGGCCCAGGGCCTTCACACTGATAGACTGAGCTACATCATCAACCCCTCTTCATGTTTTGAGACGGGGTCTCACTAAGTAAGTTGCAGAGGCTGGACTCAAACTTGTGATCTTCTTGCCTCAGCCTGAGTGCTGCAATTATAGGTGTGTGCCACCAAACCGGCTTGTTAACTAGTTTTATTGTTCATCCAAGCTAGTTTTTAGGGCCTCTGTACCCTCTGGTTGTGAAGATTCAAAGGTGAATAGGCTATAGCTTTCCCTTTAGACAGCCTAGCAAAAGCTGGACTGGTGTGAGAGACAGTGTCAAGATGAGTCACAAAGGAGGGCACATTGTGGGTGGGAGGATGACATGATGGATTGATCGGGGTGTAACACTTTCTGGAAAGTGTTGGCACTGTGTTGGCCAAAGATGGACTGAATTGTACAGCCTTGGTCTGCACCGTGTGTATCCAGGGAATGCCATTGCTGCACTGCATGTAAGAGATGAATTGGAAGCACCTGAATGTTCTCCAGTAATGAAAAAGATCAAGCTCCAGTCTGTTGTCACTATGGCGACTATGCAGCCACATAAAAGGTGAACTTTAGGCCTGAGAGTGTAGCACAGTGGTGGAGGGCTTGCCTAGCTTCTGTGAGGCCCTGCCATGGGAAGAATCCCAAGACATACTGTTAAATTTTAAGAAAGTAAGCTAAACTGTTCTTCCACCCATTCAACAAGTGCTTTTTAAATGTCTACCCTGTGCTGGGAACTGTCCTTGCTGTTGGGGCTACAGTAATAACCAAGACCAGATCAGGTTCCTGCCTGCAGAAGAAAGACAGTAAGTATGTAAGAAACAGGCAGTGACCGTGCACAGTGAGAAATGACTCAAAGAGACAAAATCAGTCATGTGACAGGCTAGGAGGGTGGAGAAAACACCCAGACCTGGGCAGGCAGGAAGGTACCCTCGAAGGTGGTGGCACCAGAGCCCAGACCTGTGCAGTGCGAGGCATTGTCAGGGGAGGTGGTGTGGGCAGCAGGTGTCCAGGGCCCTGGGGAGGAGAGTGAAGCTGGGCGGGCCCCACGAAGCAGGGAGACAGCCTGGCTGGGACAGTGGACCTCGACCTGCAGGGCTCTCTAGGCCTGGGGAGGAGTTAGGATTTTCTTCTAGAGCAAAGATAAGAGTCAAAGGCCTTTGAAAAAAATCACTCTGCTGCTGTGTACTATGACCCCATTTTAAAGACAGGTAGACTTTATCATTGCGTATTAAAAGTACTGGGAATCTGCACATGGAGGTGTTGATAATAGTTACCTCCAGGAATTCAGTTTCACTCTATGCCTTGATGGATCTGAATGTTTTATAGCAAAATATATTTTTTATTGGGCAGTTAACAAAGAAGACCAAATATGGTTTGACTCGGCCCTCAAGAAGTATGGCAGACTTCATTCATGGTGGAAACTGTACCAGGATGCCTTTTTACTGCCGTTTAGACTTGGATTCCCTTGTTACATCCATTAAAAATGACAGGCAGGGCTGGGGATTTGGCTCAGTGGTTCTGCTGCCTGCCCCGCAAGCACAAGGACCCAAGTTCGATCCCCAGTACCAAAAATAAATAAATAATGGAAAATAAATAAATAAATGACATAAAAAGGGCTGGGGGTGCAGCTCAGTGCAGATGCCTTGGGTTCAATCCCCAGTACCACCGGGAAAAAGAAAAAAGGAAAATCCATTAAAAGCTGCCCATTCTCCATGCCCAGATTCCTAGGCACGCTCCCCAGTGCTTCACTGCCCCTTACACCCGAGGATGGCAGTGATGGGGACACTGCTCAGCCCTGGTCCTGTGACAGCCACTTCACGTGGCCTGTCCTTGGCGACATTCCCAACATGAGAAAACGGGCTTAGAGAAGGGACAAAGGTTGCCCACGGTCACCCAGCTGGTACCGAAGCAAGACGGGGCCCTTGTTAGCTTTCTGTAGCCTCTGGGAAGCCTCAGGTTTTGTTTCCTTCTTCCTAATCCTCCAGGCTCCAGGCTCCAGGCTGCAGGGCCGTGGAGGAGTGTGCGTCCAGTGTGGGTGTGGCAAGCAAGTGCTCTTCTGTGTGCTCAGGCCTGTGCGCTCTGCTCCTCTGTCCCCCTGCAGGCATCATGGCCATCCTTTTCTCAGGCATCGTGATGTCGCACTACACGCACCACAACCTCTCCCCAGTCACCCAGATCCTCATGCAGCAAACCCTCCGGACCGTGGCCTTCTTGTGCGGTGAGTCGAGCCTCAGTGTCCCCAAGAGTTCACCCACCCAGAGCAAATCAGCTTCCTGCCCTGCTGCAGGGGTCTGCTGAGGTGTCCCCTGCCAGCAGGACAACCGGCCCCTTATCCTGTGCTTGTCCCTGCAGCTTTGCAGTTCCATAAAGTAAGCCTACCACCTGATAAATGGAACATTTGATGCCAACAATTTTAAGACCAAAAATAATGCAAACTACTAATGATGCACATTTGAGACATGTGTTTCTAATGTAGGAAAGTGACATTTCCAAAAATGTACTCCTTGGAAATGATATTGATGATGGCTAGATGACAAAGGCTCCCGAGTGAAAAAAGAATGGAGGGAATCCTGGGTTAACATTTAGTAGATTCTGGACTGCAAGACTTTTCATCGTTGTGAGTGTCAAAGGGGGACAGTTGTCCACATTTCCCAGGTGTGTCTTCAGAGCCCTGATAAGAGCATCCAAGGGCAAGCCTGGGGATTTCGCAGCGGGAGGACCCTGGCTGCACTGAGATAGACCCCAGGAGCCTTCTGTTAGGCGGGGGCAGTTTAAGCTCTTGTCCCCTCCCCGGCCTCCCACAGAGGCTCCTCCCCATTCCGACCTGGAGTAAAGAAGCCACTCTCACACTGTCCCTTTAAGCTCCCATCGCCAGCAGCCCCTCTTTCTGGGCCTTATCCCCTTTTGAAGCCCTAGTAGCACTGTGCCACCTGCCAGAAGGGAGGTGCTGGCTTTGCAGAGAAAGGAGACTCAGGTGAGGAAGGTCAGATGGCTCAGCACCACCAGGGGCTAGAAGCCAGGCCTCTATTCCTGTGTGTTTACTGTGTGTTTACTCCACAGCACCCTCCTCAAAAGCCAAGCCAAAAGATTCTGACCCTGGCCTTCACAATTAAGAGAACTAAAAGCAATATATCCATCAAATTCTGTTTTGTAAACTAGGTATGGTGGCACACACCTATAATCCCAGCACCCAGGAGGCTGAGGCAAGAGGATCCCTGCAAGATCAAAGCCAACCTGGGCTACATACCAAGTTCCAGGCCAGCTTGAACTATAGAGCAAGACCCTGTCTCAAAACAAAAATGAAAAAACAAAAATTCTGTTTTGTACCCATCAGTCAAATTGGGAAATTGATAGGTTGGCAGATTTAGTTCTGTCGTGGGTACTAGAAACCAGGCCCAGGGAGCAAGTGTGTACACTGGGCAGTCTCTTTTGGAGACTCATTTGTAGCATTGGTCTGGATAGTCGAGATATCGCTCCACAGAGAATGGGTTAAATTAACCATGATCCCAGCACCCTGGGAAGCTGAAGCAGGAGGATTGCAAGTTAGAGCCCAGCCTGGGCAACATAATGACTTAGTGAGACTGTGTCTCAAAAATAATAATTAATAGGTCCGGGGATTTAGCTCAGTGGTTCTGCCACCTTGCAAGCGCAAGGACTGGAGTTCTATCCCCAGTACCAAAATAATAATAATAATAATAATAATAATTAATGGGGCCAGGGATTTAGCTCAGTGGTTCTGGTGCCTGTCTCGCAACTGCAAGGTCCTGAGTTTGATCCCTGGTACCCCCCCAAAATAATAATTAACCACAATATATCCATGTTCTAGAATTTATGCTGTCAGGGAAAAGCACAAATTAGATATGAATGTGTTCTACATGCACTGGAATTGATCACAAAAATATTTAAAATAAAAAATTTTCAAGGAGGGGAAAGGGAAGTATACTGTCAGTTGTTTTTAAAAAGATACACATTTTAAGAAAAAAAATTGCTGAAATGTTTTAAACAACCCCACTTGTTTTATGATGTTCAACTATTTTAAAATACACAGTCTATGTCTTTTTAATTATTGGGCTGTTCTGGGGGATGTTATAGTTTAGGCAGGGAGCCTAGACATTTATAGGGCACTTTTTCTTAAAATATGCATGGAAGCCCAGAGCCAGCATCCGCTCCTTTGGTTTGCAGAGCAGAGAGCTGGAAACCGGTCTCCTGTGGTCCAGGCTTGAACTGCACTCTGAACTCTGAACCGTGTGGCTGACTGAGTTAGCTATGTCAAGGCAATCATTTGGCTTTCTCTGCACTGGCTGGCAAGGAAGTTAACAAAAGGCCCTTTCATACTTGTCATGTGGCGCCTGCCTCATTTGCTTGAATTTTTGCCACTTTGTCCCTGTCCGGATCCTGGCTAATCACAGTGTTCAGCAAATGGGGAGATTCTTATGTTTATCATCTTCCCAGGGTGGACTAGTGTTTATTTGAAGAAGTAATTGACAGTTGACTCATTACATTGGGGAATTCTGAATAGCTGACAACAGGGGAGAAGGGGGGTAGAGAAGAGAGAGGGAAAAAGGGAGAGAGAGAGAGAGAATGAGAGAATCTAAGTATAACATTTGCCCGAGGTATTGGTTACAGATTTTTCAGAAAATAGTGTTATATTGGATTGGGACATCTGAATGTTTGCTTGCTTAACAATTTAGCAGTGTATTGTAAGAAAATAGTTAGGGCTGAATAATCCATTCTTTGGTTTGTTTCAGAAACATGTGTGTTTGCATTTCTTGGCCTGTCTATTTTTAGTTTCCCTCACAAGCTTGAAATTTCCTTTGTCATCTGGTGCATAGTAAGTATTTTCCTTGTTATTTTATTTATTGCTTATTCGTAGATCAATAACCACGTTTTGAATTTATTTATGTAACTGTTAACTGGTCAAAGTCAACAGCTACATAGACACTCTTCTGTTTAAAGTCTCTTGTTAAAAAAAAAAATCACAAACATATAATAAGGAGGTAAGGGGTAGAATTAAATGAATGAATATCCCTGGAAAAGGACTCTTGTTTTTTTCAATTTTCAGTGGTCTTGAATGTGATAGTATAAGTTTATATGGTTTGTTTGGTTGGTTGGTTGGTTGGTTTGATGGTAAAAGCATATTTCAAAATTGATTAACGATTATAATCATGTAAAAATATTGTGTATAGAAAAAAATACTGCCAAATGTTCACAGTGGTTGTAAAACTGGACATTTTTTTTTCTTTCCTACTTTTTCTGGATAATTTATAATGAATATACTTACTTCACTCAGTTTTACTTCAGTGTGTCTATAAGCATGACCTCGGATGCTTCATCCAAGAGTCCTAGGCCCTTCTCTCCCCGGGCATCAGCCAGGAGAAGCAGCTCCGATGATCAGGATTTGGGAAACTGTTCCCACTAGACTGGCAGTAGCAGCAGGAAACCAATCCAAATGTAATCATCTGCAGTAGAATCAAATCCTTTTTGGGAATGAAGTGGGAGAAATAAGTGTCTAGCATTTAAAGAGAGGTCAGCTCCCTGGAGTGTCTAATCCGAGTTACATTAATGACATCTGGCCCAGGCGCCTCATCTGCTCTCCTCCTCTGTCTCTTCCCTTCTTGTGAGCTCTGGCCCCGCAGGCCCTGCTGTTGACTCACACTCCAGGCTAATCCGTAACCTGATCCCTAGCTCCTGTTCCTGCAAGGTGCAGATGAGGCACACCTTACTGTTGAGTAGGCGGAACTCATCTCCAGTTAGCCTGCATTGCCACTTGGCAGAACCCAGCTATTAGGAAGCAAACTTTCTTTTTAAGCACTGTCACCCTGCCGTGTGCCAGACAAGTGTACCATGTGCAGACTGTGAGGCCGACCTGTCGGGCACATGGAAAAACTGAGACACAGAAGATAAGGGGCACTAAAGACACTCACTTTGCTGTCCGGGTGCTTCTGCTTCCCGCCGGCAACAGTTCACTGCCATGTGTTGCAGCCATCTGTCCCCACACTCTGGTTTCAGGACAGGAGAGCAGCAGGAGAAGTCTTTACAGAGCTCCTAACGGTCCTTAGTGTGGTCACTGCGTGGAGGGGGCGCATTTGGTGGGAGCCAAAACCCAAATGTAGGAATGGAGACTGGATTTCGGTGGGCAAAATAGAAGTGACTGTCTCAGCCACAGGCAGTCACTCAGCTTCCTTGAGCCACCAAGTGCAGCTGGCTCCTAGGCAAGGAGGCGCCTGTGGGGTGTGGGTTAGGGTTCCAGCCTCAAACTCTGGTCGGTGGCCTAGGGCACTTTCTGATCTGAGCACATTTTGCATCCACCTCTCCTGTCTAGTCATCTTGGACCAGTTGCTTAACCTCTCTGTGCCTCCATTTCCTATCTGTAAAGTGGGAGACAATAAAACTATTGCGAGGATTTAAATTTAGCCCCATAGAGAGGATGTCAGATGCTTAGCACATTGTCTGGCATAGAAGAGTTGGCTAATTGGGAGCAGCTGTTAACCTGACCATTGAAGGCACGCTCTTTCACCCTTGAGGAAAGAATGTGTGTGTGTCTGTCCTCTTCAAGTTAGCCATGGGGGAGCCGGGGATATTTAGCTCAATGGTGCTGCCGCCTGCCTCGAAAGTGCAAGGTCCCGAGTTCAATCCCTGGTACCAAAAAAAAAAAAAGTTAGCTATGGGAGAACCAAGATGAAAATGAAAGTAAATTAATAAGTAGTTCAAAGCCATCACTTGGGTGAGATTTAAACTTTGTACATAAAGCTGTAATTTGTTTGGGTTTCTTTGGCGATGCTGAGGATGGGACTAGGTATTCTAGGCAAGTGGTCTGCCACTGAGCTGCACCCCTGGCCCCAGAAGGCTATTTTTTGCTACAGCTGACTTGCCTGCGGAGATGGTAGGAACCAGAAAGCATGGCGGCAACTGGCTAGGCCAGGGTGTGTGGCCTTCTCTTGGAACACACTTATGAGTTCCTTTAGCTCAGAGGTCATTTCCATCCTGCCTCCTTGGCCCTTGGGATACTCTCTCCTTGTCAGAGGAGCAGGCCCCACAGGAGAAGCAGAAACACCTTGTCTGTCATCCAGGTGTAGTGGCACACAACTGTAATCCCAGGACTTTGGAGGCTGAGGCAGGAGGTTCACAAGTTGAAGCCCAGCCTGGGCAACTTAGGGACTTAGTGAGACTGTCTCATAATAAAAGTAAGAAACGACTGGAGAAGTACTTCAGTGCAAAGAATTTGGGTTCAATTCCCAGTACCTGTTCCTGCAGCGCCCACCTGGTGGGAGGTTAGTGCAGCTGCCCGCCAGGAGGCCCTGAAATCCACTGTGGCCCTTTCTGCACGGCCTTGGGCATCCCTCAGTGTTCTGTGTCATTACTGCATTGGGCTTTCCTTCTGGAACAACGCCCAAAGCTTCATACAGGCACATAAACCAGTGTCTCGCGCAGCACACAAGGCCAGGTCTCGCCTGCCACCGTGTTCCTCTTGCCTTTCATGTTGTAATGGGCCATTCACCCGGTCTGCGTCAGCCTTGACAGGCTTCAGCTGGAGAAGCCGGAAGGACGTTTTCTTTTTTTTTCAGTACTGGGGATTGAACTCAGGATCTTGCACTTTTCAGGTAGGTGCAGTGGCACTGAGCTAAATCCCCAGCCCAGCAGGACATTTTTCAACTAACAGTCTGTTGCTCTTAACAGGTGCTCGTGCTGTTTGGCCGAGCAGTCAACATTTTCCCTCTTTCCTACCTCCTGAATTTCTTCCGGGATCATAAGATCACACCAAAGATGATGTTCATCATGTGGTTCAGTGGTAAGTGGAGCAGTGGTCAGGCAGGTGGAGGGAGGGGACCTGGGAGAAGCAAGTGTGCAGAGGGGGCCTGAGTGACCTGCCGGAGCCCTCGGGAACCCGTTTGCCTCCCGTGCCAAAAACAATAAAGGTCCCCATGAACAGGTGCTACTTATCCAGGCTCCCGCCGGTGCGGTGAACAGGGCGGCCCACACCTGCCACACTCGAGGAAGCTCAGGCGCCCACGCTTGGCTCCCGTGGCCCTTGGAGGCAGAGCTGGGACTTGCTGTTTCTCCCCCCATCCTTTTCCTTGGCAGTTGGTGCAGCCCTCACTTCCAGGTTTTTTAGACTGAAGTAATAAGTGGCTCAAAATTCTAAAAGGTGAAAGTTGAAACTTTTCTACAGTGCTGGGGATGGAACACAGGACCTCACAAATGCTAGGCAAGCACTCTACCCCTGAGCCACACTCCAACCCCTGTGCTACTGTGGGATATTTTTTCCTTTGTCACAAAAGTCTGATAGTTTGTGTTTCAGCTGCTGTTCAAGCATATTTCTCTACTTTTTCAAATTTGAAAATGATTTTATAAATCTTTGGGTCCTAAAGAACTGGATCTTTAGTCATCCTTTTTTTTTTTTTTTTTGGTGTCAGGAATTGAACTCAAAGCCTCATGCTTGCCAGGCAGGCGCTGTACCACTGAGCTGCATCCCCAGTGCTTTAAATTTGTTTTTGAGGAATCCATGGAGTTCTTTATAGCTTAAATATTATAATTGGAATATTTCATGTGGATTTGAACATAGCAACATGCTTTATAATGTTCTTTCTCCAAAGTGTATCTGTAAATTTGTCTCATATTTCTCTTTTCAAAAAGCTTTGTTTCACTGCGCAAGCGCAAGGACCCGAGTTCGATCCCCGGTACCAAGAAAAAGCTTTGTTTCAAAAATATGTGTGTTTGGGCCGGGGATTTAGCTCAGTGGTTTTGCCACCTGCTGCGCAAGCACAAGGACCCAAGTTCGATCCCCAGTACCAAAAAAATATATATATATGTGTGTGTTTGAAGGCCGGGGATTTAGCTCAGTGGGGCCGCAAGGTCCCAAGTTCAATCCCCAGTACTGTAAATAAAAAAAAAAAAAAGTGTGTTTGATATATTTGTATGTGAATATATATATATATTCATATATAGTGAGAGAAACTCATTTTTTTCCTCATTTTTGCTAATGAGGAAAAAAATGTACTGTGAAGTAGTTAATCCAAGGTCTTGACAATCTCCAAGAAAATCGAAGCAAGGTGTCCGATCCTTGGGAGCGAGGGGCGTGATGGAAGAGCCCTCAGGGCCAGATGTTAGATGGGGAGGCTCCTGGTCTCCCCCAGGTGGGGCAGGTCCCCCCCAGGTGGGGCAGGTCCCCCTCCAGGGGTTCCCACCTCTCCCAGCTCCTCTCATTATCACGCTCTGCTTTCCCAGCAGAAAACCAGCAACTTCAACCTAGTCCTGTCCCTGTCCCCTCCAGCAGCTCCTGCTCTCCTGTCCCTTGGTCACATACACACCTCTTGGGTGGACCTCACTGTTTTCTCCACATTGTCACCTCCCATCTGCTGCACTAGAACTGGCCTCACCTAAGTCCCCAGCAACCTCCTGCTGCCAGACCTGCTGGGCACCAGTCGGCCCCTTCCTGGCCTCTGGTCTGGGCTTGCCCTCCTCTCCCACCGCCCCGCCACAGGTCCTCCCCTCTCCCCTTGGGGTGGGTCTCCCCAGGTTCTGCCTGGCTCCTCCCACACTGACCCACAGGTGGTAGCTTCCTGCTGCTGGACCCATGGTCTGTGCTTTGCTGAAGGGACTCACCTCTTCTCTGGCCTTGGGCTCCATCGAGGTCCCACTGACCAGGCCTTCCTCTGGGACCATCAATGACACTGAGCATGAAGAGCACATAGCACAGGGCCTGGGGTGCCCGCGCACACGCGCGCGCGCACACACACACACACAGGACTGCGAGGCCCACAGCAGCTGTCACTCGAGTCATAGGCTCAGTGGCTACCCGCACAAGTGCCAGGTGCACTGTAGCTGCACCAGGTTACCTCACCGGATGTCTCGGCCAGGCTGGGCCATGGATGCGGGCCACTCAGGCTGTCCCTACTCTGCAGCTGGCCCTCTGCACCCTCCCAGCCTCCCCACAGGCCTGTCCCAGTGTCCCAGCGTCCATGATCCCAGGCTGAACCTAGCCAGGGAAGCTGCCACCTCCCACGTTCCCTCCCCTGACGCCTGTGCTGTCCCCTCAGGCCTGCGGGGTGCCATTCCCTATGCCCTGAGCCTGCACCTGGACCTGGAGCCCATGGAGAAGCGACAGCTCATTGGCACCACCACGATCGTCATTGTGCTCTTCACCATCCTGCTGCTGGGTGGCAGCACCATGCCCCTCATCCGCCTCATGGACATTGAGGATGCCAAGGCCCGCCGCAGGAGCAAGAAGGACGTGAACCTCAGCAAGACCGAGAAGATGGTCAGTGCAGCAGGGCCCGGGGCAGTTCATACAGCTGCCCGCCTGGGCTGGGGAGTGGGTGGGCCTGGAGGGCACCCGGCACCTCCACATGCTCACTCGAACACTCGAGGGTATCCCTCACACAACAGCTCAGTCACTGGGACTGAGAAGCAGCTGGAGGAGTCTGTGTTCTGAGTTGGGGCTCTGGGATCGCCTGTGACCTGCTGGGCCACCCATGACCTGCCGAAGCCACAGAGGTCACCAGCAGGCCCCTTCTGCATCCCAGCACGGCCTGGGGGCACCTTGTTAGACCCCTTGCCGCCTCCCTCCCCTGCCAGGGCCCCATCTTCCATCAGCCACATTCCACACTGAAGTGTTTCAAAATCCCTAGCATTTGCTGCAGACCTGTTATGTACTGGAGGAGGGGAGTGTGGCTTGCAGTGGCTGCAGGGCCATGAGAGGTGGCCTCCCCCAGGACAGGATGGCTGGAGGTGCGTGGGGGGGCTCCTCCACCCCTGCCCCCCCTGCTTCTTGCCCCCACCCTCCTGGCCCCGCCTCTGCTGGGACCTCCCCTCCCACCTTCCTGCATTCTACCCCACTCGCCTTCTGGAAACATCTTTTTTCATTTCCCTCATTCGAGATCACCAGTGACCGTGGCCAGTCATCAAAGGCCCCGCAACCCTCACGTGGCTGTTCTAGGTAGTGGGGTCAGGCTGGGGGGACCTGGGCCTCACCCCAGCCCCTCAGCCAATGCTGCTGCCTGGACCTCAGCTGACCTGCTGGGCTCGGCAGGCCTGTGCCCTCCCTGACCCCACCAAACCTGTGTGTGTGTGTGTGTGTGTGTGTGTGTGTGTGTGTGTGTGTGCGTGCGCGCGCGCACACACACGCACACACATGTTTAAAAACAGGATCTCGCTATGTAGTTCAGTCTGGCTTTGAACTCACTACGTAGCCCAGGCTGCCCTTGAACTTGCAGTGATCTTCCTGCTTCAGCCTCCTGAGTGCTGGGATTATAGGTGTGTCCACCATCCTCAGCTTCTTGTGTGCTTTTAACAAAACCTCTTGGATAGGTTCCCAAACCTTTTCATGGGTGTCAGAATGGGTGCCAGGCTTGTCACACAAGCTTTTGGGTGCTGCAGCTGCTGCAGCCCCCTTTCCTGAGGAAAGAGTGCCCTTCTGCTGTTGTGTCTTCTGGCAGCACTGAGAAGCAGCAGGAAGCAGATGCTGCCCTGGGCCCCATTTCACAGGTGCAGAGAGGATCCAGTCCCACAGCAGATTCTAGAGCCTGTGTTGTTACCCACACCTCAGACCAGTGTCCCCAGTGGGGTCCTGGGATCTTGTTAGGCAAATTCTCAGGCCCCACCACACACCTAGGAAGGCAGACACTGCAGTGGGAATGAAGAGCCCAGTATCTTTTGGAGTTTAACAAACCCTCAGGTGATGCACACGTGGCCCCTGTCTGAGAACCCTGCCCCCTGCAGCACACTGCCCCACATCCACGCACCTGCTGCACTCGGGCACAGGCCAGGAGGGGACGGGAAGGCGACTGTGGCAGGAGGCCCCATGGCCTCAGCACTGTCCTGCCTCAGATCCTGCTGGCCTTTGGGCCCCCCTGCCAAGCATGGGGCTGCCCTGGCCTAGGGCAGCAGGAGACCGGCTGAGACCTGAGACCTACGCCCGCCCCTCTACCTGGGTCCTTGTCTGCAGCCCTCGCTTTGAGACTGGCTCCCTCTCCGCTCCCTGCACCTCTGAAGAGCCAGGGCTTTTGCTGTAGCTACCAGGCATGGCCTGGGCATCGGGAGTCCTCACAGACCTACCCAGCTCCCTGGGAACGGTGCCCACTCTCACCTGGCACAGTTAGGGTTGGGGACACTGGTGGCCAGGACAGAGGGTTTCCAGGGAGGCTGGGGTGGTGTGGGGGCTGCCAAAGAGATACCAGGTGACAACCATCGGCTGCCTTGTCCCCCAGGGCAACACCATCGAGTCTGAGCACTTGTCGGAGCTCACTGAGGAGGAGTACGAAGCCCACTACATCCGGAGGCAGGACCTCAAGGGCTTCATGTGGCTGGATGCCAAGTACCTGAACCCCTTCTTCACTCGGAGGCTCACGCAGGAGGTGGGACCCAGGCTGGTGCCACACATCCCTTCCCTTGGGACGTGCAGTGGCCAAGGGTGGGGAGCGGTGGGGGCCAGAGGCTTCCTGGACCTGGGGGTGCCTCCTCCCGATCCTCCTGGGGCTGGGTAGCTCGTGGGGCTCAACCGCTGCCGTTCCTTGGCTCCCGCACTTGGTGCTTGTGGAATAATAGACTGGCTAATGGTTTGGGTTTGGGGTGGTGGTCTTGGGCTGTTCTGACCGCTGTCAGAGGACTTTCATGTGCCAGGTCTGCCCTCCTGTTTCTCTGCCCCACACAGAAAAGCCCTGCTGCAGTTGGCCGGCCAGCGCTGACACTGCTTGTGCTGTTCCCATACACGTGCACGTGTGGACAAACACAAACACACGAGCAGCTTCCCCTCTTCCTCCGCCCTGACCCTGACGCTGACCACTGGCGGGGCTCTCTGTCTCTTGCCCCAGGACCTCCACCATGGCCGAATCCAGATGAAAAGCCTGACCAACAAGTGGTACGAGGAGGTGCGCCAGGGCCCGTCGGGCTCGGAGGACGACGAGCAGGAGCTGTTCTGACGGAGGAGCAGGCGCCGTGGCTTCGGGGAGTGAAGGCCGCAGTGTTCCAGCCTTTGGTGCCAGCTGGCTTTGGAAATGCACGTCGCCCCCTCCTCCCTGCCAGACCTCTGCTCTGCTGTTACTTCCTGGCCCCTGGAGTGAGCGACTGTCCCAGCCACACGCTCCGCTCCCCGCTGCTTCTGCAGCCAGGCAGAGCCACCTGCTGGAGGAGGCTGATGGGGAGCCCGAGGGAGTGAGGTGTGCCACTCCCAGGCCCTGCTGGCATCGTGACCCAAGGAGCAGCTGCCATCTGCCTGAGTCACCAGGTGCCTCCGGTCACCGCTGTACTTCTGACCCTCGTGGCTCACGCTCCTGGTGTTTGCTCCCCTCCTTGAGAAAGAAACTGACTATTTTTCTTTACCTCTCAGTGGCCCTGCATAGCCTGTCTCCACGGCGGGCAGCTGCTGCCCTGGGCTACTGTGAATGTTTACACTCGTGCCCATCTCCAGGCACCCTGCTCTGAGCCGGTTGGAAGCTGCGCTCTGCAGCAGGCTTCCCTTGGGCTCGGAGCACCCTCTAGAGGGAGAAGGAAGAAATGCAGGGAGTTTGCGGTCGGCGCTGCTGTCTGGACAGCTCTGGTTCATGCACTTTCCAAGTGTGAGAGCCTGGCAGCTGCTGCTGCACCCCCGTCTCCCTCAATGTGCCCAGCTCCCTGCACTGCTGTTCCCATCGTTCAGTCGGAGCCTCTTCTCCCAGGCTCTGCAGCATCTGCCTGCCCTTTACCAGCGCCCACCTTTACTGCTCTTTGTTCATCCATCCTTTCCCTTCTCCCAGTTCCCTACCATCTTGGGTCCCAGCTCCCCTCCAGTAGCCGTGAGTCAGTGCGGGGACTCCCGTGGGTGCATGCGACCGCACATGCGCGCCCTGGCTCACCTGCCCTTTCCATAACTTCTTGCCTTTGTCCGGACGAGGGCTGTTGACAGCCTCTTCACACGGCTCTGGGTGGGGACCTGCAAGGCCCAGGGCTGGTAGCAGGGCTGTTGGAAGCACTGACCTCCCACGGGCTAGGATTCACACCCCGCCTGGCCCTTCATCTTGCCCGGCACCAGAAGTTATCAGTGAGGGCCACCAAGCAGGAGCACTTGAGACAGCTGAAATGTCATTGTCTCACCGTATCTCTCACCTTAATCCCAGAGTTTGAGTCATCCCATTGCCTTGCATAAATTTGGCCTTCACCACTTTCTTTCCATGGAAAAAGGAAGTCAGAAGGAACAAGGGGACTTTTGCCCATACCTGGGGTGCAGCAGGATTCTGAGAGCAAGCATATTGTTCTCTGACCCCAGCTCAAATAATTTATTTCTCTCTTGAAATGAATCTGCCAGGTGTGCTGGCGCATACCTGTAATCCCAGCACTGGGGAAGCTGAGGCAGGGAGATTGCCATGAATTCGAGACCAGCCTGCCTGAACTACACATTGAGCCCCTGTCTCAAAAAAAAAAAACAAAAGAAACTTGAGGTCTGATCTCAGGTGATACAGGTTGCTTTGCAAGCTCAATAGCTTGCCAAGATTTCTGTTTTTTCTTTTAAATGGTAAATTCAATCTGGGCATTGTGGTGCACTTGTCTAATACCTGGGAGGCCGATGCAGGAGGATTGCAAGTTCAAAATCAGCCAGGCCACTTCAGGAACTTAGTAAGACCCTGCTGAAAAAAAAAAAAAATTTTAAGGCCAGGGATATAGCTTAGTGCAAAGCCTCTGGGTTCAATCCCCAATACCTTTTGTTAAAAAAAAAAAGTTTGTGGCTTAAGCAACAAAAAGTCAGGGTCTCAGTTCAGACTATAGCAGGTCTCCAGGTCCAAAAACCTAGGCCACATCACACCTGGCCCCCAGTTTTGCTGAGACGTGAAAGCAACACAGGGCTGTGGGGAGGGGCAGGGACCTTTCCCTGAAGGACCCCGGGGACCCCTTGCAGCCCGGCTCTCCCTTGAGCCCCCCATGCCCCCTGCTGGCCAAGTGGGCCTCTGGAAACAACCCCATGAGGGTGAGCTCTCGCCTCACTTTCACAGCAAGCAGAGGCCCTGGAGGTGGATTTTTTCACAAATCTGGATGGGAACGGCAGACAGTGCTGCTGTCTCCCTTTACTGCGCCTCCAGGATCCAGGCGTGCCTTGCCCCCCTGGTGGTCAGGTTGGGGCATGGGAACCAAATCATAACCTGCTGTTCCTGACACTGCAGTCAGAACCGTGAAGTTCTGCCAGGGCCCCACTCCCCAGAGCCCCAGGCAGGGTTTTAAATGAAAGCTCCAGCCGAGTGTGGTGGTGAGCACCTGTGATCCCAGCACTCTAGGAGGCCGAGGCAGGAGGATTGCCATGAGTTCGAGGCCAGATTGAGCTGCAGTGAAACTGTGAAGGGCCAGGGATTTAGCTCAGTGGTTTCACCGCCTGCTGCGCAAGCGCAAGGATCCGAATTCGATCCTCGGTACCAAAAATAAATAAATGAAAATTCCAGGCGGAACTGCAAGCTCTCAGAAAATAAGGACTCAACTCCCCTGCCCTTTCATCTGTCATTTCTCAAACAAATGCAGTGAGTGGTTCGTGGGCTGGAAAGCAAGGAGGAGCCCCTGTCCGTCCGTCCCACCCCCCCGCCAGCTTCCCTCCTTCCCCAGAACCCCAGGAGGAGCTGGGCCCTTCCTTGCCCTCCGTCCTCGGCCTGCCCTCTGGGAGCTCGGCCGGCAGAGGGCCCGGGGCTGCTGCTGGCCGAGAGGGTGCAGCGGTGGCCCGAAGACCAGAGCAGTGGCGCAGGAAGGGACGGTCGGGAGGCCCAGCTTGTATTCCCTCGCTTAAGTGCGGGGTTTTGTCCTTAGGACCTTTGGGAGGCCAGGCTCTGGCAGAGCCCCCGCTTGTCTCAGTTGGACTTCAAAATGGATGGAAGTCCTGTCACTGGATAATTGTTTTGGAAATAAAAACCCGGGAAATCCGAGCTAGCTTCCGTGCTAGTGCGCGCGTGTCATCTCAGGCGCCCCCAGCTTCTCCGGCCCAGGCTCCGGCGGGAGGCACAGCAGCTGGGAGCGGGTTGCCTCCCGCCTGGGACCCTCGTGGGAACACGCGAGACCCAGGCCAGAGCCCACCCTGCCCAGGCTCAGGCTTCTGTGCCTCCAGGCCGCCATCAGGGCCACCCCAAGAATCGCAGATCAGTCCTGCGGGGACTTCGCCTGCTGTGCCCGCTGCTCCCTCGGGTGCACGGAGACTGGGTTCAGAGCAGTATTCCTCTACCGTAGTAGAAACTGCAAGCGTGATGGCAATGAAGGACATTTGGCATCAGTGTTGGGGAGACACTGAAATGAGGGGATCTTGCTGAGCGAGTGTCAGCCTGACCCTGACAGGGTTGTGGCAGTGAAGGGGAGGGTCCTGAGCAGGCCAAGGGGCACCTGCACTTCGCTCTCCTTTTCTACTTCTAGAGAAAGCTCTCAGGGTAAAAGGGAATGATCAAGAGAAGAAAAATCTCAGCACTTGGGAGGCTGAGGCAGGAGGATTGCTGCAAGTCTGGGCTAACTGAACTGCATAGCGAGACCCTGTCTCAAAGAAAAGAAAAGAAATAATTTCCTTTGAGGCAATAAAGCAGGGGAAAGGACTGGGGAAAGGCTGTAAAGTTTTGAGCACCCTATAACCCCTATTCCTTCCAAGGGGAGCTCAAAATGAATTATGTGGGGTTTTTTTTGTTGTTTTCTTTTTTTGGTACCATTGATCAAACTCAGGTCATGAGGCAGGCGCTGGAACCACTGAGCTAAATCCCCAGCCCTGAATTATGTGTTTTTAAAAATATACATACAGTGCAGGCCTGTAATCCCAGCAATCGAGAAGCTGAGGCAGGAGGATCACCTTGAATTTGAAGCCACCTTGGGCTACATAGGTGTTCAATGCCAGCCTATACTACAGAGAGACCCTGTCTCAAAAGAAACCCCCCCCCCCACACACACACAGCTGGGTGTGGTGGCAAATGCTTGTAATCAAATCTACTTCAGAGGGTTGCAAATTTGAGGCCTGCCTCTCAAAATAAAAAGAGTTAGTGGAGGGCTGGGGATTTAGCTCAGTGGTTCTGGCACCTGCCTCACAAGCACAAGGTCCCGAGTTCGATCTCTGGTACCAAAAAAAAAAAGGTAAAAAGGGTTAGTGGGCTGGGGGGTTAGCTCAGAGGTGCTGCTACCTGCCTTGCAAGTGCAAGGTCCCTCATTTGATCCCTGGTACCAAAAAAGGGGGGGGGGTGTTAGTGATAGAGCATTTTCCTGTCCTAGCATGTGAAAGCCCCTGGGTTCAAATCCTAGTATTGCAAATTTTATGGTACCGGGGATCAAACTTGGATCCTTGTGCTTTCCAGGCAGGCGGCGGAACCACTGAGCTAAATCCCCGGCCCAGTATTGCAAATTTTAAAAGGACAGGAAAATTATATGAAATTCAAATTTCAATCTCCATGAAATGTTGAGTTTTGTCAAAAAATGTATGGAAATTTGTCTTCTTTGTGCAGTCTAAAATATTTGCTACCGGGCTGGGGCAAGAGCAAGGACCCGAGTTCAATCCCTGGTACCAGTCAATCAATCAATCAATAAAATTTGAGTATTGTGTGGTGGTGCACACCTATAATCCCAGCACTTGGGAGGCTGAGGTAGGAGAATTGCCAAGAGTTCAAGGCCAATCTGAACTACATAGCAAGACCTTGTTAGGGCCAGGGATTTAGCTCAGTGGTGCCACACCTGCCTCAAAAGCACAAGGTCCTGGGTCTGATCTCCAGTACTAAAGAAAAAAAAAAAGACCCTGCCACAAAACCAACCAGCCTCAACAAGTTTTGACCTGTTCTGACCCATTCTGACAGGTCCCAACCGGTTCAAACAGGTTCCAATCAGCCCCCAACTGGACCGGACTGTACCAAACACCCCTGCCCAGTCCCAACTGGCCTTGACAGGCGCCAGTGGGTTCCTCCCAGATCCATACAGACTTGACCGTATCTGACCAGACTGGACTCAGCCAGTTCTAGCCCCCAACCAGTTCCAACTGGCCCTGATTGCTTTCAACTGAACTGAAGTGGTCTTGACTGGGCTGGACCAGCTCTGACTGGTTCCAACTGGTTCTGGCCAGTTCCAACTGGCCAAGATTGGACTGGTTCTGATCAGTCCCCACTGGTTCCAAACCAGGTCAAAAGACCCTGACAGGATCAGACCTGCCTCAACTGAATCAGACTGGCCTAGACTGGGCCAGCACCAACCAGCCCAGACAGACTGATCCCTACCTGACCAGACCTGATCAGACCATTTTGAGACAGGGTCTTGCTAAATTGCTAAATTGTAGGTTGGGATTGACTTGCCTAGGCTGGGCTCCAACTTGCGATCCTCTTACCTCTGTCCCTCTTACCTGTCGCTCAAAGTGCTGGGATTATAGGTGTGTGCCATCACACTTGCCTTTATTCCATCTTTAAACTATGCCACTGGTAGTCAAGTTGTAGATGAATGGAATTTTTTTTTTTGGATAGGGTCTCAGTAGGTAGTCACGCTGCCCTTGACCTCACTATGTAGTCCAGGCTGGCCTCAAACTCATGGTGAGCCTCCTGCCTCAGCCTCCTGAGTGCTGGGATTATAGGCAGGTGGCACCATGTCCGGCCCCCATAATTTTTTTAATATAAAAACAAATCAAACTCACTATTGTGGCTTTCCTTCCAGTACCCCGCCCTGTGTCCTCTGCAGAGGACTGTAATACTGATTATGCCCAAGGCAGGCTGTGAACAGCTAATCCCACACTTGGCTTGTTTATAGAAACCAGTCGGCTGAAGCCTACGTGCCGAGGTCAGAGTAACTCGCACCCAAATTCTGTTCCCACAACTAAAACCTTCTGACTAGGACAATGTTCTAATTACAACCATATATTTTTTCTATTCTGTTCCTAATTTAAGAATGCTTTGTCTTGTCCTTTTTGAGCCTTGTTTACATTAATTTCCATAGAAACCACAGGTCATGGCCTTTACCCCAGTTGATTGCCAATAAAAGTCAGTGCCTGGGCCAGGGATTTAGCTCAGTGGTTCCCACACCTGCCTCAAAAGCGCAAGGTCCTGAGTTCAATCCCCGGTACCAAAAAAAAACAAAGAAAGACCAAAAAGTCAGTGCCTGGGGCTGTCCAGCGCCTTTCTGGGTTGCACCAGCGTTGGTCGTCCTGGCACCCCGCTTTCTCTCTTAGTTGTGTCTCAAGTGTGTTTTTTTCTCAGGCCTGCATCGTGTACTGGCCAGGTGGGTACTGGAATT
Source organism: Heterocephalus glaber (assembly GCF_000247695.1). The sequence goes on along the minus strand of NW_004624790.1, from coordinate 5,577,350 downwards.
TGAACCCAGGACTTCGAGCTTGCCAGGCCGGCACTGTGCGGCTGAGCTAAATCCCCTGCCCTGCTTTTTCCTCTTTTACTCAGCCCAAGCTTGCTCTGTAGAGCCAGTCTCTCTCTCACTCCTCACTTTTATTTTTCAAATAAACTTTGCTCCCATTAAAAAAAAAGCATACAGCAAATTGCTTAAAAAAAAAAAAGTACAGAAAGGTGCCGATAGCTGCGCATGGCAGTGCACACCTGTAATCCTAAGCCCTTGGGAGGCTGAGGCAAGATTGCTCCGAGTTCAAGGCCAGCCTGGCATATATAGTGAGTTCAAGATCAGCCTGAGCTACATAGCACGACTCTGTCTCAAAAAAACAAAACAAAACAACAAAAAAGAAAGGTGCTGTTATGTCTTGTGAGGGTGCATTTTTATCTAGGGTTCATAAAAAAAACCTACATCATTGAAAGAAGTAGAGCTATAAGCTCAGGAGAAACAAATCACTTTATTGGACAGGGAAGAGAAATGGGGAACCAAAATCATTTTATTGGGCAAAGGAGAGAATAATTAGACAGCTACCTTGTTGGAGTAAGGTCAGGAGCCCAGAGCTGGGACTCGGAGCGGCCTTTGTTCTCAGCCCCTTTTACTGCATGTGGGGAAAGGGACTACACCCCTTGAGAGTTGTTCTAACCTGGCTGTTCTGGGCTCCGAGACCCGCTTTGCCCATTGCCCCTCCCACTGCCGAGGCGCACCACCTTGGAGGAGGGCGTCTGCAGTCCCTGTGCGCTCCAGGTGCTTCTCTTGAAGGATTCACAGCAGAGTTACATTCAGGGCTGAATCAGTAAAAAGGATACACGTGCATTTGAGTGTATTAATATGGTGAGAGAAGAATAAAATATATGCACTTATCTGCATGTGTGTATCTAGGTGCCAGTGTGTATTTTATATACTGAGTTGTTATAGTATAGCCCCCTCCCCACTTTGTTTCTTTCTGTGCCTCACTGGAGGTGCGGGGAGGAGGGAACTGAGGCCTTGGTGGGCGGAGTGAGCCAGGCTGCTGTTTGTTCACCTCTTCCACACGGGCTCGAAATGAGCCGCTGGTGGAGAGTGCCCCTGGGACAGCAGGGACCCAGCCTGGCCAGTGGGGGGGGAATCCTCTGCGTGCACTGAGCCTGGCCGGACTCAGCTCCTCTCTCCCCTGTGTGGAGCTGAAGCCCCAAAAGATGCCCATAAGGAATGTTTTTCTACTTTTGTACATGTGCAAATAAGCAGTAAGGAATTGGGAAAAATAAAAGCAACTACCAATTTTTAGGATATTGAGAGAAGAGAGGAATATGCTAAACAAACTGGGACTGAAATAAGCAACATTTATACACTGGCAAACTCTACGTGAAAATTCAGTTTCCTCGACAAATGCATTTTGAGGAAAACCAAGAAGATGGGGCCCTGTGATCTGCAAGTAAAGGTGACTTGAAGATTAGTTGCAATGTGGGGGACTCATTTGTGGGTCTCAGGAAAACAAAATCCAAATCCATATTCATATACAAGACAACTGCACATGCAGACACTGGCTGGAGATTTGTCAGCATTAAGGAAGTGTTTTAAACTTACATGGTTAATGAATGATATTGTCTATGGTTTGTTCAGGCTATAAGATACCATAGGCTGATGGCTCACGTGCAATACTAACTGACTTCTCACAGTTCTGGAGGCCAGGAAGTCCAGCAAGGAGGCCGCAGCATTGGTGTCTGGTAAGGCCACTTCCGAGCTCACTGATGGTCTGAACAGGAGAGAAATGCTCTGTTTGCCCTGAAGGGCACTAATCCCATCGCTGAGGGCCCCACCCCATCCCGTCACTGCCCAAAGGTCAACCTAATGCCAGCCCACTGGGCATTCATTCCCAACATATGAACCTGGGGGAAGGGACACAAATATTAGGTCTTTAGAGGTACCCTATCTTAAATGCCCTTGTCTTCTGGATGTACACACTGAAAGTCACAAAGGAAACAGATGTCTGGACTTTGCTTCAAAGGAGTAGGGAGATGGACAGACAGGACCCAGCTCAGCCACGGTCTGGTAACTGCTGAGTTGTTGATGCTGGCTCAGTGTATGTGAGAGTTCATTACACTAGTTGCACTTCTTTTGTATTTGTGGGTGTGTATGTGTATGTGTTATCAGGGAACGAACTCAGGACCTTGCACTTGCCAGGTAGGTATGGTGCCACTGAGCTAAATCCCCAGCCCTGTACTTCTATTGTAAATAAAAAAGTTCTTAAAATAGGCAAACAGGGGGAAATGTAGTTTAAGAAAGATAAATTTCTCATCTAAGAAACTCGGAGTGGCACATGCCTGTAATCTCAGCACTGTAGGAAGCTGAGGCAGGAGGATCACTAAGTTTGAGCCCAGCCTAGGCAACTTAGTGAGACCTTGTATCAAAATAAAGAATAAAAAAGGGGCAGGGATGTAGCTCAGTACAATCTCCAATACTGGCCTGCCCCAAAGAAACTTGTAGGTAGACAGTACAGACAGGGTATCATGGCAGCTTCCTAAGTACCAAAGTACCAGCCCTCAAGGCTGTGGTCCATCCCCTTCATCTGGCATTATCCTCAGGAGCTGTTGGGGCTGCTTTAGCTCCAGCCCTCATGGCCACACCAGCCAGCCAGGAAGGATCCGGCTGGAAAAGGGAAGCTCCTTTCTGTTTTTTTGCTATGCTGTCTAGGCTGATCTCAAACTTCTGGGCTCAAGTGACCCTCCCACCTGGCTGGGAAATGTGCCCCTGCACCTGGCCCACCTCCATTTTGAAGACCATGTCCTAGAAGCCACCACACAAAGCACCTTTCCATGCAGGCACCAGACATAAGGCACCGGGCCGTATCTGGCTGCAGGAGAGCCAAGGAACAGTCTATTCTGGGTGGGCGTAGATCTAAAAATCAGGGCTCTGTTACCAAGGGAGAGGTAGTGACTGAAGATCAGGGTATGGTTTGCAGCGCCCGACATAACCCACAGAGAAGGGTATTCAGGTCCCCGGGATGCCACAAACTGGCACCCGAAGCTGGCAGTGGAGCTCGTGCTGTGTGGCTGAAATGCGCCTGCCCTTCACTTCCACAGATGCAGATCCGCTCTGAAGTCACTGCCCCCAGACGCTGATGCTGATGCTGAGCACTCATCTGCTCCCTGTGCACCCGGAGCTGGGTTCGCCTCTAGGCTGCTACTGTTCCACACGCCCCAGGGCGGCCTTGCCCTCTCCTTGGCTACAACAGCTCCAACTCCTGGACACTGCCTTGCTCAGTCAGGAAGAAACTGAGACGCCACCTCTCCCGAGGCTGAGCTGCCCTGAGTCAGCCTCAGAGCAGTGAGCATCGGAGGCAGAGGCCCTGCTGGTGCTTGACCCCACATTGACTGCACAGCTACACCTTAGCTTTGTATTTTGCTGTTTTCTATGTAGTTTAGGCTAGATTTGAAATCATGCTGTAGCCTAGCCGGCCCTTGAACTCAGAATGATCCTCCTGCCTCCATTTAGGATTACAGGTGTATGCCACCATGCCCAGCAATGCTCATTTTTAAAAACACCTTCAGGCACGGTGACACACCCCTGTAATCCTAGCACTCAGGAGGCTGAGGCAGGAGGATCGTTTCCAGTTCAGGGCCAGCCTGTGCTACAGAGTTCAAAACCAGCCTGAACTACATAGCAAGACCCTGTCTCAAAAAAATAACACCTGGGGCGGGGATTTAGCTCAGTGGTTCTGCTGCCTACTGAAGGTCCTGAGTTTGAAACCTAGTAACAAACCAAAAAAAAAAATCTTTTTATTTTTTTTTGCAACAAGGTCTCACTATGCAGTTCAGGCTGGGAATGGACTATGTAGCCCAGGCTGGCCTTGAATTCTCAGTAACCCTCCCACCTCAGCCTCCCAAGTGTAGGATTATGGTTGTGCCCTACCATGCCCAGCTTAAATTGATTTCTGAAAGAAATCTATCATTGCTGCAGATGAAAACATGGTATGGCCTGTTGTTTGTTTTTGGTTTTTTTTTGGTCCCGGGGATCGAACTAGGGACCTTGTGCTTATGAGGCAGGCGCCGGAACCACTGAGCTAAATCCCCGGCCCTGGTATGGCCTGTTTTGACAGAAAGTAAATGAAAACTCAGCTAAGATTCTGCCCGACTCTGAGCATGATGCACTTTCTCTTTGTTGAAGACAAGGCAGCTGGGCCAGGGTATAGCTCAGCATGGCCAAGCCCCAGGTTCCGTCCCTAGCACCAAGGAAGAAAAAGACAAGGGCCGGGGATTTAGCCAGTGGTTTTGCCGCCTGCTGTGCAAGCGCAAGAACCCGAATTAGATGCCTGGTACCAAAAAAAAAAAAAAGAAGAAGAAAAAGACAAACTGAGCCCCTCCCTAAGGGAGTTACATGGGTGGAAAATTGTTTTGGATTTTGGATTTTTTTTTTTTTATTTGAGACAGGGGCTCACTATGTAATTCAGGCTGGTCTTGAACTCACTATGTGTAGCATAGGCTGGCCCTGAACTGGAGACAATCCTCCTGCCTCAGCTTCCCAAGTGCTGGGATTACAAGCAAGTGCCACCATGCCTGCCTAATTTTTAATAATGTCCTCCAGTGCTATGTAATGCCTCTCAGCCACCACCAATATTTACTTCTGGTGTCTGTACTCCCACCTTGGGAAACATGGCCGAACTGTTCCCCTTCTTCTTCTGTAGGATGGAGACCCTAACAACATACCTCACAGGACGATCAGGACTATTACACAAGAAGATCATGCACCAAGTTTAAGTACATAAGGGCCTCATGGTCCAGCACTCAAGGGCTGGCTATCACTTGTCAGTTTGGGGGAGGACCCGGAGTCCTGTCCTAAAGGACTAAATATGGCTTCCAAGGCAGGCGTGGTGGTGCATGTCTGTCATCCCATGGATGCACTCGGGAGGCTGAGACAGGAGGATCACCAGTTCAAGGTCAGCCTGGGCTACATAGTGAGTTCAATGCCAGCCTAAACTACATAGTGAGACCTTGACAAAAAAACAAAACAAAACAAAAACACCCACAAGGCTTCCACAAAAGAGCAACCCAAACTTCAAAGAAGTGGAGAAGACAGGGGACATAAAACCCCAAACACTTCATTTAACAATGGAAGACACTTTATTATTTTTTAAAATCATCTCTCAACATTTCAACTCTTGGTAGAAATCAAATGCAAAACATCTGCGTTGTTAAATTAGCATATATTTAACTATCTTAATCACAGCAACTTCATACAGTAAGATACACAGCAAGGAGGAGTGCGGTCGTATTTCCTATTCCAGTCTATGAAGACAGTATTTCCACGATGCTAGGTACATTGGACTTTGTCTTCTTAGGACAACTTGGCCATTCCTGCTTTTGCCCACTGTAAATCACGTGGCATCACAGTTGGTTAGGAGCTAAGTTACTGTGATGCTGGAGCAATCTGGAAGTGGAAAACTAGAAAACTAGAGCTCTTGGGAATGGGCCAGGCATTGCCAGTTCTGAAATGTGAAAATGAAGAACATCAAAGATGAATGCCCCGGACAGCCTGGTCTTAGTAATAAAATTGGTTGAAATTCAACTTTATATACACATTGTATATCTACATGTGAGCTACTAGATATATATATATTATAAAAAGAGCCATATAAGATTTGGAAAACCTTAAAACCACTCAACTGAGTTGGAAGGACATTGGCAAATTCACAGTGGCCTCAGGATTCAGCCAGATTCAAACCTGCTCCAGAGCCGAACACCTTTTCCTCCCAGAAAACCTGCTGCGCATAAATCCCTAACAGTGTGTACATCACAAACACTTACAGCTAAAACAGTAGTTTACAAGGAAGCAACTTAGTTTCAAATTCTTGCCCCACTCCTGTTCTGCAACCCCAGAAGAGGAAAATCCAGACCTCGGTGATTCCCACGGGGAGTCCAGGCCTTCAGTCCGGAAGCGCCGAGGCCCAGCCAAGCATCTGGGGGACACGCGCCGACTCCTGCCCAGTTAGTGCAAAAAGCTCCCGGATGTTGCTGCAGATGAGTGCTGGGAACTGGTGAAGAGATGGAGAGCTGTGGGAAACCCAAATGATTTTCCTTCTGAAACGAGATTCAAGAAGTCTGGAGTGCAAGGCGAACGACCAGCAGGCTCCAAAGACCAGGGCTGTCGATGCGAAGGGCGAGCTCCCTGAATCGTCACTGGGTCATCGCAGTCTGCAGGGCAGACTCAGCACCCGTGCTAACCCCCTAAGTGCACGCTGGAGGTAGGTGTAAGTAGTTATCCTGGGAAGACAGTGGCTCACCACCAGCTCGAGAAAAGGGGACATGGTCTCTGCTCCTGCCCTGCCCCAAACGCCACTCCACCCTGGCAAGGGGAAGACACAAGAGCAAAGGGCAGGAGGCCTCCCTTGGAAGACTAAGAACCCAGGGCCTTTTTATAAATAGCTACATAATTAATTTTTAACCACTTTGAAACACATAGCAAGTTGAATATTTATTTAAAAATAAATCTCAAAAATATCTATTTACAGTACAGTAAGAGGGGCATGTGCAAACAACAGAAAGGGAAAGGTCAGTCCTGCTATGGGAAGTCCACACGTCAGTGTGCCGGCGCGAAGTTCACAAACACCATGGGCTGACAGAGCTGTGGCGGCAACACGATGACATTCAGCTAATACTGGACTCACTTCACCTCTGACATCTGGGAAGGCAGGAAAGGCAGGGTGCAGGGGGTCTGGCTGGGGATCCTTGCGTTTGGGAACAGGATGGCCAAAGGGTGAGCCGTCAGGAGAGGCCCAGTGTGGCAGGAGGGCTCATTTCACAAGCCAACAGGCCTCTAGCTCGCCGCTGCAGGTGGACATCTGGAGGTGACCTGAAGGGCCTTCCCCATCCATGTTGGCTTCACAGTGGGAGGGGTGGGCGCGGCATGAATCCCAGACACAAATCCTCCTTAGAAGAAACAAGAAAACCAAACCAAACCAAACCAAAAACCAACTGAACAGGGAGTGATTAGCCAAACTGAATCTGAGCGCAAGCGCCACCCTCTCCTTGTCAGATGACGGAGCAGCCATCGGAGCAGCCATCGGTTGCAATATGAGTTGCTAAGTGAACTCCCACCTGGGTGCAGCAAGCCAGATCCCCGCCACTACATGGTCAAGTTCAGGCCCCTGCTTCCACCGGATGCCTTAACACTTCCTCACCAGGGAACCAGGAGGTCAGTGGGGTAGCCCTTGTAGCGAGAAGGTGCCAGGTGGGGTCTATCTGTACACGAGGTGGGAGAACTGGGTGGACTTGTAGTTCAGCTGGTTGTTGGGCATGAACTTGTGCAGCTCGCTCTTCTTGCAGCAGGGGTCGTAGTGGTAGGCGCTGAGGCAGGCGTCGCAGGAAACTTTCGAACACTGGGTGCAGGTGTTGGCGGCGCCTGGGCGGTTGCAGAAGCCGCAGCGGGAGGTGGCTGCGGTGGAGGGCTTGGACTTAGAGTGGAGGGGCGGCAGGCGGTCAAGGGCCTGAGCCTGGCTCGAGTGCTTTTCCCGCAGAGGGGGCCCGTGGGCCAGGCTGTCAAGAGCAGCAGCCTTGATGGGGAAGTTGCTGGACTTGGGCGCCGAGGGACAGGCGAGCAGGCTGTCGCAGCGCTGGCAGAGGGCAGCGCTGCAGGCCAGACCACAGTTTGGGCACTTGGAGAGAGCAGACTCTTTGGCCGGGGGCGAACGCTTATGATAGAGGGGGTGGGCGTCGTTTCTGACCAGCCACACATCCGGCCGAAGAGCGTCCTGCCTGCGGTATGCGGCCCTGGCGTCCGAGTCGGTGTATAGGTCCACGTCATCCTGAGCAGAGAAGTACGCGCTGCGCAGCAGGCCAAGCCCATTGTTTGGCGAGGAGGGAGGAAGGTCATCGGGGCTGCCGTGGGGGGAGCTGGACATGGTCAGGAGGGAGGGGGACGGGCGGATGATCTCGTCCTTCAGGTCCTCCCCCAAGTCTGTGGCCACGGGCTCCTTCCGCAGGCTCAACGAGGCCTTCAGGGGGGGCTTCCTGCTCTCCCAGTAGCTGTCGTACGTGTCCACTGACCTGGAGGGCTTGGTCACACGGGGCTTGTAGTAGTCCTTGGCCGCCCGCTCACTGGCCGACTTCTGGAGTGCCACTCGGGCCATGGAAGTGATCAGGTGCTCCCTGCCCTCAGCCCGCCGCCGCAGGGCATCGGAGCAGCCACGTACGTCCTCTGAGCTGCTCTTGCGCTCGCTCACGACGTCCAGCTCGGAGTAGCCCTTGTCCTTCACCTGCGAGTAGATCTCCAGCATCTGCTCACACTCTACCTTGGCCAAAAAGAGCTCAAAGGAGACCATCTTCACCTGGAGGCTCTCCACAAGCTCCTTGAGCTTGTACACAGTCCCCAGCTCAGGTGTGTAGCCCATGTAGCTCAGGATAGCACGGATGTCCTCCTCCAGTAATGTCGACTTGACATAGTAAACGAAAGGGCCTGTGTAGGTCTGGGGAAGGAAGGGCAGAAGAGAGGCGGGGCTGTCTCTCAGAGACACACAACAGACACCGGGCCAAAGCAAAGGCCACTCAGTGGGCCCAGGAGGGAGAGAGGGCAGCAGAGGGTCTCACAGCTTCTCTGCAGGCCTGGAGGCTCCTACACAGGAGCACCCTGGGAGGACATTATACTTCAGCCCCTCTCTGACGCCAGGGGAGGAAACCACTAGCTTTCTGTGTGGGCACCAAGGCTCCACTCCACAAGCAGAGAAACCCAAGGCAAACACGGCTGAATAACTGGGATTGGATTGAAGGCGGAACTCCCCATAAGCACTCAAGACTATTCCTCTCTTGCCCTTCCGTGAAGATCTGAAGAACATGCCAGACTCACAGCCTGACTGGCAGCTAACGCCCTGTGCCTTCCCTGCCTGGAAGGCTGCGGATCTCCTCTCAAACTCCCCAGCCCGCCCCTCAGGGACCAGGTCAGCTTGCTCTGACAGCAGGGGAGGGAGGCGGTCAGAGGGGCAGAACCCCTCTTAGGATGGACTGGAAGGGACAGGAGAGGAGAGGGAACACCAGTGTGGCCAGCCATGCCATGGACTCACCTTGATGCTTCGGAATTCCTTCTTCCATGGGTAGAGGAAGAGGTTGATGCCCACAGTCTCGAGCACGCTGAAGGCGCAGTGCAAAGCCCGCAGGCTTGAGGAACGCAGTGAGCGTAGGGAGCTCTCCACCACCTCATAGAACTGGATCAGCCGGAATCGATAAAAGGGATCCACCTTGTGCAGGCTGAGCAGGGTCGAGGCTGCCACCCGGAGGTACTCATCATTGCCACGCTGCTGCTTGCTGGGGGTGGTGTCCACTTTGCCCTCATGGAACTGCACGTACTTCCGAAATAAGTCATCCTTATATTTTGTATCCATTGAACTGGGCTTCCCCATCTGATCCGGGAGGCTACCTTATCTCCTCCATGGCTTCTGGACTGCAGGCAGGGACATCTCTAAAAGCCCTGACATGCCACCTGCTGGACCAACGGAGCGCTCTGCAAGGGGAGAAACAAGCAGCACATCATTCCTCCAATCATCCACATGCATCACACGCAAGAGCGGCTCTGCAGAGAGGAGGGAACTCCGGCTCCAGAGTGCTTCCTGCTGTACTGGCTCACGGATTCTCGAGGCCCTTGAAGACAGAAGCTGCTGCCGGGCCTGGGGAAAATCCAACACAGAAGCACAGGACTCACAGGCGGAGCTGAGACCGGCACCCAGGCCATGTGGCCCCACAGTCCACGCCTTTCCCAGCCACACCCTGCCCTTCTGAGGCCGGAAGGAGCTTGGCACAGGGGCAGAAAGGAGGTGGCCGAGGGCGGGACAACAGAGGGAGCAGCAAGAGCTGCCACCAGGCCTGACTTAGGGCCTCCAAGAGCACATTAAGGGTTTCATGTTTTTTGTTGGGGCTGGGGGTGTAGCTCAGGGATCGAGTACCTGCTGTGCGTGTGTGAGGCCTTAAGTTAGATCCTCAGCACAAAGGAAAAAAAGAGAAGAATTTCATGTTTTACTTATTCAGAGCCATGTGAAGCCACTGAAGAGCTTAAAGCAAGGGACATGATCACATTTACAATTCTGAAAAGTGCCCGCCCGGCTGCTGTCCCCTCAGTGGTGCTTTGCTGCCTGCATTCCCTCTACCTTGAGAGCATTTTACAGCCCGGCGGGACAGGAGAGCCTGCTCCGAGCCGGGACACAGGATTTTTGCCATCTTGTTCTCTCCTCAGCCACCTGTTTGCTAGTAGAACCTGCACAGATCTACCAATGTTCTTGCTGCCACAACACTGGGGGCAAATCTGGATTCATCAAGGACCGGGGCAGGGGGAGGCAACACAGAACAGAGTCCAAGCAGGGGGTGGTGGCGCATGCCTGTAATCCTACCACTTGAGAGGCTGAGGCAGGAGGATCACTTCGAGTTCAAGGCCAGCCTGAACTACACAGCGAGACCCTGTCTCAAAACACCAAAAAAAAAAAAGAGACAGGGTTCAGAGCCAGAATGCCTGGGTGTGAAACCTTGGGCTGCTCCTCCAGGTCACTTGGGCTCATGACTCAGCCTCTCCGGGGGTTTTCTCGTCTGAATCGAAGTCAGTGTGAGCGTCCGCACAATCCGTACATAAGCGCTATACAGCAGGCCAGCTCCAAGTAAGCCCTGACAGCCATGCCCGGACCAGAAGCTCCTCCTACCATGACCATCTTGCTCTGCATAAGGTACCTTTGGCACAGGGCTGGGGCAGAGTCCGAGCTCGCAAAGTATCTCTGAGCGACAGACCATGGGAGATGGCAAGGGACTGGGAGAAGCTGCTGCACGCTGGGGCTGGCCTATGGGGTCCTCTAAATCTGGCTCGGTGGGGGAGTCCAAAAGGGATAGGGCCTGGTAGCTATCATGAGGTCAAGAAAATCACCTTCAGGTCCCGGGGATTTAGCTCAGTGGTTCCGCCACCTGCCTTGCAAGCTCAAGGTTCCGAGTTCAATCCCCGGTCCCCAAAAAACAAAAAAATAAAATAAAGAAAATCACCCTCACCAGGCATGCTGGTACATGCCTATAATGCCAGCACTCGGGAGGCTGAGGCAGGAGGACTGCGCAGAGTTCAAGACCAGCCCGGGCTACATGGCATGCCCCATCTCAAAAAAACAAGAAGCTGGGGAGAAATGTAGCTCAGAGGTAGAGCACTTGCCTGGGATGCACAAGGCCCTTGGTTTCATCCCCAGGGCAAAACCAAAAATCCTAGGTACGTAAGAAGACTACCTTCTCCCACCTACTACCCTGTCAAAGAACCCCAGTGCAACAGTGACAGATAACCCTGAGGAGAAAGGAGGCAAAGATTAGGCCACTCAGGATGAAACTCTGCCTCCTGAGCACAGCGCACCTCTCCCAGCAGCCTTCCCCTACACAGATCCTGGTTCCTCACATATGCCAGGCTTATTTCGATCTCAGGCCTTTGCACATGGATGCATGTTTTTCTTTTCTGATTTCTCCCATAGTTAGCTCACCTCATCATTAAGGCCTCAGTTCAAATGTCACTGCTCAAAAGGCCCTCCCTGATCCTTCAACTTCTGTGTGTCTGTGTGTGTGTGTGTGTGTGTGTGTGGCACTACTGGGGATGAACCCAGAGCCTCACGAGTGCTACGCAAATGCTCTACCACTAACCTACATCTTCCAGCCAATTTTATTTTGAGACAAGGTCTCACTATGTTGTACTACCTACCCTCAAACTTGTGACCTTCCTGCCTCAGCCTTTCAACTAGCTGGAATTACAGGCATGTGCCACCAGGTCCTCTGACCCTTCATCTCAAATAACTCCCACCTTCCCGGTCCCTCCCTGTCATGTCATCCAGGTGTAGCCAGAACCTAAAGTTACTAACATTATGTGTTCATTTACTAGCCTTCTCTCTTCACTGCCGTGCCTGATAACCAGTGAACCCCAAAAGACAAGGACTGTATCTGTTTTGTTTACCACAATGCCTAACACAGACCCTGATACACACTGAGGGTTTGAGAAAATAAGTAAAATGAATGATGTAAAGTATGTGGGCATATATGATGCTAATCTTGTATCTTCTCATGGTTCCCTCCGACGAATCCTGGAGGATCGGCTGGAGAGAGAAGAAATGAGCTCCATAAGATGCCATGATATCCTACAAGCAGCTCAAGGTCAGCAGAAGGTGGATCCAAGACTCTAAGGCTGGCCTTCTGATTTGACACCTGTGCAGTATTCCTCTGACCACCCTATGATTTCCAAGTCCAAAAGATATTTGTGGAGCATCCACCTCCTACCCGGAGGAGTGGGTAGAGAAGAGGCCTATAGTGAAGAAGACAGAGCCTCCTTCAGCTAGAGAGCTCAGCACCCAGTATCAAAGATACGCATTCTCTTCCAACATAACAATGGTGCATTCCACAAGATGCCAGCTGCAGTTCTTGTTGATAACTCTATGCATTTGCTGGGTTTTATTTAAGCAAGAGAAGCTTCCATCCTGCCTCTGGTCCCAGGGCTACTTTCTGGTATGTCTGAGACCATTTAAAAACAACATCAAGGGGCTGGGGGCATAGCTCAGTGGTAAAGCACTTGCCCAGCAAGCCTGAGACCCTGAGTTCCCAGCACTGAAGGAAAAAAAAAAAAGACATCAAGCACTGCTGTGATTTTTTTTCTCAAAGGAAGTCAGCCACAAGCTCAAAGAGGCTTTTTTTCCTTTTGCAATGCTGGAGATCGAACCCATGGCCTTGTGCATGTTAGACAAGCACTCTACCACTCAGCTATATCCCCAGCCCATTCAAGAGGCTGATTTTTTTTTTTTTTTCAGACAGGGTCTTACTATGTAGTCCAGGCTGGCCTTGAAGTCACTATGTAGACCAGACTGGCCTCAAACTTACAGTGACTTCCTGCCTCAGCCTCTCAAGTGCTGGGATTACAGGTGTGCGGCACCACACCCAGCTAGTACTGGAATTTGAACTCAGTCTGGCAGGCCCTGAAGACTGGGTCTCTCCCATTTTCCTCCTCGTTTATTGTTATAGTTGGTACCATTCCAAGGGGATTCAGTATGTGAAGGCCCTGTGCAAACTGTTCTTCAAAAACCAATGAGATCCGCATGACAACCCCAACATTAAAGAAGAAACTGAGGCTAAGGGGGCCAACTCACTTGCTGTAAGCCTGAAAGGTAGGAAGACGTAGATCTGAGATGTGAACCTAAGTCAAATGCCAAAAGTCTGACACTGCACCAATGTGTCCAGCAAAGCTACATCTGATGGGCAGCTCTACTTGGAAAGGCTCAACTCAGGTAGAATGACCTATGGCAGAGCTGGCAGAGCTGAGTTCTAAAAATTCCTCTAGTAGCAAAATTCCCAGCTTCCCACACAGAACGGGGCTGGGAGAACCACAAATCTCTCTATGATGTAAGCTCAAGGGCCAAGGAATGAGGCTGGCCAGTGGTGAAGCAGTTACATCATCCTTGCTGAATACATTTTCGGAGGATATAGCCTGCCTTGTGGCTGGTCATAGCTGGTGTCTTTTCTGAGCACAGAGCCAGCAATTTATTCCCAGCACACTGCAAGAACAACAAAAAACGTACTCTGCAAAAACAGCCTGGTTTCACGAGACTCAGCCCAGTGACAGAAGCTGTTAATTTCTCCAAGCAACCCAAAGACTGGAATGTCAAGCCTTGCCAAGCTGGCAGGGGAAAAAAAAAATACAACACAGCTCTGTGAATATCCTAAACACAGAGACAGGCAGCCCTGGTCTGCACCTCCCGCACCCACAATCTGGCCCCTTAGTAAAGCAAGTCCATGGACAGACGGATCTGCACAAGTCAAGGAGCCAGTGGCTTTTCTAATGATTGTTTTTTTGTTTTGTTTTGTTTTTTTTGGTACCAGGGATGGAACTTGGGACCTTGCGCTTGCGAGGCAGGCACCAGAACCACTGAGCTAAATCCCCGGCCTCTAATGATTGGTTTTTAAAACATCTAAAGGGAAACCTGTAACGGTTTAAATTTCCGCTAAAGGGAACTGGAATGATTCCGGATGGCAAAGCACCGGCTTGGCTTTACCTCAGCTCGCCCATTCAAGCAGAAACATTCCCGAGCAGCATCTGAAGGCGCCCCCTCCCTGCACAGGCAGAAGCTATTTTGGTTCCAGCACTGCCTCAATCCACAGGTTTACACGTCCCTGGTCTAGCTTCAGCTCCCAACAGGAGCAGGGGAAGGGGGTTCCTCTCCCCACTTCACCTCTGTGGACCCATTCCAAGCAGGAGGCTCCACACTCACATCCAGGAGTGGATGGCCACTGGCCGTGAAACCCTGGATGGTCCCCACACCCACACTAGCCTCCAAAAACCTCTAAAATAAACTGAGTGGTGGTGCTGAAAGTGGATTTCCCTCCAGGCAGCTGCCTCTGAGGGACTGTGAAGGAAGCTGTGTCCCTGTAGTGGACAGGAGCTGGTGACAGCTATTGCCGGCTGGGTAATTCCCCCCACCTCTGAGTGCCACATCAGTTGGGAAAAACAACAGTGTCAAACTCGGGCTTCCTCCCATGGGGTTTGCTTTTGCAGTGCTGAGGCCCGACCCCAGGGCCTCTGGTACGTTAAGCAAGCGCTGTACAGAGCTACACCCTCAGCCACCACACGGGTTTCTGAATGAAGTTAACAGCAGCTATCATTTACTGTATGCCCACCGAATGGCAGGCACAGTGCTTCATCGCTTCATCGGCATCGTCTCACTTCATCCTCACTCCGGCCCTAGCAACCAGATTCGTCCCACCTAACAAACGAGACAACTGAGGCTCACAAGACAAGTGACTTATCCAAGGTCACATAGTGTGTACAAGCCCAGGTCTGCCACCACAGCCTGATCACTGCGAAGTCACGGCCTCACGGTGGGCTCGGGGTGTCCTCCAGCTCGGCTAGTCGTTGAAGAGGGGGATGTTCCTCCTGAGCTGCCGCAAGCCACCCTCGGCCGGCTCCGGGAGCCTGCGAGGCAGCTTCAGGGCAATGGGGATCCTGAGGGCAGGCTGGGGGTCCCGCGGGGGCCGAAAAAGCGGGCCCTCCGGTCGCCTGGGGACCCGCGAGAGGACCTCGTTCCCTGGCCCTCCGAGCCCTGCAGCGTCGGGGGCCCCCTCTGCCCGGGAGCAGTTTCCGTTCGCGGCCGCCCCTCACTCACCCCTGACTGACGCCGAGGGCGACCCGACGAGAGACGCAAACGGGAGGCGCGGCCGCTGCCCAAGCCGGGCCCTGCTGGGCTCTCAGCTCTCCGGCCGGCAGCGGGGTACAGAGACCAGTACCCGGGGGTCCGAGGCAACCCGGAAACACTCGCGCCGGAAGTGACTTCCTGGAGCCGGGCCCGAAAGAAGGTTGGGCCGCGGCTGCGCGCTGACCCTGGGAAGGGGTAGATGACTGCGGGCTGCAGTGACTACAGATGGGTGGCAGAAAAAGCAAGGAACAGAAGAGCGAGCACAGAGCTCGCAGACCCTGCTTTGAGCCATAAAGGGCCGTTGCCGCAGCTTGTGCTGGGACCCGGAAATAAACGAACCGGAAATGACGCATGGCATTCAGCTGCGAGAATGTGGCTGGCTGGGTTGTCATGGAAACCAGCTGGGAGCCGGGAGGTCCGCTCCCACCTCCCAGACTTGGCTCCAGCTTCTGTCCAGATGATCCCCGAGCTGGGCTCCCAACTTACTGTGCCTGACCGAGCAGCGTGATGGGCGGATCCTTCGGCCCCATTTTACAGACGGAAATACCGAGGCTCAAAAAGAGCAAGTGAGATGTCAAGATCACATGAGACAAAACCAGCTTTGAGGGGCTTGTGGACTTGTTCTGTGGGATGTGGTTTAAGAACGAGGGTCCCAGTTTTGGCTTTATTGCTTATTAGCTGTTTGACCTTGGGCAAGTTACTTAACCTCTTTGAGCCTCATCTTTCTCACCTGAAAAATGCAATAATAATAATACCTGGATTGCCACAATTAATACATGGAGACCACTTAGTACAACAGGTGGCATATACTAGAGATCTAAATACGTTGTTTTTTAAATTTGGTTAAATCAAAGGAAATGACCAGTCGACCCTCAGTCTTCCTGAATACGGAAACCAGAAGTGGGGAAGAACAAGCCCTTGCTTTGGAGCTTGGCACCAGGCACCTGCAGTACTTGCATGGTCTGCAATGGCCTCTGTTTACGGGCTTCTCTGTACTCCTACTCACCTTGTTGACCATAAGCTCCACGAGGGCTGCACTACTGTTGGTCACCACTGAATCCCTGGTGCTTGCAAGGTGCCTAGTACACACTCAAGGCTCTGTTAGCTGGGCGAAGGAGGTAGAAGGAGAAGGTTCAAAAGTTTCCTGCCAGCCTGGGCAAAATAAAGGGGGTAGGGATGTAGCTCAGTTTCAGAGTGCTTGCCTAGCATGCGCAAGGCTGTGGGTTTAACAATTTCACCACAGGGCTGTAACTCATATGTCTCACTGCCAGGAGGCTTGAACCACCAGTGTTATAAGCATGACTGTGGGATCCATGACGGTAACACTTACATCACCAGTGGTACAAGCTGCTCGAAGGGACAGTGGTTTGAGCTGGCGGGACTGTGTAAATACCAGTATGGGGTGAGGGTGGGGAAGGTTTTGTTGAACATTATTTGTGACTGAACGATTCATTCTGCCTCTGACTTACCCCAGACATGTATTGGAGGCTCACAGGCTATTCCGCGCCAGCTGCTTCTCCTCCAACATGTGCAGAGCTCCCTTCACCTCCAATGCTCTTTCACCTCGGCCTCTGTGTCTCCACATGCTTTTGCCTCTGCGTGGTGACTTTCTCCTCACTCTTTCCCTCCATTGCCTTCCTGGCCTCCAGCCCCAGCTCAGTTCTCACTTCCTTTCTGAAGTCTTTCCTGACTTCTCCAGGCAAGGACCTCAGCACAATGGGTTATACGTTTATTTAACCTGACACCCCACTAGGCCCCAAGTTCTTTATCCCTATTTCCCCTGCGCTCTGTGGCTGTCTGATCAACTGGTGGCCAACAGATGTTCCTTGACTGCAGGAGTCCTTATCATCCATGACCCCAGATAAAGCCAGTGGGACTTGTCTCAGGACAATGACATAATTCTGGGGAAACATTTGGAGAACCAGGAAGCAGTAATTCAAACAGCGGCGATTACTCTAGGTACTGTGTGGCTGCCTGAGCACACTTCAAGGTCTCTGTGTACTTTATGAGCTCACATTTAATCAGATGCAAAGTGATCCTGTTCACAGGAATTCCGGCTGAGAAAAACTGTCCCAGCTGAACACTTCTGCCTTTACAACAACCCAGAACTCCCCTTTTGGCAAGTGTTACAAGACAGCATTTTTGCACGAGGCTGCTAAAAAAGTCCCTTCCAGCTCCATGGTTCTGTGACAGCCAACAGGGAAACAGGTTTTTAAGAAAGGGTTTCCTGGTAGGAAACCCTGGTCACAGAGACTCGGTAACATTTCCCCTCAGAAAAGACCCAAAGTCTCTTAAGAGAGTCCCATTTCTCATCTTTTAAACACAGATGAAGGCTTGTGAGGTCTCTGCTTGCTGAGGAGGAAGTCAGAGGAGCATCTTTTTCAGATTTTATTACATAATGATTAGCAGATTACATAACATCATGTGACAGTGATCAGGCACCTCTACTTCCTAAACGCCAACAACATGAACCATCTACCTACCTCTTTCTATTTTTTAGTTTTTTTAAATCACAAAAGTAGCACATGATTCCAACAATACAGAACGTGTGTAGAACAAAAAGTGACAGGGAAAACCTACTCCTTGACCTAGCAGTTGGATTTCTTGACATCTGTCAGAGAAACACACACAAGTGTGCAAAGCCACCTGTTGCATCCTTGTCTGTAGCACCAGAAAAATTCTAAAGGGGTACTGATTCTAAACATTAATAGGAGATTGCACGTTGACAAACACTTATCACTTACAAAAGACAATGCAAATCTATGTAACTATGCAAGACACACTATGGAGTGAAAAAAGACTTGCAATAGAAAAACAAAACACCTGGCACCATGCCTATTTTGATCCCTGGTACCGCAAAAAAACCACCATTTTTTTTCCAGTACCAGGGATCAAACTCATGACCCTGTACTTACCAGGTAGGCATGATGCCACTGAGCTACATCCCCGGCCCTAACACCATGTATTTTCCAAAAGAAATGTGTCTATATAAAGTCAGCTGGGGACAGTAATACAGGTACATACATGTTTTCAATCAATCCACAAATACATATTTATATGATTTTTATATCTTTCTCCTCAAGAGTCAGTGAACTCCATGAGGACAGAACTGGATCTATTTTTATCATAATTACATCACTACTAGCTTGGCCTGGTGCACACCTATAATCCTAGAACTGGGGAGGCTGAGGCAGAAGGATTATCTCAAGTTTGGGGGCAGCTTGAGCTATGTAGTGAGTTCAAGACCAGCCTGAACTGCACAGCAAGACCTTGTTTCAAAACAAAGCAAAAAACAAAACACACCCCACAAACCAACAAGCAAACTGAGGACAGCCTTGAGGAGGAGGTACATGAGAGCTGGGCGTTGAGTGTCTTGAACACAAAAGCAGGTCCAGCTTTCCTTCCAGCTGGGGGGAAGAAAGCATTCAAAGGTAAGACTGGAAGCTGAAAACTCAGCTGTCTGCAAGCATATACTGTGGGCATATAGTAAGTGCTAGAGTACTAGCGCCTGGTGCCGCACAGCACTGGAAATTACCGGGAATGTAGTCTGGCATAGTACCTGACTCAGTGAGTGTTAAATTAGTGCTTCAGTGAGAAAATATGGAAGCGTGTGTGTCTATTTCTTCATTTGTGAGGGGGGCAAGACACCAAAATGGAGGCTACAAGAGTCTAGGGCAGCCCTCGACTAAGTACTCAGCTAGCATTAGCTGTCACCATCAGCCTTTTTTATACTCCCACCTCTGCAAAGAGCCTGCAGAGGCCCTTTAGAGGTATGCATAGTGGTAGTGGCTGCTTGTTACATTTCTCTCGATTAAACAAAATGTTCCTGATGCCAATTTCTTAGCAGGATGCTCATTCCGGTCTATGAATAAAATTTCAACTACATTCTCAGGCCTGCATCATCATGGTTATGAGGATGCACTCACATCAGACTGCATGTGGCACAGTTTCCCCACCTGTAAAATGGGGCTCATCACAGGCCCTTCCTCATAAGGTTATTTTACACATTGAACAAGATAATACTGGAAAGAAACTTCACCCAGTGCCTAGCAGGGAATAAGCCCACAGAAAACTTTATCCATGATTATGATCACGGTTGCATTGCTGGAGGCTAAAGATTCCACCTGGCTCCCACAGCAACACATTCTTCCTAAATTCGAACAAGTAGCAGGTGCAGGGAGGCTTATAACCCCAAAAAAGGCAACGTTGGACTGAAAGCTGGTGACATCAGCCTTCTTCACAATGAAGAAGAAAGGCAATTTTTTCTTTTTCCCTAAATATAAACCCAGCTGCCAACAGATTCAGTCTTCATACTACCCATAAATCAAAGGTAACTGGGCTTGAGGGCTGTAATTAGAGGGATCCACCCAGCCCAGCCCATCTCCAAGGAGACACAGCTGGCGGGAGTGGATGCTGATAAGGACAGCTCAGGATCTTGTGCTGGTGACTCTTTGACTGCACAGAAACCAGAGGTGATAAATTCCCATGTGCACAAGTACAGTTCTGGGTTTTGAAGGACTGTTCGCAGGAATCAAACATTTTTGTCCTTCCCACTCTCTTGAAGTGAGCAAGGGAGAACCACACCCCCGTTATCTTTGTTACAACATCACCCCCCAGCAGGAAAGTGTGAGGACTCGGGAGCCAAAGGGCCTCAGCTCTGGCATCTTCCATCTGTGTGACCTTGGACAAGCAATCTGACCCACCTGGTGCTGCATTTCCTTATCAGTAGAATAGGATTTATGGTATCGGAAGGATGACTGAGATATCCGATGAGCTCATACACGCTGCCATGCACAGAGTGAGCACTGACTCGGGTTAGCTAGGATGATTCTTTTTCTTTTTTTTGGTACCAGGGATCAAACTCGGGTCCTTGTGCTTGCAGGGCAGGCGGCAGAACCACTGAGCTAAATCCCTGGCCTCCTCTTTTTTTTTTTTTTTTTTTGAGACAAGGTCTCACTATATAGTTCAGGCTGGCCCTGAACTCACTATGTATCCCAGGCTGGCCTTGAACTCACAGTAATCCTCCTGCCTCAACCTCCAGAGTGCTGGGATTACAGGGGTGTACCACCATGCCCAGCAAGGATGATTGTTTTTCTTGCTTTCCTTTTCTCTTGTGGTGCTGGAGGTGGAACCCAGGGCTCTGTGCATGCTACCCGAGTGCTCTGCCACTGAGCCCCAGACCCATGGTTCTTTTTCGTTGTGAGTAGTATTCCCGTGTGACTACATCACAATTTGTTATCTATTCACATTGATATACCTTGGGGTTGTTTTCAGTCTGGATCTATTTGACCATTCTGTACAAATTACTATCAATATTCTTGTACATAACTTTTTTGAGACAGGGTCTCGCTATGTAGTTCAGTCTAGCCTTAAACTATGTAGCCCAGGCTGTGCTCAAACTTGTGGAGATCCTCCTGCCTCAGCTTCCAGAGTGCTGGGACTACAGGCCTGCAGCACCACACCCAGCTTCTTGTACAAAATGTTTTATGGACAAATGTTTACATTTCTCTGGTAAAAACACTTTTTTCCTTGACTGAAATCTGATACAACAGAGTGGACTTTTTTTTCTGATACCAGGGATTGAACTCAGAGCCTTTACAATGAACTATATCGTCAGCCCTGTTCATTTATTTATTTATGAGACAGGAACTTGCTACTTCACTAAATTGCCCAGGCTGGGCTTGAACTTGAAATCCTCTTGCCTCACCCTCTGCACAAAACAAAAACTACTGATTAAAGTTGCTTTACAATAGAGGGAAGGGCTGGGGATGTAGCTCAGTGAAACAGTGCCTGCCTTGCAAGCGCGAGGTCCTGAGTTTGACACCCCCAATACTAAAAAGTAAATAAAATAGAGGGAAGAATTGATGATGGCATAATCATGATTTCTTTTTCCTGTACTGGGGTTTGAATCTAGTGTTTTTTTCACTGAGCTATAACCCCAGCCCTCCTTTATTTTGTTTTGTTTTGTTTTTCTGAAATGGGCTCATAAAATTGCCCAGGAACTTGAACTTGTAATCCTCCTGCCTCTGCCTCTCAAATGCCGGAATTACAGGCATGTGCCACTGCGTCCAGCTAGAAGCAGCATTTTAATGGGCTCATTCCCCTATGTTTTTCTCATTTGTGCTGAAATCATTCACTATCATATCCCTTAGCAGGATGTCCGGCACCTAGAAGGTGAGTGGCTGTTTATACACCAGCGTCTCCCTGGCAAAGCCCAGATGAGGCTCTGTCCTTTTTATTTTTATTTCCAGGGTAAGTACAGTCATCTAATGGCCAGGGAGAGCAAACACAGAATTCTAAGAAACAAGGGAGGCGACGTCCACCTGCAGGCCCCGTGATTCTGTGAGGCACTCGTGTGCCCCCTAGTGGTACAAATAGGAATCCCTCCGGGCTCTCTCCACTTTGACAATCTTGAAGAACTTGCTGAAATCAAGTTGAAATTATCTGCCCTCAGCTTACAAATGTAGTGATATATGATGATATATATAATATACTGATGATATATATATATTACTCTACCAAGTGCAGGTAAGTGCAGTGATAAATTTTACACACTTCCTGAGGCGAAGAGATAGGCTCCGAGGTCTGCGGGTTACATAATTTGAGGGTTGAGTTCATATCTAACTCATCTCAACTGTTCCTAATGAACTACTGCTTAATTTTTACTGAAAAAGTGATGTATGGAGCTGGATGTGGTGGCAGACACCTATAATCCCAACACTCTGGGAGGCTGAGGCAGGAGGACTGCAAAGTCCAAACCTAGCCTGGGCAATTTAGCAACTTAGGGTGTCCCTGTTTCAAAATAATTTTTTTCTTTTGGTACCAGGCAGTGGAACCACTAAGCTAAATCCCCGGCCCCTCAAAATAAATTTTTTAATGGGGTGGACTGGGAATGTAGCTCAGTGGAAAGGTGCTGGGTTCAATCCTCAGTACTGGAAAGAAAGAAACCAGGCAGACATGGTGATGCACACCTGGAATCCCAGGAAGGGGTTGGCTGAGGCAAAAGGATTGCTATGAGTTCAAGGCCAGCCTAGGCTACATAGTGAGTTCAAGGCCAGCCTGAGTTACACAGAGAGACCTTGTCTCAAAGGAGAAAAAAGCTAGGGAGGGAGAGAGGGAGAGAGGGAGAGAGGGAGAGAGGGGGAGGGAGGGAGAGAGAGAGAGAGAGAGAGAGAGAGAGAGAGAGAGAGAGAGAGAGAGAGAGAGAGAGAGAGAGAGAGAGAGAGAGAGAGAGAGAGAGAGAAAAGGAAAGGAAAGGAAAGGAAAGGAAAGGAAACTAGTAAAATAGTTCAGGTAACACAAGAGGAGATAGAAGGACAAGCAAGTCTTCCTGCAGGCCCAGAACCCAAGCCCCAGGTCCCAGTCTTCCTTCCTAAGGAAAGTCACCAGTGCCAGATTCTCAGGAACCCTCCCAGCAGGGTGCTCAGGTCAGTTCGCCCTGGTTTGTTCGGGATGTTGTCAGCTTTATCCTTGAAAGTCTTGTATCCTGGGAACCTCAGTTTAAGGCAAACCTGGGCAGCTGATCCCTCTACCTTCACAAAGCATCTACTCATCTTATGCAAACACATACTATGCATATTACTCAGCACTGTAATGTTTTGTAGGTCATTCCATATCAGATCTATACATATATATATATTTTTTTTTCTCGACAGTCTTGGTATATACAGTAGTTCAGGCTGGCCTTGAACCCATTGTGCAGCCCAGGGTGGCCTTGAACAGCAACAATCTTCCTGCCTCAACCTCCATGCTTAGCTTCAGATCTATATCAATTTAACAAATCCTCTGGGGTTTTTTGTTTGTTTTCTGTTTTTGTTTTTGGAGGTTTAAAAAAATTTTTAGACAAGGTCTCACTTTGTAGATCAGGGTGTCCTTGAACTTACTACATACTCCAGCTGGCCTCAAACTCATGGAGATCCTCCTGCCTCAGCTTTCTGAGTGCTGGAATCACAGGCATGCACCACCACTCCTGCCAAATCCTGTTTTAGAAGCTGAAGAAGATACAGCTGTAAACAAACATGGACAAAAGCCCTTGTCCTCCTGGAGGTGATGAATCAGCAGTTGTATCTACTGCATTTATTTACCCCACCCCCTGGTCATTACGTAGGCTGCCTCTCTGAACAGTGTTGTCCTGGACCTCCCCGTAGGTGTCTGTCCAACATGAGTGAGGTGTTCACAGCAGCACCATCCAACAGAGCTTTCTGCGATTATGGAACATTTGGGATCTGCTCTGTCCACTACACGTGGCTACTGCAACTAATGAATGTGGCTGGTGAGACTGAAGAATTCAAATTTTAAATTTCTTTTGCACTATTTCTTTTGAACCCAGAGCCTTCACCCTGAGTTACATCCCAACACTTTTCATTTTTTATTTGAGACAGGGTCTCATTAAGTTGCTCAGGCTGGGCTGGAACTTGCAGTCTCCTTGTTTGTTTGTTTTGGTACTGGGGATCAAACTTGGGACCTTGAGCTTTCGAGGCAGACGGCAGGACCACTGAGCTAAATCCCTGGCCCCACTTGCAATCTTCTTGACTCAGTCTCCCAGAGTGCTGAGATGATAGGCATTCACCACCACATCCAGCTGTTTAATTTAAATGTATTTAAATTAACATAGCCACAAGTATTGCACAGCATAACCCTAGAGTCTTGAAAATAGAAAAGGTAAATCAAAGGGTATACACTCTTGTAATCTAACAATTATAGGCAAACTGTCCAATAAGATTGTATTAGTTATGTTACATAACAAATGCCCCCCAAACCTTTCCTTTTTTGAGACAGGGTCTCACTATGTAGTTCAGGTTGGCCTTGGGCTCAGTATGCAGCCCAGACTGGTCTCGCAGCAAACCTCCTGCCTCAGCCTCCCACGTGCTGGGACTACAGGTGTGGCCCACTATGCCCATGGCTTCTTACACAATACAAATTATTGTCTCAGTTTCTCTAAGTGAAGAGTGTGGCTAGGCCCTCTTTTTAGGTTCTCACCAGGCTGTAATCCACATGCCGGCTGGGCTGCACTCTCATCTGGTGGCTCAAACGGAGAGGAACCCATTTGAAGCGAAGGCTGCGGGCCGAATTCATATCCTTAGGGCTCTATAGAGACCGGAAGTCCCACCCACTCAGCCCCGCCCGACACAAACCACGCCCCTCACGCGGCCCCGCCCCGCCCCCGAGCTCCTCATCCTGGGCCGACGTTGCGCGGCGCTCGGCGGCAGCAAGATGGCGGCCCAACAGCAGTCTTTGGAGGGCGTTACGCAGCTGGCGGGGCCTGCGGCGGAGGCCGATCCCCTAGCCCGCTTCACGTGTCCCGTGTGCCTAGAGGTGTACGAGAAGCCGGTGCAGGTGCCCTGCGGACACGTGTAAGCGGCGAGCCCGGTGGTGGGGGCGCCTGCCCGGGAGGGAAGTGGAGCGGAGTAGCGGCGCCGGACCGGGCGGGTCTGAGGAGGGGGCGAGACGACCGGCGGCCGTGGGGGCCTCCACTCCTGGTCTCCCGACGCCGAGCAAGCCGGCAGCTCTCCCGGCCCGCGCGGTGGGACAGCTCCGGGCCGCGAGCGCCCGCTGTGTCGGGCCGGCCGTCGGGCTCCTCCGACAGCGACCGCGGAGTCGCAGCGTCCGGAACGCGCCCTGGCGGAGCCAAGGTTCCCCTGGAATAGTCCGTACGTCGGTCCATAAGTATGGTCGGTCCATCGGCCCTCTGTATCTGCTCAGCTGAGTATTTCTAATGCACTGAAGTTGGAGGACGCAGAACTAGACCGAAGAACAAAAGGGAAGTCCTTATGCAGATAGGCCTTAAGGCGAAAGGGCGTGGGGGTGCTGATAGGAATTAGCATTTCTGCTTACTTGCATACTAGGGTTGTTTCGTTCTCTTTTTAATGGCCTGTTACGCCGTAGACTGGTTGTGACGATGAAAGATGTGTGAAACCATGGCCAGTACAGGCGCTGGGCTGCGTAGGTGCTTTGAGGTTGGGATTTGAATCAAAAACCTTGCGTCGTCACACACGCACACCCACCCACCCACCTGAGCCGAACATTTCATGGGAAATGTGGCCTCCTGCTTTTTATCTCAGAGTTGGCATTTCCTCCATGGCTTCCATGTTTATCTTGGGCATCACTTTGTTATAGGTCTTGCAGTTCCCTTTACTCATCAACAGACGTAGTGGGCACCTGT
This sequence comes from Heterocephalus glaber, assembly GCF_000247695.1. The sequence goes on along the minus strand of NW_004624790.1, from coordinate 5,552,022 downwards.
TGGGACCCAGGGCATTGTTCCCACAGCTGTCCTCTTGCAAGAGCGGGGGAGGGGTGCTGGCACCTGTTTTCCAGGTGGATTAAGTCAGGGGACAAGCTCACCAAATGCCTAACTACCCCCAGGTGCATTGGAGGTGCCTGTTTTGCTAACCCACTACTCTCCACTCGGCAAGGGCTCCGCAGCCACACTGGCTGCAAGTGGTTGCTTCTCGCTGCTTTGGGTACAGGAAGCAATTGGGCTGTACCATTCTGCAGGCCTGTTAACGTAGAACTCTACCTGCTCTGTCCGCACCTCTCCACCGCTACCCCTGAGTCCCTCTCAAGCTTCAAGACCCAGTTTAAATTACTACCCTCCCTTCTTTCCCAGAGCTTCTTACCTTTTTCTTGCACCGAGCAATGCTTAGGGGTCAAAAGGGCAGCGACTGTATCTGTTTCCCTCTCTCACTGTATCTCAGTGCCCAGCACAGTGTCCGAGGATCCATATTCCAGTTGTCCACTCAACTGTATGCCTTCTCGGTAGCACATTGTTGGGTAGAGTCGGGTGAAGATGCTGCTCTCAGAGTTTGCAGTCCAGCGAATTGATTATAAACAAGTAGTAATGAATGTTCAAACTGTGCACATGGCACTGGCAGTGGGAGCGTATTAACAGATCAGGCAAGGCTCTGTGTGTGGGTATTAACATCTTTGAAAGAGACTTGGCCCAGCACGGTGTACCAACTGACAAACAGCATTATGTGAGGTCTCCTTTCCTGTTAGAGGGCAGGGACCCTTACTGGGATTCAAGTCTTGTCTCTCTGCTTGCCACACCAGCTCCATGTGTTCAGTTCTGATTGAAGATCGATGGAGAGGCCTTGGTGAGGGCGGCAGAAGTCTCCCTGACCTTCCGCCAAGTGCTTTTTTCTCTGCCTACCTGATTTTTAACTCTTGCACTTGGAAACTTGAGAATCACTGCAGATGTGGCTGAGACACTGGAATGGGGAGGGGGGTTACCGGGAATCTTACTCGGGACCTTGCGCTTGCAAGGCAGACGGCAGCACCACTGAGCTAAATCCCCTGCCCAATACTGGATTTTTATAAAACTTTATTTCAAGCCCTCAGTGTCTGGATCCTCTTCAGCCTAGTGAAATACAGCTGGAAAAGGCAGGTTGCTAGGTGCCCAAGAGAGGGAATTTGTCCATAGTACTGTGACAGTGTCAGACATCTAGAAGGCTAAAGTAGGAGAATCATTAGGAGGAAACAGAAACAGAAAGCCAGCCCCAAAGCAGCTTAAAGGCGGAGTTGCTAAAGCAGGACATAGTGGCACATGTCTGTAATTCCACACTTGGGTAGGCTGAGGCAGAAGAGTCCCAGCCTGAGGACTTAGTGAGACCCTGTCTCAAAATAAAAAATAAATTTTTAATGGATATAATATAAAGGAATGTATAAACTAAAAAGAAAAATAGATAAAAAGGGCTGGGATATAGTCAGTACAAATGCCCTGGGTTCAGTCCTTAGTCCCACTTGGGAGGGGAGACTTATTTGGGTGTAACTCAGACATAAAGGGTCTTGTGAACATTTGATAGATGAGCTGCACTGTATTGTAATCTTAGACTGAGCTGACCTGGTTTCACTGTGCTCTCTGGCTACCCTCATGATCTGCCTTTGCAAAGACAGCACAGTAATGGCCGTGAGACTCTGCTTGCTGCCCCACCTCATCACCTTTCCTCTCTAGAGTCTACCACACCCATCACAGCCCCGATGGTTTTCCTTTCTGCCCTTCAGACACTCCTGTGTAATTGGTGTCACATCTTTATGGAACATTTTGCTTTCAGATCTGTGTCTGTCTTCATAATAAGGTCTCAGTATTCAAATGTCACCTCTTCCTAGAAGCTTCATGTGATCACCCCAGCCAATCTCTGTCTTGTTTCATATTTTTACTCACCATATGAGATTGACGTGTTTTACTGTACTCTAGAATGTAGCATTATGAGCACAGTGACTTTGTCTCCTTTCTGTTTTCAGAGGTGAATGATAGGGTCACCTCCCAGTCTAGTCTGGAATTTGCCTAGCACCATTGACATCTAGTTAGACAGTAAAGCAATCAAGCAGAAGATTGCCTTTGATTATATATCCTGGGTTGTTCTGGCAGATTTTGTTAATCCTGCCTTAAAATTTTAGCAGATTGGAGCCAGGTGTGGTGGTGCAGGCCTATAGTTCCAGCTACTTAAGAGCCTGAGTTGGAAGAATCACCTGAGACACAGGTTTGAGACAAGCTTGGGCTTGTGAGACCCCCATCTCAAAGAAGAAGTTGCAGCTAGGTGTGGTCCTACATGTCTATAATCCCAGCACTGAGAAGGCTGAGGCAGGAGGATCCCTTAGTTCAAGGCCAGCCTCAACTATATAATGTGAGTTGAAAGCCAGCCTGAACTACATGGTGAGACCCTATCTCAAAAAGCTAAAAAAAATGAAAAATTGTCAGATTAAGTAGCCTAGAGTTTTTCGTTCCTTATGACCCATTCTTTCTGTATACTCTGTCTCAGTATCACCACCTGCCTAGGCTTCAGGGTAGAAACTCATCTTTGGCTTCTCCAAATTCAGTAAGTCACCAAATCATAGTGACTCCACCTCTGAATCATCTCCTAAATTCATTCTCATTTGCCTCAATCAGGCCTTCACATCTCTTGCCTTTAGTCATCTATCATTTACTTGTTTTCTTATTGTTTCATCTAAAAAAACAAAACAAAATAAAATAGCCATTTTGACCATGGTGCACTAGGGTTATTTTTCTGAAAGTTGGATTTGGTCTTCTTGGTACCCTGTCGTAAACATGTTAAATCTCTGCCTCAGCCTGGGGTTGTAGCTCCTTAGCAGAACTTTGGCCTAGCCTGTGATAGGCAGCGGGTTCAACCATCAGTAATAAAATTTTTAAAAATCTTGCCTCCCTACTGTTTAGAAGAAAATGTTAGCTTTTTATTCTCTCAAATGCACCATAAATTTTAAGACTTAAGGATGTGAAATAACCCTTCGTCTCCAGGTGCTCTTTCCAGGCTAATGGTAGAGGTGGCCTCTGAGGTCTCACCAGCCCTGTTCTTGGGTTGTAACTAGCTGCTCTCAGCCTCGTTTTCCCATAGTGCTTTCTTTCACCTCTCCTGGTTGCAGTTTCCATTTATTTTGCATTTCATATGTGCTACTCATTGTAGGAAGAGTCTGCTGTATATATTTCATCCTCCCAACAATCCTAGAGGTAGCTACTGCTATCATCATTTCACAGAGGAGAAAACTGAGCTTCAGGAAACCCTACCAAGATCCCTCAGTGCCAGGAGCTAAAATTTGGGCCCTCAACCATAATGGCTTTCTCATTATATCACTGAGAAATGTAGTTTTCATTTATTTCTGATGTTGGGTCTGTGTGTTCTTTTCAGTCCCTCTCTACTCCAGGTCGCAATTTTTTCTATCCTCGAAGGGCTTAGTGTTTGAATTAGAAGTAGAGAATAAGTTGTTTTAATCCATTATTCATTGATGTCTTTTTAAAAGTTGATCCTCATTTGTTGTCTTGTCTCCACGATGCATGACAGAGGTTCTCTGTATGTCTTGTTCTAGCTTTTGCTCTGCATGCCTGCAGGAATGTCTGAAGCCGAAGAAACCTGTCTGTGGGGTGTGTCGCAGCGCTCTGGCACCTGGCGTCCGAGCTGTGGAGCTCGAGCGGCAGATCGAGAGCACAGAGACTTCTTGCCATGGCTGCCGTAAGAACGTATGTGGGAGTAACCTAAAGAGTCCATGTCTGTGCGAGGAGAGGGGTAAAGTGTAACGCTGGTGCCACATCGTTTCTCAAGTTAGAGCATGACTAGGTGACTAACAGCACTTGTGCATGCCAGGTATCTGTGGTGATGGCCGTGCTGTTTTCATTTTTGTAAACTTACTGTTTTTTTTTTTTTTTATGAGTTGGTTTAGGTTATTGTATATTTTGACTTTGAAAGCTATGCAAATCACTTGTCCCAGTTTTTTCCTATAATAGACCCATTTTCCAAAATACCATGATTTTTTAGAAGTGCAAAGTCAGTAACTCAAAAGTTTTTATTTGCTGCAATGAGTATGAAGGGAAACTTCATAATCTACATCATTAGAGATATAAAATTTAATGATTCAAGCCAGGTATGCATGATGGTGCATGCCTGTAATCCCAGCACTGAGGATGACAGGAGGATTACTTTGAGTTGGAGGCCAACCTGGCCTACATAGTTAAGACCAGCCTGGATTCATTGAGACCCTGTCTCAAAAAACCACACAAAAGAATTTTTTTGTTGCTTTGTTTTTTTGTGGGTTTTTTTGGTACCAGGGATCAAACTCGGGACCTTGGATTTGTGAGGCAGGCAGCGGAACCACTGAGCTAAATCCTGACCCAAAAGAATTTTTTTAAATGGTTCAACTTTTTAGCACTCGACAGGGAGGAACTGTGATATAAGGTTAATGTTAAATGAGAGCAGTAGCTAATATTTGAAAAGCATCCATTATGTAACCATATTAGAGTCAAGTACAACTGCTGCTAGAAAGGAAAATTATTACTGCCTTATTTTTTAAGAAATGTACATAGCCTTATTGATTTTTCAATCATGACAGTTTTATTGTAGGCAGTACATAAATATACTGTAGGCTCGTTCTGCAGGGATGAGTACTTCAAAGTGGTTCCATTTAGAAGGCTGCCTGAAATTTTCTAGTCTTTAGCAAACACAGATGTAAAGGTATTACAAACACAGATACAATTTTTTTTTTAACCACATGGTATGTTTTGTTTTGTTTTGTTGTTTGTTTGTTTGAGACAGGGTTCTGCTATGTAGTTCATGCTGGCCTTGAAATCACTGTGTAGCCGAGGCTGGTGTGGAATTTGCAGCAATCCTCCTGCCTCAGCCTCCCAAGAGCTGGGATTGTAGGCCGCCATGCTCAACCTAATGGGATCACATTATAATACATCTTCAACTTTTTCCACTTTTGAAGATTTTGTCTCACTGATTTATTGGACAGCCTTATGTGTCAGTCAGTTCTATCTTTTTTTTTTTGTACTGGGGATGGAACTTAGGACCTTGTGCTTGCGAGGCAGGTGTGGTACCCCTGAGCTACATCCCCAGCCCCAGTTTCTTTTTTTTTTTTGGTACCGAGGATCAAACTTGGGTCCTTGTGCTTGTGCAGCAGGCAGAGAAACTACTGAGCTAAATCCCTGGCCCATTTTCATTATTTTTAATACTGCCATGTGGATGGCCATAGTACAGATATACTTTACCATCTCCTTCCCTTCACAGCGATTGAGTGTTAGGGGTGCACAACAGAACTACTACAGTGCTGTATAAGGTAGCTCCAACCCTTTTTAATTGGAGACACCTTGCTTAGCAGCTTAAGGTCAACAGGTTCTTGAACTGGAGGTAAGATGCACTATCAAGGTAAGCCAGAGCTCAGATATTGGATTTTTTTTTGGTGATACTGGGGATTGAACTCAGGACCTTGTGCTTGCCACACAGGCACGGCACCACTGAGTTACATCCCCGGCTCGGATTTTTTTTTTTTTTCTTATAGTTTCCTTTAACTTAGAAATTTAAGATGGTGAAATAAAATGTCCTATTACCTCATCCTTCATGCATGTATAGTGTTCTTTTTTTTTCCCCTGTATGTTTGTTTTCTCCATTTTAAAGATTAGTGATTGTACTGTGGGCACACCTCCAAAAATTACTTTCTTCCCCCGTCTTCATTCCTTACACTTTTTTTCTTTAAGAAAACCTAAGATGTGAAAAGAACACAGCATATCTGGGACTGGGAGTGTAGCCTAGCAGTAGAGCTTGCCTAGTATGTCTGACCTGAGTTCTGTGTCCAGCACAGCAAAAAACAGTGTCAGAGCATGTGCTTTGCATGTGTGAGGCCCTGAATTCAGTCCCCAGCTTTGCAGAGAGAGACAGACAGACCAACCAGCCAGGCAAGATATTGCACACTGCACACTTGTAATCCCAGAATTTTGGGAGGCTGAGGCAGAGAGATCACAAGTTTGAGCCCAGCTTGGACAACTTAGCAAAACCCTGTCTCAAAAAAAAAAGGAGAGTGGTGATAAGGGTTGTAGCTCGGTATGAAAGCCCTGGGCTCAGACCCCAACACTGCACAACAAAAAAGAGAGGGAGATTACCTGTGGTGAAGCTCTCCTGTTTTTTCTCTCCATCTTACTGTTGTACATCCTAGATTTTATGTGAACTAATTCAGATTTCCATTTTTTCAAGATCATTTCTCAGACCCTGCAAGGTGTAGTATACACCTGTAATCCCAGTTACTCGGAAGGCTGAGACAGGTTGCGAATTCAAGGTCAGCTTGGGTAGCTTAGTAGGACTCTGTCTCAAGATAAAATTTTTGAAAGGCTGGGGGCATAGCTCAGTGGTAAAATACTTGACTGGCATGTTTGGGGCCCTGGGTTCAATCTCCAGCACCACCACCCCCCTTCATTTATCATAACCTGATTAGTACTTCAGTAGTCAGGGTTACTAACTGGGTCCCTTTTACCTCACTGATCAGTTTTCAGTGCTGGGTGTAGTGGAATGTGGCTTTTGGCTTGCTGGAAGACCAGTCTAAACGTGAGATAGCAAGCTTAAAACAGCACTGGATTTGGAGCAAGTCCGTAAACAGAGCAGATCATGAGGAAAACAGCCTTCTAGGAGAGTTATAGTGACAATAGATGCTGTGATTTGGCCAAGGAAAGTGTCAGCCTTGCTATTAATGAAAAATGTACAGTAATCAGGGTCTTGCCCCATTGGTGTAGCTAGGAATATGGTGATTATTCACTAAGGTGATGTAGATTGCTCTTGCTGTAGGACACTGCCTGGTAAAAGATTTTCACTAACTTATGGGTTCTGATTCTTCTTTTAAGTTCTTACTGTCTAAGATCCGGGCCCATGTGGGTACCTGCTCCAAATACCAGAATTATATCATGGAAGGTGTGAAGGCCACCACAAAGGATGCATCTCTTCAGCCAAGGTAAATGACTCAGTCACTCCCTTTGCTGGAGTTCATTTTCTGCTACAAAGATGTTGAGCACCGTGTGCTCCTCGAGAGTTTGGGTGTATGGATTTGGAAAGGTGGAGGTATAGATGTTAATGCTGGTCAAAGTCGGTACAGGTATTTTGGCAGGAGGGGCCCTGTGATGTTTACTTTGGATGTTGGCAGGGCTGTTCTTTTCCAAAACAGTACCTGATTCTATCGCAGTAATGAGAATCCTCATCATGCTCCAGGTGGAGTGTACTATTGAGATGGCTTGGGAAGGTGTCACAGACGGGGCTTGTCTCTTCTCCTGCCTTTCATCTTCCAGGAATGTCCCAAACCGTTACACCTTTCCTTGTCCTTACTGTCCTGAGAAGAACTTCGATCAGGAAGGACTTGTGGAACACTGCAAATTATCTCATAGCACGGACACCAAATCTGTGGTAAGTGTAACCTTTTTTTAATAGGAAAAAAATCAGATTTACAGAAAAATTACAGGATCAGTACAGTGAACTCCTGTGTACTCTTCATCTAGATTCACAAATTAACAGTTTGGCATAAGTTAGAGACCTTGGCCCTTTGTCCTCTAAATTCTTCGGTGTATAGCTTAGGAATATTTTCTTCTTTTTATATAGCAAAATATTGGGTTGGGAATTTAGCTCAGTGGGTCCGCTGCCTGCCTCGCAAGTACAAGGTCCCGAGTTTGATCCCCCGTACAAAAAAAAAAAAACCCAAAACATTTATTGGTACATTTTAGGCATACATAATGGTAACAGTTGTCGTAGGGCATTTACACCTGTCCATGATACATCTACCTTTATTCTGTTCCCCTCCTCCCTATGTACAGAAGCTTTGTTTCCATTTTTCCATCCTCTTTTCACTTTTACTTCTTGTCCCTTCCTTCCTTTTCCCCACCCCCATTTCTTGTTCCTCTTCCTATTTGAACACTTTCTTATTTCCCAATATAGATTATGCATTTTATTTTTATTTTTTATATTACACATTTCAGTCCTTAATTCCACTTTTGGTTTCTCACACTGGAGAAACAATGCAGTATTTAAATATGTGTGTCCGATTTATCTCGCTCAAAAATATGGTCGCACAGTCATCCATTTAGCTAGAAGTGTCTGAAGCTCATCCTTCTTTGCGGCAGAGTAGTACTTTGTATTTTTTAAAAACCCACATCTTTAACCGTTTATTGGTTGATGGGCATTTCAGCTGTTTCCAAGATTTAGCTATTACAAACTGTGCTGCTATAAACATGGGTGTGCACATATCACTGGCATGATGCTTTTAATTCTTTTGGGAAGATACCAAAAAGGAATAGCTGGGTCGAATGGAACCTCTATGGTTTTTTGAGGAATTTCCACAATGCTTGCAGCAGTTTACACTCCCATCAACAGTGGAAAAGGGTTCCTTTTCCCCACAGCCCCTCCAGCATTTACTGATGATTTATTGATGACAGCTCCTCTTTCTGCCGTGAGATGGAATCTCAGCATTTTTTTTTTTTTTTTTTTT
>NW_004624790.1:5527091-5543421 GCF_000247695.1 Heterocephalus glaber | reverse complement strand
GAGTGCTTGCCTAGCAGGCACAAAGCCCTGAGTTTTAAGCCCCAGGACCACACACACACACACACACACACACACACACACACACACACACACACACGTCCATAGTAGCTTTTTTTTTTTTTTTTTTAGGATTTTTGAGACAGGGTCTTGCTTTGTAGTTCAAGCTGGCCCTGAATTTACTATGTAGCCCACGCTGGCCTCGAGCTCCTGGTAATCCTTCTGCCTCAGCCTCCCAAGTGCTGGGATTATAGGCATGTGCCACCATGCCTAGCTTTAGCATTTTTTTTCCCATTAAGTTTATTGGTACATTTTAGGCATACATTACAGTTACATTCATCATTGGGGACTTGTACCCTCTTGGTTCTTATTTTTTCCCCATTCCCCTGCCCTCCCTTCAACCCCTCCACCTCTCCCTATTTACAGAGACTTTATTTCCATTTTTTCCTTTTCTCATATTTTTTCCTTTCCCTTATTTCCTTTCCCCTACCCCTCCTACTTCCCCTACCCCTTTAGACCTTTTCTTCCTGTTTCATATTTTCAATTATACAATTTTGATCCTTTTTTTTTTGGTACCAGGGATCGAACTCGGGGACCTTGCGCTTGCAAGGTAGGCGCCAGAACCACTGAGCTAAACCCCTGGCCCCATTTTGATCCTTATTTACACTTTTAGTTTCTCACATCAGAGAACTATTTGGTATTTACACGTGTGTCCTCACTTAAGAGTATGACTTCAATATGCATCCATTTAGCTATAAATGTCTCTAGTTTCTTATTCTTTATGGCTGAGTAGTACTCCATTTTATTAAACCACATCTTCATCCAGTCTCCAGTTGATGGGCAATTGGGCTGTTTCCAAGCTTTAGGTATTACAGATTGTGCCGCTATAAACATGGGTGTGCATATGTTGCTGTGGTAAGTGATTGATATTCTAAATAGGTATCACCTGGATGGGGGACCAAACTCTTACCCCCCCTCTTCCAGGAAAGATCCCTCATTAACTTACCTACTCTACAATATTCTCCCCTCTGAAGAAGTATCCCTAACTGTGGTGAGCTGGCAAGGGGCAAAGACCGTTCTGGCTATTTCTGGTAGAAGATGGTCATAGTTGTGATCAGCAGTCAGCATTACTCTACAGAGGGTCTGTCTAAGGCCCTTCATAGGTACCAGGCATTGTTATCTTGGGTAGGTGTATAGCTTTGAGTCTGAAGGAGAAAAAGCCAAAGAAACAGTTAAGAATACATGGGCCAAATAATAAGGTCACCAGGATTGCTATGAATATAGGCAACAGTAGCCCCCCACAAAGAGGATAAGGAGAAGGTCCAGGGGACTTCAGAATCCGACATCGAATTCGTTTTGTAGTTTTGCAGTTAAGAGCTCTTTACTAGGTTGATCTGGTGGATCCTGGTAAAAGTCTAGCACATTTGTCATTGGTTCCATTTATATGACCACTTGGAGTTTGGCAGCCTCTTTCTAGTTTTGGTCTCCAAACTTTAGTTGTTGAACACGCAGAAGAGAAGATCAGGGTCATAAGTAGTGCAGTAGGAGCAGTGAGCTTGACTTTTATAATTTTGTCTGGACATGAAGCACTTTTGAAATTAAAGCACAGGTAGAGGGCTGTTATTTCTTAGCAACCATGATTGTTTTAGTAGTTGAATCCCACCTAACACATCATGTGTCCTTTCCTCCACTGGAGTGGAACTTCCCTCTCAGGTCTCCTTGCTCCCATGTCGAGCACCAAATATCGGAGGTGGATCAGTCCTCTGATTGCCTCTGACCGGTAATCTAGGTGGGACCTCCAAAATGATACAGGGGGAATACATGCAACTCCCAAACTTGCTAGATATTCCCAATTTGAATTTGTGTTCTCTAAAATTGAATTCTAGGAACAACGGAGGTTAAGAGTAGGAAAAATTTGAAAGATAGATTTTTTTTCCTAAGGGAGAGAGAAAGGGGACCAGAAAATGGGTTGTCCCAGCTCTAGCATTTTTAATTTGCATCTCTCAAATGGCCAGTGATGTTGAACATCTTTTCATACGTTTATTTGCTATTTCTGTTTCTTCATCTGAGAAGTGTCTATTCATTTCAGATGCTCACTTTTGGATTGAGTCTTTAAATTTGGGGAGTCTGATTTTTTTGAGTTCTTTATATATTCTAGATATTAGTCCTTTGAGGAGCAGCTGGTGAAACTTTTTTCCCACACTATGGGTTGTCTCTTCACTCTGTTGGTGCTTACTCTTGCTGTGCAAAAGCTTTTTTAAGGACTGAGGATTTAGCTCAGTGGCGCTGCACCTGCCTCAAAAGCCAAGGTCCTGAGTTTGATTCCAGTACAAGCTTTTTAATAAGATGAGATTCCCAAGAACATTTTCTTTAAAAATCTAATATGAAATCCGTGTTAAAATTTTAACATTTATAGTGTCCTTCCTAGCAATTTTCCCCTCCTGCAAAGGAGGGGCCAGGGTGGTAGGGAAGTGCTGTCCTGAGTGCCACTTAGGGGTCGTGTGACATCTTTTGGTCCTTTGTTGGATTGTTAACTTGAATCCCGTGGTGTCTACCAAGAAGCTTTCTTAGTTTCGATACTCTAGATTTTGAAAATTAATGCTCTAGATTTAAAAATTAGTTCTGGCGAGAGTTGGTTGGCTGTGAGTAGTTACTGTCCCCTCGAAGGGCTGGGCTTACGTCAAGCCTGCCTCTCTGATTTGCCTTCCTAGCCTGGTTCCCATAAGCACTGGAGTTGGCAACTTTTGTTCCTTAGCCTTGTCCTTCCACCTTGTGTTGAGGAAGAAGGCTCCTTTCCAAGTCTAAATCTTCTCTACCTGTGTTCTCAGGTGTAGTTAGAGGTCTAAGGTTAGGGCCTGGCACCATACGTGTTACATGTTCTCTGTCTTACTTTCAGCTGTGCTGTTTGCTCTTTATCTTTTTTTCTCATCAAATATACCCAGATCTTTTCTACTACTTGGTAGAAAAAAAAAATTTTTTTTGTTTTGTTTTTTGAGACAGGGTCTTGCTTTTCTTTTTTTTTTTTTTAAACCGGGGATCGAACTTGGGTCCTTGCACTTGTGCAGCAGGCAGTGAAACCACTGAGCTAAATCCCCGGCCCAGGTCTTGCTTTTTTAGTTCAGGCCAGTTTTGAACTCACTATATAGCCCAGGCTGGCCTTGAACTCAGAGATCCTCCTGCCTCAGCCTCCTGAGTACTAGGGTTACAGGCTTGCATCACCATGCCCCACTAAAAAGAATATTTGATCTAATATTTTCTCTGGATAACATTCAGTTCTCTTTGCCCCTGTGTCTTTCAGTTGCTACTGTGTTTTCCATAGTGTCTGGCTTCTTCCATCTCCATCCTCCTCCAGATACAACATTTCCAGTGATACCAGCTTATTTTGTTGGAATCTTTGTTTTCCATCATCTCTGAAATTTTAAAAATTTGTTGCTTTGTCTCTAGTAAGTTCATTAAAAAAACTGTAGCCAGGCATAATGATACACACTTAGCTAATCCTAGCTACTCAGGAAACTGAGGCAGGAGGATCAAAAGTTTGAGACTAGCTGAGGCAACTTAATGAGACCTGTCTGTCTGTGTGTCTGTTTGTTGAAACAGGGTCTCACTATGTAGTTCAGGGTGGCCTTGAACTCACTATGTAGTGCAGGCTGGCCTCCATCTCGTGATCCTCCTGCCTCAGCCTCCCAGGTGCTGGGATTACAGGCATGCAGTACCATGCCTAGCTATTTTAGTGAGATCTTACTTCAAAATTTAAAAAGGGCTTGGAATGTAGCTCACTGACAAAGCACCTGGTGTGCCACCAGGTCTGGATTACAGAGGTCACTGGGTGTGGTGGCACACACGCCTGTAGTCCCACCACTCCAAGCCTGAGGCAAGAGGATGGTCCAAGTTTGAGGCCAGACTGGGCTACATAGTGAGTTAAGGCCAGGCTGAACTACAGAGCGCGACCTCTCTCTCTCTCTCAAAAAAAACTTGTTGAGCCTGGAATTTAGTTCAGTGGTTCCGGAGCCTGCCGCGCAAGATCTCGAGTTCGATCCCCAGTACCAAAAAAAAAAAAAAAATTTGTTAAAGAGTTAATGTTGCCTGTTAGATAGAATAGTAAAATTGCATTTATATAGGGAAATACTCTTTCACTCTGAAATAGTTAAGGTGAAATGTGTCATATTTTAAAATACACTCTTGGCCAGGGATTTAGCTCAGTGGTTTTGCACCCTGCTGCGCGAGCACAAGGACCCAAGTTCGATCCCTGGTACCAAAAAAATAAATAAATAAAAATAAAATAAGATACACTCTTGGGGAGTTGTTGAGATAAATATGCCATGCTGGGTGTGGCGGTGCATCTGTAATCCCAGCATTCTGGAAGGCTGAAGCAGGACGACTGCAAGTTCAAGCCAAGCCTTGGCAGTTTAGGGACTTAACGAGATCCTGTTTCAAAAAATAAAGACTGAGGATATAGTTCAGTGCAAAAGCTCTGGGTTCAGTACTGAATTTTAAAAAAGGGAGAGCTGGGGATTTAGCTCAGTGGCACTACACCTGCCTCGCAAGTGCAAGATCCTGAGTTCGCTCCCACATACCACAAAAATAAATAAATAAAAATGGGGGGGTAATTAAAAGAAGTATGCCAAATTCAATTCTAGATGTTGGAGTATAAGGGAAGGTTTGTCAAACTATTTTCTGCTTTTCTGTAGGTTTGAAATTTTTCCTAAAAAATTTAAATTGCTGTCACAAATTTTAACAATCTTCGCCTGTGTGTTTATTTAACTTTTTGTGCATGCTGGGTGTGGTGGTGCACACCTAGAATCCCAGCAGTTAGGAGGTTGAGTCGGGAGGATCACTGTGAGTTCGAGGCCAGCCTGAACTGCATAGCAAGACCCTGTCTCAAAAAAAATTTAATTTTTTGTGCTTGCTTATATGTCTACATATGTTTAATTTCCAGTGCTGAAGACCAAACCCAGGGTCTTGCATATACCAGGCAGGGCTGTACCACTGAGCTGTATCCTCGGCCCTGTGTTTATAAGAGAAAGTCTTAGGTATGGGTTAATTTGGTCAAAGATTACTTGCACTCATAATTTTGATAGCCATTATTCTGCAGCCTGTTTTTTCCCCTCTCCTCGCCCTCCTTCCCCTGTGGCTTTCTGAGATCCCTGTGATGATTTTGTCTCTGTGGAGCCCTTTGGCCTCCAGCTCGTGGCCCCCCTCTCTAGCTCCTCTCCCCTGGCAGCTCCTTGGCTCCCAAGCCCGCAGCCCTCTCGTTTGGAAGCTGTCTCCTCAATCTCCGGTCTTCACCCGCCTTCGCACTCCACAGCTGCCTGCTTCCTCTTCCAGTCTACACCTTCTGCCACCCCGGATTGATATCTCACTGACCCCACTTGGCACGGTGTCTCCCTTGCAGCTGGTGAGGGTCCCATGCCCAACCTGGGGCACTGCGCCCTCTTCCTCCCTGTGTGAATCTTCCATCCTAGCTGCTCTGGCCATTTACTTGATGCCGCCACCTCCCAGCTGCCTCTTCATGCTGCTGCCTGTGGGTTCATAACTTGAGCCTCTACATCCCGCATGGCGTTTGACTGGAGTAGGAGACTTCTGTGTTTTCTGGAATGCTGATGTACACAGGAAGGAGTGACCAGTACCTTGACTAGGGTGTCAGGAAAAGGGGCCAGACACAGGCCACAGAAGGCAGGAGTCAGCTCGGACATCAGATGCCTGAGACCTTGCTTCTTTGTTGAAAGGTTTGTCCGATCTGTGCCTCAATGCCCTGGGGAGACCCCAACTATCGCAGCGCCAACTTCATAGAGCACATCCAACGCCGCCACCAGTTTTCCTACGACACTTTTGTGGTGAGTCTGATCCCTCCCCTGGGGAACACAACCTATTCATTTTCTGAAAAGGGGAATTAGAGGCCCAAGCATTCAGCTTCATCACTGATGCAGAGGCTTCTGGTCTCTGGAACAGCATCCCTGCATTGTCTGCTCTTGGGCAGCTGGATAGCCAGAGTGCTGTAAGATGATTTGGAGCTGGTGGTGGTGCACGCCTGCAATTCCCTCACCCTGTGAGGCCGGAGGATTGAAGGGTTGACCTCAGCCTGGAAACTTAGCAAGACCCTGTCTCCTAAAAATAAGGGCTGGGGATATATGTATAGCTCAGGGAGAAAGCCCTGAGTTCAATCCCCAGTACTTGGTGCCAAAAAATAAAATTTGGTCAGTTATCTAGTCAGAGACACAGTGAAACTTGCTCATTGCTCTCTCTGACTCCCAGTTTTGCCCACATTCTTTTTGTATAATTTTTGCTTGTTACAGAATTTAGTTTGGGCACCTCAGGCTCAGATGCCCATTGGGGCTAGGCAAGGATTTACACGTTTAGGATTTACACGCTGGTATAACTCGGGTGGTAGTTGTCATGTGGAAATACAGGCCTGGGCCTAGGGGTGTGGCTCAGTGGTAGAGCACTTGCCCAGCATGCACCAGGCCATTGACAGTAGCCCCCCTCCCCGCCCCCGCAGGAAATGCAGAACATTGCATGAAGTCTCACAAATACTCCAGGTCAGGCGGCACACATCCAGCCAACATGGCTGTGAGTTTAGTATTCTTTTCCTAGAGTGGATGGATTTGAAGGGGCCTTGTTATTCTGCCATTACAGTGCTAAATTTAACCAACTGCCTTTTTTTTTTCCCTCAGTACTGGGTATTGAACTCAGGACCTTGTGCTTGCAAGGCTGGCGCTAAATCCCGGCCCTTGACCAACTGGTTAAAATAAACTTTTTATTTACATATGTAGGTGTTGAGTTAGTATTTTAGAGTAGTGTTTGTTCCTAATAGCTGTTTTTCAGGCTCTAAGAAGAGAGGAGCTTTTTCCTAAGTTGTCATAAAGTGTATTCTCAGTCTGACACAGGCTGAGACTCAGAATCAGGATAACTTTTCATATCATTAATGCTATAAAAATAAATTAATTCCTAAAAATGCCAAAGTAAATAATTTTGCCTCCTTAAGACTGCTCTAGGGCCGGGGATTTAGCTCAGTGGTTCTGTCACCTGCGTCGCAAGCACAAGGATGCAAGTTCGATCCCCGGTACCAAAAACAAACAAAGAAGACTGTTCTCTACTGAGCACTGCAGCCATGCTTAAGACACTTGGGCGCTTCTGCAGGGTGCGTCTGTGCCTCTGTTTGCCTTGTGCATCCACAGCTCGCTGAGCACTTGGTCTGTGCCAGACACCGGATGCTGTCTGGGCCCATGAGCCCCAGCTGAGGGAGTCATTGTTATTTTCAGTTAAGATGAGGTGGCAGAGACACAGAGATGAAGTAATTTGCCCAGGTACATAGTTAGCATCACAGAGGGTGGGCTGGGCTGGAGTCCTTGGCCTCATCCAGCCCTCATTGCTAGGCTCTTCGCCCCCTACTGAGTGAGTCCTTGCCGCTGTGAACCTTGCTGAGGCTGTGTCCATTTTTCCCTCAGGATTACGACGTCGATGAAGAGGACATGATGAACCAGGTGTTGCAGCGCTCCATCATCGACCAGTGAGCAGCGTCCTTCTGTCCGTCTCGTGCTGTAGAGCTTCCATTATATGTTAAAGTGTGAAACCTTTGACTCCTGCACCTTTACTGTACAACAGACCTGGAATTGAGCCATGGCATTGGGACAGAGTCACTTCTGACAGGGGCAGTGGGTCTCCAGGTTGGAGCCCTCTTGTCCATTGGGCTCTTGCCAAAGCTGTCTTTCCCACAATTTACCTTGTTTGTTACACGATCCAGTCTTATTGGCCCTCAGCTACTTCCAGGACCTCTACTTCCTGTTCTGGAAGGGAATCCAGCTTCTCCACATCCCCATGTTCTTGTTTCACAGCCTTTCTCCCATGCAGAGTTCATCTCTCAGGTCGTCTGAGCCAGCCGGGACCTTTTCCACATCACGAATAGCACAATGAAGCAAGCGGCGCCTTTCCCTGTCCCGGGCTATGCAAACTCTGCCACAGCACATCTGTGCTGCCAAGCTGCTTGTCAGGTCCTTACCAGCAGCTGCACCCTGGGGAGCATTTTAAGCGCCCTCTTGGGGTGAACGTTCTAGCTTTCACATGATCTGATACTGGAGATTTTATTAGTGGGGATATTTTCCTATACTCCTGCATATCCTTAGAATGAACTGGTGGTTCATCTTAAATGCCTGCATGGTGCCTTTTTAGAGGAAGGTATAACCGTATGTTTTTAGTGAAGTGTTTCTAGGTTAGGAAAGTTAAGATGCATTTGTTCATAAGTGGAAAGAAGGTCAGCTGAGAGAGGTAGGGGAGTCATGGCTTTTCATTCTGATTTTCAACTAAAGATGCATTTGCAGTTGGCTGAGTCTTGTTTACCTGTGTTTGGGAGCTTGCATACATCCTTGTCCTAGAGCATGAGAAGAAGTCTTCAGATGAGTAAGGAGGTTTTGAGGGTTTATCTTCTACTTAATAACTTAGGTGAGCATTATTTTCCTATCACACATGCTTTCCTTATAACACTGGTTTCCACGTGTAAATCTGTTTTAAACCCTGCTTTTCAGCGCCAAGAGAGGCTGTTCACTATGTCTTTTCTGACAAGCCCCACTGTGGAAGGTAGCATCTCCGATGAACAGTTAATAATAAAAGCTGTCTACTAAAAACTTGCTTTGGTAGCAGCTTAAGAGGCTTGAACATATTTCACAAATGTTAGTAAATAGAAGGTTGAGAGCTGTCAGCCTGAAGGCGCATGGGATTGAAGTTCGGTCTCATGTCACATTTCTAGCCTGAATGTGGCGGTGTTTTCTGACCCACGGTTGGGGCCTGTGCAGCAGTTCTGGGCCCTCCCTGCCCACGGGAACGGAACTGGCCGCAGATGCCTGTAACCAGCAAAGACGGGGCCATTTGGGGCAGTCCAGTTTGTCTGACATGTTTACTACTTGAGAGCGTTGTAAGGTCAGCTTCTCACTGTCATTTCTGGGGAAGTTGGCTCTGCCCTCCCTGAGTTGAGATCACCTCAGTAGAAGTGCGGAGGGAAGTTTGACAAGATGAGTTGGAGGGAGGTGAGAAGAGCACATCCATCTTCCTGGCAGAACCAAGAGACTGACTTGCTTGTTTTAAGTGCACTTCACGTATTTCTAAAATGATGACTTTCCAGAAAGTGAAATTTGTTATGTTCTGGCTTTTGAGAGGTGAAATACAAATAAATTTCATAATGTATCCAACTGGTGAACTGTAGCACCTGTTTTCATTAAACAGCATTTCCTGAGGTCTGAGCCTGGACGCCTCCAGAAGAACGACTTTTGAGTCCCTGCCTGTCCATGTCCACTGGCTGCTGTCACAGCTCTGACTTCCCAGCTGCCTTGTGGCCCTGTGCCCTGGAAAGTGCACCCAGGACCCACCCACCTGTCACACTCGGGAGGCTCTGGGGACGAGAGAAGTGACTGCTGCGTCAGGTACCAGAGCCGAAGCAAGGAGGCATCACAGGATGAGGGTTGTGCACAGGTTAGCTCCAGGCCCAGGGTAGGTTTGTGCTCTGCATTTTGCCACAGGCTGACATCTGGCACGCGCTTCGCCACTGCAGTTCAGGAGGGGTGCGTGCAGAGCCCTGGCCCTGTGCCGTGGGTGCTCCTGGGGTACCTTGCTGCTGGGCTTCTCCATCCTCTGGTCCATAGGGGGTGTTTTTGGTTGGTACTGGGGATCGAACTTGGGTCCTTGCGCTTGCACAGCAGGGGGCAAAACCACTCAGCTAAGTCCCCGGCCCTCCATAGGAGTTTTGATGCGACAAAACTGAGTGCAGCATCTTGTTTCCACAGTGCCCCTCCCTCTTCTGTTTTCTTCCATCTTGGGGTAGACAGCAGTGCCTGCTCGAGCCACATGGAGTCCTTCCTGCATCCATGCAAGGCCATCTTTGCATAAGAATCAGTTGCATCTTAGCTGGGTGTGATGGTGCACACCTGTGATCCAGCACTTGGGAAGCTAAGGCAGGACTGCTGTGAGTTTGAGGCCACCCTGGGCCAAAGAGCAAGATCCTGTGTCAAAAAACAAATCAGTTGAATCCTAGACTGTACAAGTTGGGAAGTTGCGATTTGTGCCCATTATCTGTGCCCATTATCTCGAGGTCTGTTGTATACTGGAAAGGAAATCCCTTGTCATAATCAGCTGTAGATCTGGGTGAGGTGGCCAAGCCTGTAATCCCAGCACTCAGGAGGCTGAGGCAGGAGGACTGCCACAAGTTCAAGGCCAGCCTCAACTACATAGACCCTGTCAAAAATGAGCTGTCATTAGAAGGGGACAAGTGCCTGTCTCCCTTTTTACCTGTGACAGCCCGAGGGGGACATGGTTTGGCAGACAGCTGCCACGCCCCTCCCCCTCCTTTCCCTTCACTCCCCTCGGAGCCCTGAGGATGGATCCCCACACCTTGCTGCCATCTCCGAGTTATTCCTGGCTGTACACCACCCTGCTCTGTGCCAAAGTTTGTTCCTGCTGCTACAGGTGCTGCTGCTGCTGAAGGGGCAGCAAAACCCCCCTCAGGTGGCAGAGGTCAGGGAGGGACCCAGGCCCATCAATATCCCTGGTATCCCAACCCCAGTAAGCTGTGATTGATACAACCAGCCCTCCTGAAGAGTCCCCAGTTCTAGCTCTGCCATTTTCCTGGAGACAACTGCCAGCCATCCAGCAGCAGTCTCAATGCTCCGTGGAACTGCTGCCCTGACAGCTGCAACCGCCCAGAGTGTCCTGTGCCGCCCCAGGAGGTATCTGCTCTGACCACTGGCAGCTTGACTTGAACTAAGCAGGAGAACAAAATCTGGACCAGTCGTGGGTTCAAATCAGAAGGCTTTGCTGGGCATGGTGGTAAACGCCCGCAGTCCCAGCACTTGGGAGGTGGAGGGAGGAGCAATGTTGTAAGTTCTCATCCCAAGCTTCAACAACAGCACTTGCTTTAGAACAGCTATTAACCCTTTTGCTGTTGGCCCTGAAGAGCTGCAGAGACCCACAGCTGACAGAAATCGCCAACAGAGACCAGCAATCAACTGGCAGCGCCCAGCACTCACCAGTGCCCAGCAGCATTGGGCCCAGAGCTGTAAATACCAGGGCCGGGGCCACCACTTACAGCCCAGAGCCACAAGCAGAGCAAGAGAACCCTCAGGTAACTGGTGACAAAAGGAGGCAACTCCAGGGAACATAAGGGAAGGGGCTTCCGTGAAGGTCAGAGCCCCCGGGTGCACATATTCCACACCCGAGGCCGTGAGGCTGTGGTGGAGGAACACAGGAGAGAAGGCAGTGCAGTGCAGTGGGGTTTGAGGAGGCTCCTGACTGAGCAGGGAAAGTCACAGCACAGACCAAGAGAAGGCTGGTGCAGGGTTCACAAGTGCTGCCTGGACGCATTCAGCAGAGGGGTGCTGCATGGTCGATGGATCAGGTATTCTTTGAAAGCGAGTGGAGAACTTTTTGTTTTTGTTTTGTTTTTGAGACAGGGTCTCTGTTTCCCCTACCTCCCTATTTACTCATCCTACTCCCCTGCCCTTTGCCCTGCCCCCAGCACTGAAATGCAAAGCCATCAGTCCCCACCCAGCTCCACTTGAAGTACAGGCCCTGCCCCCTCAGTCACCTCTGTTGGCTCTTCCTTCGGTGGCAGCCACCATCCTGGTTTCTCTTGCCTAGCCCCTGCCGCCACCCATGCACCTTTTCCGCGTCTAGAACCTCAGCCACCTGCTCCTCCCACTTCCCATCTCTCACCTGTGGGCCCCACCCTGCCCTCTGCCTGGGCAGACTCGACCGTCACCACTCTGCGCTCTGTCCCCTTCCACTGGCGTGGCAGTGTGCCACTTCTGCGCCCTCCAGCCAGCCCCTCAGACCCATTCTGCTGCATGACCTGAAGGCATCCAAAACTGCCTGGTTCACCTGAACTCCACCCTCTTAACCACAAACACTGCAAGTTCCATCCCTGCATGTGATTGCTCAAAAATTAATAAAAATATCACCTTTAACTCCTTTGCCTCAACTCCCATCATTACCAACTGAAACTGATCTTAGCGCCTGAGGAGCATGCTTGTTTTCTCACCATCCACTGCCACTTGCAAGGTGCTGCTGTGATTCCTCTGAGGTATTGGCCTAGCTTCCCACTTGCCCTCCCTCCATTGGTCCTCACATCTCTCTGTTCTCTACCAAGCCTTCAGAAGGACTGGATTTTGGATTCCAAAACTGCAAATGTGATCATATCCTTTAAAATCCTTCCATCCCTCTCACAAAAAAACCTTCAGTGCTGCAGTTACCCTCAAATAAAGCTCTAGTGCTTCAGCATGGTCCTCAAGGCCCTGCATGTTACCTGTGTCCCCAGCCTCAGCTCCTCATACTCTCTGCACTCTGCTCTTTCTGTACTTTGAGGCAGGGTCTCGCTGTGTAGTTCAGGCTGGCCTTGAACTTGTGGCAATCCTTCTGCCTCAGCTTCCTGAGTGCTGGATGACAGGTGTATGACACCACTCCTGGCTCTGAAGGCAGGATTCTTGGCTGTCTTATTTACCTCTGGACCTCTGTTGCTCAGCATGCAAGTAGACAAAACAGCAGGGCTTCTAGTTGAATGTGTATGTCAAGCAAGGCTTGCCTGTTGCCTGGTGTTAATCTGAGAGTCAACAGTCCACTGAGCATCCTGTGATATTGGGGACCAAATCAAGGGCCACCTGATAGAACATCCTGGATTTGTATTGGTTAAGTCTGGCAACATTACTCAATATATTAGCAAGGGGGGGGGAACGGGATAAAATTTCATTATATGTTGGCAGAATAAATGTTCTGAACACAAGCTATAACACCTCTTCATTAAATGATTTGTGCAAATACCTATGCATGTTGACACATATCTGTAATCCCAGCACTCTGGGAGGCTGAAGCAGGAGGATCTCAAGTTCAAGCAGCCTGGGCAAATTGCAACTTAGAGTCTGTCTCCAAAAAAAAAAGAGAAAGAAAAAAGTGCAATTCCTTGTTTCAGTGTCAGTCTCCCGCACAAGGAGGTAAGCTCTTGAGGGCAAAGACTGCTGTCTTGTGCACCAGTGGCTCTGAGTAGACTCAAATATTTCCTGAGTTGAAATGAAAGTAAATGGGAGGTTCCACTGGTCATTTCCCTTCCTTGGCGTCGGCTCCATCCCAGAACAAAGCAAGCACCTCAGAAGAGAGCCGGAAGTGGGAAGCGGGAAGGCCTGGGCACCAGTGCAGGGGCACAGCCATGCTGGATGCTGCTAGGTGGGAGCCCAACCCCTCGGCACCACAGGGCCCTTGGGTGCCATCTCGCCTCCCCAAGTCTGCTGTGTGCTGGGTGGGCTCCCATGGGTACCGTGCACACAGAATAAAGCAATAAGGGTCATTTTCGTCCCTGGTTCCTGACACTAATCCTCCCTGAAGACCAAAAGCAGGCTGAATTACTTCAGAAAAGTCAGCCTGGTGAATCCTCTCGGCCGGTCCTGCCCAGGGGACCTGGTCACATTCCCAGTGCACAGTCAGGGGAGCGGACAGAGGCTGAGCTGTTCCCCAGCCAGGCAGAGAGGCCCTGGTGCTGTGGTGCAGGGCAAGGCGTCTCCAGCACCTCCAGCCAGAAGCCCTTCCTGAGGACCCTGCACGAGTTCCTCTAATCTCCTTCAGCTTCCTCAGTGGAAAATGGGACAAAAATGTCTCGCTTGAGAGCTGTGGGATCTAGTGGAACCCACATAAAGCATTAGGACCCGGCACAAAACAAATGCTGAAGGAGTGTGAGCTACTGAGCAGGGAGTGCGGCTCCTCAGGAGCCCTTGCCCAGTGTACTCAGGGCCCAGGGTTCCACCCCCAGCTCCAAGAAACACAGAAGAGCTGCCCGTGCCACTGCTGTTTGTCTGATCTGCTGCTGAGACCTCCCGGGGCCCGACCCCAGCCAGCAGGCCGGCCCAAAACGCTTGAGGACTAAACTGCTACTGAACGAGGTGCCAGCTAAGCGTAGGGGATGAGCTGGACTGCCTGGGGGACACTTACTGTAGTGAGGATTCTCAGCACCCACTGTGGAGACAGGCCTGTGGGAGGCTGCCTCATTGGGAGGCTGAGGCAAGCCCAGCCTGAGCAATTTACTTAGTGAGACTGTCTCAAAAAAAGCCAGGCAGGCAGCGCAACTGTAATCCCACACTCTGGGAGGCTGAAGCAGGAACATCGAAAGTTTGAGCCCAGCATGGGCAACTTAGTGAATTAGCAATACCTTGGCTTAAAATGAAAAAAAAAGGGGGGCTATAGACCCATGTGAAGGTGCTGGGTCCTGGGTTCAATACCCAGTGTCTCTCTCCCTCTCTCTCTCTCTCTCTCACACACACACACACAGGACTGAAGATGCAGTTTATCATAAAGGCCCTAAATTCAATCCCCAGTACTGAAAAAAAAAAGCCTCAGTGACGCACACCTGTGATCCCAGCACGTGGGAGGCTGAGGCAGGAGGATCGCCATGAGTTCAAGGCCAGCCTGGACTACATAGTGAGTTCAAGGCCAGCCTGAACTATGTAGTGAGACCCCGTCACAAAACAAAACCAAAATCTCAAAAAAAAAAAAAAAATCACCTCACCTCTAGACTATTTACATGGTTTCAGATTATCTCCTCAAAAATTATTTTCAAAGGGAAATTAGTGACTTTTGCAATAGAAAAACCTAACAGATTCCATCTTAACCAAGCGATCAAAGTTCGTATATTGCATCCCTAATGGACAGACTAGGGGCTACCTGATGGGTGGCACTGCAGCAGCCAGTGCGGTGTGCTCACCTGTCATCCCAGGGCTCTGGAAGACTGAGGCAGGAAGATCGCAAATTCGAGCCTAGCCCGGGCAATTTTTAGCAAACTTCCAAGATTCTGTCTCAAAAAAAATTTACCAAAAAAAAGCTGAGATGTAGCTCAGTATGAAGGCCCCCAGTCAATCCCCAGTACCACAAAAAGGAAAGAAAAGGACAGAATAGGACAGACAGGACAGGAAAGAAAGCCAGAGAGAGACTGAGTCAGCCAGAGTCCAAGAGAGACAGGGACACACCCAAGAAGGCACAGTGGGAGACACAGGCAGAGAAAGGCCAGGGGAAGGGACAGAAATGGAGCCACAGGAGGAGGGAGCAAGGGAGAAAGAGTGAGGCTGGGAGAGAGAAGCAGAGCTGCTCTTTGGGGGGCTGAGAAGGAGCAGTCGGGTTACGGGGTCCCCACAGCCTGGCCACAGGAATCCAGGCAGGAAAGTGACTAAACCACTTTTAAGAACTTTAGGAAAGCCCCCGCAGATAGATTTGTAGATGAGGTCAGAAAGGATTTTCATGGAGCATTGTTCCTGAAGAGCACAAGATGGGAAACAACCTAATTGCCCATCAACAGGGCCCAGGTTATAGATTGTGCAGCCCACGCTGATAGGAGCTGCTTTCTAGCAGGGCCACCAGAGCAGCGAGTGAAACCCCAGCAATCTGAATATCAGATAAAGTTCTGGAGGCTGCTCTGTGCGGTATTCTGCCGCAAAGTCCTTGCTGTTTGTCTCAAATTCAAATTTAATTGGGCATTTGTATTTTATCAGGAAGGCTTATCTCCAAGATAAGTAAGACAAGAAAGGTGAAGAGAGGGTAGGAGTTTCTCTTCCTGAGGGCACCTGTGTTACCAGGGAGAGGAGGGGTCACTCGGCCAGGGTCGTAGGGCTGGGCTCCACCCGGGGTTTATGCTCTACAGTACACACAGATACTTGTATGTGTTGAAAGTATTAATATATTTTCAAAAGTATGAAAAACGGACCACGATTTCCTAGCCCCTTTTGAACATTCCTGACTTGAACAATATTACCAGTCTCTGGAAGGAGGGCCTGGCATCCCCTGCCCCCCATGCCTTCTCTCCCTGGAACACCCATGCCCCGGGCTTCTAGGCACTATCGCTGTCCAGAGTGGCAGGAGTCCGCAACTGTGGCCGCTCCTGCTCCTTCACCGCTGAGCACTGTGGGCACAGGGATCTCATCTGTCCTGGCCAGTGAGGCCGGAGTAGATGAAAGAGGGGGTACCTGATGGAGGCGACCTTCAGGGTGGGGGACAGCTGTGGGCATGGCACGATTTGGGTTCTGAGGCCAAAATTAAGAGCTAATTTTGATCTAAGAAAATCATTTGTTTTTCGGGGTTTTTTTGGTACCAGAGACTGAACTCGGGTCCTTGTGCTTGCGCAGCAGGCAGCGAAACCACTGAGCTAAATCCCCGCCCCCAATCATTAGCTTTTGATTGGGCATGGTATCGTGCACCTGTAATCCCAGCACCTGAGAAGCTGAGGCAGTAGCATTGCTGCAGATTCAAGGCCAGCCTGGGCTACATTCAAGGGCAGGTTGGACCACATAGTGAGACCTTGTCTCAAAAAAAAAAAAAAAAAAAA
>NW_004624790.1:5464690-5526991 GCF_000247695.1 Heterocephalus glaber | reverse complement strand
AACCAAGATGCATTATGTAAAGGTACAATTCCCAATGAGAAATGTAATTGTGTTGTATACCTACAATGTACCAATAAAAGAATTTAATATAAAAAAAAAAGAATGACTGAGTGAAGAGGGGACAGGGAAGTGGGGACAGGTGGGACTGGACAGGAGGGGGATTCCCTCTGCAGACAGGCCATGCACGAAAGTATCTTTGGTATCAATGTGATTAAAATCACCAATGGAAATCTAGTGAGGTAGCGTCTTTGGTTCACACTACAAACAGTAGATCTTTACACTTTTTTTTTTTTTTACACATGGAAGTAGCTATTTCTTACCTTTCTGATTCTTTGTCCTTTTACCATTTAGGAAATAGTGACCAAATGTACTGTAAAGCTAACCACACCACAGTAATAATCCAGAAGGCTCAATGCCTCTCAAAACAGCCTCTGGCATTTGAATGCACCCTAAAGAACTGGCTAGAAAAGGCAAAAGTGCTTTCTTTTTGTTTGCTGAATGCATAGATTTCATCCTTTATGTACAAAGAAGGGAGGATAGTTCCTAGGGAGAATACCCTGGAGCTCGTGGGAGAATGTCCTAGGACTCTTTGGTATACATAGCAGCACAATTCTTCATAGCTAAATCTTGGAAACAGCCTGTATGTCCACCAATAGATGAATGGATTAAAAAAAAAATGGAGTATTTATACACAATGGAGTACTAATCTGCCATAAGGAAGGATAAACTTGAGTCATTTGTAGGAAAATGGATGCACCTTGAGACCATAATGTTAAATCAAGTAAATCAGACACACAGCTTAAATACTGCATGACTTCTCTTATGTGAGAAACTCAATATATAAATAAAGTACAAAATAAAAGACAGATAACAGAAAAAAAAAGAGAAAAAAAGTTATTGTAATCCAGCATGGACAAATGTATCTAAAAGTGTACCTTGTTTCAGTATAATTGTCTTATGTGTTTAAGGATTTTTGGTTTGTTCGTCTGGCTGTTAATCTGTATTGTGTGATAATTTACTTTATAAGGACTTATAAAATAAATGAATCTGATGTTGGCAAAAAAGAAAGGGCAGTAGAAGGGAAGGGGGAAAAGGAGTCGAGATGTGTTATATACATGTACCAATTCCCCCAATGAATGTAATCATTATGTACTGCAAACATGTACTAATAAAAATTAAAACAAAAATTTTTAATATTTTTGAAAAAAGAAAGAAATCGACACTGTTAGAACTGTGAACTTTAGCTAGAACACAGAACAGTATATAAGGAGTTAAAAACTTTAGTCACTACCAAAAAAAGTTATAGCTGCAGTCTTGCTTCCCTGGCTCTCAGCCTGCAATTTTGAACATTTATACCACCTTTTGTCTTCAATCACAAGGTATGCTTTCTTTCTTTGTTTCTTTTTTTTTTTTTGTGAGTATGTGTGTGTGGCATTAGGGATTGAACCCAGGGACTCATGCGGGGTAAGCACTCAACCACTAAGCGATATCCCCAATCTTATCTATATTTTATTTTGAGACAGGATCTTACTAGCTTGCCCAAGCTGGTTTTGAACTCATGATCCTCCTGCATCAGCCTCCTGAAGAGCTGAGATTACAGGTATTCACCACTGTGCCCGGCAGAAGACATTCTTTATTCTTTGTAACTTCTTTCACATTCATTTATTCATTCTCACTCTCAAACCAGTTCAAATTCAATGTTTAAACTCTTATCTCTACCCAGCCGGAAATCTGTAAGTCATCTCATCCGCAGAACTTCCTGGAAGATCAACTGAGATTTCTGTTGAGACTTCTTCTTCTTCTTCTTGTTTGGTGTTTGTTTTCGTGTTTGTCTGTTTGTTTGTTTTGCCTAAGCTGTGTAGTGGCTTGAATGTGTGTCCTGAAAAATTCATGTTGAAACTTAATTCTCACTATGATGGTATTAAGAAGTCAGGCCTTTGAGGAAGTGACTAAGTCACAAGCCCCTGGCCCTCATGAATGTATTACTGCTTTAATAAAAAAGAGTTGCAGGGAACTAACATGGGCTCCTTTTTTCTTTCCATCCCTTCCACCAGTTAAGGACCAAGCCTTCATTTCTTCTGGAGGATGTAGCAACAGTACCATCCTGGAAAAAGAAATCAGGTCCCTCACCAGGCACCAAATCTGCTGACAACTTGATCTTGGACTTACAACCTCTGAAGCATGAGAAATCAATTTCTGTTCTTTATAAATTCCCCGTCTATGGTATTTTATACAGCAGCACAAGCAGACTAAGAAAGCTTCTTTCCTTTCCTCTCTTCCATAGCTGCCACTCCCAAGAGTACTCCTGAATAAACTCCCTGAAAGTTCATCTCCTGAGATACCACTTTGTATAGCAGAAATCATACAGCACCTGTGCCTTAGTTGGTTCACCTTGCTGCAATAAAATACCACAGTTTATAAAAAAGAGTTTATTTCTTAGTTCTGGAGACAGAGAAGTCCAACACCAAGGTACTGGCACATTCAGTGTCAAGGGAGGGTCTGCTTTCTGCTTCACAGAATGGTCTTCTAGTGGTGTCCTCCTGTGGAGAAGGGGCTGGTTTCCTCTCAAGGGTCTCCTTCATAAGGTGCTAATCCCATGCATGAGAGCACAATCACCTCACAAAGGCCCACCTTCTACTACCATCACCTGTGGATTAAGTTTCAACATGCCCAGAGGGCACACAAACATTCAGGCCATAGCAAAATAATCATTATCATATGTTTTTCAACAGAAACATAATGGACATGGTCAGTTTCACTGTTAAGAGAGAGACTAGTGAAAAATATAATCCTTGTTTTAGAGATTAAATTACCTGACCACATGAAGCTAGTTAATTTTCTTTGTTCTTCAGAGAATAGACATTGTCAACATTTACAAATTATACAGTTTTTTTTTCTTGGTACCAGGGATCAAACTCGGGACCTTGCACTTGGGAGGCAGGCAGCAGAACCACTGAGCTAAATCCCGGGCCCTAAATTATACAGTTTTTACAGTATTCGAATACAATATCCATGAGAGCAGGCACTTTGTTTTACTCACTGGTGTATCACCAACACCTGAAGCAGAGTCTGGCCCACCATGGATGTTCAATTAATATATGCTGAACAAACAGAAATGTACTAGGATGGACTCTTAAGAAAAGAAAAGGGAAATAAAGAATTCCAGAAACTATTTATGGCATACAAGAGGTACCTAGAATCTTAGGATTTAGTAAACTAGGATAGGTTTGAATATAAGCTGTCAATTATTAGCTAGCTGTGTGACCTGAGCTGAGTTACTTAACGTCTCTGTGCCTTAATTTCCTCATCTATAAAATGGGGACAATAATAACTAAAATAATGTTGTAAGGATTTAATGAATTAATATTTTAAATACTTAGAATAGTGCCTAGGATACAGCATACTCTACATGTGTTTAATAATTTTTAAATTACATGTTCACATAGTACTTTAAATAGAAGTAAAACCTCATTACAGATACAAAATAATTCTATCTTCTAAAAGCAACTCACAGACACTTGTATTTTAATATGGTAGAAGTAAACACATCTGTATCCCTTCCTGAGAGTCCACAATATGACAGAAAAATGAAATGACAAATTATAAAATTCTCAATAAACAAAAACAGCACCAGAAGTAGACCAAAAAGTGCAAAAACATTCTAGATGACTGTAAACAGACGGGATAAATCTGACTAAGACAAGATATCAAGCTGGGCATGGTGGCACACACCTGTAACCCCAGCTCTTGGAAGGACAAGGCAGGAGGATTGCCGTGAGTTTAGGCTACAGTGAGTTCAAGGCCAGTCAGAACCACATAGTGAGACCTTGTCTCAAAAAAAAAAAAAAAAAAAAGGAAACTCACGTGCTCATGGGTTTTACTTTCCCTTGCAGTGCTGGGGATGGATCTAGGGGCTTGCAAAAGCCAGCAGGGCTCTGTCACTGAGCTCCACCCCAGCCCCTTCCTGGCCATCAAGCTCTCACCCTGTGGTCCAGAGGTGGGGAAGGTCGAGAGGTAGCAAAGGCGGCTATCTGGTGGGGGCTGAGTCAGCTTTCTGCCAGGAGGGTGGAGGTGAGGTGAGGCTAGAGGGGAGCTGATCTCAGAAGCTCTGAGAGCTGGAGAAGCATGAGCGCCTCCAGCACAGCCCCCCACACAGTCACCCTCCTGGACTTGCTGGGAAAGTGGCTCTGATCCAGGGCCAAGGGCAGGCCGGGGCGGTGAGGGGTAGGTGTGGTCTGTCAGGCCCCACCCTGCCACACATCCACCAGCAGGTTTGGATAGCTTCCACTTCCCAGGTGCCCACCTGCTTCTCTCCCGAACTCCTGCAGTATGCGGCAGCCAGGGTAGCTGGCTGCCCTCTTAGTGTGTCATTGGACTGGGGAAGAAACCAAATGTCAGAAGCAGCTGACGTCTGCTTTGTTTTGTGGTTGGGTTTTTGTTTTGTTGTGTTGTTGCTGCTATTGGTTTCTGAAACAAGGTCTGGCTATGTAGTCCCAGCTGGCTTTGAACTCACTGTACAGCCCAGGCTGGCCTCGGACTTGAGATCTTCATGCCTCAGCCTCCCAAGTGCTGGGATTACAGGTGTGTGTCATCACATCTGGCTGGGTTTATTTTGGTTTGGGAGTTTTTAAAGACTGGGTCTCCATATGTAATTCAGGCTGGCCTCGAACTTGCAGCGATCTTCCTGCCTCAGCCTCCCTAGTGCTGGGATTACAGATGTGCAACACCACACCTGACTTTTAAATTTTTTTTTTTTTGGTACTGGGAAGCAAACTGGGGACCTTGCACTTTTAAGGCAGGCAGCGGCACCATTGAGCTAAATCCCCAGCCTATTTAATTTTTTTAAATGAAAATGTATTTAACTTGGAATGGTGACACAGTAATATCCTTCCAAAAAGGTTTGTAGGACAAGAAAGCCTCCTTTTCTCCTCAATCCCACAACCCTCCTCAGAAGCAACCAGATTCTTGGGTCTTGTTCAAAGATAACCTCAAAGACTGAGCATGGTGGTGCACACCTGTTATCCCAGCACTTGGGAGGCTGAGGCAGGAGGATAGCTGTGAGTTCAATACAACCTGGGCTACATAGTGAGTTCAAGTCCAGCCTGGAATACAAGGCAAGACCCTGTCTCCAAAAACCAAAAAAGGAAAACAAAAACAAAAACACAGATAGCCTCAGCCTGCCCAGAAGTTATGTGACTTCTGCACAAGACAGCCTGTTAGACGCTTCTCACTCGATTATTATGATAGCTGCTCACTCAGTCTTTTTATCCAGCTGATCTTCCTGAGCACCCGAGAGGGAGCAGGTCCTGCTCTGGCGCTCACTCCCAGCTGAGGAGATAGGCTCCGCTGAGCCCACATGGTGCTGTCATGTTCAGGCGCCGTGGACCTACATCGCAAGGAGATGGGACACAGAGCAAGCAAAGACTGATTTCCACACAATTGTTATTGGCCAGACTCAAAATACAGTATTTGAGTACAATTCAGTAACTCAGATCTACTCATGAGTAGCATGAAATTCTCTTTTGGAAGTTAACATTCATTGGGTTACTAAGGTTAATTTTGTAATTGGGGTTCCCAGTTAAGGTTATCTTGAAAGCCACCCCCTTGCCCATCCTGGGGCTGGAACCCTGTGTGTCCGAGGCAAGTGCTCTACCACTGTGCCACCCCACCCTTTTTTATTTTTTATTTTGAAACAGGGTCTTGCTAAGTTGTCCATGCTGGCCTAGAATTTTCCATCCTCCTGCATCAGCTTCCCGAGCCTTTTAGCCCTTAATGTGTTGGTGCAATTCTGTAGGTTCTGTTCCTTTATTCCTGGGGCTTTCTCTTTGGCCAATGATAATCTGATCACCCTGTCCTGTGCCGTGGTCCCCGTGGGCGTGGGTGGCGTCAGGGACACCTGAGAGTCAGCCTCTGACACAGCAGGTGGTTCGAAAGACCAACAGACTTGGACCCTGACCCAGCAACTTTCCTTGGAGGCAGTTTGTGTCCTGGGATGGTGACTTACCTGGCCAGGCCCAAGCTGACTCACTGTTTGTCTGCAGGCCAGTGTGAGACACTGGAAGAGGGTTTGTTTTTTCAATCAAGGATGAAGGTGGAAGTTGAGCCCTGACTCATTCCCTGAACTTTCCCTGGGCCGTGTCTTCCTCTGGGTCAAGATTAACACCCACACTGGATGGCTTCCTTCGCTGATCAATGGTCTAATTAAAGAGGGAAATTAGAAATACAGCTGGGTGTGGTAGCACACGTCTGTAATCCCAGCACTCAGGAGGCTGAGGCAGGAGGATTGCCAGGAGTTGGAGGCCAGCCTGGGCTACATAGTGAGTTCAAGGTCAGTCTGAACTCAAGGTCAATCTGAGACCCTGTCTGGAAAGAAAAAAAAAAAATAGGAAGGAAGAAAGAAAAATTAGAAGTGGGTCAGCTGGGTGACCAAAAGTACTTGGCACATAGTTTAGCATGCTGAGAAAAGGAAATGGCTTTGGAGTGGGTAAAACTGCTCAGCAGGGGAATGAGGGTGTAGCTCAGTAGCACAGCGCTGGCCCAGCAGGTGCCGGGTCCTCGGTTCAGTCCCCAGCGTATGCGTGTGCACACACACAAACTCAGGACAAATCAGGCCAAAAACCCCACATTCTGTCCATTCACACAAAATGCAAATTGCAGCAGGGAAAATCCTATTTCCCTTATCAGATGAGTGAAGATAAACAAGTTCCGGCAATGACCTGGACTGGCCAGGTTTGGAAAAGGAACCCTTAGCTCCCTGCTGGAGGGCTGTATTTTAGTTTGATCTTTTGGAGGGCATTTGGACAAATGTCTCGTCTCCCTGGGACCTATCATTTGAGCTGGACTGCCGAGATGTGTGCATAAGGAACCCCCTGAGATTGTCATGGTGTTTGTAGGAGCAAAAATTTGTAATCTAACCTAACTGCTTGTCATCTGCTCATCATCGGGCCCCTGGTGGGATAAATCATGTGATCATGGTACAATACACCAAAGAAGTCTGCCACTGGGTAAGGTGGACCACGCCTGTAATCTCAGTACTCTGGGAGTCTGAGGAAGGAGGATCAAAGTTCAAGCCCAGCCTGGGCAATTTACTGACTTAGTGACACTTTCTCGAAAGAGAAAAAGAAAAAAGAAAAACCCCAGAAGAAGAAAGAAAGAAAAGAAAAAGGGCTGGCAACATAGCCCAGTGCAAAGTTCCCGGGGTTCCAACCCCAGTGAGCAGAGGGGGCAATGGGGTGGGGCCTTGCAGCCTTGTAAAAGTTTAAGGGGGGACGGAGAAGGCAGCTCAGTGGCACCGGGCAGGCTAAGTGACAAAAATAATCTGAAAGATTAAGGTAGATTCATGCAGGGATACGGAATGATTTTCAAAACATGGTGTGGAAAGGAATACAGTACATCCTTTTCTACATAAAGGCATCTCTGGAAGGTCACACAAGACATGGGGAAAATATTTGTTCTGGGGGAGGGAAATGAAGATCTGGGATGGAGACTTTCTTCTTTGGTTGGCTACTTGTAAATCAGATTTTCATTTTTTATTTATTCATTTTTTTGTTTGTTTTTTGGTACCAGGGATCGAACTCAGATCCTTGCACTTGAAAGGCAGGCGGTGGAACCACTGAGCTAAATCCCCAGCCCTATCTTCATTTTTTGGATACAGGGTCTAGCTATGTAGTTCAGGCTGGCCTTGAACTCACTATGCACCCAAAGCTGAACTAGAACTTGCAGTGATCCTCCTGCCTCAGCCTCCTGAGTGCTGGGATTACAAGAGTGTGCCACCAGAAACCACATTTTTAGTTACTGGCTTTGCTTTAAGTGATGAATAGACACCTGTAGAAATACAGGAGCTTATTTAAATTTATCTTCCTGCCAGGGCCAGGCATGGTGGTGCATGCCTGTAATCCCAGCATTCTGGAGGCTGAGGCAGGAGGATCACTGGGAGTTTGAGGTCAGCCTAGGCTAGTGAGTTCAAGGCCAGCCTGGACTACATATCGAGATCCTGTATCAATTTTTTTT
The DNA here is from genome assembly GCF_000247695.1 of Heterocephalus glaber. The sequence goes on along the minus strand of NW_004624790.1, from coordinate 5,518,981 downwards.
GTACCGAGAATTGAACTCAGGACCTCGTGCTTGCCAGGCAGGCGCTGTGCCGCTAAGCTACATCCCCGGCCGCTCACTAGTTTTTTTGTTTTTTGAGACAGGGTCTCTCAATGTAGCCCAGGCTGGCCTCGAACTTGCGGCGATCCTTCTGCCTCAGCCTTCCGAGAGACACTGTCACTAAACAAACTAAACTAAACTTGAACTAAACAACACAACTTATCTTCCTTCCAGATGCTTTTCCTGGTCACATTAAACAGCCCCAGCTTGGGGCTGGGGATGCAGCTCAGTGGCACCGCGCTTGCCTGGCAAGCGCAAGGTCCTGAGTTCAATCCCCGGTACCGCCAAAAAAAAGAAAAAAGAATCCCAGCTTGCTCTCAAAGTTTTCACCTCCCGAAACCAGCACTCCGCAACAGTCGCAGGGAGGCGTCCTGGCCAGCAGAGGGCGCCAGAGGACCGCTCCCCGAGGCGTGGGGCGGCCCTAAAGCCGGAGCCCTCGGGCTGGCGGCGCAGAGCGGAGCGCCAGTTGCGTCGGGTCGCGCCAGCCCGGCCGCGGAGGTCGTGCGCTTGTGGGAGGACCTGAGGCCGTGGTTCCAAGGGTCAGCGCGGCTTTCCCGGCCTCGCCAGCCCCGTCCCACCTGGGGCCTGGGCGGTGTCCGCCCGCCTACCGCAGGTGCAGGAGCAGGAAATTTCGCGAGGCCCGGGCGGGGCCAGTGGGTGCCTCGAAAAGTAGAGGCCGCTGGGCTCATTTTCCCTCCGGCATCACCAGGAGACAGGAGCCGTCTACTCTCCACGGTCGAGGAAACGGAGGCCCAGAGAGACTGGGTAACTCGCCCCGGTGACCCAGCCGGAAGAGGTGGAGCCGGAGGTGGAGTCACTCGGCCGGTACTCTCCTGAGCCCCCGCTACTTGCTTTGCAGACAACCGAGTAGGGTCCTGGAATGGAAGACGGGTCCCGAGGGCAATTTAGCCGTTTAATGAGGCCCCGAGTTCAATTCAGTGCTCCCTGGGTTCAATCCTGAGTACCAAAACAAAAAATTTAAAATTGTAGTAAACATTTACCTGCGTTTCTTTATAGTTTTATCACCTCCATGTACATATCTGGGTGTGTGTGTGTGTGTGTGTGTGTGTGTGTGTGTGTGTCCCAAAACAAAATAGTGTTTGATTGACCTGCTTTGGAAGCATGTGGAAATCCAACTATACATTTGTTTCTGACTTGTTTGAGACAAAGTCTCACTGTGTAGCCTAGACTGGTCTCAAACTCAAGATCCTTCTGCCTCAGCCTCCTAAGTGTTGAGATGACAGATATGCATCCCAGGCAGCTTGCTTTCTTCTTTCTTTCAACAGGATCTCATTATAGTTCAGGCTGGCCTTGAACTTTTTTTTTTTTTTGGTACCCGGGATCCAACTGGGGTCCTTGCGCTTGCGCAGCAGGCAGCGAAACCACTGAGCTAAATCCTCGGCCCTTGGCCTTGAATTTAATCCTCCTGCCTCAGCCTCCTGGTGCTGGCATGCACCACCACACCTGGCAGGTAGGCAGGCTCATTTGTGACTTCTTTTGCTCAACATTGTCTTTTTTCTTTTCTTTTTCTTTTTTTAGTAGTGAGATTGAACACAGGATCTTTGCACTGAGCTACATCCACAGCCCTTTTTTATTTTTTGAGACAGGGGCTTACTAAATTGCTATATTGCCTAGGCTGGGCTAGAACGTGTGATCATCCTGCCTCACCCTCGCAAAGTGCTGGCGTTATAGGTATGTGCCTTCAGCCGCCATGGCTAGCTCATTTTTATTTGAGACAGAGTCTTGGTAAGTTGCCCATGCTGACCTAAAACTTGTGGTCCTCCTGCCTCAGCCTCCCAAGCAGCTGGTGTTACAGGCGTTGCCCACCTCACCCGGCCTGTTCTCTTTTGTTTGCTCTTCCAAGCGTGACAGTGTGATCCCTGTTTTCTTTTGTTAGCTCTGGGTTTGGAGCTGGGCCTCAACTCCTAACTCCGATGCTCTTCAGGAGAACCGGGAGAGGTTTTCAAAGTGTGAACACATAAGCCCCATCCCTGGTAATTAAATCAGGATATGAACGGCAGGGCTGGGCTGCTTCGGAGAGTTCTCTGGGGAACCCTAATGTGCCCCGGGCTGAGAGCCCCTGGGCAGCGAGAAGGCTTGCCCCGCACACCCTCATCGACGCTTGACATCGACCAAAGTTTTACTTGTCCTCCGGGGGTGTGAAATGGTATCTCACGGAGGTTTTAATTTGCATTTCTCTCCTTACTAAGGAAGCTGGGAGGTTGGTGGGATGCTGCCTAAACAAACTAAAAGAAGCTAGCCAAGGGGAAGCCTAAAGAGAGACCTGGGGGGAGGAGGCCGAGTGGCAGGTGCCAAGGTCCTGTGGTGGGAACCCGCTGGGATGCAGGAGGGACAGAAAGGGGGGCCAGGAGTGAGCTCAAATTGAGGTCCACTGGAGTCGGATGAGAGTTGCAGACCTGGGCTTTTCCTCTGAGCGAGTGGGAAGCCTGGGAGGGTTTGGCTGAGGGGCGTCGTCTCCCCCTTCTGCTTCGTGTGGAGTCCACGATTGAACCACACTGGCCCGGGGGACAGTGCGGCCCGCTGTGCTGCCTGCGCACCTCTGCACCCCGAGAATGAGGGGAGACGGAGCTGTAGTGACCCGGACAACAGCCCCTGGTGTGGGGGACTTCGGGCTTCGCAAAGAAAGCCAGTGTGGGGGGCTTGTTCCGGACCCTGCAGATGCTCGGAGGTGAGTCCGCCTCGGCCCGCAGCGGCCGTTCCTGGCGAGGGAGACTCCAGCCCGTCCGTCCTCAGCTGGAACCCCCCCCCCCCCCCGCGGCTCCCCGCGCCCTCCAGGCAAAGTCCAAGCTCCTCTGGCGACTGGAGGCACTGAGCCCGAGCCCGCCGGGCTGCTCTGGGCTCCTCAGTGGCTCCGGGTCCGACTCGGGCCTCCCCGGCTGCTCCTGCACGTCCTCGGGGAGTCGCACCTGCGCCGTCAGGGGACCGCCTCTGCCTGCCGGCGCCCGGGGTCTGCGCCCCATCAGAGCGCGTCTCACGGCGTCAGAAGCGGCTGTTACCGTCTGCCTCCCCCACCGCCGGAGTCCCGCGCGGGGGACCCGACTGTGCCGTCCGGGCTGCACCCGCCGCCCCCGGCCAGCGCCTGGCTCCCAGTCCTGGCGGGCGCTCGCCAGACCCTGGCCAAGCGCGGGAACCGGTGCGTTTTGCTACATGGGGCCAGGTAGCTTTGCCAAAAGGCTGTGGCATTTCACACTGCCAGCAGCCAGGGGAGGACGGCCATTCCCTCGCGTCGCCCCAGCACTGTATATTGTCCACCCCCCGCCCCCGCGTCAAAACCACGCTCTCGGCGAGGCGCCAGCCGACCAGGAAATTTCCGCCCCATCCCAGGCCCCAGGCGGAGGCGGATTTAGCGAAGGTCAGGTGTCCCGGAGGGCGGCGTGGAGCGCCAGGGGGCGCCAGAGGCGCTCAAACCCGGGCCTGGGCGGGCAGCGCGGCGTCCAGCTGGGCCCCTGCCTCCCGGAGGCCACTGCGCCCGGCGTGGCGCCCCGACCGACAGCCGGTCGCGGGGGCGAGCGGCGCAGCCTCACGCCGAGGAGCGGGAGATGCCCGCCGCAAGCTTCCAGCGCCACGCGGCGCCAGCCACGCCTGCGACCGGCGCACCTGCTTGGGGCGTGGCCTCCGGCGGAGGCGCTCCTGTGATTGGTGCAGCCTTGACAAAGGGGCGTGACTTCCTTGATTACGCCCTACCGGCAGGCTACTTAAGGGAGGTGGCGGCGCGTTTCCACTTACAGCGCCGCTGCACGGCCTCGCGAGTAGTGTGACCCGCGGCCCTGTAGCGACCCGGCAGCCCCTGTGCCTCGGCAACCATGCCGCGCTCTTTCCTAGTAAGGAAGCCCTCTGACCCCAACCGCAAGCCAAACTACAGCGAGCTGCAAGATTCCTCTCCGGGTGAGTGGAGGGTGTCGGGCGCTAGGGAGGGGTCCGGAGACACGGGTCAAGGCTGTGTGTTGGGGGACCGGGCTAGAGGAGTTCTACAGGGAGAGAGGAGGCGAGGACCCCGGAGACGCGGAGCAGGTGGATCACAGTCCCACATCTCGAGGGTTGGGGGAGGGCTGTGTAGCTGCAGTGGGGCCCTGGCCGTAGGGAGGCGAAGAAGCTCCGCGAGTGTAGGCAGGAGGGGAGGCTGTGCCAGGAGAGCCCGCGGCCAGTGGCTGTTAGAGTCCGGAGTCCAGAGGGCTGGGGGAGGGGGAGGCTCGGCTGAGGACCCTGGGGCCCCGGGTGACCGCCCAGCTGGGCTGGGGCCTGAAGCGTCCTCCTTGGGGGAGACAGGTCGGTGGCCTGGGTGTGGAGGAACCCCGTCTGTCCTGCTCAGAAGTCGTCCCACTCACCTGTCAAGGCTTCCATGCCAGCCCCTTAGCCTTAGCCCCCAACCCGAAGAGGACTAGTGTTGGTTGACTGACTGTGGGATTTAATGAACGCCTGACCCCCTCCTTCCTTTCTCCGCAGAGTTTACCTTCCAGCAGCCCTACGACCAGGCCCACCTGCTGGCAGCCATCCCGCCCCCGGAGGTCCTCAACCCCACGGCCTCTCTGCCTACACTCATCTGGGATTCTGTCCTGGCGCCTCTGGCCCAACCCCTCGGCTGGGCCTCGCTTCAGCCCCAGGAGAGCCCCAGGGCGGCTGAGCTGACCTCCCTGTCTGACGAGGACAGTGGGAAGGGCTCCCAGCCCCCCAGCCCACCCTCGCCAGCTCCTTCGTCCTTCTCCTCCACCTCCACCTCTTCCCTGGAGGCGGAGGCCTACGCTGCTTTCCCAGGCTTGGGCCAACTGCCCAAGCAGCTGGCTCGGCTCTCTGTGGCCAAGGACCTCCAGTCTCGAAAGGCTTTCAACTGCAAATACTGCAACAAGGAATACCTCAGCCTGGGCGCCCTTAAGATGCACATCCGGAGCCACACGCTGCCCTGCGTCTGCGCCACCTGTGGGAAGGCCTTCTCCCGGCCCTGGCTGCTACAGGGCCACGTCCGGACCCACACCGGTGAGTGGCCCCTCCTCCCTGTACCTGCTGCCTCCTCCACCAGCATTTGGGATTCTGGGCTTAGTGTTCTCTTCAGCATTGTGGACACGGAGGCTCTGAGTCCCCTTGTAGTTCAAGTTCAGGTCCTGGTCCTTTGGGAATGTGTGGCCGAACATTCCTTCATCTGCTAAACAGATGGCCAGATACCTTTGCCGGCTCCACAGTTCCTCAGCCAAATGCCTTGGAGCCGGGCTGGGAAAGGTGCAACCAGCACCTTGCTGTTCCGGCCAGGTGTGAGGCGCCCCAGCCAGCTCCACCTCCCCCAGCCCTCCATCCCAGCCACACGGGGTGTCAGACTCCCCCACCCGAAGGCTGCTTTGAGGGTTTCATCAGACCTCAAGGTGGTGTTTCATCTCAGCCTGTTTTCCTATCTCTACCAAGGGCGTGAGAAACCCCCCTCCTGGGCAGGTTAAAAGCAAGATTGCAGGAAGGAAGCGCCAGGCGAGGTACTGAGTGTAGCGGGCATGGTGGCCCACACCTGTAGTCCCAGCACTCAGGAGGCCGAGGCAGGAGGATTGCTGTAAATTTGAAGCCATCTTGAACTACATAACCAGAATTTGTTGCAAAAACCCAAACCAAATCAAAATCAAACAAAAAACAAAGTACTTGGTACATGGTAAACTCTCAGGAAAATGGTAGGAGGTAGTTGCTATGCTTCTATGCTGTGTGACCTTGAGCAGGCAATTTAACTTCTCTGAGCCTCCAATCGGATTATGGTAGCACATGCTTTGTAGGGTGGGTGTGAAAAGTCTTAATCCCTTTATGACAATTTCTTGTAGCGAGTGCTTCTGAGCTGCTTTCCCCACCCCCACCCAATTCTGCCGTGCAGACCCGGGAACAACTTTGCTGGCAGGAAACAGCCTTGTCTGGGGGTTTCAAAAACAATGTGAAATGTGCAGAGGGTTTTGTGGACCCGAGGAAAGAGCGTGGCGGGGGCTGTGGTGTGTGAGGGAGATCTCTGAAGAGTGACTGGAGGGAGAAGGCTCAAGGGTCGCCACTGTCGGCCGGGGTCGGGCTGGCCAGTTGGCCTTTCCGTCCCCGTGGCTGGCCTCGGGGCAGTGAGGGTCAGTGAGGTGGCTGGGGGCCTGGCATTTTGCAGGCCTGGGGCATCCTCACTCTTGACTAAGGCTGCCCACTTCTCCTTGTCCACGGTGGGCCTGCGTTAAAGTGTAAGGCCCACCTGCCTGGCTTTCTCCCCTCTCCCCCCAGCTCCCGAAGCTCCATTTTGAGGGAGCTGAAACCTCAGGATCCTCTCCGGGTGGCCCCCAGCCTCTGCCCGCCCCTCCGGACGTCATTTTAATGTAAAGGCTCGGCTCAGACACAAAACCCTGTTGAAATGCACCATCGCTGTCCCCATTGACTCCCATTGTGCGCCTTAATGGTGGCCCAGGGTGTGGGGGCGGGGAGGGGCGGAGCAGGTGCACGGGGCAGGGGTGCCCAGCACCTGTTCCAGCCGCAGCTGCTGGGCCACAGTGTGGCGGGCCCCTTTAATCCCGGGGGTATCACATGTACAGTGCTCCCCTCAGCGGCCTTTGTCCCCGCCGGCCTGGTGCCGATTTCACACTTGCCAGGAGTACCATAAAGGCGTCTGGGGCTCTAGGGATGGGTGAGGGTGGGGGCAGACACCCCCGCCCCATGGCAGTGGCCTCGAAGGTCCCCTTCCCTTTTGTCCACCTTTCTGCCCAGTCACACCGTGAATGCCGGCTGGGAGGGTGCCGCTGCCACCCCGCCTCACAGATGGCTCCATCCTCTTCCCTGTCTGGGTGTCCGACGCAGCCCTTAGCTCTTGGTAGTGGGGGTGAGGAGGAGCCCGGGGCCCTGGGGGAGCCCCACAGGCTAGTGCTCAGGTGTCCTTGCCTCAGGGCCCTGGCAGGGCTGCCCCACAGCACAGTGGTTTCCTCCTTTGTGCACCCCCAGGCCAGCTTTGGGGGGTCTCAGTACATTCCTGGGAGTGGGAGGCTCGGGCTCTTTCCCACCCCGGCAGCTCAGCACAGCACCCACAGGTGAAGGAGTTTGTTTCCAGTTCTTGATTCCTGAACTGGGCTTTAACAGATGGGTCGAGCGTAGCAGGCTGAGGTTGGAGGACACTTGCTGTTTGAAGAAGAATATACAATATTATAGACCTTGGCACATCATAGGACCTCCAATAGATGTTTAATGGATTACTATTATGACTAAGTTTTGGAAAATGCGTACCTCTAAGAAAAAAGCAAAACACAACATTGTCACCGTTTTGGGGAACTATATTCTCTTGATTGGGGCAGATACTATGAAAAGGTGTCTGACTGAGGAGTTAGGCTTCTCAGAGGCTTTAACTTCTTTGATTTTTAGTTTTTTGAGATAGGGTCCTCGAACTCGCAGTGATCCTCCTGCCTCAGCCTCCCGAGTGCTGGGATTGCAGGCATGCACCATCATGCCCAGCTTTTTTGTTTGTTTTTGTCTTGTTTCTTGAGACAGTCTGGCTATACAGCCCAGCCTGGCCTCAAGCTCCTGATCCTCCTGCCTCAGCCTCCCAAGTGCAGAGACTACAGGCATGTACCACTGCTCCTGATTGAATCCTTTTTTTAAAAAAGCAGATTTGTTTATTCTGTGAGCCCTTATTGAGTGCTTACTGTATACTCCCCCCCACAAGACATCCTATAATGTAGCACTGACCAGGCAGATGTGTCAGGGCTACAAGTTTCAGTGGCCTCTTGGGGCTCCCAGGCCTGGGGCTGGGGCTTGGAGTGAGCTCAGGGAGGCTCCTGGCGCTGTGCGAGGTGGTCTGATATGGACAGACAGATGTGGGATTGCAGTGCTGCAGGCCTTTGGCTGGGCTTGGAGGAGTGGCCTAACCAGCTCTGAGGTGGGGGCAGGGAGGCCTTAACTTAAGACAGCCTCTTACGCTTTGTCCCCAGACAAAGTAAATCTGGGAATGACTCCAGGGCTGATAATGAGGAAGGCCAGCCACAGCCTCACTTGACCAGGAGGCCCCTGTCTACTGGTTAAAATCAAGGGCTTGGGAGTCCTGCCGCGTGACCCTGAACATGCCACTTCCTTTCTGTGCCTCCCTTTGCTGTCTTGAATATGGAGACCACAGAGCCAAATGACAGGAGGCTTGCTCAGGGAACACCTTCCGTGTCCACATGCCCGGGGAGGGATGGCCCCAGGTCACCAGTGAGAAGCTCCATGGCTCTGCTGTGGGAAGCGGCCAGCTCCAGAGGCCAGCCTTGGCTTGGGTCTGTTTAATGTAACCCAGGCCTTCAGGTTGGGGTGAGCTGGGCTCTAAAGCCTGGGAGGTGTGGGTTGGCACCGCAGGAAGTGCCGCTGTCATCCAAGCTCATGTCCTCTGTCTTTCTGTCCCCAGGTGAGAAGCCCTTCTCCTGCTCCCACTGTAGCCGTGCCTTCGCCGATCGCTCCAACCTACGTGCTCACCTGCAGACCCACTCAGACGTGAAGAAGTACCAGTGCAAGATGTGCTCCCGCACCTTCTCCCGCATGTCCCTGCTCCACAAACACCAAGAGTCCGGCTGCTTGGGGGGGCCCCGCTGACCTCCCACCTCTCCGGCCCTCCCTGCAGCCCCCAACTCCAGGAGGAAGGAGCCCATCCTTCCCACCACCCAGAGTTCCCTTCCAAGCACCCATCGGCTGCATCTGTCCCTTAGGACTTTGGTGAAGCCACTTTCTAGTTCTGTTCTGTTCGCTCTAGGGTCTGGGGGATACTGAGAGAGGCCTTCCGGTGCCCTTTGCCTGGAGCCCTTCCTGGCAGCATGTAGGGTGCATTCCTGAGCCGGGCCCTGTGTGGTTTGTGTATCCAGAGCTGTTTGGATACAGCTGCTTTTTGCTACAGGACAAAAGCAACTGACTGGCTGGGAAGCTCCCAACCCAGTCAGGGGACCCGACACCCCTACCTCCACCCTCCCCAAGGAACCCTCAGGCCACCTTCCTCAAGGTGCGACTAACTATGCAATAATCCACTCCGGGATGCGTCCATGGCCACTGGGGCGCTTTCGGGACACAAGGACGGACTGGAGGACGAGTGTAGACCTCCAGATGCCCCTGGGCCCGGGCAGCTATTTCAGCCTCCTGTTTGTCACGGCAACACCTGTTTCATGGGCAGTTTAACAATGTCTCAAAAGGGACTGTGAGTAATGGCCATCACTTGTCAGGGGCCAAGCGGGGTGCTTCGGCCTGACCCATGTGTCTCCCAGGACTATTTTGGGGGCCCGACAGGTGGGCCTGGGAGGAAGATGTTTACATTTTTAAAGGTACACTGGTATTTATATTTCAAACAACATTTTGTATAAGGGAACATTTTTGTATAGCTATATGTACAGTTTATTGATATTCAATAAAGTGTTAATTTATATATTATGAAGTCTAGTTGGTCTTGTAGTGGGGTAGTTTTTATTGTTTCTGCAGTACTGGGGATTGAACTTAGGTCTTCACACTGGGCTACACACCCAGCCCTTTTTAAAAAATTTTTTGTTTTGAGACAGAGTCTCACTAAGTCCAAGTTGCACAGGTTGGGCTCTAGTCAGCAATCTTCCTGGCATCAGAGGCATGTGCCACGGAGGGGGACTTCGGTAGGTATTTTAGAAGGTATCTGGGAAGGGAGGAGGAGTCAGGATTCTTGGAGCTTAGATATTTCTGACACAGCCTTAAATCCTGTCCTTGGAAACATCTTGTGGGTCTGGAGTCCTGGTTTAACTGAAGGGCTCTTGTGCCAATGAGATTTCCCTGGACCTCTCTGGTGGTGTGGAGATGACTGGCCAGCAAGCAGTGGGGCCCTGTGCACAACCCCTGCTCCCGGCAAGCTGGCTCTTACTCGAGTTCTGCAGCTGGGTTCCTGGGTCTCATCAACTAGATAGGCCTGCCGGTGGCTTTGGCCCAGTGCTGCAGCTCTCAGGGTGGAGTTGGCCGCCCCCCCTGTCGAAGCAGAGGATGTCCTTCCCGTTCCCAAGGGCTCGGGCTGGCCTCCCTGTCAGGCAGGCCCACACCTCTGTCTGGCTGCTGGGTACCAAATGGCCTTTGATGCAAGGAAATTGGCTGGCTGGAGCCAGGAGGGTGAGAAGCCAGGCCAAAGGGTAGGGGTCATTCAGCTTCCTGCTCGAGGATGGGGGGACCTCCAGCTAGTGCCTGGGCGGTGGCAATTCACCCCCACCTGGTGGCCAGTGCGGTGGTGAGCTCACCTCTGGGGCCCTCCTGGGGTCAGCAGAAAGAGTGTCCTTTCTAAGCACAAAAGGTGCCAAAGGTGCCAGTTTCCTGCGGGTGGCTTAGCCGGCACGGCAGCCGGCAAGCTAGGGTCGCAGCCCGGAGTCAGGCTGGGGGGAGTCCATGTTCCAAAGGAGAGATGATTCTTTCTTCTAAACAGGAAATGGTGACCCGCAGGCCGGGAGCAGCCCTTAATGACTTGCAGCTTTCCTCCCAAAAGGAAAAAAAAGTTCTCTAACAATCGCCAAATTGTGGCTGGCCTCCCTGAAGGGAAGTTTGGGAGCAGTGTGGGGGCTGGGCAGCGGTTGGCTGAGCCCGCCCTGTCCCAGTCCCTGTGGCTCTCTGTGGGTCATGACATCAACCACAGTAGGTGCTGACAGTGGCAAGCCAGTGACTTCATGTCCCTGAGGCTTGGGCCTCTGGGCAAGGAGGCTTGGAGCCGAGGGGCTCGCCTGAGGTCATCGAGCTTGAACTTGGGTCTACCTGGATGAGGTCGTGCTGGGACTCAGGCAATCCGGGCTCCTGCTCCCTGGAGCCACAGCCCCCTTCTCCTGGCCCCAGTTTCTGCCTGCCAAGTAGGTGGCAGTAGCGCCTCCCTCCCGGGACACTGAGAAGGGGACACCGGCTCTGCGGGGTTTGGTGAAGTCTCCGCCAGGCCCTGTTCTAGGCCCTGCAGTGAGGGCTGTGGACAAGACACCCAGGCCACATGCTCATGGAACTTGTGTTCTAAGGGCAGACAGGAAACAAACAAGTGATTAAATAAACAAGCCGCTTCCCTGGGTCGCAGTGCCAGGAGAGAATGAAAGGCTGAGGGTGGAGGGCAGCGAGCGTGGGGCTAGGCGGGCAGACATTCCAGCTTCGACCCCAGAGGAGATGCCGGCCAGGCCTGGGAGGGCCAGGAGCTGGGCTTTCAAGAGGGCGATGTAAGCCGGCTTCACCCTGGGCTCAAAGGGTCCCCGGTCACTGGGAGAGGGGAGTTTGGAGTCAGGAGGAGGGAGACAGGCGGGCACAAGAAGGCGTGGCTGAGGCCCGACAGGGGACAGGGCCTAGCGCAGGGCTGCGGTGGCTCTGGGATGGAGATCGGATTGGTGCCCACCTGGAGGCTGGCTCCCCTGGGGAGAGTCCTCTGGAGTGAGGTTGGACACAGCTGACCTGGCCCAGAGCACAGGGCTGGGTGGGAGCGGGTGGGACAGGCGTGTTGGCCTCTGCTTCCTCCCACCTGGAGCACAGAAACTGGAGGTTTGTTTTGGACGATGGAGGAAGTACAGGTTCCCTGTGGGGCGAGGTTTCCAAGAGCGGGAGGCAGGATGGAGACAGCAGAGGAAGGAGGGAGAATTTATTTTCACAATTCTTAAAAATGTTGCCCCCCATCTCTCTCTGTCTTTCATTTCAAGACAGATTCTCACTAAGTGGCTGAGGCCGGCCTCAAATACAATTGTCTTGCCTCAGCCCCAAGTAGCTGAGATTACAGGTGTGTAGCATCACACTTGGCTTTTAAGATTTGTTTTGTTATTTATTTTTATTATTTTATTTTATTATTTATTTCAAAATAAAACTGTTTATTTTGAAATAATTTCCACCTGACAAGAGTTGTACTAGCTGGGCGTGGTGGCACACACCTGTAATCTCAGCACTGCAGAGGCTGAGGCAGGAGGTTTGCTACATAGCGAGTTCAAGGCCAACCTGAACTCTATCAAAATCCTGTCTCAAGAAACCAAACACAAAAAGTTTGTAGTATAAATACAATCAACTAGGATTCTTCATTCTTCATTCAGATTTTTCCACGTATTAACATTTTATTACTGGTATGTTTGCATCTCTTCTCTTCTTACACACAGTGTTCACTGTTTCTGAAACATTTGAGAGTATCCTTTATTGCTAAACAAACTTTTCTCTTTCATGGTTTTTTTTCCCCTCAGTGCTAGGGATGAACCCAGGGCCTTGCACATGCTAGGCAGGTGCTCTACCCCTGAGTTCACTCCCAGTCCTTACTGCTAATTATTTTTGCATGTATTTTCTTTCTTCTTTGTTTTGTTGTTGTTGTTGTTGTTGTATGAGACAGGGTCTTGCTGTGTAGTTCAGGCTGGCATTGAACTAACTATACAGCCCAGGCTGGCTTCAAACTTGTGGTGATCCTTCTGCCTCAGCCTCCTGAGTGCCAGAATTACAGGTGTGTCCCACTACACCTGGCTTTGCACGTATTTTCTGCTGTTTTGGGGTGTGTTTTGAGACAGGGTCTCACTATGTAGTTCAGGCTGGCCTTGAACTTGCAGGGATCCTCCCGCCTCAGCCTCCCAAATGGTGGGATTACAGGTGTGCGCCACCACACCCAGCTTTGCGTGTCTTTTCTAAGGCAAGAATATTTTCTTCCATAGCCAGGGTCCATGCTCTACATCAGGAGCTGGACACTGATGCAGAGCTCTTCTCTAGTCCAAAGTCGGAACCAGACTTTCCTGACAGCCCAGTGCTGGCCCTGGCAGCATTTCAGGGGAGGGCGCAGAAAGCCATGGGGGATCTACGAAGGATCACACATTGGATTTTCTTGTCCTGGCTCTTTAGTTCCTTATTCCAAGGCAGCCCTTCAGCCTGTCTCTCTCTTTCCTGACTGATTTTCTTTTCTCTCCCCCCACCCCCCACCCCAGTAACTAGGGCCTTTGAGCCTTCGCACTGAGCTGTATGCAATCCTCCTGCTTCGGCCTCCCAGAGAGCTGGGTCGGAGGCCTGGACACCACACCCAGCTGACTGACGTTTCTGCGAGTGCGCACAGCTGTTCCGCGGAATGTCCCTCCGCTGGAGTTTCCTGATGTTTGGCTGTAACTGAGTTCAGTTGCCCGCTCTTGGTGGAAGCGGAGGCAGCTGCGTTTTTCCCAGAATGCGGCACCTCAGGCGCGTGAGGTCAGCGCCCGTCCCTGGCGTCAGCCCTGACCCCTGTGCAAGGCGCTGTCGCCGGGTTCTACTGCGAAGCTCCCCCTTTCTCTGCTGTGCTTACTCCGCGCCTCCTGGGAGGTACTCGGGGACCTAACGAATCCCCTGCCAGTCCTCAGAGGTCCATCGCTGTCAGGTGTGGTGGCGCACGCCTGTGATCGCAGCACTTGGGGAGGCTGAGGCAGGAGGATGGCAGTTTAGCGACTTAGTAAGACCCTGTCTTGTAATAAAAATTTACAAAAGGGCTGGGAACATAGTTTTAGTATGAAGGCCCCATGGGGTCCCATTCCCAAGGCCTCTCTACCCCCCCGCCCCCCAATTCAGGCCTTGATTTTTTACCTGAACTTCTAACCCCGGCCTCCTCTGTCTGCTGGTTGGCTTTCAGCTGAGGGATATCCCCTCGGTCTGCAGCAGCTCAGAGGACTGGGGTAGCCGCAGGATCTGGCCCTGCCCTTAGCTCCCCCCGGGAGTTTTTTTTTCAAATCGTCCAGGAAGGAAACGGCTGTAACGCCGATCTTGGACCAAGTGCCCAGGCCACCGGCAAGTCTGAGGCCCGGCCATGCTGGGCACATCTGGGGCCCATTAGCGACCCAGCAGCTCCTCACAAAGCCCCCTGGGCTGCGCTGAGCTGGGGGTGTCCCGGCAGGCAGGAACCTGGGGGCCCTTGTTCCTCTTTGCTCCCAAAATGTGAGCTTTATAAATGTTATGCAAATTTATTTCGTTATAAATAAAAAATGAAAAGATGAGGTGTGAGCCCCAGGTGGCACCAGAACAACTCCTGCTCTCCCGATGCCGGCCCAGTCCCCGTGTACATTTTTCCCAGTTAAAAGAAGCCGGTATGGGCGGGGCGCCGAGCTTGGCGCGCCTGCGCAGATCCAAGCCCGGGCCGATCCGCAGCCCGGCAGAAATAAGTGGACAAACCACTGCGGGTGCGTGGCGGCTGCTGTGCTCCCCTCCTGCCAGGGCCTGCGTAGCTCGGCTCTTTGCCTCTCTCCCTCCAGCCGTGCTAGCTTGTGGCCGCCCCAGGACCTTTGCACTTGTGCCCCCTCTCCCAGGAGGGCTCTTTACTGAGATCCACACGGCCACCCCTGCCGTCCTCCCCTCTGTTAGCAGCTCCTGGTGCTGTTGGTCTTCTCCTCAGCGCTCTTACAGAGCACTGACTGTGCCAGGCCCTGTCCCAGCACCTCACATTGATCATTAACCTTTCACTACCAATCTAAGGAGGAAACCTAGGTCCAGAGAGGTTAAGTGACTCACCAGAGTCATACAGCGAGTGGCGGATCTAGGAATCCAATCCTGGGTTCTTTATTACTGCTGTCACTTACTTCTTTCCACCTGTGAGGTGGCAGTGTAATGAAAACTCCTTAAATGAAGCTGGGTGTGGTATTAGATACCTATAGTCCTAGCTGCTTAGGAGGCTGAGGCAGGAGGATCCAGACTTCAAGTGCAGGCTGGATAATTTAGCAATTTAGTGAGACTTTGTCTCAAAATAAGAAGTAGGCTGGGGATCAGTGGTAGCGCACTTGCCTAACATGTGCAAGGCCCTCGCTTCCGTCCCCAGCAGAACAGGGGCTGGGACATCTTTTTTGTTTTTTTGAGACAGGGTCTCACTGTGTAGCCCAGGCTGGCCTTGAACTCCTAGTGATCTCCCTGCCTCAGTCTCCTGAGTGCTGAGATTACAGGCGTGCTCCACCACGCCCAGCTTCCTAACATTTGTATTTATTTTTTATTTTTATTAGTCCATGTTTGCAGTACATAATGTTGCATTCCTCATAGGGACTTACTTGGTATATGTCCATAACACATTTTAATTCAGTTTACTTCCCCTTGCCTCCCCTCCCCCCTTCCTCCTTTTTTTTTGGTTTTTTGAGACAGGGTCTTGCTATGTAGTTCAGACTGATCTTGAACTCACTATGTAGGCTCAGGCTGGGCTTGAATCCACAATGATCCTCCTGATTCGGCCTCCCAAGTGCTGGGATTACAGGTGTGAGCCAACATACCCTTTCCTCCACTTCTTAGTACCCTTCCCAATTGCAAAAGATCTAGCTGCCTGTTTCCTATTATCTATCTTTTATTTTGCACTTTATTTATATTTTTAAAAATTATGCTTAGAGGAAGGAGGGCAGGAGGGAAGGAGAAGGGGAAGTAAAAAGAATTAAGAAGTCCTATGTACATGTACCAATTCCCCACAGTGAATGTAATCATTATGTACCACAAACATGTACTAATAAAATTTTTAAAAATTAAAAAAATAGGCAGGCATGGTGGTACACGCCTGTAATCCCAGCACTCAAGAGGCTGAGGCAGGATTGCTACAAATTCAGCCTGGGCAACATAGTGATACCCTGCTTCAAAATAAATAAATAAATACACAAATGAATAGTAAATTATTTATACTTTGGGTTTCTCATATAAGAAAAACCATTTGATATTTAAACTAAGTGATTTATTTCACTTAACATTATGGTCTCAAGGTGCATCTATTTTCCTACAGATGACTCAACTTTATCCTTCTTTATGGCTAAGTAGTGCTCCCTTATTTTTTTTTGTTTTGTTTTGTTTTTGGTACGGGGGATCGAACTCTGGTCCTTGCACTTGTGAAGCAGGTGGCGAAACCACTGTGCGAAATCCCTGGCCCTCCCTTGTGTATTAATGCCATTTTGTTTATCCAGTCATCTGCTGATGGATGCATAAAGGACACTTCCGGTCAGCCAGGCTTCTGAAAACCCTGCTAAGGGCATGTCCTGGTCTAGCCGGACAGGTGTGTGGGTGGGGCCGGGGACAGGAAGAGGCTCAGCCCTGGGCCCTGGGTGGTCAGCCCTGGGCCCTGGGTGGGGCGGGGCTTCCCTGTGGCTCCTTGGAGACTGGAGAGGCCTCCAGGCCAGGCCCAGCCCTTGGCCCGACTTCCCTCTACCACAGCCCCACGCCCCTGGGCCTGGCACCCACCTGGGCAGGCGATAGATTTGCTCCCTAGCCTGCTCTGAAAACCCCATGGCTTCAAGGGCCGGGGATTTAGCTCAGTGTTTCTGGCGCCTGCCTCCCAAGCGCAAGGTCCCGAGTCCGATCCCCCGTACCAAAACAAAAAAAACAACAAAAAAAACCCCCGTGGCTTTAAACAGAGGGCGATGGAGGGGTGGGAAGGGGGAGAGGGGCGGACGGAAAGCATTTAGAGGCGCCGTGGACGAGGACCAGCTCCCTGCGGAATGCGATGGTTACGAATTGCAGACATGTGTAGACTACTACAAATGTTTAAAAAGAAGAAAACAAAACAAAATGAGCAGTTTATTCTTGCAGTTCTGGAGGCCAGAGCCACATGGAGGCATCCCCAGCCTGTGGGGCCCTTGGGAGGCTTCGGGGCCCTTCCCAGGCCTCCCTGCCTTTGTTCCTGTCTCCTCTTCGGGTGTCCCTGCTCTTTCTGACACCAGTCACTGGGCCACCTGAATCCCTCTTTTCTCATCTCAACTGGATGGCATCAAGTAGGATTCCTATTCCAAATTCACACATTCCTGAGACTGGAGCTTGAATGGATTTTTTTCTGGTGCTGAGCAAGTGCTCCATCACTGAGCTGCAGTCCCAGCTGACCATGTTTTTGCGGGATGCAATTCCACTGTTACCACTGGGCTTGGTGGTGCAAGCCTGGGATCCCAGCATTGAGAGGCCGAGGCAGGAGGATTGCTGTGAGTTCAAAGCCAGCCTGAACTACTGAGACCTTATCTAAAAAAAAGGTAAGAAACAAAACACACACAAAACCCCAACAATTCAGTAATTGCAGGTAGCAACAGCCAAGGGTTTACTATTGTCTTTATCAGGGCCTGGGACAGATCTAAGAGCTTTCTATTTTATTTTATTCTGTGCTATGTTATTTTTAAATTTTTTTTTACGACACTGGGAAGGAATCCCAGGATCTTGCCCATGTTAGGCAAGCACTCTACCGCTGAACTACATCCCTAAGTCCTTTTTATTTTTTATTTTGATATAGTGTTTCACAAAATTCCTAAGTTACCCAGACTGGGCTCAAATTTGCTATCCACACGCCTCAGACTCCTGAGTAGCTGAGATTAAGGCGTGCACCACCAAGCCTAGCAGAATTTTTATCATTCACCCACCAAACCCTTCAAAGCAGGGAAATGTCAGGAGGCTGGCTTGGGGATGGGGAGGCTGGGAGGAGGCACAGGAGTGGGTCCGCTCCCCTGCACAGCTCTGGGGAAAGGGCCTTAGGCAGAGCTCCACCCACCCATCCAAGGAGTGGCGGGGTGGAACAGCAGGGCCACAAGGGCCTCGGACCACTATGGCTTGATCCTGAGGGCTCTGAAGGCCAGGGCCGGTCTAAGCAGGGAGGGCCGAGGGCTTTGCTCTCTGGGCTGACCCGTAGGCAGCTGTGTGGAGCAGGCCTGGGAGAGGGCGGGCAGTTGAGGAGGAGGCTGCAGCCCTGGGCAGACCATGAGGCAGAGAGGGGTTGAGGAAAATGGGATGACATGGAGGAGGCCTGGCGTGGACTAGTGAGGGAGCAGGTGAGGGAGATAAGAGCCCAGCTAGGTAAATAATAGCCGCAGTAAATGTCTCCTGACAGTTTGCTACCTGTCTTGAGTGGATTACTTGATTTAATCCTCACAGCAAGCGGGACATAATGGCTTGTACCTATAATCCCAGTGCTCTGGGAGGCTGTCAGGAGGCTCTTGAATTTGAGCCCAGCCTGGGAAACTTATCCATTTATCAAGTCCCTGTCTCACAGTGGTAGGTGAAAAATGGGAGAGGCAGCTCAGTGCAAGGGCTTTGGGTTTAACCACTAATGCCAAAAACAAAACAAAACAAAATACCCCTCGGCCCCAGATGTGTGGGTTAGGGCTCTGCCTGGCACATCTGTGCTGTGTATGCCCAAGCCGGCCCCTCAGCCTCCTGTGTCCACTCCCTCATCCGAGTCCAGCCCTTTCTCCCGAGGTGGCTGGACTGCACGGTCTCGGCTGGCTCTGTGAGCAGCAGCTGTGGCGATGCCCGTGTGGTGGGCAGGAAGGATGCTGTGGGTCGGGAACGCCCCAAGCCGCCCAGAGGACAGCTCTGCAGTCTCCGGCTTGGGGTACCTTTCCCCAGCCCGGGCCAGGTCCTCCGTCACCCCAGGAACCCAGAGCGCCAGGGCTGGGCGCGCAGGCCTTGCTGTTGTGGCTTCGCTGTTCTCCACCCTCTCTGGGCCTTACCTGTTCTACTTAGCTGGTGCCTTGGCCTGAAATAAAACAGAAGTGAAACCCCATCGCTCAGGGGAGCACTCGAGTGGGGATCCCCCAAGGAAACCTGTCTTCACCCCAGGAAGCAGCCTGGGCTAGCAGGGGCTTTCCTTGGGCTTTCATCCCTTCCTTTCTGGTTCATGAGCTGTCACCATCTCGGTCTGTGACCAGAATCCCTGCTGTCTCCAGGCCTTGCCACAGGTCAGTGAAATGCTCTCCAGCTGAAAATGCCAGCGGCAGACACAGATGGTGCCCTGGACTTTCCCAGGGAGCACAGCACCCGGAGACATAACTGCCCGGTGCCAGGACCCGGAGACATTGGCTGGGGATGCCTGAGATTCCCACACCGAGACATTGAGCATGTTTCTTGTTCTAAACACAAACACAGCACACATACATGCACACTGAGGTGCAGTGTCCGGAGCGGCAACATCTCAGATACAGAGGAAGCAGGGACAGCCACCTCCACATGGGCGTGTGTGTGTGTGTGTGTGTGTGTGTGTGTGTGTGTGTGTGGAACCCAGGCCCTTGCTCATGCTAGGTTAATTCTATACCACTGAGCTACACCACAGCCATTTTTATTTATAATTTTATATTTTTTGAGACAGGGTCTCACTAAGTTGTTAAGTTGCCTGGGCTGGGCTTGAATAGTGATCCTCCTGACTCAGCCTCCCAGAGAACTAGGATCACAGATGAGTGGCACCACACCTGGCTTCAGTTCATCCATCTACAGAGCACAGTCCTGCCGGTCTGTATACTCAGCAGGTTGGCCCCACCACGCTCCTCCCAGAATGTTTCACTACCTAAAAAGAAACCCAGACCATCAGCAGCTGCTCTCCTCCCTGTGTCTTCCTCCTCTCAGGCCCTGACCACTGGCATCTGCTTTCTGTCCTGGACATTTCACATTGGCAGAGTCCCAGCAATAGACCCTACAAGTCCTCAGGTGGCCTGGTGTCTTCTAGGCTCATGTAAGTTGCTGTAGGGGCAGGGGCATCTTCCCTTTTATGGCCAAGTAATATTCCTGGTGTGGCCACACCACATTTTACCTGTCCATCCAGCAGTGACCAGTGATCTTTGGGCTGTGCCCACCCTGGCTCTTGGGAACAGTGCTGCTGCGAGCTCCCTGGCAGGTTTGTGTGGACCACAAGCAGCATAGTGAGAGATCAGTTGTTCTGGGCCTTGCCAGCCCTGGTAACTCTAGTTTTTATTTTTATTTTATTTTTTTGTTTTTTGGGGGTTTTTTGGTACCGGGGATCGAACTCGGGTCCTTGCGCTTGCGCAGCAGGCGTCGAAACCACTGAGCTAAATCCCTGGCCCTCTAGTTTTTATTTTTACGTGAAATGGATTTTTTTTTGATACCAGGGATCAAACTCAGGACCTTGCGCTTGGGAGGCAGGTGGTGGAACCACTGAGCTAGATCCCCAGTTCTAGTTTTTATTTTTCATGTTAGCCACTTTATTGTTCTACTTTATTTTGCAGTGCTGGGGGTGGAACCCAGAACCTGGGGCTTGGCAGGCGAGCTCTCTACCCCAGCCCATTTCAGCCATTTCAGAAGGGAAGAATGTGTGTTTGCAACTGACATACAACGCACTGCCTGGCATAAACTCTGAACTCTGATGAGTTTTCATTTCTCTTGGCCCCTACAGCCTGAGTACACTCCGTGTAAACGCTACAAGCTTCTTCTCAACCTGTAGGTAGGACTGGAACAGGGCCGGCCCCGCCCTAGGCCAAAGGGATTTCTGAAGGTGGGACTGGAAGCCTCAGAAGCAGAGGCTGGAGCAGTCACGGGGCTCTACTTTGGGCGAGGGTAGGTCCTGGGCTCCAGTTCCGAGGCTTTCTGTGTCGCAGGGGTTCTTGGCTGGAGGAAGCCACAGTGGGCAGGAGGGCAGGTCGCCCTGGCTCAGGGAGTCGGAAGATTGGACCAGGGAGGCTGAGTGGAGCAGCTGGTCCTAGGGCCCAGGAACGGAGCTTATCACAAGAGCCCTGGGGAGGAGCATGGCCTGGTGGCGGTGGTTATCACAGTCCCATGTGACGGGTGAGAACACCCAAGTCCCAGGGAAGAGAGACCTGCCCAAGGTCTCTCCGCAAGGGACAATGCGGAGCAAGGATTTGAACCCGTCTTTCTACCGGAAAGGTGTAGGGTGTGGGGAGAGCCGCAGGGGGCGCTGCTCAGTCGGGGGTGCCGGGGAGCCTTCTTGGAACAGAGGAGGAAGTTGCAGGCAGAGAGGACACAAGTGCAAAGGCCCTGGGGTGCAAGCGCTCATTATGTCTGATATGGCGGGAGAGCCGAGGTGGGCAGGGGCCGGGCCACGGACGACCGAGGCAGGTGTTTGACTTTTATTCTGAGCTACAGGAAGCCACCAGGGGATTTTACAGTCTGACTTCCCTCTGGCTGCGTGTGGGAAATAGGTTGAGGGGACTGAAAGGAAGTGGGAGATGACAGGAGGCACCTGCAGGCCACTGCTTCCCTGGCCAGTAGCTGGGAGGATGAAAGTTCTGGGCGAGGCTGGAGAGGGATGGGGCGGGGCGTGGAGGGCATGGAGTGGGCGGGGATGTGGGCGGGGAGTGGAGGGTGGGGCATGATGTGGGCGGGGCGTGGAGAGGGGCTGGCGGAGCCAGTAGACAGAACTGGGCCTTGAGAGAGGAGGTGATGAATCTCGTTTTTAAAATTTTTCTTCTCAAGGAACCACTGATGGACCTTTTCTTTCTTTCTTTTTTGGTTGTGGGGGTTTGAATTTTATTCATATATTTGTTACAATTTTTATTTTCATTAGTACAGGTTTCCAGTACACAATGATTACATTCATCATGGGGAGTTGGTACATGGACATAATACATTTTAGTTCTCTTTATGTTCCCTCTTTTGGTTTTTTGAGACAGGGTCTTGCTCCATACAGGGTGGCCTTGAACTCACCGTGATCCTCCTGCCTCAGCCTCCTGAGTGCTGGGACTACAGGTGTGCGCCACCGTGCTTGGGTTTGAATTTTGAAGTTTCTTTGTAAATTCTCAATACAGTACGGTGCTTAATCAACGATCAACTATTTTGCCAATAGTTTCCAGACTGGGGATTTTTTTTCTGATCACATTTTTTGTCTAATTTTCTACTGGACTTTTTTTAGCAGCTTTGCTGGTGTTTAAGATGGCTTTTGCTGGGCATGGTGGTGCATGCCTGGACACGCAGCTACTTGGGAGGTTGAGGCAGCCAGATCTCAAATTCAAGGCCAGCCTGGGCAACTTAGTGAGATCCTGTCTAAAAATAAATAGGGCTCTGGGAAAGGTTCAGTGTTCCCAGGATCCAGTGTGTGTGGGGTCCTCCCGATTGTCCATTTCCAGCTGCAGATTCTGCCTACCTGGCTCAGGAGGTGAGCTCTGGGCGTAGGAATAGAAACACTCCTTATCTAGGAGCCAGTATGGCTGACTTTCTAAGGGGACATTTCTAACCTCTTAATCTCTCTGATCCTCAATTTGCTCAGCTGGAAAAGGGGAATTATCCAGATTCCTGGACTAGCAGAGTATCTAAAAGAATGGAAAGAAACAATGCATGGGGGTGAAAGATTGCTCCTGCCTCAGGGCCTTTGCATGTGCTGTCTCTGCTTCCTGCAACATTCCTTCCTTCTCAGAGACCTACCTGATCATCCAGAGAACCACTTCAAGCCTTCCCCAGGCCCCTCCCCAGCACCTTGATTCCCTACCCCTCCCCTGCTCTGGCCCCCACCCCCTGTCACCACTATGGGACACTTTATTTGGGGTGTTGTCAATGTCTGGCTCCCCACCCCAAGGTCGGCAGGGGGTTTTCTGCTCAGTTTGCCGCAATATCCCTGGGGCTGTGCCTGGCACACAGTAGGTGCCCCAAGGAGAAGCTGAGCTGGGGTCAGACCCGGTACCTGTCCCGCCTCCTCCTGGTGACCTTGGACAGTTTGGTTCCCCCTGGGCTTCCGCTTCTCCCGGGCCTGCCTGGCGCCCCAGCTCCCCCGCCGGCCCAGCGGCCCAGCGAGACGAATGCGCGCACGGCAGCCTGGATGGCCGCAGACAGCGCGTCGCCAGCCTAACCCTGCGTGGAGAATTCGGAGGGGAGCGGAGGGCGGCGCCGCGGGGAGGCCCGGGCGGGTGGCGGGAACTGAGCCGGGACCGCCCCGTGCCGGGGTGCGGAGGCGGGGCCTGGTGGCCTGGTGGCCGCGTCCTGCACTCCTGGCAGGGCTGGGATTGGGGTGTCCGGGAGACGGAGCCCCGCATGGGGTGGCGCACTCGGCTTTCAGGGCGGGTCCCCACCCCCTGGGTGCGACTCGAGCCACCTTGACGTCGGGACAGTGGCTGATGTGGGAGGCCCAGGACCGAAGTCCGGCAGAGCCGAGTGTCCAGCCCCCCCGAGTCCTGAGCCACCCACGGTGCCCCCGAACCTGTTTTCTCTTCTGTCCCCCGAGATGGGCCAGATGCAGAGGGGAGAGCAGACAGCAGGGCCGGGCTCCGCGCCCCTCCCTTCCTGGGGGCCGACAGACCCTTCCCTTTGGCCCCTCTGTGCACCCTTGCGGGTCGCCCGAGGCTGGGCGGGGCACAGGGAACAGAGCTGGGAGCACTGGGCCGTGGGCATCTCGGGGTGACAGGCAGGGGGCAAGAGAAAGCAAGGGCAGGCCGGGCTGGCTGTCCACTCACGGTGACGGCAACCCAGGCGGGCCAGAGCTCAGGACCTGCCTGCTCTGAGGCACTGTGTGTCGTGTTGGGGACTTTAGGGGACACTGTCAGACCGCAGCGCCTTCACTGAGCGAGCCAAGTCTGACGGGCATAGGGCATCGGGGGTTTACTCCCTGCACCCTTGAGGGGAATGATGCGGGTGGGGCACGCGGCGGCTGAGGAAGGGCGCCGGGCTGAGGAAGGGCACCGGGCGACAGGCAACCGGCAGCCGCCCGTGGGGAAGGACCCGGCTCCGCACCCAGCTCGACTCAGATTGAGGAGGGCAGAGTGCTCCGGGCAGGCCGGCAGCCTCTTCGAGTTTGCTGTTCCCACTGTCTGGAACACCATTCCTTATCCAGACCAACGTCCCCACAGCTGTCCCTCGCCTCCTCTACTCACAAGCGTCCTTCTTGACAGGCTTCTCAGACCGCGTTTGTAGTACTTAATGGTTACATTCATCTGAGCTGTACGAGTGCTTCGCCTTCTCCTCCCCTCCCAGCTCTTTTTTTTTTTTTGAGACCGGGTCTCACTAAGTCGATAACTTGTCCAGACTAGGCTTGAACTTGGGATCCTCCTGCCTCAGCCTCCCAGAGTGCTAGGATGAGAGGCACACATCCCTATACCCTGCCTCTCTTCTCTTTTTAGTGACTTGGTTTCTGGCTAGCATAGGACGAACTTCCTGAGCTGCTGACAGGGACTCAGAGTCAGGTGAATAGAGGCACCAGGGAGGGAGGCTCCTGGGCCGGCAGGCTGTTCCCACCTCCCAGGGCCCTGCAAAGGAAGCTCATTTTCAGCTCCATGTAGCAGCCCCAGCCAGGCAGGGAGCCTGGAGCCTGCTCTGCCAGCCACAGCCCCGGTGAGAATTCTCACACATTGTAAACAGGGGCAACTGCTGGGTCCGCCCTGGGCTGGCGTGGAGGTTCCCAGCTCCTCAGGCTGGGTGTGTGTGTGCTGGGGCCCCCCAGACCTGGCATGCTCTTCTTGGGGACAGGGCACAGGCCCTGGGTTTCCACAGGCAGGATGGCCTATAGCTCACAGTGAGCCCACTGCGTGGGTTCAAATCCCAGCTCTGCCATTTACAGCTGCAGGGATGGCGAGCTGCCATCCTCACTGGAAACAGATGTGACAATAGTAACAGTGTCTGGGAGCCTAGCAGCTCGGCCTGCCGGGTGGGGTGGGGCTCTTACCTGCTTTTGTGCCATGGACTTATTTAGTATTTTGAAATTTAGATTTCAATTTATAAATGCAAGAGTATAGGACTAAGAGGAAACACTCTATTGGGCTGGAGTTATTCAAATATTTAATGGCCAAGTGTTGGCTCTGGCTGACAGCTGTGCTTTTATTTTTTCAGGGCTGAGGATGGAGCCTAGGGCCTCTCTCCTGCTAGGCCAGCACTCGAGCCTCAGCTTCAGCCCAAGTCCCAGAGGTAGCAGCGGGCTGGGAGCCCTGGTCATTTTGTCTCTTGCTGCTGGAACCCAGGGCCTTGAGCACACTCAGCACACGCACGGCCCTGGGCGCACCAGTGGGACTGAAGTCGGGAGGAGGACATGTGGAGACATGGAGCAGGCTGGGCTTCCTCGGTGACAGAGCTGGAGTCCAGTGACCGTGCTGCGGTTCCCTCCCCACATCTGCCAGAAAGGGAAGGAAATGACAGGTTCTAGCTGGAGGCTGGTGAAAATCCTGGGGTGCCTTTTTCCCCAGTCCAAGTTCATGGGTCCCTAAATTCACCCTGGGTACTGGATTCATCCCTGGTCGGGATGGGTGTGGAGGTCTGAATGGAGGGAAACCTTGGAGGGTTTAGGGAGAGTACTGGATGCAGAGTCCTGCAGGCTTGGGTTCAAATCCTCCTCTTGAGTGACCCTGCAAGTGGCTGCTGACTCCAGGTCTCTTCTGAGGAAGGAGCATCCACCGCCTGTGGATTTCAGCCAATAGGAGGGGCGAGGAGGAGGCCCAACATTGCGTGTCCAGTGCAGGCACAGCATTCTAGACTCCCAGGGCAGCACCAGGTTTGGAGGATGCAGGAGATACAGGGGTGGTGTGAATGGTGAGTAGATGGAGGAGGGGGAGCAGCGCTTCTGTGCCAAGGAGGCCCAGGTCCCTTTCCTACCTGGTGATCTCTCTGAGTCCTGGGCCTCTGTGTAAGTCACCGTTTGTGTTGGTGCCAGGAGCTTGTGTTTGTGTGTTGGGCAGAGACATGAATGCAGATGCGAGCAGGGGCACACGGTGGGCATCAGTGGGTGTGATTCTGTGTATTTGTGTGAGGGAGTTGGGGAGTGGACTGCTGTGTGTGTGTGAGTGTGTATCTGAGCTGGGGCTCTCTGGTTGCAGCAGGCCTCTGCTATTAGTTGGTGGAGAGTGAGAATGAGCAAGGCCCAGGACGGTGAGCTGCTGTGTGCGTGTGTGCCCATGTGCACGTGCTCAGGGCGGCGGGGGTGTCCCGTGTGTGTCTCTGTGAGCGTGTGTGGCCCTGTCACTGGAGGCTCCAGGCCTGGCCACATAAACTTCACACCCCTGCAGGCGGGCCCCGGCAGCCCCGCAGTGGCCGTGTCGGGCAATGGGAAGCAGATGGGCCCGGATGGAGGCCATATGGGGCTGGGGGCGGGGGCGCATTCCTCCTTCCCAGCGCCGCCAGGAAGCCCCCTGCCTGCCAGCCCCCCATCAAGGGGAGCTGGAACTGACACGGTAACAAATGTCCCGCAGCCAGCGTGGAGCCAGTGAGGAGCGGCAGGGAGGCGGCCTCGGCCTCAAGGGGGAGTGTGGCTGTGTGGGAGCCGCTGTGTGTGCACCGGTATGTGGGAACGTCCAGGAGATGCTGCCTGGTGGCGTGCTGCCCTGAGAAGCCACAGCCATCCCCAGGGCTGTGCAGCCTTGGGCACCGCACCCACCCACTCGGCCTCAGTTTCCCCAGCTGAGTCAGAATAGGGTGGCTGTTCGGGATGCAATACTGAGTTACCCCGTTTCCAAACTCAGGGTAGAGCCCTAGTTCAGAAAGTGGGGCAGATAACCAAGCGCGGTGGCACACACCTGGAGTCCCAGCTCCTGGAGAAGCTGAGGCAGGAGAATTGCAAGTTGCAGCCAGCTTGGGTGACTTAATAAGACTGTTTCAGAATAAAAATAAAAAGGGCTGGGTATAGAGCACTTGCTTGGCATATCTGAGGCCCCCTGGTTTCCATCCTCAGGAACACACACACACACACACACACACACACACACACACAGCCTGGGTTCAGAACGCTGCCCTGTCACCTTCTGACTGTGACAACTCCCAAGTCACTTGTCTCTGTGCCTCAGTTTCTTCTCTGGAGGGTGGAGAGCCTGAGCAGGAGGCCCTGGTGCAGAGGAGCGCATCAGGAGGCCCCGGGTGGCGGCCTGAGGCCCAGCAGCTGTGAGCGCACAGCTGCCAGTGTGAGCCGCTGCCCAGGTTCAGAGGGGCTGTGCACAGCCTGGGAGGGAGCAGCTGGCTCCGGGTGGGTGACACCAGACAGGCAGGGCACCGACCAGCTCACCCAGGAGGAAGGGGCAGAGCCGGGCTGAGCTTTCACCTCCTGCCAAGAGTCCACCCTCCTCGCCTGGGAGGGGGGCACAGCCACCCTGCATGACCGGGTGAGCTGCTGGCTGCTTTCCATCACACTCTGATGACAGCAGGGCCGGGCTCCCTTCCAGGGCCCTGCAGGTCGCTGACAGGTGAGGGGCCCAGCCCCCTCCACTCTGCCCGGCCCCTTTGGTCAGGAAGTGCCAGGACCAGACCTAGGTCCTCTCTCCCTGCTGGGTGGCCGTGGGCAAGTGCCTGGACCTTCCAGAGCCTCGGGTGGCCACCCCTCCTCCCAGAGGGGTCAGGGGGCAGGGTCGGTGATGAGGAACGGAGTCCACTGTTCTTGCAGTGAGGGTCCCCTAACCCATCTCCATCATTTTCCCTCTCCTGGAGGTTGGGACGAGAGAGGAGTGGGAGTAGAGGAGCAGGGCTGTGGTAACCTTGGTGTAGTCAGCTGTTTTATCAGCCTTTTTCTGTTCTCCGAGGAACCTCATCACCATGTAGCTTTATCAGGAGGCCTAACAGGGTCATGTCAATAAGCTGGCACATAGCTGGTGCTCAGTAAAAGCTAAGTAAGTCTTCTCTCCTAGTCTTGTCCCTTGGGGGCTCCTGCAGGCACCCACTCTCCTTTTCTTGTGCCTCAGTTCAAGGGTTTTAGGTGGGGCCAACACCATCCTTAGGGGTGGGGCATGTGACCCAGGACTGACCAATCAGAACAGTGCATCCTAGAAACCGAGTTGGGATTTTTCCCAGCTGAGTACAATCAAGAACCAGCGTTGGGATTTTTCACTGGACCCATGAGGAAGGAGGCTGTTTCCTTAAGGAGGGGGTTGCTAAGTTGGTGCCTGGGTGTGGGGCTCACCCTTGATGAGGGAGAAGCCTGATAGGGGCAGCCGGCAAAGATGGAGAGAAAGCCAGTCCTGTGATGAGATGCGGCCATGCCTGGTCTGTCACGGTTCCTGCTGAGTGGGTGAGAGACTGAGCCAGTCAGGGCCCCAGAGGCAGGGAGAGAGCTGGGATTTGAACCCGGGCTGACTGGCGCCAGCAGCCTCAGCCTCCAGGCCCTCAAGAGCCCTTTGGTGTAAATCCCTCCAGTCTGGAATCCTCCTCACCCAGCCTGGCTTTTGAGCTCAGCTATTTCTGAGCTTCCCAGGGGAGAGCATTTCCTGCCTCTGGCGGAAAAATCAGGGGAGAAAATGAGAGCCCTGCGGTCTGGCGCTGAGCGCAGTTTGGGCAAGCTTCGGACAGATGAGAATTCCTTCCTTCTTTCGTTCTCTTCCTCCTCCCCCCTCTTTTCTGTCTCCTTTCCTCTCTCCCTTCTCTTCTTTCCCCTTCCCGTTCCTCCCCTGCTTTCCTCCTAAGCTCCTTCGGCGCTCCTTACCGCCTGAGATAAAGCAGAGCTCCATCCAGTCCCCTGGGCCTGGATCCTGCCCTCACCCCTGCCTGGATGACCTGCATCTTAGCTCTGCTCCAGGCTGCCATGGTGGTCACCAGCGCCACCTATGAACATGCAGAAAGGGCAAGGTGGCCATGCCAGGACTCACAGTTATGCTGGAGCCTGAGGCAGGAGGGTCACGAGTTCAAAGCCAACCTGGGCAATTTAGAGATACACGGTCTCATGGTGGCACATGCCTGTAATCCTGGCATTTGAGAGGCTGAAGCAGGAGGATTGCTGTGAGTTCAAGGCCAGCCTGGGCCACATAATGAGTTCAAGGTCAGCCTGAGCTATATAGTGAGAAAAACAAAACAAAAAAATCCCCTGTCTCAAAAAATAAAGAGAAGGGCTGGGGATTTAGCTCAGTGGTTCTGCTGCCTTCCTTGAAAGCGCAAGGTACCGGGGATCGAACTCTGGTCCTTGCGCTTGCGCAGCAGGGGGCGAAACCACTGAGCTAAATCCCCGGCCCATAAATAAATAAATAATAAAGAGAATTCACTGACCAGGCCCTGCACCAATGTCTGTGCATCTGAGGTGGGGGCAGAGCAGACCCCCAGTGGACAGTCAGACCCTGCATGAGGGTCTTGGGAGTCCCGAAGTCATCTGCCTATTTTCTGTCCCTGTCCCTGAAAACCACACGCAGCAAATGTATACAAAATAGAGGTTGACTCAGCTTGTGGTTTTGGAGGCTGGGAGGCCCAAGGTTGAGGGGAGGTGTCTGGCCTGGCCTCTGTGCCATGGGGACGTGGCACAGGGCATTGCATGGCACAGGGGCACGGTCCAAGGGACAGGAACACTGGCTTTTTGACAGACCCCCACTCAGGGTGACCTGTTAATGCACCAAATGGGCAGATAACTGGACAGAGAGGTTCATCCACTCGCAAGGGCAAAGCCCTCATTGCTTAATCACCTCTTTTTCCATCCTGGGGTTGGAACCCACAGCCTCACACACACTAAGCAAGTGCTCCACCACTCAGCCACATCCTTCAGCACTTTTTTACATTTTCTGAGACAGGATCTCACGAAGTTCCCCAGACTAGCCTCAAATTTGCAATGCTCCTGCTTCAGCTTCCCAGGAAGCTGGGATTACAGGTGTGCACCATCATGCCCAGCTCTGATCAGTCACCTCTTCAAGGTCCCACCTGGTCCTTCCTCTTAAGTACCTCATCATGGGGATTCAGTGTCAACACAGGTTCTGTGGGGACACTGAAGCCATAGCCAAGCTCGATGTGCCTACGTGGGGTTGGAGGAGCTGCACCTCCTGAGCTGGGAGGGACTGGGGTCCCTCAGGGCTCCTCTCATCACAGACACTTAGGTGCAACTGCAACTCAGATGCCTTTTCACCCTGAGCAGGCCCGCTGAGCCCAGGTCACTCATCCAGGAAATGGAGAGAGAAAGAAAGATGTACAGCCTACACACGCCTGTGATCCCAGCTACCAGGATGCTGAGGCAGGAGGATCAAAAGTTCAGGCCAGTCTGGGCAAGGTAGGGAGATCATGTCTCAAAATTATAAAGGGGCGGGTGTGGTGGGACACAGCTATAATCCAAGCACTTGGGAGGCTGAGCCAGGAGGATTGCTTCGAGTTCAAGGCCAGCCTTGGCTACATAGTGAGTTCAAGGCCAGCCTGAACTACACAGGGAGACCCTGTCTCATAAACAGCAACAAAAACATAAAATTAAAAATAAAAAGGGAGGGGCCGGGGATTTAGCTCAGTGGTTCCAGCGCCTGCCTCGAAAGCCCAAGGTCCTGAGTTTGATCCCTGGTACCAAAAAAATAAAAAATAAAAATAAAAAGGGAGGTTAGGGATGTAGCTCAGTTGTAGAGCACTTGCCTAGCTTGCATAAGACCCTGGGTTCCATCTCCAGTACCACAAAAAAGAAAAGAGAAAGAAAAACCTACACACGGATGTCTGACAGGCTCCGTGCTCAGTCCTCTCCTTGGAGAAATGCACTGGGTCCTCTTTGGCCCCTGAGGTGAGTACAGTTATTGTTGTTGATTTTTCAAAAGATAATACTGAGGTTCAGGGAGGTCAGGGCACTTGCCAGTGTCACACAGCTGGTAGGCAGCGCCTGACTCCAGGCCTGTGCTTTCACTAGTACTGCATGCTGCGTATTGGTTTGTTTCATTCACTGCTGTGCCCCAGGTGGCCGGCACAGGCAGGTTGTGTTTGTTTGAGACAAGATCTTGCTGTATAGTTCAGGCTGCCCTTGAATTCATGATGATCCTCCTGGCTCAGCCTCATGAGTGCTGGGATTACAGGCGTGTACCACCACACCTGGTTGGGCAGGGTTTAATACTTATATTGGATGGATGGATGGATGGATGGATAGATGGATGGATTGCCTGGTGAAGCAAGCTGCCGCCATTCTTAGGTGTCCCACCAATGGAAGCAGTGCTAACTCTGGGTGGAGCCCCGCCTTCCTCCATCCCCTGGCAGGATAGAGAGCACACAAGGTCCCATCAGAACTGTTCGCCACCCTATACCAGCACCCACTGAGGGGAGGCTGCTGGCATCAGCTTCAGTTGCATCTTCTCTCTGGTTTGCTGGCGGGATCAGGTCTCCCACAGGCCAAAGGGCCATGAGGGGTGCCAGGCACACAGTAGGTGCTCAGGGTAGAAAGCTTGCTGTGTGCTGGGATCTTTTTAAACGCTCCCTGTCTGATCTCCCAACAGCCAGTTACAAGGAAGAGGCCCAGGGGTCAGGCCCTACAGATCCTCCATAAATGTTTGTTGAATGACTGAATGAAATGCAGCACTCAGTTCATACACTCCGTCAGCATTGTGTGTCTGGCAGAAGGCCCGTCTGGCACCCACTGGCTGCTGGCTCAGAACTATGGGTTTCCACATCTGGCACTGCCAGGAGCAGGCCTGGGGGGAGGCAGTTCCTGTCTTCGAAGCCAGGGACAGGCCGGGGGCTGCCAGGCAGCAACTTTCTTCTGAGTAATTCCTCTCCGGCTCTGGTCCCGTGCTGCTGGCTGAGCTGGAACTTGGCCAGCTGGGCTCTCAGCCTGGCACAAGCAGCAGCCTCCATGGGGTACCATTGCAGCCCAAGTGGCCTTGTTTCTCCCTCTCGGGGCCTCAGTTTTTTAGCCTGTGGCTCCAGCTTCCTGCAGCTGTTAAAGGGCCCTCGTGTGCAGGGCGAGCCGGGTGTCACTACTGCGTGGAGGGCGAAGCTGCCCGGAAGTGCAGGCCGTGGCCCAGCAGCAGATGCAGCAGGGCCTTGAGTGAGTCACTTCCCTCTGCAGGTGGCAGCCCCTGTGTGCTCAGAGTGAGGAAGGTCTTGAAGCAGGGACCTTGCAGCAGAACTGAGGAAACAATGGCTGCTGTAATAGGCTTTTCAGTCACTCTTTTGCTTATCATTCGTTCTTTTTCATTAATATGTTTGCCCTGCATAATACATGCATTCTATCTATCTATCTATCTATCTATCTATCTATCTATCTATCTATCTTTATTTTATTTATTTTGCAGTACTAGAGATTGAACTCAGGGCCTTTGCATTAAGCTATATGCCCAGCCCCTAAAAAATTAAAAAAAAATTTTTTTTTAATTCTTGAAACCAGGTGTTACTAAGTTGCTAGGTTGTCAGGCTGGGCCCAAAATTGTGATCCTCCTGCCTTGGCCTCCCAGAGTACTGGGACTACAGGTGTGACCACCACGCCCGGCTCAGCTACTACTTTTTAACTCCATTTCTTCATCATTTGGTGAACAGTGTTGAACATTATTTAGTACTAGACTGGGACTGCCAGGTTTAGCAAAAACAGGGTCAATAACAAAAACCCCAGTTAAATTTGAATTTCAGATAAACAACAGATACTCTTTAGCATAAGTCTATCCCAAGTCCTATTAGCATAAGTCTATCCCATGCTACCCTGTGGCAGCTCCCATTCGCTTCTCTCTGGGCCCTGGGAAGCTTGGAGAAGCAATAGCCCGCCCACCGCCCCTTGGCTGGGGGTCCCAGCTGAGGGCTGGGGGCCTTGGCCACTAGGAGGGGACCTTGGGCAGAGCCCCGGGGACTTGAGCTGGCTGGCATCTCTACCTATTTCCTGCAGGGGAGGTTCAGGAACACAGGGCCATCCCAGCCACAGCTGCCTGGCTTTTCTCTCTGCCCAGGCACTCACCTGCTGGGGAAAGTCCCCCTGGTCACCAGGTTAGAGGCTGGCATAGCCAAGATGTGGTGAGGGCGAGGGGCAAGGCAGAATCCCCAGCTGCGTGGGTAGAGGGGATGCAAAGCAGAGGGAGACAGTTGGAGCAGCCACATGGCTTCCTGCCTGCCCTGAGCTCCTGTCAAGCAGACAGCCAGGCGTGGTGACACCTGTAATCCAGCACTGGGAGGGCCGAGGCAGGAGGATCACCGTGAATTCAAGAGCTTGTCTCTCCCGAGCGCCACCTTTCTGCAGAGAGCATTTGCTCCATCACTTGCTCACACACCTGTGCTTCCACTTCTGTTCTCAACTCCCAGACATCTCTCAAGCATCTGCCGTGTGCTGGGACTGCTCTAGGCGTGGGCTTGAGGGACACAGGCAGACGAACAGCCTGGCTCCTGTGGAGCTAATGTCTGCTGGGAGTGACACACAACAGACATGCAGGAAAATAATTTGGGGTGGGAAAAGCACTGAGATGGAAATAAAGCAGGGGAAGGTGACAGAGGACTGTGGGGTGGAGGCTGGGGCAGGGCCATCTTGCTGGGGCTCTCTGAGATGTCTGAGCAGAGACCCAAGGGGTGAGAAGGAACTGGTCCTAGGAACTGGTGGGGAAAGTGCTCCTGGCAATAAGTGCAAAGGTCCTGGGGTGGAGCGAGCAGGCACCTGCTGGTGAAGGAGACACTAGGACAAGGGCTGGGGAGTGAGGTGGATGCATCACACAGGGCCACGCAGGGCCCGAGGAGAGGGCTCGCCCTGCTCCGCCCTGGCTTCCCTTGGAGCCTACATCACTTCCTCTCAGAAGCCTTCCCTGGTGACCCTGCTAAGTGGTGGGCTTCACCTCTCAGCTCTCTGGCTGCGCCACCCTCTCCTCCCCAAAAGTACAGCCAGCGGCCGAGCTCTCAAATCACGGTCCACTCCCACAAGAACAGAAAGGTGGCCTCGAGGAGCGGAGGCAGGCAGCAGAGAGCTGGGTTTGGGGACCATAGCTCTGAGGCCGAAGCCGCTCGCTGGCCTGGGACCTGAGCCCTGAGGCTGCAGGGCTCCTGGAGAGGAGGCCATGGTCATAGTTCCAGCGGCTGCTCCCTGTTGGCTGGGCACTGCGCTGGGCACTTTCCGATGTGGGAAAACACATTTAGCCGCCCACATCAGCCAGTTCAGTGTGTGCCACTCGGTATGTTCACAGCACTGTGCAACCAACACTACTGTCTAGTTCCAAATGT
Source organism: Heterocephalus glaber (assembly GCF_000247695.1). Next base: position 5,485,555 of record NW_004624790.1, on the reverse strand, counting down.
TTCCTTCCCTCCGTGAGGATCCGGTCCCCATACTCCACCCCCTAACCCAGCAGCCACTCCCACTTCCCCTCGCTGTGCATCTGTCTCTCCACTTGTTTTGTGCCTATGGACTCTTGCAGTGAGTGGCCCTGGGGCCTGGCTTCCTTCTTGTGGCAGAACGTATGCAGCATTTTGGTGCCTGGCTTTTGTTTGTTTCTTGAGTCAGGGTCTAAGTTGCCACTGGCCTCAAACTCAAAATCCTTCTGCCTCAGCCTCCTGAGTAGCTGGGATTACAGGCATGTACCATCATGCCTGGCTGCTTGTATTTTTGTTTTGTTTTGTTTTTTAATTGCTGGAAAATATACCATTTCAGCTGGGCATGGCCTTGCATACTCGTAATCCCAGAATTCTGGGAGTCTGAGACAGGAGGATCACAAATTCAAGTCCAGCCTGGGCAACTAAGCAACTTAGCAAGACCCTGTCTCAAGAAAAAAAATAAATAAATAAAGAGCTGGGAATGTAGCTCAGTGTGAAGGCCCATTTGGGTGTTTTCTACTTTCTGACTATTTTGAAAAGTGCTATTATAAACATGTGTGTACGAGTTTTTGTTTGAACATCTGTTTTCAGTTCTTTGGGATGGATACCTCAGGCTGGAATTGCTGGGTAGGAGGATAATTCTGTGTTTGATTTATGAGGGACTGTCCTCTGAACACTTCTAAAGCAGCCACGGTCCTGTGGGACTTCTTACCATAAGCTAACGAGGGACAGTCTCTGTTGTCCCATTTTGCAGATGAGGAAACTGAGGCTCATAAAATGGAAGTTTTTTGTTTTGGTTTGGTTTGGTTTTTGAGACAGTCTCACAGTTCAGGCTGGCCTTGAACTCTCTATGTAGTCTAGGCTGGCCTCAAATTCATGGCCAAAGCTCCTGCCTTGGCCACTTGAGTGCTGTGATTACAGGCGTGCACAGAATAGGGTTCATGAGCCATGGTCCCGCTTCTGAGAAGTGATGACTTTGGGTCTATTAGGTTCCAAAGCACTGAGATCCAAGTCAAAAAGAGACAAGGAAAGAGAAGAGAGAGAAGGAGAAGAGACAGGAAGAGTGAGGGTGTCAGAGTCTAAGCTCAGCCTCTCAAGTGCTATCTACAGAGGAAGTGAGGACCCACCTGCGGTCGGATCCCAGCCCCTCTTCTGCCCCTTCCGGGCTGTGTGACACTGGGCAGGCAGGTTTGCCTCTCTGGGCCTTCACTGGTGGTTGTGAGGATGAAGCAAGCAGGCTGCCCTGCACCATCATTTCGATGTGATTTCCTTCTGACACCAGGGGAAGAGATCCCCCAACCCTGAAATTCTGTGCTCTTGGTCTGGCGGGGGTGGGGCGGGGGAGAAGGGAGACAGGGATCCCCAGAGCCTCCTTTCTAGCAATGTTTGGGGACCCTGGACCAGCAGGCAGGGGGAGGGGCTTCCACCACACAAATTCCACATCCATGTGCAGCTGAATGTTCAGATCAGAGAACAGTGCAATTTTCTAAAACTGCCTGGCCACCACCTCTCAGAGGAGAAGGCAGCTGGGGCTGGCAACTCCCCAGAGTCGAGTTGAACTGCCCTCCTGTAATCCCAGCCCTCGGAGGCTGAGGCAGAGGGACCACAAGTTCAAGCCCAGCCTGGGCAGTTTAGTAACTTATCATAACCCTGTCTCAAAATTTTTTTTAAAAAGGGAGTGCTGGGGCTGTAGTTCAGCCTTGGGTTCATTTGCCAGTACCTACAAAAACAAAAACAAAAGCTAAGATTTGCTGTACCGTGTTACACGGACAGTAGAGAATAAAGTCTCCCCTGGGTATGTAACTCTGGCAGGGGACAGGGTGAGCAGGAGTTGCACAGGTTAGCTGTCAGCAGTCGAGGGCCAGGGTCCCCAGGCCTCTCTGTCTAGGCTTGGTACACACTGGGCAGGGACTCTGTGTCCCCTTGCCAGGTGCCAGGCAGCAAGCTGAGGCACACATGTGCCGCAAAACCACGTGGAGGCTGCACAGTGTGAAAACCGAGGCACGGGGTATGGGCTTGCTGCAGGAGGGACGGCTGAGAGGTGGCTGAGCTGGGGCTGGGACCACATGGCCAAGTCCAGAGGGATCCCACGCGCTAAGCAAGGACGTCCAGTGTTGGCAGGGTTCACGACCTTGTCTGGCCAATGACGCAGGCTGGCTCGGGTGGGCAGGGCCTCACGTGCCCGGAAGTGCGCTGTGCCTGGACTCGAGCTTGGCAGGCTCTTCCCAGGAGTGCGTGGGGCCAGGGGCTGCAGGGGTGTTAAGATCCTGGGCGGATCTGTGGCTTGGCCTCCTTCTGCCTGGGGTACTTGGGAGGCGTATGGTCTGTTTACACCGGCGAGGACTCAGCCCCAGCCTGGCGCGGCCACGGCCAGCACCCAGGGTGTCAGCTCTGCTGGGTGACAAACGTCCGCCTCCCTGAGCCTCTGTCGGCCCCCTGGAAAATGGGGCTGCTCCCGCCCACGGTGGGGAGGCCGCGTGGGAGCTGTGCTGTGTGAGCGAGAGTCCGGCCGGAGGTCAGGCTCGAGGCCAAGGCTGGCCCAGCCCGGCTGCCAGGACACAGTGGGGAGGGAGCCCGAGGCAGCTCCTGAGTCACGGTTTCCCGGTGCTGCCAGGCCAGGCGGGAAAGAGGCGGTGGGCAGAGCCGGAAGTCGGGAGCTGGGGAGTCCCGGAAAACAGAGACCACGGTTGTAGATTTCTCGGACAGAATGGACAGAAAACCACCTGTCAGAGGAGAAGGGTCCCTACGGTGTCAGGGTGTGGCCACTGTGGCCTCTGAGTCATGGGCAGCGGACTCAATCTCTGCGAACTCTCCTCTTTCTTTCTTTCTTTCTTTTTCTTTCTTTCTTTCTTTCTTTCTTTCTCTCTCTCTCTCTCTCTCTCTTTCCTTCCTTCCTTCCTTCTTTCTTTCCTTCTCTCTCTTACCCCTCCATCCCTCCGTCCCTCCCTCCCTCCCTCCTTTCTTTCTTTCTTTCTTTTTTTCTTTCCTTCTTTCTGCCTTGGAGACAGGGTCTTGCTATGTAGCCCAGGGCTGGCCTTGAATTTGTGCTGATCCTCCTGCCTCAGCCTCCTGAGTGCTGGGATTTCAGGCGTGTGGCACCACACCCTGAAGCTCTCGTGAGCTGTTGTCACCCAGGGAGACAGCATGGTGAGTTTATAGCATGACCCTGTGAGGAGGTCAACAGGGAAGAGTTGGGATGGAGGAAGCAGCTTCCATTGTGTTGCAAGGGTGAGGGGTGAGGAAAGGGTTCTTAGGAATTAATGCCAGGGGAAGAGCTGAAGGAAGTAAAGGAGGGAGCTAGTCAAGCATCTGCAGAGCACCACAGGCAGAGGGCAGGGCAAGTGCAAAGGCCCTGAGGCAGGGATAGGACTGGCATATGGAGAGCAGCCAGGAGGCTGGTGTGGCTGGAACAGAGTGGACATGGCAGGAGCTGAGATCAGCATGGGGTGGGTAGGCAGAGGGTACAGGCACGAGGAGGATTTGGTTTTTTCTCTGACACACGTGCGAGCCCCTGGAAGGCCGTGAGCAGAGGGGAGTAGTGAGGCACAGTCAGATCTCAGGGAGATTTGGGGAGAATCGACCTGTGGCAGCGTGGGGCTAAGGTGGGGGCTAAAGACAGAGAGGCACCAGGGTCTGGATTGGGACCAGGACCCCCAGACCTCTGGCTTCTGCCTCGTAGGTGCCCGGGTGCCCAAGGCCAGGCCAGTGCCACCCCTCACCGGCCAGCCTTCCCCAAGAGTGCTCTGTGGGTTTCTTGTTTGCTTGTCGTTTTGCTACCCTGGAGATTAACCCAGGGCCTTCACCCTGAGCTACATCCCCAGCCCTTTTTAAGTATTTTATTTTGAGATAAGATCTCACTAAGCTGCCCAGGCTGGACTCAAACTTTTGATCCTCCTGCCTCAGCCTCACAGGTGCTGGGATTCCAAGCCTGGGCCACCACGCCTGGTCAGGAGGGCTTCCGGGTGAGGCGTCCCCCAGGCCCCTGACTTCCCTCGCTCCCTCCTCACCCTTAGCCCAGCCAGCACGATGCTCAGGCCCAGGAGGTGCGGGTCACCAGGTGATGGTGAGACAGGAACAGCCGGAGCCTCCGGCAGGGAGCACAGCCTGCCCAGGGTGCCCAGCACACCCCCAGGCTGCGTGGCTCAGCCCTGATGGCCACGTCTCCCACCCCCGACGTGCCAGGTCGTGGGATCCTGGTGGAGCCTGGCGGTGACTCAGAGGAATCGCCCCAGACAGGACCCGGCTGGGTGTTCAGACCAGAAACCACCACTTGACGGCTCCGTGGAGCTCAGGCCGGACAGCTTGGCTGTGTTGTTCAGGTTGTCGTGGTGAATCAGCCTCTCTGTTTTATTGTTTCCATTCTGTCATGTGTTCCAGTGTGTTCTGGTGCCTTCCCCTCCTTTCGGTTCTATTGTGTCTCTGTATCCGCTCATCGAATGTTTACTGAGCATCTACTCTGTGACAGGCAGTGTTCTCGATGCTGGTGTCACAACTTTGGATAAAGCACCAAAAGGTGATGAGAGCCCCGGACAGCAGCTGCAAAAAGTTGGTAGCACAGAGCTGAATGGGGAGGGGGCAGATTCTTTTCACAGAGGGAAGAGAAGGCTCAGGAAGGGCCTCACCAGAAGGTGACATTCAAGCAGGAGCCTGAAGGGGTGCCGGAGGAGGCTTGGAGGTGCCTGGGTCTCAGGAAGGGTGGTCCTGGCAGAGGTACAGCAAGTGCAAAGGCCCTGAGGCTGGAATTGCCTGGTAGGTTCAGGGAATGGCAGGGAGGCCAGTGTGGCTGGAGCAGGTAACCAGGAGGGAGCGGGGCTCATGAGGTGGGAAAATACTTCACCTGTGCATTTTGGGCAGTTTAAGGATTTGCAAGAATATTGTGTCTTTCCAGCAGCTAACTCGCCACTGAGATGTGTCTCTTGCCCACTGGACTTCGGGCCCCCTTCCAGAGCTGGGCCACAGCAACAGGGCCTGGGCTGCTCCATTCACTCCTCCATTGTTTTATTCCAGCATTCATCTGCCTCGCCCACATTTACAGAGCTGGGGCCGTGGGGAAGAGCAGACGCTGTCGCTGCCTGAGTGAGCCGCCGAAGCCCAAAGGGGAGGCTGGACGAGACCCTGGGTGAACATCCCGAAAGGCTGGCCACTCTGCGCCACAGGGTACGGGGGCCTGGCAGGGTCGATCCTGTTTGTCAGCTTCATGGGCGGGAGCGGGGCCCAGGAGATTAGTAAAGCACACTTGGGGTGTGTCTGGGTGGGGTATGGGGGGTGAGCTTGGGGACTGTATCAGGTCCCTGGCCCTTCCTCTCAGACTCTTCCCCTGCTTCCCAGATGGTATGGGGTGAGCAGCTGACCTTGGCCAGGCCCTTCCTCCATGATGTTCCCACCTGGAGCCGGACGGCATGGTTGGAGACCTCTGAATCCGTGCACCGAAATGAGCCTTTTCCTCTTGAAGCTGTGGATGTCAGATTCTTTGTCCTAGTAATAGACAACCCGGGCCCACCCCTTTTCTGAACCTTTTCAGGAATTAGTTTCTTCACTCTCCCTGTGCCCATTTCACAGGGGGACACTGAGGCACAGGGAAGTAAACAGCAGCTGGCAGAGCCAGCTTCACTCCTGGGTGGTTGGTTCTGGCCCCCCTTCTCTGTGTGCTGCCTGCGGTGCCTGTCAAGTGTGGAGAGGGGTTTATTGCTCAGTTTTTCCTGCTGTTGAATGTAAAATGTTGTCACGATGAATCATTGCAGGCACGGTGTGTCACTGATTTGGGCCATTTGTGCCTCTGGGTTGGTGGGTGCCTGTGTGTGCCGCGTGTTGTGTCTGGGGCCTGCCCTGTTGTGGGTGTGGCCTTGCTGTCAGGCCCCGGATGTATGCGTGCCTTGAGTGCTGGGTCTGCTACATGTCTAGGGGATGATGTCTGGGTCCACAGGGGTGCAGTGAGTGTCTGTGCTCCTGCGATGTGACAAGGTGACAAGTTTGGGGTTCCTGTAGGTGGATGGCATGGGCAGGATCCACCCTGCAGACACCCCCAGCATCCCCAGAGACCCCAGCGGACCTGCACCCTCTTCTGACGCCAGGGCTGGGAGTGAGGTTGAGCCTGCCTCAAGAGGAGGCTGAGCCTGGGGCTACGTGTCCCCTCCACGTCCTCCCAGCAGCTGGGGCAGCAGGAGGCATCAGGGCAGGGAGTGGGACTATGCTCACTACCTTCTTGCCGCTGAGTGTGCCCAGAACACACACATAAAAAAAAAAGTAGAACACACACGTGGGGAGAGATGTGTGTGTTTAAGGGTGGACACACGTGGACAAGATGGACTCAGGCCCGTAGGGACAGACACACGTGTGCAGAGACACGTGCGTGTGCACAGGCAGACTGAGCAGAGATGGATGACAACGTGACATCCTCTGTGGCCCCAGCATCGGCCACACACCCATGCGCACACACACTGATGCACACGAGTGTGCAGAGCCTGCTCCATGCACACAGGAAGTCCCAAGCAGAGTGCGTCAGCAATCACACGGGGGCTGGCTCAGCGCTTGCCCAGCAGTGAAAGGCTCTGGGTTCGATCCCCAGCACCCCTACAAGTGATGCTAGTGCTAACACAAACACTGTGTGTGCAGGGAGCCAGGGCAGGGTCGTAGGAGCCTCACACCTCTGTGCCTCAGTTCCACATCCCTTCTAGGGATGGTGGGGAGCAGCACCCAAGCACTGGCGTTGAGTCCCACAGGAAAGAGACTTTCTCACTGTGTGGCCAGCCTAGGCCTGTTTTATGAATGAGAAAACTGGGCCCGAGAAGGTAAGGCCCTTGGCCATGTCCATGTAGCCAGGCAATGGCAGCTCCAAGATTCAAGTCCCTGAAATGTTTTGGGCACCCACAGACACACATGTGCATGTGAAATATGTTGTTCAGCCTGCGGGGCAGCCCAGGAGGGGCTGGGGTTGTGGGTGCACTGCAGGCAGCACCTGGGGGACAAAGGCCAGGGCTGTCAGCAGGGCCTGGAGAGGCCAGAGGGGATGTCCCCTCCAGGCAGGGGCAGAGCTCGGCCTCAGGACCCTCTCTACTCTGAGGCCTTCCTGAAATTCCTCCCTAAAATTCCACTGCTCCTTGTGGCTTCCTTTTTCCCCCTCAGCACTGGGCCTTGTGCATGTGAGCAAGTGCTCTACACTGAGCTGCATCCCTGCCTGATTGATTGATTGATTGATTGATTGACTGGCTGTCTCGCTAAGTTGCCCAGCCTGGCCTCGAACTCAGACTCTCCTGCCTCAGCCTCCTGCGTAGCTGGGATCACAGTTGTGCTCCACCACTCCCAGCCCATTTGCTATTCTTTCTCTTCCTTTAAGTAAGGGCAGGCGGCTCCACGCCTGGCAGGCACCTGGGTCCATGGAGGGTGTGGACTGTGGCGGAGTGGCAGCAGGCTGTGGCTGCGGGGAGTCTGCACTTGGCTGGAAAGCTCATGGCAAGGATGCCGTGTCAGGCCCAGGGGGGGCAGCGTGGCTCCTGTGTCCTCCGTGGGTCTCTGCTTGTCGGCGGAGGTCCAAGGCTGGGCGCCCAGGAGAAGTCCTCAGGCCTCTCTGTTCCAGGGAGGACTCACATAGCACAGAGCTGCCCAGAGACCGCCCAGGGGACAGCAGGGGAGGAAGTCCCGGCCCCAAGCTGTTCCCCACCCTGCCCAGCTCCTGCCTACAGCGTACCCAGCCTGAGATGGCGCCTGCTCCAGCCTGCAGCTCTGGGCACCAAGAATGGAGCGGTGCAGGGCAGAGCCTTCCTGAGTCCCAGAAGGAGGCCACTCACTCCCCGGATGGGGTCGCCGTGGGGGCTCCCTGAGGATCAGGGCCCCCGGACTCAAGTCAGATCCCGGAGGGCAGTGGCCAGGTCATCTCGGTCACTTCTGTGTCCCCGGCTGCCAGAGCAGAGCCTGGTGTACAGTAGGTGCTCAATGAAGACTTGTGACCTGAAAGAACAGGAGCAGTTTTGGAGAGCTCCTGTCCTCTGCTCAGAATGGGAATACCCCGTGAGGTGGGAGCTGTGACCAGCTCCCATTTTACATTTGAGGGAACCCAGAGAGGTTGAGTGCTTTGCTCAAGGCCACACAGCCAGCCAGGGACAACTGCCTTTCAACCCAAGCCAGCCTGCCAAGCATGGTGCATGTCACTTCTTGAGGGATTCAACGTCGGTCTCTCCCACAGGTGGCTGGGCTGGTTTTGGTCCCTGTTCATGTATTTTGACCTGGCACATCATAGGTGCTGAGTAATAATTTGTTAAGTGAATTATAAAAGCCCCGATGAGTTACTTTTCTGGGAGCCATTTCTTCATCAGCACATTGGACGTACTGTAAACACAGATCTCCCAGGGTTTTCAACAATGAAAAGAAAGCAGGGGGAGAGGTTGTGGCTGGGCAGAAAGAGCTGGAGTCCCCCAGGGCTTGTTCAACCTGCCTTTCCAGCTGTGTGACCACAGACAGGTGTCTTGCCCTCTCTGAACCTGTTTCTTCATCTGTGCGGTGTGGTAGTTTGGATGCTGGGAATCTAGGTTCTGCAGGCCTCTAGGTGGGCAGTGGAGGCCCCAGAGCTCCCCACCCCGGAGGGAACAGGTGCCCCTGGACCACCTGCCTAGCAGGCAGGCGGAGGGCCAGGCTCTCTGGGCTCCGAGTTTCCTCGCTGGGGCTGCACAGGTCTTTGCTCACAGGCGTCAGCTATGGGCTGGGCAGTGCCCTGGGGAGACCAGAACTATGAATCTTGAGTGCAGATGGAGAGGAGGGGAGCGGGCCCAGCCCATTTCAGCAAAGGCTGAAGTGACAGCAGCTCCCCAAGAAGAGGCAAGTTGGAGCAGCAGGAAAAACACACAAACGGGTTTGACTTCTGCTTGCTGTGTGACCTTGAGCAAGTGCCCTGCCCTCTCTGTTTCTGGACCTCTATTGTCTCAGCGAGAAAGCGGGATGAGCATGGCGGCTGCCTCCAGAGCCGCCCCAGCAGGTGCTGGTTTGTGGACCCCCAGGTGCTGCCTCCGAGTCACAGAGATCACAGCAGGCAGCTGGGTGGGAAGAGGGCCCCCCTTGAGTCTGAGGACAGAAACTCCTCAGGAGAAAATGCATGAGAGAATCCCAGACAGCAACGCAGTGCGGAGGAATTACAGTTATCTTGGAGCAGTGATGGCGAAGCTTTTAGGGCTTTCAGTGATACAAACAGCCTGCTGCCACACACAAGTCAAGTTCCCCACCACTGCCCTGGAGGGTGACAGGCTGGGGGTCGGGGTGTGCTGTGTGTGGAGGGGACTCCGGGCTTCCCCACAGCAAGGGCAAAGGCCCTGGGGTGGGACCAAGCTTTTGTTTGCGTTGGGAGGCCTGGCTGAGCCTCTACCTGCCCCAGGAGGGGTCTGGCCTGAGGGGACCAGGCCCTGGGGCAGGCCCTCCAGGGACCGCTAATATCCTGAGTGCGGGTGACAAGACACAGTCCCGGGTGGTGGGGTGGGGCGAGCTCTCCATAAGCAGTCACAGCTCGTAAAGCATCAAAGCCGAAGGCCTGGCCCAGACCCGGCACTTCCTGCAGAGCTGGGAGGTGTCAGCAGGCCTCTCAGCACAGCCTGCCCTGGAGGTCTCAGTGCTGCAAGGGGTAAGTCCTTGAGCCTGGCTGGGCCTCAGTTTCCCCACCTGTCTTGCAAGTGGGCACCCTGGATGCCTGCTTCATGCCACGTCTCCTGCAAGAGCTCGGCCTGACCGCAGGTCTGGGGGCTCCAGCGCACTCCGGCGTCTGTGTGACTCCGGTGGTGGCACCCGCCTGGCCCCATGTCCGAGTCTGGATCCGGGAACCCACTTGAGCAGCTTCAGGCTGTGAATTCTACCCCTGATTTAGAGTCACTGTGAGTGAGCTGGTCAGGCGTCAGGGGAGACTTGCTGCTGAGCTTTGGCTTCTGGGACCAAGACAAGCAGGGAGAGGCCCAGAGGTGTGAGACTTGCAGGTGGGAAATCTGTGTCCTGCTCCGCCCAAGGCCAGGTGAGGCCACTTTCCCTGAACTCTGGGGCCTGGGGGTCCCACCAGCTCTCTCGGAAGCTCTTCCCTCAGCTGCTGCTTGGGGAGATTTGGGGGCCCAGAATTCACCTCAGTCTGCCCCCTGCCCAACTCTACCCTCCTTGTCCACCTGGGCATGGGGCTCCTCCTCCCGGATCTGTTCCCAGCCCCCCATGGCTTCTCCTCATCTGGAAAACCCAAGCCCCCCACCCAAGACCCCAGGCCTGGCGGGGGGCCAAGACGTCCCCTCACTCAGACTGTCTCACGGCTTTCTGTTTTGTTTCCAGCCAAATTCCCAGTTCCTGAGACAGTGGGTGCTTATGGAGGGCGTGAAGGGGCCCTGGCAGCTCTCCCCTGGGAGGCCGGTGCAATTGCCTGCCCCTGTATGAAGGGGAAATCAAGGCTGAGCTGGGGAGGAGGGGCAGCACTTTGCCCCAGATCTCAGGCAGCTGAGGCAGGAGAGTCTCGGCCTTGAAATAATGTCCGCGGCAGCTGAGACAGCTTGTGTGCACCTATTATGTGCTGAGCACCGTTCTGGGTGCTGGAATAGTTGGTGAAGCCAAGCAGCCAGGCACCTAGCCTAGGGGGTGCTGTACAGAAGACAAAATCCTCTGAGGGGCCCCTGTGGAGGGGACTCATGCTCTCCATGGTGCACCTGAGGAAACTGAGGTCAGGGAATTAGGCCACTGGTCTTCAGCATTAGCAGCACCACAGAGGCCCCAAATTACAGGCTCTGGCTTTACACCACGTGTTCTCATGGTTAGGGCAGAGGTCGCTTCCCAGTCTTCCCAGAGTGTACCCAGCACTGGGTATGGCCTGGAACATCACACCTTTGCCACCTCAAAGGGACCTGCCCTGTGCCTCCAGCATGGACAACTGGCTTCCTTCCCATTCACACCTGGGACTTCTGCTGCTACCCTAGTGGTAGCCACTCTGCTGTGTGACCTTAGGCAAGTTGCTATGCCTCTCTGATCTCCCAGGCTCCATGGGGTTGGGGCTCCAGCATCCACACTTCTTGCCACGCCTTCACTGCTGTTGGCCAATCCCTGCAGGCAGTAACCTCGATGCAGCCAGGGCTTGGCCCCTCCTCTTTCACAGAGAGAGACTGAGGCACAGTGGCTTTTCTGGAGCCTGGCCTTCCCTGCTGTCCCTGTGGCCTGTGCTGGGAGCCCAGCAACCATGGTGCTTTCCCATGACCTCGGGTGGGGGACCGCCTGCCATTTCCTGTTTGTTCAGGCAGGACGGGGGCAGGCCTGAGGGATGCAGGACTTCCCACGGCTCCACCCCTGCAGAGCAGCAGTGAAGGCGACACCGGGAGCCCCTGGCAGCCAGGGGCCATCCTCTTGGTCACCTCGGTGTCCCTGCCCTGTCCCCACCCCACCACCCACCCTTAGATTCCCTGGCTGGGCGTTCACCGTTCAGTGAACAGACTTAGTCCTGACCCTCAGGAGGCCCCAAGGCCATGACCTTGGGCCACGAATCCCCCTCTCTGTTCCTCAGTTTCCCCTCTGTCAAACAAGGTCATTATGAGGAAGAATGAGAGGTCGCCTGCTCAGCCCTTCAGAGCCACTGCCCCAAAGGAGGGGTCACCCAGTCCTGACACTGGCTTCCCCTATTATTTCCCAGCCAGAGACTCAAGGCCCTGGCAGGGAGGGGACCCTTGTGAGAACACAGCCATGCAGTGCTGGACGGTGAGCCCGAGGCCTTGCACATGCCAGGCAAGGCTGACCTGGAACTCACAGCAGTCTTCCTGCCTCAGCCTCCTGAGTGCTGGGATTACAGGTGTCCACGCCTGGCATGTTTTCCTCTTATTGCTGACATCGTGCCCATTTCCTTCTGTTGTAAACGAGGCCCATTGTCATTTCCTTCCAAGCCCATCAGGATCCTCAGCCTCAAAGTCTGGAGCTGAGGCGTCTGTGTCACCCACCCCATCATCCCAGTCCTCAGAGAGGGTGATGTGGGGCTCAGGGTGGAGCAGCGAGTGGAGGGCACTTTCGGGGTCCCCGGGTGGATCAGCATGGTCCCGCCTCACAGAAGAGGCAAGGAAGTGGCCGGCGGCCCTTCACCCTCCGGGAACACCTGGCGGGCGTGCTGGGCCGGAGCAGCCTCAGGGCCGAGAACTCCCGAGCCCCTTCCCACGAGAAGAAGCCAAGCCAAGAGGGCGCCTGGGCCTGTCACCAGCTTCCAAGGGGCGAGGGGCCTGACAGGCTCCCAGCCCGTGGCCCCGAGGTGCCCTTGCCGGAATGCTCATCCCCCCCTCCCCCAGCCGGAGGCTCCGCTGGGGCTGGGCCCGGCCGGCATCACTTCCTCAGGAACCTTCCTGGCTGGGAGGCCGAGGTCACAGCTTGACACTTGCCCTGGGGCTTCCTCTTTCTTAACGCGTGTCTTGAGCACTCCCACTCCACTCGCACTCGGAAGGGCCCTGGCCCTCGAGACTCAGCGTCAGCTTTGCCGTCGTCATACCTGGTGCGTCACCTGCCCCACTGGGGCGTGAGTGAGCCGCTGCAGGGTCCCCTCCTGAGGAGACAGCAGCCACTGCCCTGAGCAACAGCATTTGGCCTCTCCCGGCCTTCCGGCTGCATCCGCACCTGCTCTGCCCCCTCGGCTCCTCCGCAGCGCAGCTCAGCTCTAGGCACACAAGGGTCTGGTCTGTTTGGTCCACTGCCGAGTCCCTGCCACTTAGCGCAGTGCTGGCCCACTGCAGGCGCTTCGCTGTCTGTGGGAGAAGGGAAGGAGGGATGAACAACAAATTTCAACAAAGTGGGGTGTGGGGCTGCGCACCTGCAATCCCCGATCTCTGGGAGGCCGAGCAGGAGGACAGCAAGTTCAACCCCAGCCTGGGCACCTTAGAGACTTAGTGAAACTGCCTCAAAACAAGAAATAACAACGCAGTCACTGCAGTTTGCTTGTTCAGGTTTTCATTGGCTCATTCGGCACACACAGTACTGTCTGGGGAGCAGACCCCGCCCGGGCTCTGGGAGAACCGGCACTCGGTGTCAGGCAGGCGGGTGGGGTGTGGGGCGCCTTGGCCAGGCTGCTGGGAGGGGTCCCGGTGGCAGAGGCAGGGCAGCCCCGCCCAGCTGGCAGAGTCACAGGGCTGCCGTCACTGTGGGAGGCCCAGGTCACTAAGTGCTACCACAGCCGCGTCACAGGGAGCCAGGAGAGCTGGAGGCCAGGCTGGCTTCCCCACAGAGTTGCTCACTGTCATCACTGTGATGTGGCAACCCGGCCACTCGCTGTTCAGACTGTTTTCAGCTTGCAAAAGGGTCCCAGTGGTGCTTCATCACCTATGTTCCCACCTCCCAGGGGGCCCTTGGGGACCCTGAGCCTTCCCCTGGCCTGTGCAGCCCTTCGAGTCCCTGTGTGATTTCCTGGTGTCCCTTCCTGGGTGTATGCTGCTGTGCTCCAGGGCAGGTTGCATGGCAACTCTGAGCCTCAGTTCTGCATCTGTAAAATGGGGAAGCAGCCCCCTCCTTGGAGGTTGTGGTGGGGCTCAGATGTGGGCACCCATGGAGAGCACATGCCACAGAAAGTGCCACCTGTCAGCCACCATCGTTGTCCTTGTTGGACACCCAGAGTGGCGGCACGACTTCAGGTGCATTGAGAATGAATCTTTTGATTTCTTTTTCTTTTTTTTTTAGGGGACTGGGATTGGACCCAGGTCCTCGTCCATGCCAGGAAAGTGCTCTACCAATGAGCTGCACCCCCAGTCCCTCTTCATTTACAGAGTCCCACTAAGTTGTCCAGACTGGCCTCAAGATTGCCACCCTCCCGCCTTAGCCTCCTGGGTAGATGGGTTACAGATGTGTGCCACCACACACAGCTTGCACGTAGGTGTTACAGGGTTCGCTCTGGCTGTAGCTGGAGTGTGATCTGCAAGGAGGACACTGGGCGTGGGGAGGCTGAAGGGACAGAGTCCTGTCCTCCTGTTGGAGAAGGGGTGGACTTAGGGCTGAGGGAGCCGCACACTCTGACCCGCTGGGCCTCTGAGTTTCTTGGAAATAAGCTCAGGATGTGATAGCTGGCAGGGATGGGGTCAGCAGCACCTCCACTCGGAGTACAGTTGGGCAGCAGCCCTCAGCCCAAGGGCTGCTCACCGCTGTGACTGACCAGGCCCCTTCTGGGAATGGAGCTCCTCTGCCACCGTGGGTGGCATCCCACCAGGCCGCTCCCAGCATTGTTCCCGCCAGCCCCAGATGGAAGCCAGCCAGCAGCATGTCACGAGGCCTCTCCAACTGTCCATAGGCTTCAGAATGTTCTGGAGCCCGGGGAGAGACAGGATGCTGGGGGCCACACAGCCGGGGCCTGGGTCTCAGCTCAGCCATCACTGCTCGAGGAGGGAAGGTGCCCTACCTCATCATTTCGTTTCCTCCTCTGTCAAACGCGGTGGTGACAGGGCCTCCAGATGGGGTCACCTCACGTGTGTCAACTCCGTGGAGAGCCCTCTGGAGGGGTGGTGTCCCGCATTGTCCCTCTTGGTGTGGGTTAACCCACGAGAGAACAGCCAAGGGCAGGGTGTGCTATGTGGGCATCACTTGGAGGAAAAGGCAGAGCCACCGCACAGTGTGCTGTGCGTGCACGAGCAAGAGCCACGACCGGGCCACGGGACTCTGTGTGGCTGAACAGGGACCCCACGCTCATGGTAGACCAGTTAGCCCTGCTCCACTGTGGAGCTACTGCACTTCCTTTTCCAACCTACTCCATGCACACTGACCAGAAAGAAATTCTTCGAGAGGCTTCCTTCCTCAGGGAAAGCCCTCGATTGTCCGGGCCCCACCCTGGAGTCCCGGCCTGTGTGTGGCCCAGTCTCCCCTCACCGCCACCACAGCTGCTGACGTTCCTAGCTCCCGGCCTTGGAGCAGGTCCGAGCTGCAGCCCCACAGGAGCTGGGCTCTGCAGAGACCCCCCAGAGCTGCCACGGCTCCAGGCAGTGTGGGGTGTGGGGGATAGCCGGGCAGGGTGGGGGGGTCCCGGCTGACTGATGAGGACTCCAAATGCTCCGCAGCCCGGCTGCTAATCACTTCCAGATTGGCCGGGTCAGGGCCAGGGCCGCCGCCGCCTGGCTCCATAAACAGCCCGTCGCTCCAGATGGCGGCTGGCTCCAGCCTGGCGAGCAGGTTCATGAGAGACTGGGGGCGGCAGCAGGTGGAGGACCCCTGGCCGCCAGCCGGCCTCGGCTGCCTTGCACACACTCTGCCTGCATCAGGGATCCTGGGCTGGAAGGCTCTGCAGGGGGTGAGCCCATTGCTCAGAGGAGGGCAACTGAGGTCCAGAAGGGCCAGGGGATGGAGTGGGGACAAGAGGGCTCCTGGTGGGTTGGCTCTGGGTTTGCTCCGGTTCTGGGGATCCTGCACAGGGGTGCAGTGCTGCCCGGAGGAAGGAGGACAGGCAGGGGAGGGAGGCATCATGGCTGCTGGGCAGGGTTCTGGTTCTGGCTTGAACTCTGAGCGAGTGCAGTCTTTCCACTCTCTGGGTCTCAGTACAATGGAGCTGTCACGAATACAGACCTGGAAGGATCGCTGGAGGTCAAGCCGTGGTACGGCAAAGGGCTCATGCTGCTCTTCCTGGTGCTTCTCCATCCCGGCTTCTCCTCCCACCTGACTGGCTTCCTGCCACCAGTCTCTTGCTTTGTGCCAGGCACTGTGCCCTCCCTGTGCCAATTCTCACAGAGCGTCCCTGCCACCCAACCCGACAGGTGCCTGGTGCTTTTTGAGACAGGGTCACACTGTGTGGTCGAGGCTGGCCTTGAACTCATCACAGTCCTCCTACATCTGCCTCCCAAGTGCTGGGCTCACAGCCTCTCCCGGCTACCTGAGGTTGATGCTGTTGCCTCCTATACAGATGAGGACACAGAGGGTCAGGGATGCAGCAGGACGAGTAGATGGGGCACCGCTGGAAGAGACACAGCCGGAAGTGCACCCGGAGCCCCGAGCTCACACAAACCCCGAGCTCCTAGCACAGGAAATAAGGGCCTCAGCCCAGGGTCCCCCGACTAAGGGACACGGAGCCCCGGCCTGACCGCCTGCCTGTCTCCAAATGGAACTGAACCCCGAGGGCCCTGGCTGTCACATGGGTGCCAGGGGGAGGCCTCATTCTTGGGGAGCTGGCTGCAGCTCAGGTGGGGTTTCTGCCCTCTGGGTCCCCCCTTCCTGAGCAAGGACACAGCCCCTCATCGCCTGTGCCCTGGTTCTCACCACCTTACCTGTGCCAGCACAGGGCAGCCTCAGCAGGGCCTTTGGGGGCAGAGGCCGTGGAGGGGAGGCTTCCTTCCCCGAACTGCACTTCCGGCAGGTTCCTAATTTATCAATGCCCCTGAGTGGGTGACTACTGCTACCCCATCTTACAGGGGGCAAGGGACCAGGAAGGTTGAGTGATTTGTCTGAGGTCACACAGCTGAGGCTGGATTTGAACCAAGGCTTCTGGCTCCTGAGCACTCATCCTTAACCACATGTCCCTCTCCCACTGAG
This sequence comes from Heterocephalus glaber, assembly GCF_000247695.1. The sequence goes on along the minus strand of NW_004624790.1, from coordinate 5,469,076 downwards.
TCTGACTCACGCCATTGCCTAGCACATAGTAGGTACTTTTATGAGGCCCCTCCACCTCCACCGGCGCGTGGATTTGGATTTCGATCCAGCCTTGAGGTCAGCGGCCTGTTCTGCCCTGTGCCCGGGAGGAATGTCCTTGGTGGCCTCGGCCCGGGTCCGAGAAGAAAGGCAGCCTTGTGGGCGAAAGGTGAGCCGCTGGGTGGGCGCGGGCATGTTTACCCAGGGCCGGCCGTGTGGCTCGGGGTGGCGCCGCTGTCAGCGCGCCGGCTGCCCCGGGCCTGTGCTGGGCTCCAGATGTGCGGCGGCTCCAGCCGGCCGGGCCCCGCCCCCGCGCACAGAGGGGCTTTATCAAAAGCGGCTGTGGGGAGGCCCCAGAGGCCGCCTGGCTCCAGCCTGCTGCTGGCTCCGAGCCCCGGGTAGGCGAGCGCGGGGCCTGCAGAGTCCATTCCTCTCCGCCTGGCTCCGGGCAGGCGAGGGCCGCGGCTCGGGGCCGCGGGTCTGCCAGGAAACCAAAGGCCCAGCAGCCAGGAGAGGTGGCAGGGGAGGAACGCCCTTCACCGCTCTGCAGTGCACCCACGCGGGGGAGCCCCCGGGAGAGGCTGCAGAACTCGGGATGGCATGAGCCACCAGAGGGGGACACCAGGGAGGAGCAGCCCAGGGCCAGCGCGGTGGCTCCTTCAAGCAGGGGAAGTCGAGACAGCATTTCAGGGCCCGATCTATCCAGAATATTCCTTTACCTCTGTTCTTTTGGTGCTGGGGCTTACAAGGGCTTGCACATGCTGGGCAAGTGCTCACCCAATGAGCTGCACCTCTAGCAGTTTTTATTTTGAGACAGGGTCTTGCTAAGTCGCTGGCCTTGAACTTGTGATCCTCCTGCCTCAGCCTCCCGTGTAGCTGGGTTTACTCGTACTCTCTTGTGCCACCACACTAGGCTGCTCCAGAATATTTTCTTTCTTAGGGAAGGGGGTGGGGAATGCTATGTTATATTCTCTTTGTTAGCCCGAGCTACTTTGTAATGATAACAGCTGGGATGAGAGAGAAAAAAAATAAAGAGAATAAACGGACTCCTCCCATGCTCAGCCCTCCTCCTGTTAACATGGCTTATGGTGCTTTCTAGAGATTGTATGAGAACCCACATCTTCTCTTTCCAATTTTGTTTTGTTTTGTTTTTACAAATAGTATCCAAATACACACACACATACACACACTGCTCTGACCTTGGCTCTTTCCACTTAACAACACACCCCAGCCCTCTCTGTAGCTTCATCCTCTTCATAGTTGTGTAATATTCCACAGTGCCTTGGTTTCCAGATCCTTTGTGACATCCAGGTAGCTGCCCGTGGCTGCTCACTACTGCAGGCCACCCTGAGGCGGGGATCTTGTGTCTTTGAGGGCTCAGGCATATTTATTTTGGTTTTGTTGGTACTGGAGATCTAACCAAGGGCCTGGCACATGCTCGGTAGCTCTGATGGAGTCACACCTCCAACCTCTTCAAGGCCTGTCTTTTCTTTTTAGCAGTACTAAGGATTGAAACCAGGGCTTTCTTCTGAGGACATTGCCAACCTTTTTTTTTTTAGTTTTGAGGGTCTTGCTAAGTTGCCCAGGCTGGGCTTGAAGTTGTATCCTCCTGCCTCTGCCTCCCAGAGTGTGGTATCAAAGGTGCCTCCCTCTCCAGAGCCTCACTAACTTGCCCTCCCCAGAGTCTGTGCTGCCCATCCTGCCTCTGGGGTTAGGGACAGATGCCAGCGAGGGAGCAGTTCTCAAGGGGTCCCTTGTACCACCAGCCAGCGGAGCCCTGTCTTGCTTCCATTTCTTTCTGATTGCAAAGAGAAACACATTCATTGAGAAACTTTTTTTTTGGATTTTGAGACAGGGTCTCCCTGTGTAGTTCTGGCTGGCCTTGAACTCACTATGTAGCCCAGGCTGGCCTCACTGAGAAACTTTATAAAACAAAGAAATTGCCAAGTTAGAAAGCGATGCTTCCTCCCAACCCACAGGACCCATCCAGCCCACCCCTGGGGCTGGCCAGAGACTAATGTCCGGGTCCCAGGGGAAGCTGCCCAGCATCCTGTGTCCCCAAGCCTGACAGTCTGGAAAGGCTGCTGTGAGAAGCACATGAGGTGAGGCTAGTACAGGGGTAGCCTCCAGAAATCTCCCAAAGTGGGGGTTGCAGCCAGCACCCCTGACCTGTGCCGACCCTGCGCCTCCAGCACAGCCCTGGGGTCTTCTTCCTGCCCCATGCCCACACCTCCCACCACGCCTGACAGCCATGCAGGTCACACAGCTGACAGGCAGGTCCCCTCCTCTCACCTCTCAGCGCCTCCTCCTCCTCCTCTGCTCTGCCCTGGAGCCCGAGCCCAGCTTCCCTGCGGCCCGCTGGCCACCTCGTCCTTGCTGACTGGACAGAGCTGCTCCCTCAGGTCCCCAGCTTCCTTCTGGCCTTACCCCACAGTCAGTTGGCCAGAGGGATCCTGTTAGGCTGAAGAGTCCAGTGCATCCCTCAGGGCAAGGTGCCGAGGACCCAGGCTGGGTGCTACCTGACACCCTTGGGGAACCACCTGGCCCAGCACAGCCAGGCTGAGGCCAAGCAGAGCGAGTCAGGGACCATCTGGGACACAGGCGAAGGCAGCACCAAGCCCACAAACCTGCAGAATGTGGCATCTCCCCTCGGCTCGCCTCCTCCCACAGCCTCTGTCTCTCCCAGTCATGGTTCCTCCCCATCTTCGGTCCTGTTTCAGGGGGACCAGCCCCCAGGGACCTTCCCTGCCCCTGCCAACCCTGCCTCAGCACAGGCCCCTCTGCCACACTGCCTCCTCCAGGAAGCCCCCCTGATGTGTCCCCACTGAGCGCCCACACCCCACATCCCCCTCTCCACACACCTACCCTGAGTCCCACTGACCTGTCTGTCGGTGTCGCCAGCCACACCCAGCTCCCCGAGGGCCAGACGGGCCACAGGGCTCACTGGCAACCTGGTAAATGCCAGCAGGGTGACAAGTGACCCCTCGCTAGGGCCCTGATGTCTGGGACAGAGAGCCAGATGCTGAAGGCTGACTGCAGAGTCTCGGCCCTGAGGGACCCGCAGGTCCCTGAGCAGGCCCGGCAGGAAATGCCCGTGTCCTGGAGGCCTCACAGGGCCCAGCCCCGACTGCACCAGGGATGGCTGAGAAGGTGGGGGAGCCCAGGCCTCCCCAACCCCCCAGCACGTGGGGACCCCTGACTGTGTACCCACTAGGACTGGGCAGCCTAGAAAGTGTGCCCCAGGGAGCTCACAGCTTACAGGGGTGACGGCGACAATGGTGCAGTGATGCTGGGAACATTGGCCCCTCTGAGAGTCACCTGGACAGCGGGCTTAAGGAGGGGGAAAACCGGGCGCTTTCCTGTCAACACTCCTGATTTCTTTTAATAGGAAGCAGTCTGTTTTTTTTGGTACCGGGGATTGAACTCGGGCCCTGTGCTTGCAAGGCAGGTGGCGAAACCACTGAGCTAAATCCCCAGCCCCTGGAAGCAGTCTTTTTAATAAGTAAACATTACAAATTCCTGAGTAGGGCTGGGATGGAGCTCAGTGGTAGAGCACTTGCTTAGCACATGTAAGGCCCTGGGTTCCATCCTCAGCACTGCAAAAAAACCAGCCCAATTAAGATAAAATACCACCATGCTGCCCAGGGACCTGGGAGCCTCAAGGGGGCCCCTGACATGGCTTGTGGATCTGGGAGGCTCCCAGGGGGGAGGGGGTCTCTGACTGAAGCCCTGGATGCATGAGAGGGGACTTGGAGGCCACCGCACAGGCCCAGGCAAGGCAGGCCTCTTCTTGGTGCCCAGAGCCTGGCCCTGGGTGTTCCTGGGTCCAGGGTTTCGTGGCGGAGCCTGCTGGGCCTGTAATGAAAGCCACATCTCTATAACTGTTCCCGTCTCCCCCGGCCCTGGATGGGAACTCTGCAGGGATAGAGCCTGTCCTCTTTGCTTTGGTCACTGCTCTGTCCCCGGGACCTGGAGCACATAGTTGGTGCTTGTTTGGGCTTGAACTTTGTCCCTTCCAAAATTCCTGTCCACCTGGAACTCAGGGCATGACTGCATTTGGAAACAGGCTTGGCAGACTCCTTAGTTAACAAGGAAATCATAGTGGCGTTGAGGTGATGTTCTAGAGGGTGGCTGGAGGATGTGGGAACATCAAGAGAGGGCTATGAGGGGACACAGACTGACCAGGGGGATGGCGCCACCAGTGAGGAATGCCAGGCGCCCCCAGGTCCCAGAAGATGCAGGGAGGATGGGAGCCTCGGGTAAACAGCCCTGCTGGGGAACCTCTATGGCAGACTTCCGGCCTCCAGAACTTGGGAGGACATACTTCTGTGTGTGTGTGTGTGTGTGTGTGTGTGTGTGTGTGTGTGT
>NW_004624790.1:5409899-5464590 GCF_000247695.1 Heterocephalus glaber | reverse complement strand
TTTTTTTTTTTTTGGTCTTTAAAATTCAGGCTGGGGGCCAAGGATTTAGCTCGGTGGTTTCGATGCCTGCTGCTCAAATCCAAGGACCCAAGTTCGATCCCCAGTACCAAAAAAATTTTTTTAAATAAAAAAATAAAAAAATAAAATTCAGGCTGGCCTTGAACTTACTCTGTAGTGCAGGATGAATTTGAGCTCAAAATGATCGTCCTGCCTCAGCCTTCCTGGGGTTACAGGCATGTGCCATCACGCCCAGCCATGTTTCCTTGGTTTTAAATTTCTGTGTCTGAGACCAAGTTTGCCCTAAGAAGCTCACACAGGTTTTGCTGTAGGGATTAAGATACTGGGTGGTGAGCAAAGCATGAACCAAGGACATCTGTGGGCAGGCAGGGCGAGTGGATGAAGGGCTGGGTCTGTATGTGGGGCTCCTGCTGCCTTGGTGGGGAGCCGGACGAAGTGTACCAGGGATGGTGGATGTGAGGAGCCGCAGACCCCAGCCCGGCCCCAGGACTCTCTCCCTCCCTCGCTATGGCCTCACAGTGCCCACTCTGGGAGTCCACCCCGTGCAGGCCAAGCCAAGCAGGGCGAGGAAATTCCATACCTGTCCGCCCTCATTCTCTCGGGCTCCAGAGGTTGGGAGCAGCAGGATGCGTAACACTGAGCTAGATCTGGGCTCTGTGCTGAGTGCTGTTTCTTGTCGAGCCTCGGTTTCCCCATCAGCGAGGTGAGGGAAGGTCTCCCCACTTTGCAGCAGCTGTTGTGGAGACTGGCAGCCAACGTGATCTGGTGGAGGACCAGTGCACTGCAGGCTAAGAGAAGGGACTAACAGCTGGGCATGGTTGTGCACCCCTGTAGTCCCAGCACTTGGGAGGCTGAGGCAGGAAGATCTTGAGTTTGAGGGCAGCCTGGGCTACATAGTGTCTCAAAAAAAAAAGTAAGAAGAAGAAGAAAGAAAAGATAAACTTCCAGAGAGAGAGAGAGAGAGAGAGCACGCTATGAATCCCACTGGACTTGCCAGGCTCAGAGCTTTCCAATGCCCTGACTCCTGCCCTGTGCGGGGGTCCCCACAAGGCCAACCCATCCCCCATGGAGCTGGACACCGTTGGAGGGGCCCAAGCTTAGATTTCATGCCCATAAAATGACTGGACTCAAAGCATGGCTCAGACTGGGAGGGTTTTGGAGTTGGCTCAGGGCAGGAGCGGGTGTGAAATTCCGGCTGTCTCTGGCTCTCTCTGGGGAGCCCACCCTAAACAGGGGCCCCCCACATGGTGTCCAGGGCTGGCAGGACAGTGGTGGTGCAGAGGTCACTTGTCATTCTAGCAACAATCTGGATTCTCTAGTGAGAGGGGCAGAGGGTGGGGCCTTGGGCCCCGAACCTGGCAGCCCCCTCTCTGCTCTGCCACATGACCTGCTGTGTGACCTCAGCCAAGCTGCCCAATATCTCTGAGGCTTCGTCTGCCAAATGGTAAACAATATGCTTGGATCACAGGGCTGCGGTAAAGGGACCTGAAGACTTTAGTGACACTGGCCCAGACTCTGGACTTTGCTGGTGCTGTCACCAGCTCTGTCCCTGTGATTTTTCCTAGCGTCACAACCTTGACTTTCTCTCTCACGGCACCACTGGCTGGCCCTGCCGCCCACCGCTGAGGTGGGCCTTGCCCCCATGCTGCCGTCGCAGAGCCTGATGACAGAGCGGGACACATGCAGGGGCACACAGCAACTGAGAGGCAGGAGCCTGAGGATCTGGGGAGAGACAGGAGCCCAGGGCCATGCTGCTCCTGCCAGGCAGGGGGAGCAGCTGAGCCCACGCAGGTCCACCAGCATCCTTGGTCAGAAGCTGCCCCACGGTTGTGACACCAAAGATGTCCCCGCGTGTCCCGTGAGCACCGGGAGCTGTCCCTGGCTGCTGGCTTCTCCTGGGTGTCTCCTGTGCTGACATTGGTGTCCACACCCTGCTGTCGCAGAGGGAGCCCCATCATGGGTCAGAAGAAGCCACTCCCAGCGGCCATCACTCCTGCGTCACAGATGGGGACAGGTGGTAAGTCAGGGGCCTGGACTTGAACCTCAGGCGCACGTCCTACCCACATATGCAGTCTCAGCTGGTCCCCCAGACTCAAGGACCCCGTGCTGTCAGCAGGGCCCTCTGAGAGCAGGCGCAGCAGCTGCATCTGGCTCTCGGCCCCATGGACTTGGTCACTCAGCAGCAGCAGCGTCCCTGGCTGGGCCTCGCTCCCTGGCAGCAGACCCGAGGCTGTACTGGGTCTGTGAACTTGGGCCAGGAAGGCCTGGTCAGCTGGGCCTGACTTGGGACACATCTGGGCAAGCTGGGGGGACAGAGGTCACCACGCACACTGGTGTCACGCAGCCCCACTGGCCTGTGCTTGGTGCCCCCCTGGGGTCCTTGCCCGGCCAAGTGTGGGGTCACGTGTTGATGGTTTCTTGGGAAGAGCTGTCCTTGGTACAACGTCACAGGCAAGGCGGAAGAACAGGCCTGGCCAGGGGGCAGGTGGCTCATCCCTGAGGGGCAGGCCAGGCAGGCTCCCTGGGTCTAGGCCTGCAGTTGGGTGAGGCGACAGACACCAGCACCCTGCTCACTGTCACTTGGGGTCATTGGGCTCCTCTCAGTACCTCCAGGGTCCCCGGAAGGATAGGCAGGGGCCAGCCAGCTTCCTCTTCTGCAGCTTGGGCCTGACCGAGTCGCTGCCCCAGGCTGGTGGTCAGTGAGTCACCGGATAAGGTGCTTGCACCAGGAAGCACAGGGAGCCTTGACCGCTGCTCTCAGTCCCTGCTTCACCCACATCTGCCCTGGGCCCCAGGCCCCAGGCCCCAGCCCAGCCAGAAGGACAGCTCCAGACCAGACAGTGCTGGGGGCTGGGCCGAGGTCCTGGCTTCGGATACCAGCTCTGCTCAGCCACCTGGAGCCCATTCTTCACCTCACTGAGCCCCTGTGTCTTAATCTGTAAAATTCAGGCCAGGCTGAAGGCCAGCTGGGGAGGCCAGAGAGGCTTCTGGCACCCTCAGGGCTTGGGGTGCTAACTGGGGGCCCACCCTGGCCGTGGGTTGAGGCGTGGGCAGCAGAGGGCCCTGGCTCCAGGTGGTGCTGACCAGAGTTGAATTCTGCTTTGTGGCCCAGAGCTGTGTGGTCTTGGGCAGGTTGCTCAGCCTCTCTGGCCTGGATTTCATCCTGCTAATATCAGAAGCCTGCAGGGCTGTGTCGGGGAGCACTTGCCCTGGCCTGGCCTGGTGCCCCGGTGGGCTGTGCCTACAGCAGGGGCCCCTTCCTGATGGGGAAGCCACGCTGTCCCGCGGAGCTCACACGTGGTCTTAGGCTCTGTGTCCACAACAGCCTCCCTGGAGCCTGTCCCCGGTCACTCTGGACTGGCTGGTCCATCTGGGGGTCCACGGGCTCCACCTAGCACCCCACCTTACCTCCGTGCTCTTGGGCTACAGCCTGGGGACCAGGGTCCTCTGCTGCCCGACTGCCGGGGTACTGCAGGCCCCTCGGTGGGGCCTCCGAGTCCCAACAACCCAGGAGGTGTCCTGTGGGAAGCATTTCCCCGGGACTGGCCCCTGGCTTTCTCACCTCCTTCAAAGGAACGCAGGGCCCGAAGGCCTCTGGCCCCTGGTCTACTCAGCCATATCCCTGGCCCCAGGCACCCCCAGCCCCTCACACTGGCCTCCTGGGAGTGGCTCTCAGCCCAGAACACGCCTGCTTCAGGGCTGTTTCCGCTGCCCCCAACGCTGGCATGACGCACCCCCTTATCCACTTCAGGCCCTTCCTCAGGTGCCACTTCTGTGTGCTTCCATTTCCAACACATCCCCAGCCCGTCCTGGCACCCCAGCCCCTCCCTGGGTTATTTTCCTCTCTGAGAGTATTCGTCACCACCTGATCTTCTACATCCAGTTTTTGTTTGTTTTGTTTAACACAGGGTCTCCCTCCCTGTACAGTACAAGCTGGCCTTAAACTTGTGGGGATCCTCCTGCCTTAGCCTCCTGGGGGCTGGGATTACAGGGGTGTGCCACCAAGCGCCGCTCTCCATTGGTTTTTGGTTTCTTGTCTCTCCCTACACCTCCAGTGGCCATCAGCACCCCCAGAATGTCCCCTTCACGAGGACAGGATTTCTGCATGCTGTTCCCTGCTATGTGCCCTGCTTGGCACACATCTGTGGAATGGCTGGGTCTGGGAGTGTGGGCCTGGCATGTCCCGGGGCTGGGGAAGGCTCTGTGGTTTGGAATCGCTGTGTAGACTGTGGCATGTGGGGCCCTTTGGATGCCATAGCTGGCTCAGCAAAGGGTCATGGCGGCAGTGAGGGCAGCATGGCCGGAAGTGGCTGGTCCAGCTTTCTGGCCTGCATTATGTGGGAAGAAAAAGAATCACATTCCCGGAACCCCTGGGTGGGTGCCAGAGCTTGAGGGAGGGACGTGGGGGGCCCTGCCTGCGGGTGGGGTGCCAGGGTCACTAGGTCAGTGTGATCAGGAGCTGGGGTTTGGGACCAGGCCTGAGGAGATGTCCTTAGGGCCCCAACACCTGCTACGGGGTGGGGTAGGGGAGGCCACTACCTGGGCTGAGCCACCGGTCCTGCCAGGCAGGGGATGCTTTCCCCCAGGGGCCTGAGCCAGTGGCAGGGCTGCCAGGGCCACCAGCTCACCTGATGTCCATCTGTTCATCTGCTCCCAGTGCTCACAGTCCACGTGCCCATGGGACATGTGTCCTTCTGCTGGGGTTTTTCTCCTGCTGTGCTGTACGCAGAGGGTGGGTTCAGCCCTTTGTGCCTCTGTGTCTCCTGCGTGGGCCTTGGCACACAGTGAGCACTCTAAAGGCTGGCTGGCTGGGTGGCTGGACATGAAAGCCCCATTGGGGAAGCACCAGGTGGTGAAGGCAGCTCGAGGAGGGGCTTGGGTGGGCCAGGAGGAGGCCGGGAAGGTTTGCTCCAGAACCCCTCCTCCGAGGGGGCAAGGGGCTCAGAGGGGCTGGGCTGGACACTGGAAATAAAAAAGCCAGCTGGGCCAGGCATGGTGTTGAACGCTTTAATTCTAGTACTTGGGAGGCTGAGGCAGGAGGATCGCTGTGAGTTCAAGGCCAGCCTGGGCTACATAGCGAGACCTTGTCTCAAAAAACAAAGCCAGCTGGTGGGCGCTGTGGCACACACTTATAAGCCCCTCACTCTGGGAGGCTGAGGCAGGAAGATCACAATTTTCAGTCCAGTTTGGGCAACAGAGAGACCCTAAAAAAAGGGGCGAGTGTGTAGCTCTGTGCAAAGGTGTTGGATTCAATCCCCAGAACAGCAATGAATAAATAAATTAAATAATTAAAAAATAAAAAGCTTTCACTCCCTGTACCACAGGAATGGAGAGTCCTCACTGGATCCCGGTGTCCCGCGCCTCTCCGGAGCAGTCCACGAGCCAGCCCCGTCCGGCCCCGGACTCCCGCAGCCCGCACCGCGCACGCGGGCTGGTGACCGGGCGGCTCGCGGCGACCTCGGCCAAGCGCAAGTATGCGAGTTGGCGCGCCCCCTCCCGCCTCAGGCGGGCTGGGGCCAACGGGTGGCCGTGTCTGCCCGCAGCGCGCAAGCGCCCTCTGGTGGGGCCCGTGGCCCGGTTCTGCTCTTCCCTACGACGGGGCAGGAACAGTGCAGCTAACTGGGAGGACCAGGAGTGGAAGGGCTGGGCACCGACGAACACTGAGGGTGTGGAACCCGCCCGGGGCCACACAGCTGGTGGGCAGAGGCCCCTGGCCTGGAGACCGCACTGGGAGCCGGTGATGAGGAGGTGATGAGAAGCCCGCCCCTCACTGGCGCGCTCCCGACTTTCCAGCCCTCACTCACACCTGAGTTTTTATTGAGCACCCACTGCATGCCAGACTCTGGGAGATCGCAGAGACACAGCAGCGAACACAATAGGGCCTGGCCCTGCCTTCTTGCAGCTGACGTTCCAGTGGGGTGGGGAGAGTGCAGACAATGTCCGTAAATACCATTATCAGCTGCACAGAGGCCTCTCGATAAGCGCGGCAGTCCCCGTCCCAGCCACACGCCCACCTCAACGTGATTTTTAGCCACGTCCAAGCCTTACGTGGCGTTTGCTTCTAGACACTTGGCTTTGGCCTCGATGCCTCAGGGGAGGGAGCTTCCCATCCCACCTCCTGTCCCCAGTATCTGTGGTCAGCATCCCGAGGGTGGGGCGTCATCGTCACTCTTGAATTAGTCGCTGCCCCTGCGTGGCATCTCCGGCCCCACTGCAGGGCTCCGTAGGTCAGAGGACACTGTCAGCGCCCTTCGGAGGACGGGGCAGCTGCTTCGTGCCATGTGCAGAGGCCTCAGTGCCAGCCAGCTGGCCATGGCCATAGGTGCGGTTTGTCCTGAGGTCTGGCACCTAAAACTCTGCCTACAGGGCGGGCACCGAATCTAGGCCCGAGGGATGGCTAACATCCACCTGTCCGGGGTCCTTCTTGGGGACAGGGTGACAGCAGGAAGCAGCTGAGCTCCCCAGGTGACTGACCGCAAAGCAGCACGAACCCCTCCCAGCCCACCGGCATCTTTTCTCCCACACCAGGGAGAGTAAAGCTTCGCCAGCTGACTCTTAACTTCTGGCTGAGCAAGGGGAAGGCCCTGAGGCTGAGCCAACTTCCTCTGTGGCTCGGTGCGGTGCTCGGGGGACAGGGACACAGGCCAGAAGGAACATGACTATCCTCTCACTCCTGAGGGGAAGGGCAAGAGGCCACACGGATCTGCTGCAGACAGGCAGGTCAGGTGGCCACACACCACCAGAGCAGCCAGGCAGTGAGAGAGCCCGCCGCGTCTCCACCCTGAGGGACCCAGCCTGTGGAGACCCCTGTCTGCTTTCCTGCTCGCCAGCCTGAGGGGGCACTTTCTGCACCTGTGGCTTTGCCATCTCAGGACACTGAGGAGCCCTCCCTACCCCTAAATTCCTAGGTGAAAACACGGACAGTGCAGGAGGACCTGGTGACAGGAACAGGGGCTTGGAGCCCACTAAGCAAAACCTTCTCTCTATAAAAAGAACTTTCACCCCAGGCAGTGGCACATACTTGTAACCCCAGCACTCTGGGAGGTGGAGGCAGGACCCCAACTCCCAGCCAGCCTGAGCAACTTTTGGAGACTGTCTCAACATTTAAAAAGGCCAGGATGTGGCTGGATGAGAGGCCCTGGGTCCAGTCCCCAGTACCGGCACTTGGCCAGGGAGGGGCATTCCATGAAATGACAAATACTGTACTCTGTTTTGAGTTTTACCAATACAAATTTTGGCAGAAATTTTGTTTTCTCATTATAGAAGCACTTATGTAAAGAGCCCCAACTTTGCCTGTTAGTCTGAAAATCCTAAATATTCTTCCACAAAGGGCTGAACCCCACAGCATCTGAAACATTAAATTCTGTCCCTAATTAATATGCCGAGAGGAAGAAGGGCACAGCCTATTAAATATTAACGCACACTTTATTATATTAAAATCAGGCAATGGTCTGACAATAAAAAGGCTGCTTATGGAATACTGTTAAGTGAAACTTTACTTAGAGGATGTTAAATCCTTAGAACTAAGGTTTCCCCCAGAAAAAGATGAATGGAAACATCTTTGCTTTTCAGACTTGACAGTTACTGTTTCAAAAGGTGGTTTTACACAGTTTAAAAAAAAAAAAACCCTCCGGAACAGCATGAATTGCCTTTATTTCAGTACGCATCCACATCTCAGCATTTAGTGGTCCTGAACAGAAAGTGGGAAGCACAGCAGGTGCCAGAGACCAGGCCTGCCAGTCCCAGGTCCGCTGCACACCGAGCCGCTCCTTAGTCTCTGCTGAGCATCTGAGAAGCAGCAGCACCAAAGCCAAAGTCCGCACCCGGCCAGGTTCCTTGTTCCAGCTGTCAGATTCTGAACTAGACCCAAATGGAGGCAAGGGTGACCGCACAATGCCCGTGTAGGCCTTCTTCAGCATCTTGAAGTGAAGTGCGTATGAGGAAAGGGAACCATCCAGAGGGACTGCGTGTGCTCAGTGTCCTCGTGTAGCCTTGCTCCGGGCCTGCCCAACAGGGATGGGGCACTGGCAGGTCTCTGCTCTTGGCTGACGGTGACAGCAGGTGGCAGAGCCCAGGATTCATTTCCCAGCTGGTGGAGAACAAATAAATGTGGTTCCAAAACTACATGAGGGCGGTCAGACTCTTTCCAACCTTACCTGATGGCTTCTGGCCAAAGGAAGGGTTGTGGACAGGTGGAAGGAAGGGTAGTGACAGTGACCAGGGAGAGGAGGAGGAGGGAAAAGCAGCACCCCTCAGTCAAGGTGGGGGAGAGAAGGAGGAAAGCCCTGAATTCCTCACCGAAGGCCAATTTCAGAGGGGAACAGAGGGTTACAATCTATGGTTTGGCCAAGGGTGGGAGTGGAAGAGAGCGGGACGGGTTGATGGCTTGGAAGGGGCGTCATTTAAGACTTAAGAAAGAAAGCAGGGTGCAGGCAAAGCACCCGCACACCCAGCAGTAGTCCCACAGGCTGCGACCTGAAACCTTCACATCTCCTCAACCAGCCGGCCCAGGCCAGGGCTCCAGGGGCGGAGGCGGCAGGGAGGGGAGCAGGCGGAGCCCCGGGCCGTGTCATCAGCAGCAGGGTGATTGTGTGATGTGTCCTTTCACAGTCGAGCTGGACGTGCCCCACCAGTCATAGTGGGAATCAATTTAAACATACTTTCTTGATCCCAGAAGTTCAACTACCTGGACAGTGGTTACACTTGACAGGATGATTTGTTATAGCACAACTTATGTATTTCAAATGGACAAAAAATTAGTATCATTTACAGTATCTTAGGGTAAACTGCCTTTCAATGGGAGCTTCCTTTCCAGTACTTTGAGGTCTATAAGATGTAACTAGAAAATTTACTACTGTGGAAAATGAAGACCGATGAAGTGGAATTGGGGGTGGGGTGGGGGAAAGGGCCTGTGGGTTTTTGATTAATTGCTGTAACACTGTCCTTCAGGCGGCTGAGGAAGTTTCATATTTTCTTTAGACATCATTAAGCGCCGAAGCTCTTGTAGCACAACTTTGATGCTATATGAATTCTGCCATTTTGCTAGCACTGATATGGCTCTTGGGTCCACCTACAAAAAAAGGAAACAAAACAAATGACTCTCAGCTCCAGAACACAACAGTGGCCTGCTGGGGCCGAGCTGTGGGTACAGCGAGAGCACAGTGTGCTTGCCAAGCTGAACGTGGTCACAAAACGACTTGTGAGGTGCTGAACACCCACCTGCAGGATTCCCTTCCTTTGGGCAGTCTGCTGTTCCTTTCTGTGTCCCAAGTTGAGAGAAGGAAAGGGTGACACTGGTTCTTGGTGAGACTCAACCCAAACCAAAGTGGCTCACAAAAGAAAAACTGCTTCCAGCTGGGTGGGGCCATACCCAGGACAGGAAGGACAGGAAGGCCCTGGAGGCCCAGACCGAGCCCATCTCTCAGTCAGAGCAGCATTTCCCAAAGCAGGGCGGGGCCGGGACATGAGGGGCGAAGATGCCACACTGTGCACAGACAGCAGTGGCAGGGATGTCTCCTCAGTCTCCTGGCAACCATTCTGCGCTGCCCAAGGCCAGGGGCTGGGCACAGCCCTCCAACACTGCAGACCCCTCCTCTGCAAGCTGTGTATGCAGTAGGGATGTACCGAGGATGGGACACTTGCCCAGCACACACAAGGCCCTGGGTTCCATCACTAGCATCATGAAAAACAAAACAAATATAAAATCTGCAATCTTCTGACAGTCATGTTGCTGTTCAAAAAGCTTTTAGAGCCGGGTGTGGTGGTGCACAGCTGTGTCCCAGCACTCGGGAGGCTGGGGCAGGAGGACTGCTACAGCCAGCCTGGGCTACACAATGAGTTCAAGACTAGCCTGGACTACACAGTGAGACCCTGTCTCAGAAGCACAAAACAGATGGGAGTGGTGGTGCACACCTGTAATCCCGGCACTTGGGAGGCAGAGGCAGGAGGATCGCCATGAGTTTGAGGCCAGCCTGAACACAAAGCGAGACCTTGTCTCACAAGAAAAAAACAAAACCAAAACGTTTTTAGATTTTGGAGCATTTTGGATTTCAGATTTTGGGATTCGAGATGTTCACCTTATAAAAATGAGTTTAACAGGCTGGGGATTTAGCTCAGTGGTTCTGCTGCCTGCTTCACAAGCGCAAGGACCCGAGTTCGATCCCCCGTACCAAAAAAAAAAAAAAAAAAGAAAAAATGAATTTAACAAACAAGTCCAATAAAACAAATAGTTAAGGCCCAGGAGGTAAAGGTGTGGGCAAGACCTTTCACTTCTGCGCCTTAGTTTCCTCAAGTCTACCTCAGGGGGCTGTTGTGGGGACTGGAAGTGCTCCTCAAGCGGCCAGCAGAGAGCTGGGCAGTGAGCGCAGACACACATGGTATAACCGGCCACAGCAACCCCCAGCCCGATGCTAAGCACAAAGCAACTCTCAACCCACAGGAATGAATGAGCAGGAGCAGAAAAAACCACTTACCACTCCATTAGAACTATTAACTCCATTCATATTAATTTTTGTTACAAATCTTACAAAGGGGGGTGCTTCTGGGTATTTAGGTCCACATTCTATTTTAAGGCTGTATATTCGGTTTTCATAAATTGTCTGGAAAAAAAGGGTACAGAGATAACAGGTAATTACAAACAAAGAACAAAAGAGATGCACTTACGAAGCCCCATTTACTGCTGACAAACTCGGGGTGCCCTGCTTCCAGCACAGTCCACTGTCATGTGCAAGTCAGCAGGACCCTGCTCCTACCCCGGCTTACATGGATTCTGGGCACTGGGGGAATAAACGGCAGCAGAACAGGGCCAGGGATTTAGCTCAGTGGTGCTGCACCTGCTTCGCAAGCGCAAGGTCCTGAATCCAATCCCTGGAACGGGGTGGAGGGGAGCAGTAGAACATTTAAGTGCCATGAGGTTTTGAGTTGGGATCAATGAGTCCAACCGGAGGGACCACTGTGAGGAGACATTGGTCACTGCAGGGAGCCACACCAAGTGTCCATTCACACAGAGTCCATGGCCGTGCATGAAACACCACTGTGTGAGAGGCAGGACACTCGGGCTGGCTGCTGCCTAAGGGAGCCCCGCTGTGTGCCACCCTCCCTGCGGCCTCTTTCCTTGGCAGTTAGGATGATGCGAGAGCTCATTGGCTTTTAGTGGGGGAAGGGGGAGGCTGAAGATCCCAGGCCCACATAAGAAAAGCCAGTCCTTAAAATGCCAACTATGCCTTTGTTGAGGAACAGAGAAAGCCCAATCTCCACACCAGGGACCTTTTCACTGTAATGCCCACCCAATGGCCTGAAGACCCAATCCAAGCATCACCTGGTCCTGAAGCTTCGGTCCTATCTGAAGACCACACTGCAGGGCACCCTCCCCATGACAGCTGACCCCTGGAGGACAGGGCTGCCCTCCTGTGAGTCCCTTTAAGGCAGTGGTGCCCCTTTCTCAGTAGGAGTCTTGTGCTGCACAAGCAACTGCTGCTGCATCAGCAACGACATCTAGTGGTTCTCGGGCTGGGGGCACAACCTACCAAGGAGGTCATTACACTCTAGAGAACGTGACAAAAGTGACCCCCGGATGAAAAGCTGAAACATATTTTAAGGCTCATAAATCGTTAGCATCTTAGTCATTTTCCAAGCGAGGAAAACCGAAACTCAAATCTCCACTCACCCTCACCCCATAGCCCTTTCTTCCTAGAAGTGGCATCACCACCCATCCGGTGAGTTCCTGCAGAAGCTTAGCAGCCTCCGTTCCTTTTCCCTCCGGACCTCCAAGATACCCCACATCTCCCACCAAACCTTGCTGTCACCACATGTGACCACCCCACACCTGCTTCTCCTCAGTCCCTGCCTCCTCTCTGCAGCCCCTCTGGCCTCCTTATTCCTCTTCCAATGCACCAAGTTCTCCACCTTGAGGCCGCAACGGGCCCATGGACCCCTGGGGACTGGAGCTCCCTGAACATAGGGCCACCTGCAGGGCTCCACGGGGCTCTCCAGGCTCACTTGGTGTGTGCTGAGTGAGTGAATGCCGCTCTTCACACTTATAAAATGACCACAATTAAGGTGTTTCCTCAAAGGAAGAAAAATCCCTCAGAAAAGAGAACAAGTAGGAAGCAAACAAGGGCTCAGCTGACATAGCAATCTATGGAAATGCTAACAAAAGACCCACCCTCAGCACCCAGTACCGGCCCCACCAGCACCACCTACTCAAGGAACTGCTAACTGACTGCATCCAGGGCCAGCTCTCATGTCACTGGGTTTTAACCACACAACCAAAAGACAGTTCCTTATAAGAGGTTTTTTTTGGGGTTTTTTTTTGGTACCAGGGATCAAACTCAGGACCTTGCGCTTTCAAGGTAGGTGCTGAAACCACTGAGCTAAATCCCCGGCCCAATACAAGAGTTTCTTTTGGCGGGTATGAGCTTGTGTGTGGTAATTACCAAAATCAGAATCTTTAAAATTCCTTTTTTTTCAGTGCGGAGGCTGGAACTCAGCCTCACGCACTAGGGTAAGTGCTCCCCCTGTACCCTGCACCCCTCCTAAAATCCTGCTATGTATCCTAGAGCCATCGGTCTGCATGCTGGGGTTATCAGTGCTGGTCAGACCTCACTCCTCCTCCTGTCTACAGCTCAATAACAGGTTCTGACTACTGCACAGATCAGACCTCAACACTACTGTTCACACTGTGAAGTTAAGGGGTCATCAAAAGGCCCAAGAAAGATTTTCTTTGTAGAAAACATGGTTTCTGGTTTTCTTGTTTTATTTTATTCACAAGTGCTCTAGGTACCTGCTGAAAGGTATCAGCCAAGGAAGAAAATGTGCCTAAAGGAGAAGTGCAGGAACGTCCTGTTCAGGTGAGGAAAACTGCTCCTGATTCATCATCTGGCTTAAGGAGATGGAAATGCTAATTATTGCCACTGGGTCATGACATTATGGCACCCAACACCATAAATATGTACAACTACCGCACTTCAACAGAAACAGGGTATAGCTCACTGGCAGAGCACTTGCCTAGCACGTGTGAAGCAATGGGTTCCATTCCCAGTACTGGGGAGGGGGTATGTGTCAATGAAAAATACCTAAAGAAAGAGATTCGTTATTTGATCATGAAACAAACACTTTCCACTTGATGACATGGCTTAAGTGTCATGGGGCAATATGGCAGTGTCCATCAAAATGTGACACAATACACTCAGATCAAGTCCATTTCTGTCATTTCCCACAGATAGATTCCTACCATCTGCTACAGCTAAAATAACAATAAACCACTAACCGTGACCCGCAGAGGACCGACCACATATACACAGCTCACACGCACACAGGTGAAGACTGCAGGACACAGCAGACAGCACCTGCCTCCGACAGGGTGGACTTGTGCACTCGGGCTCTTTCACCCACTGGGATCTACAGGCCCGGAGCTTGGGGATTATAAGGTTTTCCTGGGCCTAAAATATATATTTTGAGATAACCCAGTCTAACCACAAAAAAACAGCCGCAAATTCCAAGAGACGAAATACCTGACCAGTACTCCTCCAAACTGTTAAGGGCATCAACACAAGAAAAACCTGAGAAACTTTCATGGCCACGGGGAGCTTGAGATACGATGGCTAAATGTAATGTGGGATCTTGCATAGGATTCTAGAAGAAAAACAAACATGAGGTAAAAACTAAGAACATGTAAATAAAGCATGGCCTTTAGCTAATGATAACGTATCGCAACTGGTTCACAACAGGAAATCCGCATTAGGGAATGGTACACACAGAACTTTCTGTATCAGCTTTGCAACTTTTCTGTAAATCTACAAGTATTATAAAACAAAATTTATATTAAAAAGGTGTGAGATGAGATTAAGGGAAGAAAGTATTTTCTACAAAAATATATAAAGAAAATTAAATACATAAAAAGGCTATACAGGTCAACCAGTCAACTGTTAACTCAATTCTTAACAAATTAATTTTTTTTTCTTGATTTTTTTCCGGTACTGGGGATCGAACTTAGGACCCTGTGCTTTTGAGGCAGACTGCAGCGCCACCGAGCTACATCCTGGGCCCCTTTCTTTTGATTTTTTGAGACAGGGTCTTGCTCTGTGGGCCAGACTGGCTGAGAACTCACCACAACCTTCCTGCCTCAGCCTGAAAGTGCTGGAATTACAGGTATGCACCACCATACCCAGCAACAAATCAATCTTATCAAATTCAAATCTTATGTAGTAATATATAAATTATCTTTTTGGGGGGTTCTGGGGCTCAAACCCAGGGCTTTTATATGTCAAGCATGTACTCTACCACCGAGCCATATCTCCAGCCCTGTAAATTACAATCTCCACTTATAGGCTATGCTAGAGCAAAGTATGGGCCTTCTAAGAAATGACTGCAGAACCTAAGAAAACTGAATGGCTCAGAAAGCAGGTGGACCCAGAAGGAGCTGTGACAGGAGATGGCATACCACATTCAGTCCTGGCGGGAAGGGGTGGGGTTAGAAGGTCAGGTAGGGATAAGACACCACAATAGGTATTGTAAAACAGAATTTAGCCTAGGGAACTGATAAAACAGGTCTCAGTGGACTGAAAAATTACAAAAGGGAACCTGTGCTTACCCAAGGGGTGAGTGCAGGAGCACGTGGGGAAGCTGAAGTTGATCAGACTGGGCTGAGGAAGAGATCTCAGAGCTGCACTCACGAAGCCAGAACCCCACTGCCAATGCCAGGATGCGGGCTGTTACCAGAGCAGCCCAGGCAGAGTGACAGGCACAGGTGCACACAGCACTCCTCCCCTTAGCCAGAGCCCCAGCCGCCGTCTCCACACAGAAAGGCGGGCTGAGAGCTGACGGAATGCACACACCTCCCGCACAGTGACAAGGCACAACTGTCTCCACAGAGGGCAGAGGCCACCTTCCTGCCACTGCAGTTCCCTTCTGGGCCCTACAGGCCCCTCTTAGGCAATGACGCAGTTCTCTGAGCCAGTCCTAGTGCCAACTAAACCGAAAGCTAAATTGTCAAATTAATCATGATTGTAATTAAAAAATTAAAAGGAGAACACGGGCCCTTATTTTTTCCTGTTTGCTTGCTGCTCCTGTTGGGGTACCTCAGGAGGAGCCTCTCATCTTGGCGGCCAGAGCCAACTCCTACAACCAGCCTGGAGGCCCACAGCACCTGGAAGCCTAGCTTCCTCCCTGGCTTCCCGCTTGGGGGTGGTTACTGTTTTCTACAGTATCATCGTGTTCCTACACTGTGCCTTTTTTTGGTTTTTCAGTCCAACATCCATTTGATTAACTTCCATATTACATATCTTAGTTGAGATACCTAGTATGGGGCACATATCCAAAGGAAATGAAACTGCTTTTTTTTTTTTTGAGACAGGGTCTCACTATGTAGCTCGAACTTCCGGTGATCCTCCTGCCTCAACATCCCGAGTGCTGGGATTACAGGTGTGGACACCATGGCCGGTGAAATCGGTATCTTGAAGGGATAGGTTCCTTTTTTTCTCACTGTAGCACTACTTATAAGAGCCAAGATACAGAAACCTAAATGTCACTCACTGATGGACGAACGGATAAAAACACACACACACACACACACACACACACACACACACACACACACACACACACACACACACACACAGTGGAACATTCAGTCATAGACAGAAATCCCACCATTCAAAATAGCACAGATGGAGGACATTATACCAGTGAAATCAACCAGACCCAGAAAATTACTATATGATGTTGCTTATAAGCAGTATCTAAAAGCTGAACTCAGAGGCAGACAGCAGTTTGTTGGTTGCTTGGGGCTGAAGTATGAGGGAAATGGGTCAAAGGGCACAAACTTTCTGTTACAAGATGAGTCATTGGGTTATTTACTTGAAATTTACTAGAAGAGTACATTTTAAATGTCTTTGCTACAGAAGACAGACACAGTAACAAGATGGGTATGTTAATTTGATTATGGTATTTATTATACAATGTACACACCTATATCAAATCATCACATTGTACACCCTGAGTATATATAATTTTTTTTTTTGGTACCGGAGATCGAATTCGGGACCTTGTGCCTGCAAGGCAGGCGGCAGAACCACTGAGCTAAATCCCTGGCCCTAGTATATATAATTTTTATCCAGTCAGTTCCAACTCAAACCTGGAGGGAAAAAAACATCTGAAATGCTTTCTGTTTTCCTAACGCAAAAAATTAAGGACAACTAAGTTAGCCTCTTACTCTATACACTCAGCACTGTAGAATTTCTTTTTTTTAAACAAAAACAAACTCATGTATCAGTCATATAACCGAAGGCTATTTCCTTCCTTTTTCTTTTTTCTTATTTTATTTATTTATTTATTTTTATTTTTTGTACTGGGGATCAAACTTGGGTCCTTGAGCTTGCGCAGCAGGCAGCAAAACCACTGAGATAAATCCCCGCCCCCCCCTTTTTTGGGGGGGGGGACAGGGTCCTGTCATGTAGTCCAGGCTGGCCTTAAACTTGCAGCAATCCTCCTACCCCAGTCTCTGAGCACTGGGATTAGAGGTGTGCACCACCATGCCTGGTATTAAATTTTATTTTGTATTTTTTTTTTTGGTACTGGGATCGAACTCAGGACCTTGAGCTTTCAAGGCAGGCACTGGAAGCACTGAGCTAAATCCCTGGCCCTTAAATTTTATTTTGAGAAAGGGTCTCATCAAGTTGCCCAGACTGGCCTCAAACTCATGATGCTCCTGCCTCAGGCTCCCGAGTCACTGGGATTAAACACGTGCACCACTGTGCCTCTCTCTGAAACCTTCTTAAGAGAGATAGAAATAGGTCATGGATACAAAAAGATACCCACTACTGTAAGTGAAGATAACAAAGTTGCAAAACATGCATTGCAACATTGCATTTTTCTTAAAAAGAATGTTACAAGGGCCGCGGATTTAGCTCAGTGGTTTAGTCGCCTGCTGCACAAGTGCAAGGACCCGAGTTCAATCCCCAGTACCAAAAAAAAAAAAAGAATGTTACCTATCTTTGTGTACCCTTAGCAAAAGTAGACAGAAACAATAGGGCACTAGGATTTAGCAGTTTCCATGCTGAAAGAAGCTCCTGGAGAGGGGAGCGCTTTCCTCTCCCTCCACAAACTGGGAATCACGTGCTGCTCTACTGAAGCCCGGCCCTGCACTCTGGGAAAGCAGGTGCAGCAACACACATCTAGACTCTCATCCGTGCACAGAAACTGCCCCAGAGAACTCCACAGGCAGAGCAGCACTTTCCAACTAGAACGATTTTTGCTTCCCTGTCTGGAAAGGGGAATTCAGCATTTTCTGCAGGTATTATGGTTGTCACAACTGGGTCAGGGGTGCTACTGCCATCTAGTGAGTGGAGGCCAGAACACTACAAAATTTTAATCTATTGCACAGGAAGGTCCAACACAGAAGGCCATCCATTAGGGCTGGGGGGTGTGGCTCATGGTAGAGGGTTGCCTAGCATGTGCAGGGCTGCGGGTTTAATCCCTGGCATCAGAAAAACAAAAAACAAAAACAGAAATCCCCAGCAAAACACACACACACACACACACACACACACACACACACACACTATTGGCACTTCCATAGTTGCAGGAGAACGACTCCTCATCCAACTGCTGTGCAGGCAGATGCTCGTCAGGATGTGCCAAGGAGTACTGGAGTAGGGAGATTTGCTCTAAGGTTCAGAGGACCTGCTTTTCCTAAAGGGGGGGTAGGGGTGGCATCCAAATGGACACACATGTCCAGTATTTTGCTATCATTGACAATGCTGCAAGAAATAATTTTGTACACTGTCCTTGGTGATACATTCAGGAAAACTGGAGAGTAAATTCCTAGCAGAATTCCTAGGTTACATGGTATATGCTTTTTAAATTTTGGTATAGAATTTCTTCTTGAGAAAAACAATGTAAAAAATAAGATCAGTTAGGTGCTTTATTTAGATGCTTTAATAACTATGCCAATATTCCAACATGTATCTTGTATATTGATATCAAATAGGTTGGCCACAGGAAGCACCTAGAAGCAGGAGTTTGTTTTATGACTGTTTTTTTCTTTTGTGGTACCGGGTACTGAACTCAGGACCTTGCACTTGCAAGGCAGGCAGCGACGCCACTGAGCTAAATCCCTGGCATTATTACTGTTTTTAATCTTGGAGAAATAAGTTTTGCACCGTGGCAGTATTTTAGCCAATGAGTTTTATCCAAAGTGCAATTATTGCTAATTGAAAACTAATCTTGGAGAACCAGGCTAACCAAAACTATAGGAGCAAAGGGAATAAGATTTAGCTCAGTGGTTTCGCTGCCTGCCTTGCAGGCGCAAGGTCCCGAGTTCAATCCCTGGTACCAAAAAACAACAACAATAACAAAAAAACCCCCCAAAAAAGCCACAGAAGCAAAAGACAGTAAGATAAACAGTGTTCCCGAGGATGTGGAGAAACTAGAACCCCAATGCATTACTACTGGAAATGCAAAATGGTGCAATTGCTTTGGAAACTAGTTTGGCAGTTCCCCAAAACATTAAACAGTTAACAAATGATCTAGCAACACCACTGGATATATATTCAAGAGGCCAAAAATACACGGACACATAAAAACCTGTACACAAATGTTCCTAGCAGCATTAGTCACAGTTGCCAAAAGGCAGAACCAAAAATGTACACCAACTAGCCAGGTTTGTGGCACATGCCTGTTATTCTGCACTCAGAAGGCTGAGGCAGGAGGATCACTATATGAGTTTGGAGGACTTTGGCATATGATTTCACTCCCGTGAGTCTGTTTCTGCATCTGTAAAATGCAACACAGCTACACAGCAGAGCATATACAATAGGAACTTGTAAGACGGAAAATCAGATTTCTTGAGGGTTTACTACATACCCTCAAAAACAACTGGCTGGCAATACGAAGACCGGGAACTCACAAATCCAAAGCTCTGAAGAGGCCACTCCCCATCCCCTTTGCCTTGGTCTCCCTTGGAAGCGCCTCTAGGCCTCGCAGTGGCCAGAGCAGACCAGAGCTGACAGGCAGGCAATAAACCGTCACCAAAGGAGCAATGAATATGGATACAGGTGCACAGTAGACCGAAGCCGTGCATAAAAACCACAGCTGTGAAGGTTTCCCAGTTCATGTGGAGACTGGTTTCAGGAAGGCTGGCTCCCCCCACAGAGTCTGGTGATCTGATAAGCGCAAGAGTTTGTTGTAAACTACATCTGAAGGTAGAATGACCTTAAACCTCAGTCTGTGTTGTCATGTGAATTTACACTTGAGTCTAATAGGCTTTTGCTTACCATTTAGAGAGACGAAATGGCATCAGAGGAGGTTCAAATAAATAAACTGAAACTGGTCAAAAAAGAATAGCCACATTTCAGGAAATATACCATTGGTGACCTTTTTTCTTTTTTTTCTGGTACCGGGGATTGAACTCAGGACCTTGCGCTTGCGAGGCAGGCGCGTTGCCACTGAGCTACATCCCTGGCCCTTGGTGAGCTTTTTTCTGTGACAAGGCTAGTATGTTTTGAAAGGAGGTGCAGTGAATTAAGACAGTGACATTTATAGCCGCAGCGCGACGCTTACTCTTGGAGGCCCAATTACCATCCCTGTCCATCTTGTAAGTGTCATGTCTTCGTCATCTTCTAGACCCCAGCTAACTGTGCCATCTCCTACTCCTTTCTGGCCTTCTTCGAGTTCTTCCAACAGTCGGAAATTGCGAGGGACTTTTACTCCTAAAATAAATGGAAAGAAATTCAAGATACTAGCAACTCCAGGGGAACTTGTAAAATCTAGAGCTAGCTGCTCAGTACTGCTACCTGGGAATACAGATGCCAACATGCAGACAATTCCTGACAGCTGCCATACCTCAAGTGTGCCACTTACAAAGCTATCAGTGTCCACCAGCACAATGAGAGGGAAGTGGCACACGGTCTGTGAGTGGTGACGTGATCAGAGCTAGGTGACCAACCTGAGTCAACCCCACCAACCCTCTACTGACTCCATGACATGTTGACATGTTCAAAAGATCACTGTGGGTCCACTAATTCGAGATGAAACCACCAATACCAAGTGCCAACCAAAGCGTCCTGGAAGCAGAGGGCTATTTCTTTTGTTCTGTTATTACACACTTCTGAGCCTAAGGTTATGCTCATTTGTTGGTATGATTCTCAACCTTGGAAGGAATAGCTGGAATAGCCACCATGGGTATGTTTTATAAAGATGGTGTCCTTTTAATCAACTAAGATACCAAAGATAAAATTTTCAATTCTTTTTCAATTCTGGAAGCTACAGTTTCTAACTTCTGAAAGAACTAGAAGAAGAGAGCTAGCTGTCATTTCCAAAAATCCCAAAGCCCAGCAAGTAGCTCATGAAAGCAACACAAACACATCTCACAGATATGTGAGCTCAGTACCTGAGCTCAGCCTGAGGCTTGGGCCATGTCTAGGTATCTTCCAGAAAAGAGTCTAGGAGCTGAGGCCTTTGGGGCCAAGGCATGGGAGGGCAGGGAGATGGACTTTCTGAGCATGGCCATGGAGCCCCTCTCCCAGGACTGTTCTCCACCCAAAGCTGCTGGTCTTTGCTTCCTCCTCCCAGTCGCCCTGGCACTTGTATTTGTTCCCTGGAAGAAACCTGGGATCCAGACAAGCTACAAGCTCTCCTGCCTTGAATGCTGAGCCCACACCTGGCCAGACTCTCAGAGAAAGCAGGGCTTGCCACGTGCCAGTGAACAGAGGCCCATTGGAGGGACCCAAGACCGGGGGGAAGTTTCCCCAGGACACCAGACTTTCCCAAAGCACAGGACACTCATCACATCAACACAACTGGAACAAATATTGACCCCCACTAGCTAGCTATCTCTAACTATATCTATATATCTATATATTCCTGTCAGGTACTTTTCTAAGCACTGGGAACCAAGCAGTGAACAAAAGTGCCTGCCCTCAAGGGCTACATTCTAGTGGCAGGCATATAACTTACAAAATAAATACATGAACTACCTATAGGACAGTTTGTGGTGTTCAGAACAAGTAATGAGGGAGGGGCTACAATATTAATTGATGACCAAGGAAAGAGCTCTGGTGGTCATGTGCTATGACCACTTTGAGGGAAGGGAAGTGTCTTTGAGGCAGAGGGCCTAGCAAGTGAAAAGGCTCCGAAGGAGGACCTTGCTTAGTGTCAAATAATAGAAAGGGTCCCAACTTAGCTAAAAGCTATGAGGAAGAGCGCCAGGGATGCAGCTCAGTGGTGCCGCACCTGCCTGGCAAGCACAAGGTCCTGAGTTCAATCCTGACTACCAAGGGAAAAAAAAGCTTTGAGGAAGATCAAAGACACCAACAGTTCCTGAGTGACATGAGATGCTACTGGGGTCTGGAACTGAGCTAATGGGATTACTCTAACTGCTTGCAGAATGTAGTCAAGGGAGCAAAGGCAGCTGGGAGGCAGCAGGGAAGGGAGTGAGAAGTGGTATTTTAGAGGCTGAGCTGTCAGGTGGCCTTTGAAGTTGAGAGAAAGAAGTCAACTACAGTGCCCAGGGTTTTGGTCTA
This sequence comes from Heterocephalus glaber, assembly GCF_000247695.1. The sequence goes on along the minus strand of NW_004624790.1, from coordinate 5,443,054 downwards.
AGCAAAAAGGACAGAGGCATTAATGGTACATTATATGACTTTATTTTTATTTTTTTTGAGACAGGGTCTCACTATGTAGTAGTTCAGATTGGGGTTGACCTCACTATGTAGCCCAGGCTGGGCTCAACTCACAGCAATCCTCCTATTTCAGTCTCCCAAGTGTTGGGATCACAGGTGTGCGCCACTGTGTCTGGGATTATATGACTTTAGGTAGTATGTGATCAAATGTTTCATTTTACAAGCAATATATTTATTTTTAAGAATAATTTGCTGAGCATGGTGGCACACTTAGAAGTGGAAGAGGATTATAAATTTGAGGCCACCAGGGCTACACAGCAAGTTCCTGGCCAGCCTAACCTACATAGCATGGCCCTATCTCAAAACAAACAAAAAATACTGAATTAGGGACTAGGGTTTTAGCTCAGTGGTAGGACACTTTGTCTAGCATGCATGACGCTCTAGTTTTGAACCTCAGGACCACCCAAAACAAGTAAATAAATTCATACATGCAGACACACATATCTTAAGGCAAGTGATATTCTGATTTACCATTTACAATAATGGTCAATATTTCCTTTTAAAGTAAATGTAAGCAAAATAGTTGACTGAAAACTATTAAATAATAGTATAATATGGTGCTTCAAAGGAATCAATAAAAACTTAAAAGCATACTTGAATCACTGATTTGGAAAACACTGTCATTTTTCATTTAAAGAACAGCTAGCTGGACTATTCAGCTATGCTGGATTAGTTTCTTCGAGCAAAAACAAAAACAAAACAAAAAAATCCCCTGAAATTTAGGGCCAGGGATTTAGCTCAGTGGTTCCGGCCATCTGCCTTGCAAGTGCAAGGTCCCGAGTTCAATCTCCAGTACCAAAAACCCCCCCAAAACCTGAAATTTAAATCTTTAATAGTCCTAATTTGGATAGGAAAAAAAAATCATTGTGCATTAAGACTGCTTTAACTATTGGTTAATTTATAAGCTTGCACTAATGAAAACGAATGCCAAAGGAGCAGTCTCGCTGGCAGGAAAGCTGATGAGCGGCTGAGGTATTTGTTCCTGGAAACTGGAATGCAGGGCCGGGGCGTGGCTCAGTGATGGAGCACTGGCCTCCAGTGGCCCAGACCCTGGGTTGGATCCCAACACCAAAAACACACAAAGACAGTTATGATACATGTTGGAATTATTATATTATTATTATTTTGGTACCGGGGATCAAACTTGGAACTTTGCGCTTGCAAGGCAGGCGCCAGAACCACTGAGCTAAATCCCTGGCCCTATGTTGGAATTATGTTCCCTCTAATCCACATGTTGAAGCTCTAACTCCCAGTTCCTCAGAATGTGACTGAATATGGGCTTTAAAGAGATGCTCAAGTTAAAACGTGGGTCTTTTTCTGTGAGCGGGTAGGGTTCCCAATCCAATCTGACTGGTGCCCTTAAAGAAAGAATTAAAATGCACAAAAAAACACAAGGACCTTGATGTGGTGGAACACACCTATAATCCCAGCTACTTGGGAGGCTGAGGCAGGAGGATTCCAAGTTTGAGTCCAGCCTTGGCAATTTAGTGAGACTCTGGTTCAAAATAAAAAGGGCTGGGTATGTAGCTTGGTGGTAAAGTGCCCCTGGGTTCAATCCCAGCACCAAAAAAAAAAGAATAAAGGAAGTCACTTCAAGGTACTGTAGGTTAGAAACCGTACTGAGAATCAGAGGACAACCTTTGTTGTTGCTACAATATTGGCATTACAGGACATTTCTCTTTTTCTTTTCTGTAGTGCTAGGAATCAAACCTAGAACCTCATGCATGCTAGGCAAGTGTTCTACCACTGAGCTACAGCCCCAGCCCGGAAGATCTCAAAAAGCCTTTATTTATATGGGTTATATCTACTGATTTTGCCAAATTAGAAATTAAAACTGAGAACTTAAAAAAATGTTTATTCACTTAAAACAAAACATTATATGTTAAATAATTTCTTATGAAGTAACTATATTTCCCAAAGAACAAAAGAGAGTTAGTGAGAAGAATGGCATTGCTTTGCAACTTTACTGACTCCAAACGACGGGGAGCGAGAAGAACTGAGGTGAGCAGGTGTGCGTGTCCTGTCCAAAGCAGACAGTCCCTCTGCTTCAGGCCACTGTCTGTGCCCAGACTCTGGTCGTGGGCCATCACTCTGCAACATCCAGGGTCAACTAATTGTCCTCAAACATCCTGTGAGCATGGATAGGGATGCAGCTTCATGGTAGACCACTTGCCTAGTAAAATTGAGGCCCTGGGTTCATTCCTAGCACCAAGGAATTCTTTTGAACTCAGGCATCCCATATTTAGCTCAGACTGCGTTTTGTGGTACTGGGAATTGAACCCAGAGCCTTCATAAGAAGTTACATACCAAGTCTTTTATTAATTTTGGGGGCAGGGCCTTACTAAATTGTCAAACTGCCTAGGCTGGGCTCAAACTTTTGATCTTCCTGCCTCAGCTTCCCACAGTGCTGGGATTACAGGTGTGCACCTCCTCCCATAATAGTATTTTATTTAAAAAAATTTTTTTTGGTACCGGAGATCAAACTCAGGTCCTTGCCCTTGCGCAGCAGGCGGGGAAACCATTGAGCTAAATCCCCGGCCCATCCGATAGTATTTTAAATCCTTGTTTGTAAGAATGATAAGTAAAGATTGTTAAATGTTGTCAGTGGGCAATTTAGTTCTCTGGTTAACCTTCACTGCTAAATTTTGAAGAATTTAAGTCTACAAACAAGAACACTCTTAAAGTAGATTTAATTTAATTAAATTATTTATTTATTTATTTATTGGTACCCGAGATCGAACTCGGGTCCTTGGGCTTGCGCAGCAGGCAGTGAAACCACTGAGCTAAATCCCCAGCCCTAGATTTAATTTTAAATTCATTTTTTCTAAGCCATTAACTTTAATTTTCAGTCAAAAATTGATTAAAGGCAAAGTTTGAAGAATAGTGGGTGCTAGCAGGAATCAAAAATCACAGAAATTTACAAATTTTGGTGTGGTTCATTTAGCGCTCCTGAGGTTTACTAGAAGCAACGAATCCCCATCTGGTGGGCAGCACACTGAACATCCTGCACTGAGAACACCATGTTCCTGGTAAGAGACCACAGACGCTCTTCATGTTTAGGGTACCTCAAACTGGACTCAACCCACATTTACAAGGCAAAAAATCTACTTCTTTCTGGACTGCAGACTTTTCACCTCCTTGGCACAATTTCCCTATAGAAAGCCACCATCTGTACACATATTCTGCTTTTAGTGGGATTATTACACCACACTTAGCCAGTATTATGCCGAGCTACTTAGGGGCCATCAAAGAATAAAAATGGGGGGCAGGGTGGGGATTTAGCTGAGTGGTTTCACTGCCTGCTGTGAAAGCTCAAGGACCCGAGTTCGATCCCTGGTACCAAAAAAAAAAGCAAAACAAAAAAAACCGGGGACCTCCTGTCAGAATATCAAGTCTCTGTGTAGAAACAAGATACACATAGCCAAAGTTAAAAGTTCAGTGAAGTCACATGACAGAAATACAACCTATCCCAGAGCAGTGCTTCGGGACTTCTAAGGGCCACATGGCTAAACTACCAGACTCTGAGGATGATCAGTGGGGAGCTGCACACAGCCCTGAGTGGGATCAGGGGAAAGGCAACCCTCCCCCCACAATGTGTGTGGTGGGCTGGAACCCCAGGAGTCAGCCTCAGGCCATTGCTAATTCGGAGGACAAAAGGCAGAACTCTTCCCTTGCAGCAAATTCTATGGCAAAACACCTGCTATCAGAATTCTTACAGCCTGGCAGATAGGAAGAAGGAATGTTAAAAACTTTATGATAGGGCCGGTGCCCGCAAGCACAAGGTCCTGAGTTCGATCCCTGGTACCAAAAAAAAAAAAAAGAGAAAAAACTTTATGATAGCCTTCCCTCTGTCCCTTCTACTGGGAATTAAACTCAGGGCCTCCCACATTTGTAAACTTTTATTTTGAGACAAAGTCTTGCTAAGTTGCCTTGGCCAGGATTGAACTTGTGATCATCCTGCTTCAGCCTCTTTAGTAGCTGGGAATGCAGGTGTGTGCCACTCTGCTCAGCCAACAGCTCATGTTAATGTGCCTGACTGAGATGGACTATTTTACAATACGGGGGGGAAAAGCCAAAAACCAAAACACCAAGACCCAAACTGGCCTCAGATAAATATCTGCTGGAAAAAAAGCAAAAAAAGGACAAAACGGGCTGCAAACTACATTTTATTAAAGGTAAACAGTCGACTCATGCTTCCCTGTATGTGTAGATTGACATCTACAATCTTTGAATGCCACAGATGTGGAGTCACTAACACAGGACAGCTGGTCTACCTTTAAAAGGTGAGCACAGAATGTTGGCTATGGTCTCTGCCACAAATAAGAACCAGAAGCTGGGCATGGTAGAGTGTGCCAGCAATGCCAGCTGAGCTGAAGGACCTCGGTTGGGTTCAAGGCTAGCTGGACCGCACAGAGACCTTGTCTTTTGTTTTGTTTTTTGAGACAGGGTCTCACTTTGTAGTTCAGGCTTTGTAGTCCTGAACTCACTATGTAGTCCAGGCTTGCCTCAACCTCGAGGTGATCCTCCTACTTGAGCCTCCAGAGTGCTGTGATTACTGGCCTATGCCACCATGCCCGGCAAGGGATCAAGTTGTGACTCTACAGTTTTTTTTTCTAGGCGAGGAGCGGCGCTGCCAGCAATCGATCCCAGGGACTCATGAGTATTAGGCAAGCACCCCACAGCTTCTAGCAATCTAGCTATGAGCCTGAGCACATTACCTTGAGCCCCACTAAAGCAGGGATTACAAAACCACCTCTATAGGTGGCACAGACAGTATTGTACACGAGGCTAAGCTGGGAAGCACTCTGGATAATACCTGCCTGGCAATCGTTAAGCTTGCCGTACTGGTCATGCCCATCAGCACACTGCATTGTCCTCTACAAGAAACCCAAACCAAAACCCAAAAAACCTTCATTTAGTCCTCTGTCCCCTTCCAGCTACCATCTGTTGTTCTTTATCAACAAAAAACCTTCAAATGATGTCCAGACTCCTCAAATTCCTTACTCATCATCACCATCTTCACCTTCCTGCACCTTTTCCAGTCAGGCTTTCCCACTCTGTCGCTCACAGCATGGCCACCAAGCCCCTAAACCTCAGGGTGAAATCTCAGTTCTTACTCCAAGTTATGGTGCCCTAGGTGACACCTGCTGACTTCCTCTTAACCCCTGCCTCTCTCAGCCCCACTGTCCAGGCCTCCAGAAATTGGCTGTGGGGCCTCAAGGCATGGCCCCCAACCTCTGCTGCTCCATCCCTCAACTCATTTTATACAGACCAAGGTTCCAAAGCAGCAGATGTGTCTCCAGTTTATACTTCCAATTAACTGCCTCTTAAGTATCACTATTTATGTTTTGTGGTACTAGGGATTGAACCCAGGCCCTTCCCACTAAAGCAGGGTCTTCCTCAGTTACCAGGTGTGGACTAAACTTAGAATCCTCCTGCTTCAACCCTCGGAGGGCTGCGATTACATGTGCCACTACTCCCACTTGACATCACACGTTTATGCCTAATAGACCTTCTGAACCTGAAACACTTCCACTACAGAGTCTTTGTAATCCTTCTCCAAAAATAACTGCGCACTCCTCAATCTCAGTATGTGGCTTAAAGATTTCTCCTGGCCCCAAATCTCGGGAGTAATGGTGAACAATCCTTTCCTTATACCCTATACCCAACCTACTGCCAAATCTGATCATTTTTATCCTCTCCATCTGGCCCACACCACCTCAGCTCCCTAACTGGCCTCTTGGTCCACTTGGCTCTGCCTTGTCTGTTCTCCACAACGATTGTTATGATTTTTGTTTTTTGAGACAGGGTCTCACTACGTTTAGCTGACCTTAACTCACTATGTAGCCCAGGCTGGCCTAGAAATCACAGCAATCTTCCTGCCTCGCCCTCCTGAATACTGGGATTACAAGAGTGCACCACCAGGCCTAGCCAACACAATGATCCTTTTAAAGGTAAAACAGGTGCAGTCACTTCCCTCCTTTAGGCCACTACAACTAGAATACACCAGACTCTGGAACTGACCTATAGAGCCCCACTTGCTCTGCCAACCTCATTTCCTGCCACTCTTCCCCTTGCTTCCCCCTTCCCCTTTCACCACACCATGCTTCTAAAGAGCAACTTTTCCTTCTGCCTCTGCACCTGCTGTTCCTCACCCTGGGATTCTGCCCAGAGATGTGAATGGCTAATTACTTCCCTCATTCCTCAACCTAAGGTCTTACTTCCCAGTCTCTCCTCTTGCTTCATTTTTCTTCAGAGCACTCACTAAAATATCATTTGACATTTTGTGGGGTTTTTTTTTGTTTTTTTTGGTATCGGAGATCGAACTCGGGTCCTTGTGTTTTCGAGGCAGGCAGTGGAGACATTTTGTATTTATTTATTTAGGTACTGGGGATCGAACTTGGGACCTTGCGCTTTCGAGGCAGGCAGCAGAACCACTGAGCTAAATCCCCAGCCCTCATTTGACATTTTAAATACACCCATTTCCACTTTATACACTATTTGCCTCTCCCATGTACACACAAACTCCATTCAAGTAGAATTCTGCTTCATTCCCTGTGGAATCTCCAACTCTGCAGAAAGTGCTGTGCTCTCTAGAGCAGGCATTAAGACGCTTGCTGAATGAATGAATGAATGAATAGCTGAGTGTTAGGGACAGGATTTCAGAATGAATAATCCTTAATGATTCAAAATTCTAAGTGCTTTATTTCTGAAGATACAACTGGGAAACATTCACACCACCATTAAAAGAGAGTCTAATAATATACAGATTGTCAAAGGGGCTTAGTATGGATTCTAAAGCCCAAGGAAAATCATCAATATAATAATCTCAAAAACTATAAATCTTACCTTACTAAAACCCAGGCAGACTGCAGAGGCCTCTGGGGGCCCCTGGCTTCACACACCTTCACCTCCACACCAGGCCTGTGCTGTACCTTTTACTTTCTCTTTTCTTTCTTTCTTTTTTGCTTTTTGTCAACTATTTCACTCACTCTCTGAGCTCAAGGCAGAGCTGTGACTCCCTCCATCCCGCCTCCCCAGAATGTGGTTTGCTGTGGCACATAGCAGCACTCAGTGTTTCCTGGTTGAAGAAACAGCAGATTCTTCCTCTCCTACTGCACATTCTAACAGTCTAATAGCACCAAAATACGGGGTGCTGGTGCCATACAACTGAGATACCTAAGGTTTTTTTATTGTGAAATAAGTAAAATTTGACAACTACTGTTACTTTTTTTTTTCAACTACTGTTACTTTTTAATGACTGAGAATTTTAGGGAACATTCTTGTTTTTAATTCAAATGAAGGAAGGGGCTGAGGATTTAGCTCAGTGGTTCCGCCACCTGCCTCGAAAGCACAAGGTCCCAAGTTTGAGTCCTGGTACTAAAAAAAAAACAAAACAAACAAACCAGAATCAAATGAAGGAAAACTGATTCCTTACCCAAGTGAAAGATTCTTCACTATAAAATGAATTTTTTTCATAAACTATATATGAAAACATGTTACTCATATCCCATACCACTTAGAAATGTCATACAAAGCCGGGGATTTAGCTCAGTGGTTTCACCGCCTGCTGCACAAGCACAAGGACCCAAGTTTGATCCCTGGTACCGAAAAAAAAAAAAAAAAAAAAGTCATACAAAGCTAATACATCTGGGCCAGGGATTTAGCTCAGTGGTTCTGCTGCCTGCCTCGCAAGCACAAGAACCCGAGTTCAATTCTTGGTACCAAAAAACCAAAACAAAACAAAGCTAATACATCAATATTTTCTACAAAGCAAAACAGCGTTTCATTCCAAATGGCTTAACCACATCCTAGTTGAGGCACTTCAGAGGCTACTTCTGGGATATAAATCCAAGTATCAGTGTTCAAAAGATCCCACAGACTTAAGGATTTATCAGTCAGTGAACACTTCATCCTATCCCAAATAATGTGTATCTGCAAAATCATGATAAATTTAAACAAAACAGCCAGGCACGGTGGCTCACGCCTGTAATCCCAACATTTGGGGGGCCGGGGATTCGGCTCAGTGGTTCCATCACCTGCACTGAAAGCGCAAGGTCCCGAGTTCAATTCCCGGTACCACACACACACACACACACACACAAAATAATAATCGCTTCTTGGCCTTTTGGCTAAGATCAAGTGTAAGCCCAGCATTCGGGAGGCTGAGGCAGGAGGATTACGAGTTTGAGGCCAGCCTGGGCTACACAGTGAGACCCTGTTTCAGAAAATAAATAAACAGGGCTAGGAATTGAGCTCAGTGGTGCCATCGCCTGCCTCGAAAGTGCAAGGTCCTGAGTTTGATCCCCAGTACCAAAAGAAATAAATTAACTAAACAACACATTTTAGTGAAAAAAAATCTTATTCCTGTAGCACTTTAATCAACTAAATCAATCTAAATTTTAAGATTACAAGTATTTGTCAAGAGCAGCTGGAAAAACAGCAGCAAGTAATACAGAGACTATAAAAATGGTCTTGTGCTAGTTCATCTTGCAAAACCAAGACAACCACAGGCTCTATAGGAGGTAGAAGTGTACTAGGAAAATCTATATCCAAAGATGAGTATAATTAAATAGACTGCAACTGTTAAAAATTCACTATGAATTGTGAACTTGAAAATGTTACAGTAACTTCACCAAAGTACTGAAATATAACAGTAATCCAAAACTTTTAAAAAGAAAATACTCCTTCCTATTACTTCAGAATTCCTTCCAGAGGATTTTTCCTGGATCTGTGTCAGTACCAAAAGCCAGCCAGTTATTCTCATGGCTAAATATAAATTTAAAAGGCAGCAACTGCAGGATTTTACAAAGAAAATTTGACAACTAGGTTGGAAAAGTATGAATATTTGATAGAGTTTGACACCACGTCATAGTAAAACACAGAATGCAGTAATCTGAGGCATAGCAACATATTAAAATATTTGTGGTACAAAAAGGATTTTGAAGTCCTTTAAAACACCTTTGCGGCAATCATGGTCACAAAGCAGCAGCTATGGCACCATGGGAACCTTAGAAAGCCCTGGCCTGGCAGGGGTCCTGATCTGCAATGAAAAGCAAGCTGCTGGTTAAGTGGGTTGGGTGCTCATCCTGGGAAGTCAGTGAGCCCAGCTAGGTGGGGGGTGCCACTCCCACTTTGGGAGAGAAGCGTGTGGGGGGGGATGCACTGGAATTCAGGGTGCCGGAAAGCTAAACATAAAGTTGAGGGTCTGTAACTTTTATTCCTGAGCAATCAGCTAATCTGGCTGCCTCCTTGATGCCTGACCAGAGTAGATTTCTCACCTCTAGAGCAATGGTTCACCTGCAGGGCCTCATCTGGGACCTTGCTCCACTCAGATCTCTAGAATCTGAAACTGGCCTCCAGCTGGCTCTCATGCTCCCTGGTATGAGGCTCACTGCTCTAGGGGAAAAACCCGGAGCAACCTGCCATTCTTTGCAGTCCAATGTGACATGGAACAAGTGGGGACAGGATGCATGATCCTGAACTCCTCTGCTGTTAGCGTCAGTGAGTGACTGAGGCCCAGGATCAGATTTTCCCTGACAGGTGGAGACAAAGGGTAAGCTTCGGGGAGTGAGTCAGACGCAGGGAAGGGGAAGACACAGCACACTCTGTGAGAAAGCACCTTATTAATTACCACAGGCCAGGGGAAGAGCTTCCTTCTGTGAAGGCCTGAGGCCACTTTGCTGCTGCCCACCAGACACACTCCTTTTCCACACATCAAATTTATACCTGGCTACATCAAAATGAGACCTTGGGTTAATTCACGGCAACAGTCAACAAGTACTTTCTGAGCACCTGCTATTATGTCAGGTTGCTGAGGACATAGGAGAGAAAGAGACAGAAGCTCGCCTAACAAAAAGACATAGGTGGGGCCGGGGATTTAGCTCAGTGGTTTCGTTGCCTGCTGCGCAAGAGCAAGGACCCAAGTTTGATTCCCGGTACCAAAAAAAAAAAAAAAGACATAGGAAATATGTAAAAAAAACCAAGGCTTCAGGTAAGGCTGTGCTTTAGAAGAGAACAAAGAGGACAGTGGGCCAGTGACTAAGAAGACTGCACAGGGTGCTGTGGTCTGGGATGGCCTTATGGGGAGCTGTAACCTGAAGAATGAAAAGGCAGGAAGATCTGGGAAGAGCACCCTGGCAGGGGAAGAGCGACAAGAGAGGTGTGTGGGCTACCATGTGAGGGCAGGGCCTGGCAGGGCCTGCCTTGTGGGCCATGGGAAAACCCTGATTTTATTCTAAGTGCAGTGGGAAGGGCTTTTTGGAGTTTTGGCTGTTTTGACATTCTGCCTTCTGCACAGAAGGTACTGTAAAGGGCAAGACAAAGCAGAAGGCTTTTTCCTGGCTTCCAGGCAAGAGAAAGACAGACTAGAACAACAACAGAGATGGCGAGGAGGATGTGGCATGTATTCTGAGGTTACACCTGCCAGACTCATGACAGCGTGGACGTGAAGGTGAGCAAAGACTCCTTCCCAAGCGTCATTACCGTCTACCCAGAGGGAACGACCTGGCCAAAGCTGAGAGGTCAACAGGCAGACGGAAGGCTGGAGGTGGCTGCAGTGGAGTCTGGAGGAATGAAGAGACGGCCCAGAGCACTTGTCCTGGAGAAAACCTGTCCCAGTTCTGGAACCTGACCTTGCAAGTCACCAGCTATGCCTCAAGCCAGTCACGTCTCCTCCCTAGGCCTCAGTTTCTTCACTTGCAGCAAATAGCAAACGATGAGCGCTCAAAATGCAAATTAAAAAGAAGTGTAAGGGCCACATACCCACAAGGATGCAGACCTACTTTGCCTGTGACATCTGGGGGGCCCTAAGCCCTGCAGGCGTGAGCTACTCAGTAGAACACAAGAGCACTTTCTTAAAAAAACGAGCCTCACTCTTGTTGGACAGCACACTGCCCAGAAGGGGGTAAACTGTAGCCAGGGATGCTATGGAAGGGGTTCCTGAAACAGAGGGCAGACACTCTCCCCAAGATTAAACACTCCTAGACTCGAGAAGAGCATATGCTGAAATCCTCAGGCAGGAGCAGGTGTCCGAGGGAGCAGGGAACTGGAGTCCAAAGGCCTGGGCTCTGGTCTGATCACCAGCAGCCTCGGCCAGGCACCAATCTCCCTCGGCAATACCTCAGGGCTGACATTTCTCCTGTTACCGGGCTATGGGGAGGCAGAGGAGATGACAGAAGGGGGAAGGCAAAGTACTGGAAGCCTCCAGAGCACTATCCGTGATGCAATGGCAACAGCATCACCAAATGTGTGGCCCAATACTTCAGAGTTTGTATTCCACTTTTATCAAATTACTATACAGTTACAAATCAGGAAGAGGAAATGGAGAATGAATGAGTATGAATGGGAATGAAGAGAAAGAGGAAGACCAAGGCAAAGAATGTGGAGAGGGAAATAGGGTGGCCCTAATGTGAAGGGGTAAAAATCACCATCAAAATTAAAATTAACTGGGCCGGGGATTTAGCTCAGTGGTACCGAGCCGGCCTTCCAAGCGCAAGGTCCTGAGTTAGATCTCTGGTACCAAAAAATAAATAAATAAAATAAAATTAACCTTGGCAATTCCTTATCAGGACAATAGCTTGTGGCTTTGCCCTCCATCACTGGGGCAGACTCCCGTTTCTTCAGGTGAGCGCATCCGAAGCAGTTCTCTTGAATGTAAGACCCAGGCTGCACAAAAGGCACTGAACTACAACTGACAAGAGGTGGCTCAGAGTGAGACAAATGCGGACTGAGACTCACTGAGGGACCATAGGTTCTCATTTCCCATCCTCAGCTTTCTTGGAAATGCCCCGGAATGGAAGAGAAGATTATTTTATCTTATTGCCTATTCGGTTAAATTTTCACGACTACTGTGGCTTTCCTCCCGATAGCCCGCCCTGCTTTCTCCAGGGTGTTCTTTTATCTTGCTTTTTACTTTTGCTCGGCCCAAGATCTGCAAAGCCAGTCTCCCTTCACTTTTACTTTTTCAAATAAACAATGCCACTGCTTTTTGCTTGTTTCATTCACTTCTTTGTTCAAGAACAAAATAAAATAAATTTTCACAAGCTGGTTGTGTGCATCAGGCCCCTCCTATGCATGCAAATGTAAAATCACACCCAGCCAGGGCTTTCCCTCTGGTACAAGGTTTCTGATTGGCAGTCGGGGAAGCTGTGGGCCGCTGGGTGAGAGGAAAGAGTTGCCCGTCATAACACAGCTGTCCTGAGGGACTGTGGTGGACTTTTCATAGTTCCACTCTCTAGGGTCTGTGCAGAAATCTTACACAGCAGAACCAAGGGAAATGGGGAGGTGCAGCGAACAAGTGGTGAAAGCAGTGACCATGAAAAACTAAGTTGAGCCCTTACAGGAACTTGAAGGCCTGGCAGCTGTTTCCTGGCAACTGGTGTACAGATTACTCAAAAAGCACACACTCTGAGTACTGGCACGGGAACATACCTCACAGCCTTCTCAGGGTTCGGAAGCAGAGAGGCGGCCTGTGAAGCCTTTCTGCTTCCTCTCTTACCACTCTGCCTTCCTTCCACTGGCTGGGGGCACAGGTCAGATTTCATCATTCTTCTTTTTAGCATTTGTTCATTCATTTGACAAGTATTTACTGAATGCCTACTTTATATCAGACATTCATTCAATGGCTTCCCCTTGCACTGGCTAAAAATCCAAAACCTCATCTCTCCAACTCATTGCCTAAACAAATCTCCCTTAAGCACTAAGGACTTTTTATTCTGCTTTTTCAACACACCAAGCTCAGCTCCACCCCAGGGCCTTTGCACTGACAACCTTCTCCCACTTTGGGCCTATAACACAGGCTGCATGGTTGGCTCTTTCCATCATTTCTCTCCATTCAAATGCCATCTTCTCAGAGAAACCTTCCCTGACCACCTCTCCAGACACTCTATCATATCAGTCTCCTCAGAGTGCATCCTGCTGAGATCATCTTATTTACTCCCTTAACGGCCTTCTCCCTGATTTGAATGCAAACTCTTCAAGGACAGGGATTATGCCATCTTCTTTGCTACTTACAACAGACCTTCACGAGGTATCTGCTGAATAAACAGACAACTGTTCAGGAAGCCCATTTTGGGGCACCTCAAAGTTGGTTCTGTGTTATCTAAACCATACCAAGTGCTCTTGTATGGCACTAGACAGAAACTGCTAACGTTTTACCTGACTGCCATGGCGTTTATGAAGCACTCTTCAACTGTCAGGGCCTCAGAGGTCAGGATGAAGCAGCTGTTAAGCTGGACTGTAGGGAGCCAATTTCAAAGGCCTGCAGACAAGGCTGAGCCGTGACACCACCAAAACCCTGGCTGCCGTGGGTGTCACGCGCTCCCCAGTTCACAGCACCCTGGGAGGGAGGTTACTCTGGTGAGGTTTCCCCCAGCAATCTGTCCTGACTCAGCCTGTCTCCTGGGAGTGCCCACGGCAATGTCCTGATAAATAAACTGACTCAGCACTCTACTAGCTGAAACCAAAACTTAAAGGATGCAAGGGCTTCTGGATGCTCCACAGAGACCCTACTGCTTTAAATGTATGGCAGTTTGTGGTGAGTTGCCCTAACACACAACTATGGCTCCTTGGATAGCAGAAGAGAAATATCCTGGCAAGGTGGAGTCCACTAACCATGTCCCCTTAGATCACCAACCCTCTCCCAGCAGTGATGCTGCTGTGGCCTTAAACAGCCTGGGGACTTCGGTACCCAGGCTGGTGTCCCTGGAAGCCTACAGTGGAGAGACCTGTGGGCCCGTCTGCTTCCTCTAGAGGTCACCCAACCTCACCCCACTGGGGAGAACTTCCTGGGCCAGCTTCATAGCCAGGGATCTGTGGGTGCAGCCTCATCAAAATGGGGACATTTAAAAAAGGGGGGGGGGCTGGGGATTTAGCTCAGTGGTTCTGCTGCCTGCCTCACAATCACAAGGTCCCAAGTTCGATCCCCGGTACCAAAAAAAAGTCTTTATAAACTCAAAATGGGGACATTTAATCTCTCCCCAGTCCTGCACTTCCAGAACCTGACCTTCCGAGGGACCTGCCCCACCAGCGCCCACCCTGCTCAAGACTATCCTCTGGTAACCCGTGGGAAAGCTAATCCTGAAACAGACCCTCAGGTTTCATCCTTCCCCCAGTGGCTTTCCTTGATCTACCAGGAATTGGAAGGAGCTGTCCCCTGGGAGAACCCTTCATTTCCCCTTTGCCTGTCCTTCCCCAAACAGTCACCCAAGAGTTCTCATTTCATCTGTTCTTCTCCTCACTCCTGCCCAGCCAACAGGGAACGTTTGAGTTGAGTCCACATATTTGTTTTAGGTCTCCAAAGGAGTGGAAGGGAGTGTTCGGTCTCACCAAACAGACATTTCCCTACCCAATACACGAAGAAGAGATTTTTCTCCTAAAAAAACCCCAAACAAACACCTGTCTGGAAATGGATCCTTTCGTGCTCTCCCCACTGCAGGAGCCTTCTTTCGGTTGGCACCCGTCCCAACACAAACCCCAAGTCTCCCAATTCACCTGTTCTTCCCCACCTAATATTCTGTTCCACTCCCAGCTTGTCTCCTGAAACTTAATTTTAAGGAATCCATCTGTCTCCTCAAACAGGGTAATGGTGGGTGGTTTCACTATCGGTCACCTCAATAAATAGGACCCTCTGGTAACTGACTGTCTCCCCCTGTCGCTCATCCTGTGCAGATGCCCTTAATTCCTCTGAAAGCAGCCACTCTTCCTGTAATCAACAGACTTGCTGAGCTAACCATTCCCAAAACTAAGGCTGGAACGGGTCCCGCAGACCGTGAGAGATCCCTACAGCCACCCCTCCGGATCTTGTCCCCTCCTCCCATTCGGCCCCAGAGGCTTCCCCGAGGTGCCCTCCGACCGACATCCGAAGGCTCCCCCCTCGTCCATCACCCAGCAAGGGACTTCTGTCCGCAGAAGTGTCTGGGGGACCTGGATCTAGGGGACCCCTCGATCCCCCGACTTCTCCCGAGAGCCCCGGGCTAGGCCCTCGCCCACTCCGGTCCCCAGCAGCACAGTGGGCCGGGCTCTTCCTCTCCGCCGGGCCTCACACCGCCTGGGGAGCCTCTGGGCCTGGCCGCGCCGCCCACAGTCCCTCAGGCCCCCACCCGTGCTTCCGGCCGCCGCCTGCTCCTCCTCCCCCGTCGGGCCGCGCGGGTCGCCGCCGCAGAGCCCCGCGGACGGGGAACCGCAGAGACAGGCGCCCCACTGCAAGGGCTTTCGCAGGTCCTCACGTTCCGGCTCAGGCCCGCACCCCCTCGGCCGGCTGGGCCCGGCGCCCCCGCTCACCCGAGCCCGTGGTGGCTGCCATCTTGCGTCGCTGTAGCTCGAAGGCCGGCCCCTTCTTCACCCCCCACCCGGGCCCGGGCCGTGACGCGCAGGCGCGCGCCCACACGCACGCGCAGACGACACCGCCCGCTGGCGGACCCGCGCGCCCCTGACCAAGAAAGGAGGTCGCTTGTTTGCACGAGCGGAGGCTTCCGGTGCGCGAGGGCCCAGCAACCTGCAAGTCTCCCGGGCTCCGGCGCGAGGGAGGTGTGGGCTACTGCTTGAGAGGGGTAAGGGTGTTAGGTCTGGGCGGGCTGCGGTTGTGAGTAAAAGGAGGAAGGGAGGTGCAAAACAGCGCGTTTCGTCTCGGGCACTTTGCTACCTAGTTGACTGCTCATATCCTTCCTACAAGCTCAGGATTAATGTGAAAATTGAAGCTGAGAGAGATGAAGGGATTTCTCTGAACTTAAGTGTTAAGTGGCTGAGTCAGTTTGAAGCCAGGCCTGATGGTCTTACTTCCAGGGCCATTGTTGCCCGGCCAAAGGAGACTTGGGACGGGGCACAGTTAAGGGGTAGGGAGCATGCAGGCCACAGGAAAAGCGTTCACTCATCCAGCCACCGGTTCATTCATTCCTTCACTCATCAATCCATTCATTCGCTCATCCGAACCAATATTTATTAAGCACCTACTGTGTGCCAGGCACTGTGCTAGTTGCTGGAGATGGAAATACATCCTCGAAGAAGCAAGTTCCTACGCTCAGAGGCTTAGAGTCCGTGGCAGATGGAGAGCAAGGAAACCAATAAATAGGACACTGTAATCATTATAGGTTCGAGAATAAGCCTGTGATGGGGCAGCAGGGAATGGCCAGGCAGGACCTCCTGAGCTGGTCACATTTCAACAAAGACCTGAATGATGCAAAGGAAGTAGAAGGAACACCATGTGCAAAGGCCCTGGGGACTTATTATTTAAATAAATAATAAATCCAACACGAAACTCTTCCTTTGTCATAAATGGCCTGAGAAGCCCTTACATGGATGTGGAAAGGAAAGCTGAGAAAGATGCAAGGTCACATGGCTAACCCCTAGCGCAGTAAGGGTCATTGTTCATCGGACAGCAGCGCTTACTAAGCTGTTCTCCACCCCATCCGCTGCTTCCACTCAGGTGGGCGGCTGTTGTCTCCCACGTGGATGTCCTCGGCAACCTCCATTCTCCATATGGCAGTCAGTCTACTCAAAACACCCTCCTGCTGAAGCCTTTAAATGCTCCCCATTCCCTCTACAAAACAGTAGGAGTTGAGTAGCCACAGAATTACCCAATGAAACTGGGCAATTTAGTAACTTATACAGATCCTGTCTCAAAAAATAAAAAGGGCTGGGGATGTAGCTCAGTGTGAAGCCCCTGGGTTCCACCCACAGTACTTTGCCAAAAAAGGGCCAGAGATTTAGCTCAGTGGCACGGCGCCTGCCATGCAAGCGCAAGGTCCTGAATTCATTCCCCGGTACCGAAAAAAAATTATCCAATGAAGACACACATCAGACCACAGAGAGCTTTTACAATCTCTCCAGGCCATGGGCGCTGTACTCACAAAGCTCTGCACAGAGGCTGGGACTAGGATGGGGCTAGTGAGGTCCAGGACATCAAATTTCAGGAGGGTTCAGCCTGGTCCAACTCAGCTTGCGACCCTGTGGGTGCCTCGCTTGCCCCTGCCTGGCCTTGGCACTACTAGTGCCTGAGACGTGCTGCACCTCCAGTACCTACTGGCACTTTGCAAAGCCTCTGGAGCACACCATGCCCTGTCCCTCCCCTGCCCAAACTGTCCCCAGATCCATCACCCTCTCAGGGAAGCCCTCTCTGATTTCTCCAACCAGCTCAACTTCAGCTCTACTTGGCTCTCAGCGTGCCAGGTGTTCCCCCTTTCCAGGCACAGGCAGTTCAACTTCATGTCATTTTATATATCACATGGTACAAAATTTGCCTTGGGGAGCACACAAAATACCTGCCCCGGACATTGGGTCATTGTAAAGCATGAGCACGGGCAGAAACATTTGTTCCCCAAAGGTAGACTCACTTGAGAAGTGAAAATTTCTAGGTTCAAGACTTTCTTTGCCACTTTGCTGTGTGACTTCAAGAACGAGACATGAAACGTTCCAGGCATCAGTTTCCCTTCTGAAAAGGGAGAGGATAGCATAGACCTGAGACTTGCTATGGAGACAAAATATTTTGATAAAATCCCTTGGCCCACGGAAGAGGGACACCAGAAAAGCTGACATGTGCCAAGCCATTATATCCCACTCCCAACTTGATGCAGCACTTCCTAGGAATATACCTTTTATTTCCTTTAAAAAAAATTTTTTTTTTAGACAAGGTCTCACTACATCCTCCAGGTTGGCCTTGAACGAGCAATCGTCCTGCCTCAGCCTCCAGAGTGGTCGGATTACAGGTGTGTACCACCGCAGTAGGTTCCGGAATATCTCCGTTTTAAAGATAAGAAAACATACTCAGAGCCAACAAGTGGAGCGAAGACGAAAACATGAGCCTCTTATCCACGATACTCAAAGTTTCTACTCGCATAGATTCTCTGGTTCTCGTAGGGAATATCTTGCAGGCAAAATTGATAATAACGCAAATTCCCGTGCAAGGTATAGCGCAGGAGGACGAGGTTAAACCGCATGTTTCAGAGCATACTGGTAGCTGTAGTTCAGCGGTCTCGGCGCATGCTGGGAGTTGTAGTACTCACACTCCGTACGAGAGGCTCCGCCCTTTTTGGACGTCACATCCAGGCCCCAGTTCTGCACCTCTTGGCTCTGGGCTTGAGCTGATAAACTCAGCTGACGGGATAAGAGAATCTTGTTTTATCGGATTGTTGGGAAGCTTAAAATGGTTAAAAGAACTAGAGAATTTAGAGGAGGGCTTGACACTAAGTGCTGTATAAATAAATATTAATTGCTATTATTTAATTCTCAATGACCCTTACAAATTAACTGTTTCCATCTCCATTTGTCAAATGAGGAAACTGAGGCTCATAGGAGTTATTGATTGATTGATTGATTTTTGAGACAAGGTCTCGCTATGTAGTCCAGGCTGGCCTCGAATTTGCAGCGAGAGTCCTGCCTCAGCCTCCTGAGTGCTGGGATTACAGGTGTGTGCCACCAGGCTCGGTTTCAGAGAAGTTAAATAAATGAGTTAGAATTAGATGTTAAGGTCACACAACAAAGAAGGAGTAAAACCAGTTTTGGAATCAGCTGCTTTTAACCTTGGGGCGCCTGCTGGCTCCCTGAAGTGAGGGAGGTGGAGCCCAGGAGATTTTAAACAAAATATACAAAGTAGATCTGTGTTTTCATAAGGTGCAGGGTGGCTGCTGCCTCAAGGCGACTGAATTGGGCAGCAGCAAGATTGGAGGTGGAGGAGTGCAGAGAGGAGGTGCATTGCATTCTACTGACTGCCAGAGTTGCCATGTTCCCACATGGGGAAAGGGATGTTTGAATCATTTCCCTCACCTGGTAAAAGCTGGGGAAGAAAGCCTGTTCTGTCTTGTTTCCTTCTTTGTATAATATGAGGTTGTGATAGTTCGAGCTGTGGCAACCACAATGAGACCATGAGGCACAAGTCTCACCAAAAAGCTAATACTCTGAATGTGCCAGCACAGAAAAATCGCAAGAGCTAGGTTCTGGAAGATATGATTGAGCTACTGAAGGAATCTGGGGCTGCCTACCTACAGACATCTTAAGGCATGAGAGTGTAAATGTCCCTTAATCTGTTCTCAAAGGCAGGTTTTTGTACAGTCCGAAAACATGTAATAAATATAGGAAACTGGCCCAGTCAGAGGTCCGGTCCAGAGGCTATAGATTTGACTGTCCCAAGTATTCATTCAAAAGCTGTGTTCAGGCTGGCCGTGGTGACGCACACCTATGATCTCGGCACTCAGGAGGCTGAGGCAGGAGCATCATTGCAAATTCAAGGCCAGCCTGAACTACATAGTGAGACTGTCTCACCCCCCCCCCCAAAAAAACTATGTTCAAACAAGGTGGGCTGTTTCAGAATTTCTGGATGTTAAAGACATGGGTGATTTGAAAAGAAGTATATTAAAAAAAGTAAAAACATAAAATTATATAATGTTTTCCATAGCTAGGTGTGGTGGCACACACATGTAATCCCAGCACTGGGGAGGCTGAAGTGGGAGGATAGCCAAGAGTTCAAGACTAGCCTGTGCTACACATAGTGGGTTCAAGGCTATCATGGACTGCATAGTGAGACCCTGTCTCAAAAAACAAAAACATATAATGTTTTCCATAATATGTTTATATTCCCAGTTCATAATTGAGGAAAAGAAAACCCTAACCCCATGCTATAGTGTTTATTTATTTATTTGGGTTTTTTGAGACAGGGTCTCATTATGTAGCCAGGGCTGGCCTCAACATGCAGCAATCCTTCTGCCTCAGCCTCCAGAGTGCTGAGATCATAGGCATGTGCCATCATGCCCCGCTCATATTGAGACATTATAATGTGTGATTAAAATAAAATATACAATCACAAAGGTGTGGGAGTGGGTGAAGAAGGGCACAGTACATTTCACTCACTCCTCTGTTGATGGACATCTGGGTTATTTCTTTCTTTTTTTATTTTGCTAAGCATATGTTCTACCCCTGAGCCCCAGCCCAGCTTCTGCCTTACACAATTTATTTCTTCAATGTCTGAATTTCATATCATTTGTTAATCTGTGGTCAGGGAAAAAGGAACAAAGGGCAAAGGTCTGGGTGGGGGTGAGGGGAATGATAGATTTGGAGTTAATTCATAGAGTTCTTGCAATTCTTAAAAGGCTGGGTGCGGTGGCATACACCTGTAATCCCAGCACTTGGAAGGCTGAGGCAGGAGGATTGCTACAAGTTCGAGGCCACTCTGAGCTACATAGTGAGTACAAGACCACCCTGAACTGCATAGCAAGACCCTGTCTCAAAAAAACAAGAAAAGAAAATAGGGCTGGCATGTGGCTCAGTGGTACAGCGCTTGCCTAGCACACACAAGGCCCTGGGCTCAAACCCTAACACCATAAAAAGGAAAAAAAGAAAACCAAAAACCTCCCAAAAGATAATAATTATAGCAAACATATATCAAGCATTTACTGTGTTCCAGGAACATGGTGCTTTGCATTTTCACAACTAGCCTGTGATGTAAGCACAGTACCCTAACATCCCCTATTTTACTCATAAGGCAGATGAGACAGAATAGTTGAATAACTTGCCCAAAGTCACAAGCTTATAAGTGGCAGAGCTGGGATTTGAACCCCAAGCCCTTAACCACTACTACCCTATCTTCCAGGAAAACTGGAAAAGAACACGAAGATATAAAAGAAATGCAAATGACTTTTCAACTCACAGTAAGATATTCAATCTCACTCAACATGTTGTATTTCAGTGATTCTAAGATAGAACTTTTACATTCAAACATCTGAAATCAGGATGCCCCTTAAGACCTCTTAGATTCAGTGAAATATGGTAAAAGAAATGCAAATGAAAACCACCTATCAGATGGGCAGAGGACTCAACATCTGAGGACACCCTTTGTTGGCAAGGGTGTGGGAATTGGGCTCCCTCAGAGCTGTGAGTAGAAACGGCATAGCTGCAGTGGAAGGCTGGAGTGAGGTTGCGCAACTTAAATCACAAGCAGCCTTTGGCCCTGATGCAGTTTCCAGGAAATGGGCCTTTGGATCCACAGGCCCTACAGAGCAAAGACTAAGAGCTCTGTTGCCGGTAAGCTCAGTTTGTAAGACCCCAGTGTGAAAATAATCTCTACACCCAGTGAGATGAGTTCTAAAAATGCAGAGAAAGCCTGGTGCCTGGCGCACACCTGCGAGCCCAACTTTGAAGGAGGCCAGACTGGGGAATTTAGTGAGGTCCTATCTCAAAAATAAAAAGTGAGGTTCAATCCCCACTTCAGAAAAACAACAACAAAAGATCGAGTCCACTCAGACATTAGAAAGTTACACAGCTGAAAAAGGAATAAGGAAATTATCTGATTATAGATAATAATACTATCTCAAAGTTGGGCGTGGTAGTGCACACCTGTAATCCTAGCACTTGGGGGGCTGAGGCAGGAGGATTCCTGCAAGTTGGAGGCCAGCCTGGGGTACATAGTGAGCTCAAGGCCAGCCTCAACTACAAAGGGAGACCCCCCCCTCCAAAAAAGCAAAAAAAGAGCACTACCTCCAAAGTATATTAAATGAAAAAAAGGAAAGGAAAGGGAGAGCTGTATGCATCATGTCCGCATTGGGTGTGAAAGGGGTGTGTGCTTCCCTAAGGGGCTTGCAAGGGTCTTGTCAAAATGATGGTCTTAGAAGGGGACTGAGGGCTGGGGGACACAACAGAGGAGCAGCCTACTCTTTTCAGGGGTGGTAACCTTTTCCTGTAAAAGGGCCAGAGAATAAATATTTTAGCTTTGTGCTCGGTTGCTCTATGTTGCAACCATTTGTTTACCTCAGTTGCTACAGAGCCAGAGCCACAGACAGTAGGTAAATGAATGGGCGTGGTTGTGCCAATTCAGCTTTACAATGGACACTGAAATTGGCAGGGCAAGCGTTGTAAAATACCCACCCCACACAAACATGTGTGAAATGCTTGTTAGCCAACCATGGTGGCGCATGCCTGTAATTCCAGCATCCTGGGAGGCTAAGGCAAGAGGATGGCAAGTTTTTTTATTTTTAGATTTTAAAAATAAATTTTATTTTATTTTATTTCATTTTATTCCATTCCCTCCTCAAGCCCTCCCCCCTCCCTATGTACAAAAGCTTTGTTTCCATTTTTTCCTTCTATTTTCACTTTTTTTCTTGTCCCTTCCTTCCTTTCTCCCTCCCTCCTCCATTTCCCTTCCCCTTTGAACACTTTCTTCCCATTTCCCAACATCCATTATACATCTCAGTCCTTATTTCCACATTCAGTTTCTCCAGGATGGCAAGTTTAAGCCCATACTGGGCAATTTAGTAACTTGTTGAGACCCTGCCTCAAAATACACAATGGAAAAGGAGGCTGATGTGCTTGCTTCGGCAGCACATATACTAAAATTGGAACGAAAAGGAGGCTGAGGGTGTAGCTTAGTGGAAGGTCCTGGGTTCAGCCCTCAGTACCACCACTACCACACACCCACACACACACACACACACACACACAAAAACAAGTTTGTGGGCCATAGAACAGCCACTGACCACAGTCAGCTGACCGTTCCTCTTCCCCCTTTTTATGGTTTGGTTCATATTCCTTACATTATGCAAGTAAGACTTCTTACAAAACAATATGTCAAAGGGTGGGCTGAATATTCCGAGTTTATCCATGGGGCTGGGTTAACGTTGGGGGCAGGCAGCCTGAGGCGAGCACCTACATCCCCTGTAAGAGAGACAGGCCCAGGGCCTGGGGGGGGGGGGGGGGCTACCCATTTGCTCTGCATGTTTCCTACCTTGCTCTGCCACCAGAGAGCAGCACAAGCCTACCTGAAACCGGGCCCTCCCACCACAGCCACAGGGTTGGCCTAAGCAACTGTTTTATTTTGGCCACAGTGGTTTGTTTGTTTGTTTGTTTGGTATCTGGGATCGAACTCGGGTCCTTGCACTTGCGAGGCGGCCACAGTATGTTTTAAACATATAGCCATCATTGTAAAAATCTGCATTACTGCCATTTCTTTTTTTTTTTTTTGCCAGTACTGGGGATTGAACCCAGGGACTTTGCACTGAGCTAAACTTCCAGCCCTTTTTCAAAATTTTGAGACAAGGTTTCTAAATTGCCCAGGCTGAGCTCAGACTTGCTGTCCTCCTGCCTCAGCCTCCCAGGGAGTGCTGGGATGATAGGCTTGCACCATAATCCTCTTTTATGGCTCCTCTTTTGTTAGCTGATATGAGTAGCACTGAACTCTGGGGCCTGGTGTCTCCAGGTCATCTTGTCTCCAAGTCAGCAGCCACTTCTCACATGGAAGATGTTTTTGCCAAAGGACACATTTCTCACTTGTCACCTGCCTTGCCTTCTCCTTCCACTGGGATGCCTGCTGGATGTTAGAAGCCAAGGGTTCTGCTTGTACCTTCAGCCACCTAGCAGCTGTGTGACCTTGGGGATGATATAGGACCCTGTGCCTCAGATTCCCCATCTGCAAATGGGGCTAATAGCAATCACTGCTTAGAGCTGCAGAGACTGCATTTGTTTGTATTTTTAAGCCAGGGCCTCACTATGTAGCCCAGGCTGGCCTTGACCTCACAGCGAGCCTCCTGCCTCAGTCTCCTGAGTGCTGGGATGACAGGCGTGTGCCACCATGCCTGGGTTGCAGGGCCTGCTTTTGGGGCCTGTGCAGAGCTCTCTGTAGTTTGGAGTGTGGTCATTATTCGGTAGAATCTGAGTAGCATTTTCCCATCTGGCTGTCATGCACGCTGTTTGCAAGCCCCACCTCACAAGTGACCCCAACTCTCTCTAATCAGAGCAGAACATTTCTTCTTGTTTGTGAAAGTATTCAGGAGATGCAAGATAAAGAGTTTCAGGCCCAGCTCTCTCATTAGTAGCTGTGGGACCTTGTGCTTTACCGCTCTGGGCTCAAGCTGAGATTTTTTGCCGGCTCCGGGAACTGGCACAGGTTGGCAGGACCTGGGATCAGGAAGCCAATCCCTGAAGCCCTGAAGCTGCTCATCTGGCCCCTCTGGAGTGTGGCTGCCTGTCCCACCCTAGACTCTCTTGTAGTTAACAAATTTTGTTCCTGGCAGCTCCCGCCCTTCTGTTGTTTGGCAACCACAGAGGACCTGTTTCAGCCCTGGCCAATCAGAACAGTTCATCCCCCTTGGGCCAAGATGATTGATTCAGGGGCAGACAACGTGACCAATGAGAGCTTGCCCTGGGACTTTCACTGTAACCACTGGGAGGAAGACTACTGAGATTGGTGAGTTGAAGCAATGTCAAGTCTCAACTCAGAAAAACTGGGCAGAGGCAGAGACCACGTTCTGATCCTGCCAAACCCTAAGTCAAAACCACCTGTGGACTTTTCTGTTTTATGAGCTGATTCAGCTATTTTTTAAAACAGAGTCTTGCTGTGTAGTCCAGGCTGGCCTTGAACTATGTAGACTAAGCTGGGCTCAAACTGATAGCAATCTTCCTGACTCAGCTTCCCAAGTGCTGAGATTACTTGGTGGTGTGCACTACCACACGTGGGTGATTCAGTTACTTTAGGTATCAATTTCTGCCTTAGTTTTCTGTCACTTAGAGTCGACAAATCCTAATACCCCTTTCCTCAGTAACAAGTCTACTGGTGGGCAAACTTGAAGGAAAATGAAGTTATGGGTCACATTTTAAAAAAATAAATGCTATATCTGTGACTGCTCTGGAGTTTTAAAATCTCCCTGTTCCCAACACACCAGGCTTGCTTTTCTTCTCAGTAATGTTGCAGACACTAGCTCAGAGTTTGTGAGCTCAAACTTGGGGGTCCCATACATTAGGTAAGTGCTCCACCTCTGCCCTATACCTCCAGCCTAGATTGTGTGCATAGTGTTCACTATTGAATCCTAGTGCCTGGCCCATAGGAGGTGTCTTACAATTACTTAGTCAAAGAATAAACAAGTTACTTCTTTATCTATCTAATAGGTCCAGCAGCTGGACCTCAGCCTGTGAGGCTCTGTAAGAACTGTCTGGTTTTCTTTTTTTTTTTTTTTTTTTGGTACCGGGAATTGAACTTGGATCCTTGTGCTTGGGAGACAGGCACCAGAACCAGAGCTAAATCCCCGGCCCGAACTCCCGTTTTTCTACCTGCATCTTTCCTCTTAGTTTAGTCTCAGCCTCACTGTCGTTCAGCCTCAAGCATGTTCCTACCTCAGGGCCTTTGTACTTCCTGACCCATCAAGAGGCTCCTCCCCCAGTTCTTACCTTGCTGGCCCTGCCTCCTCCAGGTCTCACATCTCCTCAGAAACGCCTCTGCCCGGAACAGTCCCATCCTGCTTTTCCAGTGTGGTTCTATCCTGCTTGACTTTCTTCACAAATCACCATCTGAATCTCCATGTGCATTTATTATATTTATTGTCTCTTTCCCCCGTTGGCCATTTCCACCCGGGCACTTCCTGGTACCCCAGTATCCAGGCCAGAGCCTGGCACATCTTAGGTGCTAATAAACCCATGTGCAAGGGATTCTCCAACCTGAGTCAGCCTTCGTTACTCTGTCCCGATGTACTTGAGGACCCAGTCCCACAAAATTGGGGTCTTCTCCCAAAGTGCCGGAAGCACATATCACTACTGATTCAGTCTCAGGTGACAAGGCGACCATCCCGAGGCTGCAGTTGGAGGACCTGGGAATGGGGTTGGGGGCCTCACCCCGGCTCCTCACACCTCCCCTCTGGCAGGAAACACCAGGCAGCCAAGGTTAAGGAGACTCTTGGTGCTTTGTTATAAATATATTACGTACATCCAAAACATGACATTAAAATATTACTCCATGTTACAGAAAAGATATTAAGGCTTTCTATTATTTACATTAAACAAGCAAGCACCTTTAAAAAAAAAACAAAAAAATAAAAAAGCCCCGCTCTTCCTCCTCTGACACACCTGGGCCAGAAGGGACAGTGTCCTTCCTCTTCCCAAATGACCAAGACCTCTTGCAAATGCCATGCCTGGTGAAGAGGTCCCCTGTTGGAAATGTCAGATCTGCTGGAATAGGGGGGCAGATGGAGGCGGGCGAGAAGGGGGTGTCGGAACTTGGGTCGGGACTCCAGCTGCTTCTGGCTGGCTGCCCTCAGACCCCTGCCCCTGTGATCAGTTTGCAGGGCTGTGGTGGGACAATGATCTGGGGATACTTGTGTGTCCCAGGGACTCCCCAGACCTCTGGGGCGGGAGAAGGAAGGGCAGATAGAGGTGACGTGGTGGTCTCAAAGCCAGCCACGCTGAAGGGCTACCTGGGGCAGGGCAAGGCAGGGCAGGGCAGGGTGTACAGAGGTGGGTGGCTGCCTCTGCCCGAGGGATGGCCGGCAGGGCAGGCTCCCTCTTGTGCAGTCAGGCTTGGCAGGCAGAGCAGCTCAGGAGGCCAAGGAAAGAAAATGAGAAGAGGAAATGAAAAACCAGTGGCTCAAGTATTCTGTGTCCCAGGGGGTGGGCTGGGGTGCCCAGGCCCAGCCCAGGAGGTGTCCCCTCCACTCAGAGAGGCCAGCTCGAGCAGGCTGGGGTTTGGCAGATGGCTTTGTACTGGGGCTAAGGGAAGGTTGGCAACCAAGTGGCAGGCTGGAGAAGCTACTTGATCTTCTGGGCCCATTTCATGTCATCTGCCCGAGGCTTCTCGCCCGTCAGGCCCTGGATGAGGTCCTCCAGACGCCGCCAAAAGCCCATCTTCTCCAGGGGCCAGTTGAGCCAGCCTGTGGCAGAAACAGCACAGGGTGGGGTGAGCGGGAGCCACCGTCCGTGGGGCACGGGCCCATGGGAAAGGCTCTGCAGAGGGAGGGGACAGCACCACCCATGACACCTGGGGTGGGGGCTCCCACCAAAGGCCTCGGGCTGCTCCCCCAGGCAGCTCCCCCACCCCTCTGCTAGGAAGCCTTCCCGACTGCCCACGGAAGCTGCCCTCCAGGTCTGTCCCCACTGCTCTTCATTTGTATATGGCCACTGTGACAATCTGTGAGTGCTGCCCTTAAACTCAGCTAAGGTCAGCACTGACAGGGAGAGCACCAGGCTCTTTCCACAGTGCCTGGGAGGGCTCTGGCTCCCAGGAAGTGCTCCCTGAAGAGCACTCCAAAGCTCCAAGCCGTAGCCATATGATGGCCTCCCATTTGCCTGCAAGGCAGACAGGAACACGGGTCCTGTCTTGCACATGAGACCGAGCTCGGGGAGGAGCTTCTGGTTAGTAGGTAGTTAATGTGCTTCCTAAATGACCTCAGTTCTACCCCCAAACCTGCCCTCCAAGGAGTGGGGTTTTAGGATGTGCAAAGAGTATTTTGTGGCTCTCAATGCCATCTCCAGAGATGGGGAAACCCAGCAGCGGCAGCAGTAGCGTATCAAGCACCTACTGTGCACCAAGCACTACACTCAGCCATCTCCCCACGCCCACCACGGCCCTGAGAAAGTGGGCTGTGAGGAGGGGTGCTGAGACCCCGACTTGTGGTGACGAAAGTGACTAGCACCAGGAGTCTCCCGAGGGCACATATGGGACAGCTGGAGGCAACTCTGGGGTGGCCTGACTTGTTTTTTAGTATTGGGGATGGAACCCAGGGGTGCTCTGCTACCAAACTACAGCCAGCCCTTTTTATTTTTATTTTTTGTGTCTCTGAGACAGGGTTTCGCTCTATACCCCAGGCTGGCCTCAAATTCAGAGATCCTCCTGCTTCGGCCTCCCACGTAGGTGGGACTCAGCCTGGTTGCATGTTCTGAGAACATCCTGGAGGGCTGGAACTGCAGGCCCTCCCTCTGTGACCTCTGACCCCGCGGATGGCGCTGCAGCTGGAGCTGTGGGAGCTCGGTCCTCGCCGCCAGTGCCACACCTGTGGTGATGCAGAAGTAGGTCTCGTGGGGTGAGACGTGGTGGATGCGGTGGTGTTTTCGCGGCAGGATGATGTGCCAGTCCTGCAGGAGGGTGACCCAGCGTGGCAGCCCAAAGTATGTGTGTGACCACTTGTGGATCTGGTTGGTGAAGGTGCCGAAGATGGTCAGGCAGAAGACAAAGCACTCCCAGGGGTACAGCTGCTCCAGGGCTTCTGCAGGAGGCAGGAGAGGACCCGCAGAGCTGTCACACGGGCAGCAGATGATGGAGGGGCAAGGGCTCAGAATGGAGCACTGCGGTCAGCATGGGCCCACCCCAGGTCCCTGCCCTCACTTCCTGGTGGTATCGGCTTAGGGTGAGGACTCTGCTCTTTGAGTTTCAGTTTCTTTAGGTTTTTTGGGGTGGGGGGGGGGGGGCAAGGTCTCGCTGGCTGGCTTTGAACTCACTATGTAGCCTAGGCTGGCCTCAAGCCTATCCTGCCTCAGCCTCACAAGTTCTGGGATTACAGCCATGTGCCACCATTCCTGGCCATGGGTCTCAGTTTTTTTCACTGTAAAGTGGGAATAAGGCTTTCACCCAGAAAGCAGAGCCTGGGCAGCTTACGTGCATGTGATTTATCTAGGGGGTCTCCACCTGATTTCATGAGGTGCTCTGGGGCACTACTGTCTCTAGAGCTGGCCCACCCAGACTTATCCAGAGGGGTGAGGCAGGACCTCCCCACCAGGTCAGTGCAGGAGGGGTGGCAGGGAGGGTACCACCCGCCCACAGATCCTCATAGCCTCCCCTGAGAGGTGCCCACAGCACCAGTGAAGTGCAGGGCTGTTAGAGAAGGACAAGGGCCCCCGAGCGACTGCCTCTGCGCCCGCTGGCTGGATTGGCTTGCCTGGGGACAGACCCTCCCCAAACAGGCAGCACTGAGGCCTGAATTAGCGGCACTTTTTCTGGGCAATGCTAGGGATGGAAACTTTGGCCTCGTGCATGCTGGGCAAGTGCTCTACACCGAGCCACAGCCTGTGCCCCTTCTGCCCAAAGCCTCAGGGCAGGCAGGTACTGCAAATGAACATGTGGGTCAGGGGCAGAAGAACAGGGATTAGCGAGGACTTAGGTCAACTGGGGCACATGTGTGCTGTCATAGGAGGTGGATACACTTTGGCTCCAGCTTAATGAAGCCAGGAAGGGACAAGGACCCAGGTGGCCCCGGTCCCTGACGGATGGGATTGCCAGAGAAAAGTCAGGAACCCAGGTCTTTATGTCAAACATCCCCCATCCCCACCCCGGCTTTGAGGCACTGGGGACTGAACTAGGACCTTTGCACTAAGCTACACCCCCAGCCCTTTTATTTTGAGACAGGGTGTCACTAAGTTGCTCATGCCGGCCTCGAACTTGAGATCCTCCTGCCTCAATCTTCTAGAGTGAAATACCCCACTTTTATGTGACGATGACTGGAGAGAATATTTTAAATAACTATGAGCAGGGCTGGGTGAGGACTGCTGCAAGTTCAAGGCCAGCCTGCTCTTCACAGTGAGACTGTCTCAAAAATCAAAAAACAAACAAAAAAATCACTGTGAGCAGCCCTGCACATACCTGCAAGCCCCAGAAACCTCCTGGGGAGTTTGTCCCTGATGCCCCTATGGGTGCTCCACCGACTGGCTGGCCTTACCTGTCCTCTGGGTGCAGAACTTGTAGGCCATGTTTAGCAGTGGCAGCAGTGTCACCAGGCAGTTGTCGCCATTGGTCTCGATGAAGTCGTGCCTTGTGATGGCCGTGGGGTCAATGTGGTGCTCCCGGAACGGGCGGATGAATGCCTGCAGTGGGTTGAGCACCGCCAACCGGTCAGCTATGGTGCCCAGTGCTCTCTGGCCCAAAACGCGCCTGCCTTGGGCTCGCCACCCTGCCTTTGCTGCTCCCGCCGCTCCTTTTGGGCCACCCCACTGACATCGAGGTCTAGCAACTGCAGTGGAGATGGGTTGAAATGTCCCCAGCAGAGACCTTCTGTGCCTCTGGCCTCAGTTGTGCTACGAGGGCTTGGAGACACTTCCACCCTGCTTCTCCACCCTGAGATATTTGAAGGCCTATGAGGTAAAAGATGGGACCATCTTGGTGTCCCCAGCATCTAAGTCCCTCCTTTGGGGAGCGGACTCCCCTCCTCACAGTACAAGCTGTCCTGACAGGGCGGACTCCATGAAGGGGCTGGCCATTAATGAGAGGAAAACTGAGGCAGAGACGGAGACATGGGGAGGAATACTGACAGGCTGGCCTCTGGGCCCCACCATGCCTCAATTTGGCTTCCCTTGAGTTTCAGTTATGTGAATCAGAAACCTTGTTTGAGTAGAATAGAACAGTTTGGATTAGATTTTCTTTCACAAACAAAAAAGTTTCACTGGTACAAGATAAAATCCAATTAAAAGCCAGGTATGGTGGAACACGCCTGTAATCCCAGCACCCTGGGAGGCTGGGGCAGGAAGATCACAAGTGTGAGTCCAGCCTGCGTAATGAAGCAAGATTATTTCGAAAGTGGAAAAAAAAAAAAGCTGGGGATATAATTCTGTGTAAAGGCCCTTGGTTCAGGCCACATCACTGGAAAAAATCCAATGAACATACAGACGTAGTAGGGAAGGAGAGGAAGAGCAAGACATGGTGGCTAAGCAGCAGGTGGGCGCCTGTCGGAGCTCTCTGGCTCTCCCAGGCCTGCTGCTTCTGCTTCCACTCGCCCTGCTCTTGGAGGAGAGACGCCAAGGACTGGCTAGCATGACGGCTCCATCTTTCAGACAGGGCAACTGGGGCTTAGCAAAGAAAGGGGACTCACCCAAGGCCGCGGAGCCCGACATACGCACCTTCCCCACGATGGGCAGCTCCACGGAGCCCCACGTGTCGGCCCCCCAGTGCACCAGGCCGGACAAGAAGTCAGCGATGAGCGCCCCTGCGACTGAGGACAGGAAGGGGGTGAGCTGGTCAGGGGCCGGCGGAGGCCCGGCCCTGCGCCCTCCCTCCACCAGGGGGCACTCGTCCACTCACTCGGTGGCCTGCACTCCTTGCTTCGGACGCTCCCTCCCCGCGGAGGAAGCCTCAGCAGAACAACCCCCCCCCCCCGGGAGCTGGCTGTCCCTCCCCTCCGCCCCATACAGGAAGCTCTGCTCGGGTGCCGCTGGGATTGGAGAAATGTCCAGCTGGACCTGGCGTGAACCCCACAGCTCGTGTAGCCACCCGCAACCTTTTCCTTGTCTTTGTTCTCAATGGGCTCAGAATGGAGTGGGGTCTCCCGCCAGACTCCAACGCCATTCACACACTTGAGGGGTCCACGTGACACATCTGGACTCCAAAGCGGGCTCCACTCACTTGCTGTGTGACACTGAACATGTTACTTGACATCTCTGTGCCCTGTGTTCCTCTTGGAGACAGGAACGATGACGATTATACAAAACAGGGGAAGGTATAAAATCAACATTAAGGGGATTTAGCTCAGTGGTGCCGCTGCCTGCCTCGGAAGCGGAAGGACCTGAGTTCCATCCCCGGTACCAAAAAAAAAAAAAATCAACATTAAGATATCCATAACTTTTTTATACTCCAATAGTGGACTTGCCCAGGCGTGGTGGCTCATGCCTGTAATCCCAGAACTTGGGAGGCTGAGGCAGGAGGATCACTGCGAGTTTGAGGCCAGCCTGGGCTACACAGTGAGCTCAAGGCCAGCCTGAGCTACAGAGCGAGACCCTGTCTAAAAAAAAAAAAAAAAGTGAACCAGCTGAGAAACAGTTCAGGAAATCAATTTAACTCATAATCATTTTTTAAAAAAATGCCTAGGGGGCTGGGGATTTAGCTCAGTGGTTCCGGCACCTGTTGTGCAAGCGCAAGGTCCACAGTTTGATCCTCGGTGCAAAAAAAAAAAAAAAAAAAAAAGCCTAGGGATCAACCTAAAGAAAGAGGTAAAAGCTCTACAATGAAAATTACAGAACACTGAAGAAACTGCAGAAGACAGAGATGGAAAGACCTCAGCTGGACATGTGGCACACACCTGTAACCCTAGTACTGTGGAGGGTGAGGCAGGAGGATCACAAGTTTGAGGCCAGCCTGGGCCATTTAGCAAAACCTTATCTAAAAAAAAAAAAAAAGGAGCCGGAG
This sequence comes from Heterocephalus glaber, assembly GCF_000247695.1. Next base: position 5,411,130 of record NW_004624790.1, on the reverse strand, counting down.
ATTTAGCTTGCTGGCACTGTACCTGCCTTGCAAGTACAAGGTCCTGAGTTCCATCCCCAGTACCAAAATATCAAAAAGTAAAAAATAAATAAAAATTAAAAGGAAAGAACTTCCTTGTTCATGGATCAACAGAATTATTTTGCTTTGCTTTTTGGAACAGGGTTTCACTATGTAGTTCAGGGTGGCCTCAAACTCATGGTGACCCTCCTGCCTCAGCCTCCAGAGTGTTGGGAATACAGGTGTGTGCCAGCATGCCCAACTGAAACGAATACTGTTAAAATGGCCATAGTATCAAAAACGATCTACAGGTTCACTGTAATCCCAATGACATTCTTCACAGAACTAGAAAACACGATCCTAAATTTCATATGAAAAGACCAAAGACCCAGAATAGCCAAGGCAATCCTAGGCAAAAAGAGCAAGGCTGGTGGCATCACAATACTCAATTGCAAATTATACTGCAAAGCATAGTAACAAAAACAGCATCGTACTGGCGCAAAAATAGACACGTAGACCAATAGAATAGAATAGAGGACACAGAAACAAACCCATACAACTACAGCCATCTGATTCTTGACAGAGGAGCCCAAAATATGTTGCAGAAAAAACAGCCTTGTTAACAAATGGTGCTGGGAAAACTGGATATCCACTTATAGAAGACTAAAACTAGACCCCTAGCTCTCGTCCAAAAAAAAAAAAAAAAAATCGATTCAAAGTGGATCAAAGGCGTTGGTATAAGACTTGAAACCTTAACACTACATACGATAATATAGGGAACCACCGGAAGCCATAGGCACAGGTAGACTCCAACAGCACTGGAAGGAACAGCAGCACTCAAGTAATGGGACTAAATAGAAAGTTCCTGCACAGCAAGGAGAACAACAGACAGAGTGAAGAGAACGGGAGAAAATCTTTTCCAGATACTCTTCTGACTGAGAATTAATACCCAGAATATACAAAGAACTCAAAATCCCTAACACCAGCCCCACACACCTGTAATCCCAGCACTCTGGGAGGCTGAGGCAGGATGATCATTAGGTAGAGCCCCTCCTGATCAATTTACAAGACCCTGTCTTAAAATAAAAAATGTGTTGAGGATGTAGTTCAGTGTGAAGGCTCTGGGTTCAATCCCTAGTATCAAAAACAAAACAAGGACCAGGGATTTAGCTCAGTCGTTCTGGCGCCTGCCTTGCAAGCACAAGGTCCCGAGTTTGATCTCTGGTACCAAAAA